>CM056392.1:10609122-11226622 GCA_029718625.1 Synaphobranchus kaupii
CTCCGCGGAGTCTCAGACCGGGGGACAAAGCCGCCGGGCTCGTTTGTTTACGAGAAATACGTGTCAACTGCGCCCGTACGTGACCTCAGGCAGAAAGCGCGTGCGTTACATGGTGGTACTCCAGGATGCAAAGAGATTTGAAGCACATTTGTTCTTCCTCTGCACATCTGGGTGCAATTAAAAACACGTTTCAAAAAGTGGTCCGAGTGCTCTCTTCCGCAATTCATTTTTGATATCGGGCACGGCCATGACTTACCAGTTTGCTGGTATTGAACACGGGCAAATCAATCTATATGTATGAGATGATCATTTGCTCGGTATTCTATGAGATTATTGTACTTACCAGAGTGAATTATGCGCCGTGGATCATGTTCCTGAACCCCGTTGTGAATGTAGAGGTCTACTCTGAATGCACACGCTTTTCAGCCAGCCGTGCTCTTCTTGTTAATAATGTCAGCGTCTGTAATGGTTTTCCTCCAACTGACTGTGTCCCTTTGAGGGATATCACCTTTCAGTTGAGATGTCCCTAACTGCACACATAATTGAATATAATAATTGGCAAAGATAATTTGGTGCAGCTGAACCGATCTGGGAACAGGAGTGCTCCGTCCAATTAAAGGAAAACTGGAAAATGGAGTGAAACTGTGGGACCATGTGAATAAAAACAGCTGATAGTGGCAGTATTTCCACCCGATCGTTTCAGAGGAATCCCTTTTAATCCTTAGGTCTGCTTTGTGCATAGTCTGCCTTGTATCCTTTTGTCGGGCGACAGTGATATTTTTAGCTTCACAAATCACGAGACCAGGTTTCTTTCTGAAAGAACTGAAGATTTGGACAATGAAATGGCATCCAGTCATGTTTCTTAGATACTGCAGTTCATAATTTATGTTTTCCTGCAAACTTATTCCCCTCAGGTCTTTGTGTTTTGGATACAAAACATAAGCCTTTTCCAACAGCAACTTTCCTCTTTGATGGAATACCCCAGTGTAGTTTCTGGCAGCCTGTCACCTGCTGAAGCACGTTACCCTGCGTTGGCTTCATATTGGGATTGTGATAAATGCCTGAGATTTACAAGTGGTCAACTCATGCAATCGCATATAACTTGTTTCAGGTTGCTATATTTTAGTCATTGTGGCAGCTTTGAGGAAGATATGATATATGATGGGATATGATGAGGCCTGAGCATTAACGCTACATCATACAGTTATTGTCATACATCAAACTTATAAAGGGATTGGGTCTCAGAGGTTACTGCCAATGTGCTTATAATAATGGTCACCTTTTGTATTTAAAGTGTGTATGGGGGCGGGGGGGGGGTGGGGGGGGGGGTGTGTGCATCTCACTTTAATTAATTGAGCTTTAAAGCACAGAATCGGAAAGTATTAAATACTCAAGAAAAAATTAGTAAATAAATAAATAAATACATGAACTGATTTGTCAGCACAATATTTAGAAGGCTTCAGCTGTACATATACAGCCCATCAAGAGCATAACCAAAATGGAATTTGGGATGATAAGCTGAGAGTTGCTGTTAGAATTACAAAGCACAATTTGTTCAGTTGCTGTAAATGTATTTAGAGGCATGTTTACCCCTGGCAACACCGAGGGGAATGATTAAGCCGACAGGAATGTTTCAAGGGTCTGTGATAAAAATGTAAAAAAATTGGCCCTAAAAACTTTTTCCTTTACTTTTTTTCCACACATTGTTTTATAGTGCCTCTCAAAGGAAAATACAAAAGTAATACTAAACAGAATGCATTTGGAAAAGACTGATGCTGAGGAAAAAGTGTTCAGTGCTTATGAAGATGGTTGAAGATTCCATATCCCAGCCTTGTTTATGATTCATGAATTAAGTTTGCTCATCCCGAGACAATTTTCAAGCACTTTTAAAGTTTCGCATATTTTGTGACACCTAGCTTTGCCATGGCAAGCATATGATTACATCAAGAGAAAATAATCCTGGCCAATATTTAAGAATAACTATAACCAACAAGATTATTTTTCCCCGTTTAATGATATCTACTCTCTCAAGACAATATGCAGTGCTACTTGAAACAAATGGCCTAATCTTTTGTGTGTTCATAGTCAAGTTATTTGTTGTTTTGATGTATTAGTTTTTTAGGTTTTCATTTATTACTTTTATGTACACCACAATTCTGTCCATCTCTATGGTTTTAGTCAGTGTCTCCTAGCATATATCAGGTTTGAAGGAACATTTCTATATTTCTTCAGCAATTCATTCCTTTGAGACAAGTTTACTTTCTTATCATGCGGTTCTTATATCTTACGTAAATGTCTTACCTTTTACATCTGAGATATATTCTAAACAGCTCTGCCTTTACTCGACCAACTTTTTCTGTGTTACGACATACGAACCTTCCCAATCAGGACTCACCCGTCTCCCTGCTCTCCATTCAAAAATTGAATGAATTATAAACAGAAAGAAACAAACTGGCCTGAATTCAAATAAAGCCTTGTGTTACATCCGCCCCCCGCCCCCCCCCCCCCCCCCGAAAAGAGAAGTGTGGGGGGTAATCGTGCAAAAAAACAAAAACATCTGGCCCCGGAGTGGAGGAATGTGAGCAATGTGTTGTGTTCTGCACTTCTGATCAAGAGCACGTTATCAAGATCCACAAAGCATTAAAGCACGTCGGAGTGGCCCTTCCGCCAACACGGAATTAAAGCTCAATCCATTTAAGGGACATAAGTAAGCAATTAGGCACATTTTGAATTTACGAGGTGCGACTGCCGGAGGGGGAAAGCAGGGTGGCAGCCTGCTGCTGTGGCTCCTACCCACTCCCTGTCTTGTACTTGAACTGTCAGCAAACGGGGTTCAATGTTAGATGATCACAGGCTTTTATTATTTCTGCCTATCATTTTTTTTTTGCTATATGGAACAGCGGTGATTTATTCTGCGAGAGAACGTAAACGGCAGCATGTGATTAATAGCTTTGACCGTTATTAACGGCCTTGTAACCTCAAGCTGACATTGACTGTGGAAGTATATAGTGACAAATATGTTTGCAGTGTTATACAGGAGGCACAAAGGGTGAATATGAGAAGAATATGTTAATTTTAAGTAGCGCTGTGTTGCGTATGATGTTACTACAGCCATGTGTATTTTTAGAAGGACGTGACCCTCTGCTCCCATAGGCCTTTTAAAGGCCTGTCACATTTGTGTCATAAATGTAACTCCCGTTTGGTGGGATTGCGAAAAGGGTTGTAAGTCTTTCACTTCATAGTTAGATGGTGCACCCTGTGGTTATCGGGAAGTTATGTTGTTATCTGTCACTTAAAATGCACCCTGGGTGGTTCTATGAGAAAAGGCTAAACCACTGGAAGTGTACACAGAATTTATAAGTCAGCCTAGTAAACAGTGCATGCGTAGCACACCATGCTAAACAATTACCCTGGGGTTCACTTTTCTGAATACACGTGGGCTTTTTCTCGGAAACTCTGGAAAATAAAAAAAAAATTTAATTTTTCATCCAAGTAGAGGAACATGCTAAGGGACAACCATGAGGCAAACCACTTATTGTGTTTCATATAACTGCCACAGGTGTACTTTAACACCTCGTCTGGGGAGAGACCAGTCCCGTTTAGCCAATCGGGTTCCTCTGCACAAGTTTGCAGGAAGTATAAGTCTGTCTGGAGCACCCTCTTTTATTTCAGGCCACAGCTGTCAGAACCCCATGTGACCTGGTCTGCTTTTTAAAAAAAAAACATTTTCGAATGATAACATGGGAAGAGAGTAAAAGAACACACGGTCACCGCGGCAGTGGCCCGGGAGGGCAAGAGCGGGTGACACAACGTCCAACGGCCATTTAATCTAGGGCTAAACAAGGACATCCAGTTGCTGTCGTCTCCACTGCACAATGTTTAACCCCAGGGCAGTCACATCAGTGTTTGTGAGGTAATTAGAGTGGCTTTAGTCATAAGGGGGGGGGGGGGGGGGGGGGTGAGGTCATTCTAATCGACTCCTGAATTTCACAGGAACTCAGTAACCGGATAGGGATTGCTTGAGAAAATTAAACAAACCAAAAAGTGCAGGTGGTGCATTATTGTACTAACAGCCTGTGACTGGTCTCTCAGCACTGTGAAGGGGGAAAAAGCTCCTCCCTGAGCATATGTAATAAAAACTGCTGAGAAAATCCACCAGGTTGACGTAAGTGTCTTTGTAATGAATGTGAATTGGACCAAACAGTGTACTGCGTTTCAAAAAAGCATCAGAAATTGGTTTAAATAAGTGCTTTCACCACTCACTAAATGGAAACACTCCTTAATGTAAATATGAATGAATCAATACATATACAGCTGAAGTCGGAAGTTTACATACACTTAGGTTGAAGCCATTAAAACTCATTTTTAACCACTCCACAGTTTTCATGTTAGCAAACTATAGTGTTGTCAAGTCAGTTAGGACATCTACTTTGTGCATGACACAAGTAATTTTAACAACAATTGTTTACAGACAGATTATTTCACTTTTAATTCACTATATCACAATTCCAGTCAGAAGTTTACATACACTAAGTTGACTGTGCCTTTAATTTATTTATTTTTTTTACATTTTTTGCTTGCATATCCTTTGCATGCCATGACTTCCTGATGTCTGTGACCCAACAACATCAAAAAAGACTCTAGACTCTAGAGTCTTTTGATGTTGTTGGGTCACAGACATCAGGAAGTCATGGCATGCAAAGGATATGCGACCAAATATTAAAAATTTAAAGGCAGAGTCAACTTAGTGTATGTAAACTTCTGACCCACTGGAATTATGATATAGTGAATTAAACGTGAAATAATCTGTCTGTAAACAATTGTTGGAAAAATTACTTGTGTCATGCACAAAGTAGATGTCCTAACTGACTTGCCAACACTATAGTTTGCTAACATGAAAGTGGAGTGGTTAAAAATAAGTTTTAATGACTTCAACCTACGTGTACGTAAACTTCCGACTTCAACTGTAGGTGTGACAAGAGGTTCTGCAACATTGGGAATTAAAATAGCTGGGATTTCCTTGATTTATCCCCCTGCTTGTCAAAGAACTGAAGGACATGAAACATACATAAAATCACATTTTTGGTTTCTACTTCTACATTGCATCAGAATTCACTTTAAACCTTTAAAACATAGCTAACGGCATTTCCCCAAGCAAGTATGATGAAATCTTTCAAATAATGCAATTAGGGATGTTTGGAATTTGACTCACGGAATAAGGACAAGAAATGGCTTTGCTTTTCAGATCTTTCAAAATAATTCTAGTGCACTTATGGGCTTGAGTAGTTGCATGCATGTCACCTGCAAAATGACTTCAACTTTGTTACTGTGCTTCTTGCAGTGCAGTGAAGGTCATTCAGTAGGTTTCAACAATATTGTCATCGACCCCCCACCACCACCACCACCTCTCCTAGCCACAATCACTATCCACCCGTAAAAAAATGTAGTTGGTTAACAAAATGATTATTTCACTGCTTGAGTGCATTGACCTTAGCTAATCTCATTCAGCTTATGTCACGTCCCCCGGGTCCTCTCTCAACATCTGGTTTTCAGTCGTAGACACACCACATCACAGCCATCATTGTTCCTCTCACCGAGGACTGACCCATTTCAAAAGTTATACATTAAGGACCGGTTGCCGATTCGAGAATCTTTATTTGAGCTGTTCAATAATGAATGTGCCGGTGCATCATTTGTGTTGTGTAAGTTAACATTTATAGTGTGTTTTGTTCCGTTTTGAATTCACATACATATAGAAAATATGGCTCAGCAATAAGCAAGCACTGAAGTTAATACTTATTTCAGGCCCTAGTACAGAAATATGGTAATGTGATCATATGGTTCCCTAGGTAGAGATTTACATACTGTAGGCGAATATATTGCCTGAAGGTAAATCTTCTTGAAAGCAGTTGCTTGTTAGATTGGTTAGCCATTCGATTTTATTCACACGTGAAATCTGACAAATATTATTGATTTCACATTTTGCTATTTAACCCTCATATTACGTTCGGGATCAATTTGACTGGACTCAGGCTCTAAAATTAATCACAGATTTTTAATATTTAGGTATAAAAGGCTAGTCAATTGGGAGACACACAAAAGGTGACACAGAAAGTAAAATAAAAAAAAATAAAATAAAAAGTGTCATCATAATATGAGGGTTAAGATTAAGATTATTTTCACGTCTTCAACATTAATTTTGCAGTTCGACTGACAGGTGCCAGCTTGTAAAAATGAGCCGCACACACCTAGCTGCTTAGCAGGCAAAACCCAGCCCTTCTAGTATTTATCTTATGATTTTTATCTGTGTGTGTTGGGGGGTGGGGTCGTGCATGGGAGCAACATATCTTTTATATGTATATGTTATTGTTACTGTAATATTAATCCTCGTTTCCTTTGTATTTTTAACATGCAAGCCAGGGCGGAACCAACAATTGCATTCAACACATGTATCAACTATAGCTACTAAAGTGAAACAGATTTAATGGACTGCATGTTCTGCACGCAAAAACAACAATAGTATGCCAACTATGAAATTAAAGAATTCTGAATAGCCATTTGACAGATGAATTTTATAACCATGTCTAATGGCAAATTGAAATTGTAGACGCGCTAATAACTTTTAAATTAGGCACAAAATTGGCTTGTGCTCCCAATAGGCCCCTCCCAATTTAGCTTTCAACTGAGATCTCTGAAAGATAAACTGCTGAAAAGTTACGAGTTGGGTCTGAACACCATAATTTCACCCCAATATCCTTGCAGGGGAAGAGAGTGTAATGGTGTATAGGGTAAATAATATGAGGGAGTTAGCAAAGATAAGATGGGCACTCAAATCAGATAACTTGGTAACAACTTGGTGAAAAACAGGTGACCATTTTAACAGCCAACATGTCCAGTTTATTAAACCTGTTTACATAGGTGTTTACGACAATCAAAGCAGTGGCATTATAAATGTCGGCCCTCAGGCCCTAAAAGCCTTATTGATTATCTGTGACTCTGTAAAGTACATGCAGTGGACAGGGGGCCTTCATTCCTCAGATTTCATACAGAACGTCAACTTTTTTCAACCTCTGTGAACAGCGGTGGAGGGACAGATGAGATGTAAACACAGACGGCGTTTGAGATCGAACTGACTGTGCGGGACTGGAGATCCCCTGGTCCGAGCTGAGCTGGCTGTTTACCGCCGGTGAGCACCGAAAGAGGGGGGAGAACCAGAGCTCGACTTCACTGCCCCACAGGAGGTGGACGCTAGGACAACGGCGAAGCAGCAGCTGGACAGAGGCCCTCCGGACGGTGGAAGGGAACATAAAAGAGAATGAACACAGTGACCGAAGGCAGTGGACAGAAACAGCGGAGGGGCAGACCCGCGAGCACACACATCTGGTGCCAGAGATCTCTTGCAGGAAAAGTGGAGAAAAAGACACATATCCTGACCTCTGCTTTGTAACACGCAGGCTAAGAAGATAACTGGAAGGTCTCGCGGTCCTCCTGAGAAGAAAATTAGATGGCGGGAAAAGTAATGTGAGATGGCTTAAGGAGAAAAGAAAAGTGGTTTCAGATTAGAAAAGAAAAAAAAAAAAAAACTTAATTACAAATGCCGAGGGCAACAGTTTGACAGCAGCTTTACTGCTTGAAATCTTGAGAGGCTAAGTGAAAAAGCTCTGAAGGAGCTTAGACTTCAGGCCTTAATAGCACACTTGGGCTTGATGTGAATGTTAGAAAAGACAGAAAATATCTTGGAAAATGACAGTTAAATGAACAGCACAAATATATACTTCAACCTTCCGGTTCATAGTACCGACATGTTGGAAACAAAAATGCATGAAATGAAATGCGTCGTTAAGGAGGCACGAGCTGAATCTACTCGGACAAGATGGGGCCCGGAGTCCACATAACTCACTCAAGACTGACCATGAGGCTGTCAAGTCCACTTGTAGCGAATTAACAAATGAGTAGATGCCAGCCCGCCAGATGACAACATACTGTTTTCATCCGGCAAGTTCTATTGATGGACTTTTGCGAGCTGTAACAGTTCCCAACCATGTCCCCACTGAATACCGATGGCAAGATCCACCGCTAAAAGATTTCTATACGGTTGAACTTCAGGATACATAGAAGTATGTTGACACAAGTCAATACTGCACACAACCAATGCTTTGAAAATGCCTGCAACAATTATGCTTCATAACCATACAGGGCATGACTGGGCATAGCCAGGCGTTAGCTGCCTTGGCAAGCACTTGACATTGTGCACATGTCCATGCTTGCCAAAAGTCAGAGGAAAACACTATTTTATGAAAAGTTGCTGGTATGAGAAACACATTTGGTGGCCATCTTGGTCGTGGCCTTGGGCCTACATTTCTAAAGGTGTGTGCACTATGGCTACTAAGTTTGAACATCATTTGGAAATGATATCGAAAGTTAGCCTATGCAAGGGAGAAAAAACGAAAGTGAGAAAATAGGCTATAGGTATGAGGCTTTAATTGAGTTAATGGTATCAATGGAGCCTGAGCTTTTGCTTAAGTACTTTACCTGGTGAATGGAATGAAATGAATGGAAATGTAAACATCATTCCAGAAACATATTTCCAGGGGAACCATTTGATACTCTCCTCAAATTCCGGTGTCTGTTGTGATTTATTTGTTTTCTTACAGCCATTTTACTGGATTATTATTTATATGGGCCCATTATTTGCTCTCTGGACATGCTGTATCCATGGCAATGCTATTCTTTGATTTAAACAGTGAGTCACTTTAAGGCTACTTCAGGAATACGTTCAGAGTGTCTGTACCAGATTATCTGGAAACACCAAGAGTGCATCCAAACAGTAAAACCACACAAGTGTGATCCAAAAGGTTTTACACATCAAACAGGTAACATGAAAATTTACAGTCGTCTTTTGGTTCTGCAGTAAAATCCAACCTGTAATTGCTCAAACTGTTCATGATTTCAAAACAGTTGTGTTGATTCATTCAAATGAAGTCAGTGTGATTTTTGATAATTTCTTTACACGTTGTCATGACAACTAAACACAAGGGGCCAGTTATATAAACCTACAGTATTTCAGACCGGTCTAAAGGATTAGACTGGTCTTTTTTTTCTTGTATCACTAGTCTAACACAAATGAGTCTATTACATGAACCTTCCGGATGATTGACAAATGATCTTCCCTAATTCACAATAGCTCAGTTTAGAGCATACACAATTTTAAATGAACCTCATCACTGTATGTGTGTTCCATTGCTTTGCCATGTCAGATGGGTTCTATATTTGTGTTGACACTGTAATCTGAGTGGTTTTAAGTTCATTGATAGACAATATTATTGTAGATTACAACATCTATACATGGAATATTGTGGTGATTACCAGCTCTGTTGAGAAAACGGAAAGTATCTGTTTATTTACTGATGGTGACGGTCTACCCCAATTGTTTGCATCTACATGAGGAATAGCAGGTATATTTTAATAATTGGTTTGGATATATTTGTCAGAGACAAACCATGAAGCGTGATCAGAAATTATCATAGTGTGAATTAAATAGTCAGTTGGATACCTCATTATTCTATGACAAGTACAAAACAGCCACTTCTTAAGAATGTTTTATAAGCAGTGAGAATAAAAGATATAAGCCCTTTCAGTGGAGTGAAGGAATGTCTAGATATCTGCCAAATAGTGATTGTGGACTTGTGCACTTAAGCTCAAGTGGCTCCAGTCAGGTTTTGACGGCAACCTTACATTTGTAATTGTTGCAGGATTTATTCTAATGACATTAAAAGTTAAAAAAGTTTTTTGTTAGAATTAACTTAGTTAATTTTCTGTGTGCATGCTGAAGGCTAGGTTTCCAATGCTAGTGGCTTAAATATGGCACTTTTAGACTCGATGTTGCATATGTAAATGTGTCCATTCAGGATCTGTTTGTATTTTCTCAGACATGAAGGTTTATTGATGAAACAGGATATCGGGCCTCCCCAACACAAGCACGCACGCACGCGCTTCAATACAACACTTTGTATGAATATAAATACTGTAGATTATAAAGATACCATATAACAAGATACCACAATAAAAAGAAGCCTATCCCAGCATGCATTGGGCGAGAGGCAGGAATACACCCTTGACAGGTCGCCAATCTATCGCAGGGCACACACTCACTCACACATTCACTCACACACTCATATCTATGGGCAATTTAGTCTCCAATTAGCCTAACCTGCATATCTGTGGACTGTGGGAGGATTGAGTACCCGGAGGATTGAGTGTCCCTAGAAGGTCAAGGGTTTATTGAGAAGGCACACTGGTGATTTTGTCCTGTATTTGCTTGAGAAATGTTTAACTCTAGATAAATACTCCTTGTAGTGAACCCCCAATTCTGTGACCTCTCTCCCAGCCCCCGTCCCCAGGAAGATTGCAGGACTACGATGTTGTCTGGTCTTGCTCTTCCTTCAAAATGTGATGTATTGGTGATCCCAGAGAAGGTTCCACGGGGAGTATATGTATGTCTCTCATCCAATGCATTACAAACTCCCCAATCACATACCCTGACTGTCATACATAAAATACAGTACAAAGCTACAATGATAGCCTACATAATGCAGTAATGAGAGAAGGCCAGATTGCCAGGTCATGTCCAGAAAGTATACACTTTGTGTATAAAGACTATGAAGCGTACAACATAGGTGCCACGAACATTGATGCACTTTTAGTGCAGTCCATCCATGATGTTTAACGAGCCGTGAACCACAGCCCAGGCTAATGATTGCTGGGATGTAATCCAGCCCATAGCGCTGTGCTCTGGAATGGATGGTCCATGACAAGGGTCCTGGCGGGGAATGCCTTGTGCGTAATCATATAGCTGTTTACAGAGAGGAGAGAATAGAACAGGGGAGGAGTGATCTTTGAACGGGATGACCTCCCACTGTCATGCGGACAGACTTGATTTTCCAGTAAGGACTTTCCCACCGAGAAGACCGTCAACTTTTAGTAAACACCAAAAGGACTCTCTCATTCCTTAGCATTCCATATTGATGTCATTGTGTAAAGCGTGATATGGACAAAAGGCAAATGTAATGTAAATGTAATGGCACTTTGAAGTAGGGCTGAAAATGTCAACAACTATGCTGATGTTTGACATCAGGAAAGCCCGTCTAATGGATAATATTTTTTGGTGTGAAAAAAAATAAATATAGGCTATAGCCTACGTTGATATTTTTCAGTTTGTTTTTTGTCAAAAGCAGATAAATCCACAGTCATTTTATTTTATTTTTTTGTAAAAGTAGACAAATCCATAGTAAACTTACCACACATAATCACCACAAATTTGATTATAATCACTAATGCAATATGAAATAGTATGAATTATTTGAGACAATAAAACCTGAACAAATAGTTTGCTGGAAAAACCCGGTGTTCTGTCGATTTGTGCTACCTTGTCAAAATATCCTACCGGTAGCGTCATGCAGTTATCTATCGATCTTTGCTACCCTATCAGAAGATACTACCACAAGTAAATTGTGATTCCTTAATTAAAAAAAATTTAATTAACAAATCACAAATGGTATAAAAGTTTGATTAAAACACCGTAACTATGGAAAACATGCAATACTAAACTTAGGTCAAAAAATCGAGGCGGAAGTAGCATGAATTTATGGGCGTGCCGTTAAACACAAGAAATATTATGCAATGGTGATGTGCACATGCGCAATACCCCTTGTTAGGATGAATCGACAGAACACCTGTTCAACCCTCCAACCCCTCTGGACCATGGACTAAAGCAGTGGTTCTCAAACTCGGTCCTGGGGCCCCTCTGGACCATGGACTAAAGCAGTGGTTCTCAAACTCGGTCCTGGGGCCCCCTGTCTATGCTGGTTTTCGTTCCAACCAAAATTGCGATCCGAGAATTTTAACAAGCTGTTAATTTTTCTTAATTGCACTTTTCATGTTTTGATGGATTATTTACACGCCAAATTATGTCAGGAAATAGCTATGCATGCCATGTAGAATAAATGTCCCATGTTCACATTTTGCTTATAGTGCTATATTGCAAACAATTTCAAGAGGTAACAAAACTGAGCAAATGAAAGGCAGAAAAATCCCGTAAAACTCTTTCCAAACTAGTGAGGAAGTAGTTTGTAATATTTTTTTTTTTTTTATTGAGAATATCAATCAGTTTACATATGATGATGGTTACAAAGTGTAGATTATGAATTCAGTGGTGCACAGTTGAGTGTGGGTTGATGGGCGGGACCCTCTGCTGTGATTGGTTGTTAATCTAGCATGAACCTTTTCCCAACCCCTAAACATTACCTCACAGGAGTTCACGTAACTCTGGCTCATGCCCGAACTGTTAAGATAGTGTCCCAGGGTCCCGCCCAGGTCCCTCCGGGCTATCCAATCTAGCATCAACCTTGAGTGTGCTCCTGAATTCCCTCAACAAAACCCTGGAAATAAGGGTTTCATCCTGGTATTTTAAGTGCCCTCGTTAGTGAGAAAAAGTTGCCCACTCAAAAGCTTTTTGACGAAGATGACTCAAATATGCGCCCTCAAAGGGGTTAAGGGGTCGTATTCGCACACAGCCAGTATCGTTTGCTCACTGGCAGCTTTCCCGCAGGAAGCACTACATTATTTTCTATTGTGTTATAGGCCTATGGTGTTGTTGGCGATCGTTTTCTATCGGATTCAGGTTTAAAATTTGGCGAGAACATGTCGTGCTGGTTCGGGTCGGGCCGTAAAGACGTCAGGCTTAGGTGGGCTTGGGCCTCTTTTCTAGCCCAATACAGACCTCTATGTCAGAGTGTACAAACATAAATATTTACTTAATATTTACTGTGTGTATTCTGTATGTTTGTTCCTCATAACTGTAGGCCTACAGATTTTCCATTAATATAAATCAGAATTTATTCCATACATTTTTTTTCTGCATGGTGAGTTTTTTGTAAGTAAATCTACCCATGCTTCTGGACTGATCTATATACACATTTACAGAATGGTGAATGCATTGTTTATTTTGCTTCACACTTGCATTTTGCTGAGCTGCCTGCGTTCCATATTTTTTATTAACTTTCTACCAGCCACATTACCTTTTGCAATATAGCACAACCTGATTGGTTACTGACCAAAGTGGCTGCTAGAGTAAAAATCTTACCAGCCACAATCAAACTTGGCTGATTTGCTGGTGGCTGATGTTAATTTCACACCCTCCATACATTACATTAAGTAAGAGTGATGGTTTAAGGCTTGTTTCATACGTCAGACCCTTGATGACTTAGAGCCATTTAGACAACCATGTGTTCCATACTGTTCCAGTGTAATTTACAGCTAAATCTAGTCCCACCCAATATAGTCCCACCCCCCAATTCCCATAGAGATCCATTCAAATGCAGAGACATTATAGTATTGCTTGTAAGAGTACCAGAAAATAAGATATCAAGAGTCTTTTGATGTTGTTGCGTCACAGACATCACGAAGTCATGGCATGCAAAGTATATGTGACCAAATATTAAAACTGATTAATTTATCCTATATATAAATGCAGGGGTGCCAATAATTGTGGCACATGTGGTTTTGTTAAAAATAATTATTTCGTGATGAAGGATTTTTTTTTCTTATAATAAATGTACTTCAATTAAAGGTTGGATTTTTCTCATTGTTTCAGTGTGAAATTAAGCTAATTCACCAAACGGTGAATTTTTTATAACCCTTTTTACTCATCTTTACCAGGGGTGCCAATAATAGTGGAGGGCACTGTATATAATATAATGCAGCACTACTGGGGTAAAAAAAAAACACCAGGCCAGTCTAATGAAATCACTTAAACCTGATGCTCACATTTGGTTGGGTTGCATAATGGAAACTGATATTGCATTAAATCAGACAATGATTATTAAAGCAGCCATCAAATAAAGACTGGCTTCGTATATTTTTCAAAATAAAGTATGCATCTGCACTGTAGTCAAAAACAGATATTTGTTGTGACTGCTGTACCCTTGGTTTGATTGTGATAACACCTTGACTGAATTGAATGAGCTTCTTCTTTCTAACCCTAAGAACAAGCAGCAACACATGTTTGTTTATACAGTACTGCTCTGTATATCTAATATTAAATAATAATAATAATAATAATTTTGCTTTCTTTGCAGGAAGAAATGCTGTGAAGGCTTTAAATTTGTACTGGGACAGTGTATTCCAGAAGGTATGTGGTTTCATAAAATAAGAGTTTATGGGAGTTAATCATTCTTTAATTTGCCATATACACGGGTGAATCTAGTTAAAGGGAACTATAGACTGTAAAACCGAGCAGTGTGAAGTTTAGTTATGTTGTCTTTAAAAGAAATTGGCATTAAAGCCATGCAAACTTATAAAAAGTACATTTCCAAGCTTGCCTGCACCTGCCTCTGGTGGTGGGCAGTTCTTCACAAACCCAGGAAGCAGACGATTCTTACATTCTGACATTGTGTTCCCTTTCACTGTCTTTTGCCAAAACCAATTAAAGATATAGGGTTAAATTAATTTTTTTATTCCCAGTTGCAGGGTATAATTGGTTTCAACTGAAAACATGTGCAGATGAATTACATGGGTTTTGAGCTTAAATTATGGACTAGACATTGTGTGTGCTGTTATGTACCAAACTGCTATCAACTGAAGTGCACAGTAATGCCCATGAGTAGATAATTTGTAACTCTATATCTGTGGAAGCCAGTAACTGGGAAGATACTTTAGTGACCAAATAAACATACGATATGAGAATACATTATTTGATCAACCCCTCTGGGCAAGTATTGTAATGTAGATACTAGCTCCCTGCCCCAAGTCACTGGGAGGTACATTTTGCAGATCAAGATTACAGAAAAAAAAGATTAATTTTCTAGAGCAGCCATAGCAAAATATTGACCATGCTGAAAATAAATGAGCTCATCCATAATAATCAAGGATTTTCGAGCCATATTCAGCAGGGGTTCATGTGGAGAGAGGCAAGTCTTTCATCTTTCAGTAATGATGACACATTCCTGTTATGGTTGTTCACCTTGCAAGCTGGCACGCATATAAATCCGTGTTCTCTTTATCCTGAATGGCACACAAGAGCAATATGTTTGTACGTACAGAAGAGGCCATGCGCATTTTCAATGCATTCATTTCTTTCAACGTTCAAGATACTGTACTGCAATTGTTTTAAATACTGACATCTTGCTTCAGGCAGATAACGCAACTTTGAGAATCATTTGTAGTTTCAGTTGCCGCCAGACTTCCAGGCATCTAGTCAAATTGGATGCAATGTTGAATGAATAAAATGCAAAAAGATCTGAACCACTTTCAGAGCTGCTTTTTTTAAAATCACGTGGATCCAGTACGTTTTACACTCTGAGTCACAATCATATGACGATGATACGAATAATTAATGATACTTTGCAGATAAACAGATGAGAGGAACAAAGCATGAGCCATAAAACTTTATTGTGTAAGACTGTGTGTGTCAACATTAATACCACACTTGTGTTCTATTGAAAATAAAACATGCAATTTTTTTTCTTCACAGACGGCTTGTGCTAACATTGAAAAAAGCAATGTACTACCCACATTTATATGGAAATCAATGGAAAGGATAAATATTGATAGAATCCAGGCCTTATTTCATAATATTAAATCAGATAGAGTGAGAGAATTCACAGCCAAATCTGAGCTGGACAACATGATTAATCTGGAAGACGATACAAGTAGATCACTTGCAAAAAGGAAAATAAATGGAGGCCTTTTATTTTGGTCTTTTCAATATGGTCACTTTTCAACATCAGCACTTTGTTTTGATTAATTTGATTCAATTTAACTTATTTTAATGTAATGCTTTAGCCAGTTCAGATTACTGAAAAACACTTGTTTTTTTAAACCTTCATTTTCAGCAAGAATACTATCGGCGGGGAGAGTGGTATTTCTTCTGTTTTTTGCCATAATTGTATTAGATCTTGACTCGCAACTGCCATGAAAATAAAACAAACAGCCACTCCGGTCATTAAGCCTGCATTCAAACGTGATTTATTTTCTACCTGGGAAATGCTTATGAGAGGGAAAGGCAAGCCGTGCGCCACTTGTGTGCTGTACTTGAGTCTAGGGCTGTGATTATAGGCAATGGGGTGATGTAGACTTACGGTTTGTGTAAGAGCTTGTTCGTCATGCTGCTTCACAGGATCATGACTAGGGACCACACAGGTCTCCTATATTTTCAACAAGGCCGATTTTCCTTTTGCCCTCTGAGAAAAACGACTCCTTCATAATATTAACTGTGTGTTTTTTTTTTTTTTTTCCATTTGTGTATGTCCTTTTTTTATTTTTTATTACAGTCTGACAGAAAATATGTTTGTCAAAAATTGTTTTCATACGTCACACCTTAACTAATGTCAAAGGGCTGTTTTTTTCTTCTTCCTATACTGGTGAAGATTATGACGTGTGTGCGGGGGCTCCTTGTGAACAGCAGTGCACAGACCACTTTGGGCGGGTCGTGTGCACGTGCTACTCGGGGTACCGCTACGACAGGGAGCGCCACAGGAACCGAGAGAAGCCATATTGCCTCGGTGAGAAACCCGCGCTTGTTCTCTTTTGGGAAACCAGTATTTTGTGTGCACCACGAATGAGCCTCTTGTGCAACCGGAGCCAAGATGGAGGGCACCCATTAAAGTGGTGTGTGGTCTCTGCTTCACCGGTTGTTTTCAGATCAGTCTAGCTGTTTACTTGAATGGGTGAAGTAGGGCTGGTGGCGGTATTGTGCTAATATAATACATGTTCACTGTCAGCCAGTTGTTTGCATAGTCTTTGCCCGAGTTGAAACCACATTGGTTCCGGTGTTCTTTGCAAACCCTTTTAAGACCATGTGATGCCTGATCCAGTGGAGATTTAACAGCCAGCATGTCCATAGATTTAAAAGCCTTCCCAGCCCGTTCTCAGAACAGTTTCATGTGGTGCCTTTTCAAATAACCTTTTTTTTTTTTGAGTCCAATGTAGGTAGTTTGTGTAGCGGCATTTACACCCAGGATATGAGGTTCTGGCAGTAGCCTCTTGTGGGAGAGAAGCTGCGTTCTGTTTTTAAATTGCCGTCTCAACACGGAAGAGCACCGCGCACAATAACTGGATCTGCCTCCCCTTTGTGTCTCCTTCCCCACGCTGCTCTCTGTAGACATTGATGAATGCAGCGGCAAAAACGAGAGCACATGCTCGCAAATCTGCGTTAACCTTCCCGGGAGCTACAGGTGTGAATGCGAGAAGGGATTCTTCCTGGAGGAAGATGGGAAAACGTGTACAAGAGGGGAAAGAGGTGAGCTTATTTGGTACTTTGGGGTTCTGCTCAATTAAACAAGGCATTATATAAAGCTATTATTATTAGTATTTAGTCAAGAAACATTTGCTTAATTTCAGTACCAACAACTCACCTTGTTTTCAATCCTAACCTCATAGTTATGATTTGATGCTTCGCATGGTTATTACTCAACATGTAAAAGCAGTTTTTTTCTTTTTTCATCCCGGGGGAAAATCTGACTGCATATTATTTCACTTTAGCGGGTCGAGGAGAGCCAAAAGTCAGATGTTGGACCTCAGGAAAATACCAGCCCCAGATTCGTTTTTAAATAGAGCAATCTGAGCTTGATAATTTCTGTTTCCTGTCCTGAGATTGTCTTCCCTTGCTCTGACGGTCTTACTGAACCGTTTAAGAGGAAAACCCATGAAATGCGTTCACAACCCGGCATGTCAGAGCATAAATGCTTGAACCGCTCCCTCAAGCAAGCTGGGAAGTATTTATGACATGAGACACAAGCCCAATCCTGGAGAAATGTGATTTTACAGATGGTTTGCAACCCCAGACCCCCCCCCTCTCCCTCTCTCCACTGTATCCCATGTCCCTGTGCTTCCCCTTTTATTGTTTTCGGCTGAGATGCCAAATACTTTCATATGACTGGGGTAGTGAAGACTGGAAAAGCATGATGTGGAAACACTTAAAAAGGCCTTTTGCACGTCCATTGTGTGCGATCCCGGTCAGACATGGTCTAACCTCTCACTTGTACGTGGACCTTGTCCATCCCTCCAACTGTGACGAAAACCCCAGACCACTGCAGATGTGCTAGGATAAAAGCTCTTTATCGCAGCGCTCCCATTGAAGCACTTGCAAGACGGGCTCCCTGCAGTCTTGCGGAATATCCCGTGACCTCTGAAAATTATTCAGGAGTATCGACTGAACTGAGCTTTGTAGAAGGAGAGCACTTTTTGTCATCACAAATTGATTGGGTTGTTCAGAAATGGCAGTGTGAATTCCAAATTTTGGACTATATATCATAAATATAACCTTGCCATTTTAAAACCACATCTTAACAGTTGATTTCAGTCAGCAGTGGATCCATTTTACTTTGTACTGAAATATTTCTCAGCTTAAACAATCAGCCCTTTCCTGAAATGTCGCAGAACTCATTTCTTTTAATCAATCACTGTACAAACCAAAACCAAAAAAAAAAAAAGCCTATTAAATAAATAAGGCCTTCTCCTACAGCGAGCCACTTCCAGAAGTCGGACAATGTGATGAAGACTGGAACGTGCTCTGCAACATGTGAGGAATTTCATCAGATCAAGACCACTGTGCTTCAACTCAAACAAAAGGTCCTGACAACGTTGCAATGCATCTCGCTATGCAATTAATGTGCCAGAGGTGTTGTATGTCAAAGGTGTAATGCCAAAATTGATAACCACTGGCAAGAGCACTATGGTTTTGGTTTCAACATGGGAATATTTTGTCAATCACCAGAGTGGCCTTTCCCTTTTTATGAAATTATTGAGATATTACCTGAGATATTGCAGAAAATGTATATTGATGCACAATTATGCATATCTTATATATGTATAATTATGTATTTTATCAAGATCTGAAAAGATACTGCAGTATTTCACAATAGGTTGGCAAATATACAAATTACTTTTAAATACATTGTTATATATATTTATCATTACCTTCTAGTTTATTACAGAATCCCATTTCCATAAGGGTAATTATTTGATGTGTATTATAATGGTATCATACTATTTAGTGTGACACTGCATGCGCTTAAGGATATATTAAGGACAGAACTATTTCCTTGAAAACCTCATCTATTTTGTAAAACAAAATTATTAATTGCAGCGTTAATCATACAGTAATGCAAATATATGAACCATCTTACAGTACAAATGAATCTAGAAGGTTTTAAGCACTGAGTAACTGGTGTGTGAGATGCTATTGTTTAACCGCAAAGGTTGGGAGGTAATGTATACCCGGGGTTCAAGGAAAGTCCCCTTGTCTCTTTGATGTTGAGGGGCTGCCCCTTGTAAAATTAAGAAGGGTCTGTATTGATGTACCTGATGTACAGAAGGAATTTCCTGTTATACATCTCAGGTTTACTATTACAACTTTTGTATTGAGTTACTAGTTTGATGGATTGTTCCTGTATTGTGATGGTGTTTTTATGCATTTCACCTTGGGTTCAAAAGAAACCTCACTGTCTGAAAATATATTGACAAACCAAAAGCAATGCTTAACTTAAAAAAAATAAAAAAAACGCACGGCAATTGTTACGGCTACTTCAACTATAACTCTGACTGACAGCCGAACCGAGCGTGACCGCATCGTTATGTCGTCTCCCTTCCAGATTGCCTTGTTGCCAATCAGTGCTGAAATAAATAAGCAGATGACGAGCGATAAGATGCTGACGTCGCACTCGTATCTACCTGGGCCCCCTGGACAGCCTGGCACACCAGGTGAGGTTTACTCAGATCAAAGTACTTTGTGAAAGGCTTAGATTCACCGCAGGTGCTCTGCCCTTAAATTGGGGGGAGGTCAAAGTATTTTGTGTTGGGTATCTTGGTTCATTGGCGCATTTTCTTTCACTGTAGGGACAACTAAATTAAAGTATTACATTAACTATCAAATAAACCTAACTTTTGCTTTAAATTTGCCACTGAGAAGTTAATGGAAACGCGCACTGCGTTTAGACTGAACCTAGGTAGGGCCATCTCTGATTCACAAAGTAAAAAGTATAATAACAGTTATTTAATTGCCCTGGTGCTTGTTAATTGGTGCTTTGCCTCAGGAATCTCAGGACCAAAAGGCTCCCCTGGACACGCGGGACTGATGGGACCCCCTGGACTTCCGGGCCCCCGGGGGCTGATGGGTCCCATGGGGCCCTCGCCTGATTTGTCCCACATCAAACAAGGCCGACGTGGCCCGGTGGTCAGTGTAACCGGTTTATAGCACACAACACATCATCCGTCTCAGAATCATCAAGGGAGAATTACAGAGGTGTGAACTTTACAAGACCCCCCTAAACAAGCAGTTCACAGTCCAGGTCTTAGAGACCCACACTGAAAGACTCATGAGATATTTACTGTGCCGCAAAACAAAAAATCCGTTTCTTTTTTTTTAAAGCCACATTATACGATTATTTATCTTGAAAAGAATGTACAAGATCAGTCATCCTGAGTGTTTTATTATCGCAGGAAATATTTACTCCTGTGACCCCCCACATTTCGCAAGGTTTTTATTTTCTTCCTCTGTTTTTGTGAAGATCTTTCTTCCTGAAAATAACTCTTATTCTATACAGTAAGGAACAACTGTGCATTGATTAATCGTGTAAATTCTTATTTCAATATATTAATATAAACGTGCAATGAGAAGCTAGGTCATCGGGCAGTACAATAAGTTAAACTAGACATTGTTCATTTGCCAGTGTTCATTTATAACTGAAGTTGTTTTTCAAGTTGGGTTCTTGCAGACATATTTTCAGTGCAAGGACTGGGCGTTGCGTCATAAAACCATGGAAAAATACTGTTCCTGTTTTGCACTGGCTGTTGTGACATGTGACATACGGCAATCTCCGTGTTGTTTCTGCTCCCAGATGTGGATCCTCAGCTTGCTCCTTTCTCAAGGGATTTCGGCGCAGCCACTAGGAAACCAGGAGTGCACACATGATTCCTTGCCCTATTTCCTGGTTTGGACTCAATGTAATGAGTTTGATTTACCTCCTGAAGTCTGTTTGGGTATGAGCCAAGTGGCCTCAGTGTTGCCTCTTACATTGCACAGCGACTTCAAAGGAGCGAGCGATATGTAATGTGCGCCGACAGATCTCCCTTTATGCTGAAGCAGAGCATAAAACCTCTTTGGGCCTGACAAATGGTAATGGCAATAACAGGGAGTAATGCTGAAGTCCTTACACAGTGTGTGTATTGTTTTCTTTGGCTCCTGCCTCATGGTGTCTCTAAGACTATAGCAGTAAACGTGTCTGCTTTTGTTAACCTCCCACTTTCTTTATTTGAATTAGAGAATAGGAAGTTTGACAGGGGGGAAGCGTTTCCGTTGAGAAATCCTCTGTGTTAAGATGTTATCGTGTCGGCGGGGAGTAGTGACACTTTGTTTCACTGTCCAGCTCATGATTCAGGTGTGTTGCAATAGGGAAAATATGATCCTGAGAAAAATTGCGAGATATGACATTCTTACCACATTCATATGATTTTTTTGTATAAACCTATCAGGCTGCTTGTTGGGCCTGCATTTTGTTGAAACCACTTGACGAGATATGAGCCCATAGACGAGACGCAAGTGTTTGTGGAGATGAAGCTGATGTCCAGCGACCAAACCAGGTCACACGTGTTTCTGAGTATCCCATGGTTACGTGTGACATGCGATGTGTGGCATGTGTCTTTTAGCGTACGATGAATCGCCATGAATCAGCCTGTAACTGAGATGGGTCTCAAAGCTCCTTCCCTGATTGTTTCTCTGATGGCGATGTCTGCATTAGACTCTGCATTAGATTAGTTTTATGACCAAAGCTTGCATATGTCACTTAATTGTAATTGAAACTTGCCCCAAATCAATGTGCATTCCCTCACAATTCAGCAGAATGAGGTATTATGCTGTGCTGTTGTCTGAATTCCATAATTTTTATGTTTTATTTTTTGTCTTAAACAGGGTCCTCCTGGTGCCCCAGGAAAAGATGGCATGAAGGTATGTTTGGAGGTTTTTGTTCTATATTATCTAAACAATGCCATTTTGCCTGGGTTTGCACTGAAATCTATATATTTTTTTATATTCAATGATGCTCAAAATTAGCTCTCAACTGTCACTAAAATGAGCTCTCAACAGCCCATCGCTCACGCTCAATTTGAGCTTAGCACGATAGAGCGCAAGGATGTCAATCAACAGAAATGCACAACTGAATTTCTGATGTTCATAAACAGATGGCAGAGTTTCTCATAGTGAGTTTTAAAACAATGAAGAACACTTACATAACCAAATCTTGGCAAACAATCATCGGGTAAGAGTATGCATAAATAAATGAATATAGTCACCAAAGCATTCTCACAATACGCACTGAAAGATCACTTCACTAAAGAGTAATAACAGTCAGAATTGTTTATCCTCAGATCAAACAGAAGACTCAATTTTGGTGCCCACTATACAAGCTCCATTTATGCATGGAGCTCCACCTTGACTTATAATAAAATGAATGCCCATCCTGTTTCCTTTTCTTACATTTAATTAAAAATTACTTTCCTGTAACTGAAGACCCCATGTGGTATGAAGTATATTAAAAATAATATTTTTATTTAAAATTTGAATTCAAGCAAATTTGAATAAACCGTGAAATTCGAGTTAAAGTGGATTACATTGCAAAATTCTCCTTTAAGTAAACCCACAAAACATGTTTGGTTAGATTATGGGTTTGCGTATGGAACAGCTTAAGGACAATATGCACTTTGACATAGACCTTTTTCAGCTCTGTGTGTCTTCAGTAATTGTTTATGTGAAAAATACTTTTAATGTTAATTTTTCTTTCTGCCAGTCAGAAATCCAAAACACCTGGCATAACATACCTTATCTATATGTCCAACTATGTTATCACAACCGTTAAGTCTCTATCTCTGTGGGTCTACATGGTATTTTTCATAATTCTAAGGTTTTTGTGTGATATGTAGTCAAGCGCCAAATGTCACAGATCTTATTTTTAGCAGTAAAACAAAACCATCTACGTTAAGTTGACTTTTGACATACAGTGCTGTAGTATGCGCAAATATTTTATATTAAACTAATTGTAGGGAGCTGTTAGTAAATTATTTCCAATATACATGGACGCTATGTTTGAGTTTCAAAACAGATCACAACTTTCGCAACAGATTTTTTTGATTACACGAAAAAAAAAATAGTTTTTGGCCTTGGTATAGAAAGGCATAAAATTAGCAGTGAGTGTAGGTGGGGCTTGAGGGTTGGAAATGAGGACTCTACAGCAGTAGGGGGCAAGACACTTCAAGAGACAAATTGTCCTTTCGTTCTCACAGCAATCAAGTCGTCTTGTTTTTCAACTTCCACTTTCGGGATATGATTTGAGCAAGAAGTGATGAACAAGCACAATTGCCATGACAGCAGCTGTTTCAAATGCGGTATTTGCGGTATTTGGTCGAGTATTTTAGCTTCATTTCACAGGTGGGATAAGGATAGCACAATGCGTGTGTATCAGGACGTCCGCTACAGAAGTCACCCCTGGAGGCTCGATACGAGTGTGATTACTCCTACTTGTCAGAGATGTTGATTAGTAGTTCAAAGAGTTAAGCAAAACGGCTGTTAGCTGTCAATCTGCCTGATACATTTAATTAGCCTAATTGGTTCTCCTAAACAGTAGATATATAGATCAGAGATTACACGTTAGCCCGCCAATGCTACTCAACTGTCAATACTGTTTAGATTGTTTGACCTTTGATTGTTCAGAGTGGAATAAATAATTTACTACAATACTTATTTTATTGTTTTATGTGCCACAATTCCATCAATTATTATTAAGAGTGAGACCCCGCAGACCCCCTATTGAAAACCCAGTCTATAGACCATGAACCCCAAGTTCCCTAATACCAGCCACTGTAAGGTTTATCTCTAAATACATTATAAAAACCTTTCAGCAAAAACATGCACTTTTAGTCAAAATACCCAAGAAAGTAAACTATCACTTTAAAGGGATAGTTCGGAATTTTGGACATAATGTCTCAATTACGACTTACCCATGATGTAGTTGATTGATGGAAACCATTTTCAGCTAATTCCATGCTGTACCTTTTTTTGGACATACACACGTTGCTAATGCTAGCGCAACTCTATGGCAACCGGTAGCATCCACTACCAAACGCACTTAAACACTCCACAGTGCACCCAAAGCAAATTAAATACGACGACAGTCTATCGGGGGAGCGATACTTTACGTTACCTATGAATGTAGTGCTGGCACTGGTCGACTACAACAAGAAAGAAGAGTAACAAGTTGCAATGGCCATGTTTGCTCCGCCGCCGTGCTTCCACAGAGAATATTAGGTCAGCACAAATTAAAGGATTCAACGATAGTTTGACTTCAAAAATTATGGTATAAACACTCAAAATAACCCAGATAGACTGTTGTCGTATTTTATTTGCTTTGGGTGCACTGTGGAGTGTTTAAGTGCGTTTGGTAGTGGATGCTACCGGTTGCCATAGAGTTGCGCTAGCATTAGCAACGTGTGTATGTCCAAAAGAAGGGACAGCATGGAATTAGCTGAAAATGGTTTCCATCAATCAACTACATCATGGGTAAGTCATAATTGAGACATTATGTCCAAAATTCCGAACTATCCGTTTAAGACCATTCTGCATTCTGGCAAGCAAAAGGTAAAAAATAGTATATTTAAGAAAATGCATATGTAAGAAATTGGTCAGATGTTTATAGATGCTGCAGTAAATCAAACACAGTAAATCAACTGTGTAAAAAGTTTCCAGTTGATGTATTTTTCATATTTCAGAGCAGCATAACCATGGGGTTTCCTGTCACAACACTATATGCACCTAATGTACACTATTGTCAGTCAAGCAGACTACAATGAGAATACGCTGTAATTATTGCCTTTACCATTAACTTGAATGTCACCTTTCAGTTTATAAATGTTTAAGATTAAAAATTGTCTGTGTAGGGGGACAAAGGGCCTCCTGGACTCTCCGGACCTCCGGTAAGAAACTGTTCCTCTCAACCATTTTACATACAAACGGCATTTAGACATTTGTACCAGCCTTGCAGTGTGTGCACTTGCAGTGTGTAAGTGTATGTTTATGTGCCTGATTTCATTTGCCTGATTTCATTAACTTTCCCTCAAGGGTATTGCATGTGACTGTCTGTCTGCCGGGACACCTCAGAAACGAGTAGTCCGTGTCATGTAAGGGAGAGAAAGTCCCATTACAAGTCTTAATCCACATCCGGACGCTCAATGTCAAAACTGATTGGTTCAGCTACATCATGTTCGGCAATACGTGGCATTTACTGCATATGATATGGCACATGCAGACGGAGGGAGGTTGTGATAAATGTATATGTTAGTATCAGTAAGTGTCCACTTGCATGCGGAAATTGCATGCGGAAACTCAGGCGGAAATTAGTGTAATAAAATGCGCAATGGCCTGCAATCTCTCAGTGCAATTATTGTTAACGTTTGGGTTTTCTTTAGACTGTATCGTGCATTCACCGCGCTCTCGTACTTTTCTTAAAACCATCTGTTCGTTCTCTAAAGGCTCTCCTCCATCAGAGTATGGAAATTCCTGGTAAGGGTGAAAGCAGTTAAATATCATAACTGTACCCCAAAGGCCCCCGAGGCATCTCAATACTTCAGCACCTAATGAAGCGTTCTTGGATTACAGGGATGGGACATATATTCAGTCCTCTGTGTCTTGCCCTTTGCCACTTAAGTTGTAATTGTGGAATTGAAGTTGTTATTCGGGTAGGAAGTCACTGGGGGGTACAGTATCAGGAATTAATCAGTATGAAATGCAGGCCTTTAGACATTCTAGTGTGGTGTTACCAGTCCTTTCTCTTAGGGTTTAATGCTTCTGCTAACTGAGGTCTAGATTTCCAAGCATTTCTTAACTTCCAAAGCCTTTATTTAATTGGAATTATAGGGGCATTTCCAAGATACAAAATACCAAGGCACAAGAGTGACATATCAGTGTCTACAATTGATTATTCCTGACGGAATATTCATAGATATGATACGGTATTCTAAGAGAGTCAAGAGAAAGCAACAGTGAAAATTATGTGATATATTCTTGGAGAAAGGTACTGTGTAGTATGTATGTATTTGTATTTAAGGACAGGTCCATCTTAATTTTAGTTTAGGGATTAGAGGTACAGCACATCTAAAAGTAGTTATTTTAAACCTGTAAGAAGGGTAACTTTTGGCCATCTCTTCAATCTGTTTTGATTTATTTCATACATTCACAGTGATTTAATTTTTTCTAAATTATATATATTCTGTTGTTAAAAAGAAGTCAGTGCATTGGGCACCTATTCAGCATCTGTCCTATGACCATACTTTGGTATACTTTTTGCAAAAATGAAACAGGGTAGTTGGGTGTATTTTGAGTACAGAATAGTCAATGATGGCATCAAATGCAAGTGATACTGAAATGACAGCTCAAAATGAGCTAGGTGGTGACTGTTTCCCGACATATATTGGAGTACTTTGCCGTATAGTCAGTTACAGGACATTGTGTGAGCATTGTTGACAGGTGTCCAAAGCAGTAAGGCTGATATTGTGAATAATTGTGAATAAATAATGAATAATAATTGTGAATAAATGCTGCAAATTGGATTTGTTTTACATTGTGAAGCCATTTGTCCTTTGGAAGAGAGATTTTGTTATTAAGACACTGTTGTTTTTTTGCACAGTATATAAGTATTTTTCTCGTGGTTAGTTTTTGTTACATATTTCTGACTGTGATTGAATGCCCGGTGTGGGTGTATCAAAACAGTGGGCTACATCAGTTGGCTGGATGGATTTAAATTTAGCAGGACATGGTTCCTCTTATCTATTTTTCTATAAACTCTTTAGAGACCTGTAGTTGGTAACTATTAAATAGTCTCTTTTATTTTTGAATGCCTTTTGTCTCCAGGCATCAACAGCAATTTAATTATTATTGTAATATTTCCTATGATTATGTCTGGATTATTCCGTAATGGGGATATTATCAAAAGTGTTATTTTTCTTTCATAATTTCGGCCACATTTGGAGGGGTTTTGCGTGTACAGTTCCAGTATATGAATGGTCCACTGGATTACTTGGATCATAAACTGCCTTTTCGCAATTGGAAAATGTTGTGGGGTCATTATGGATCAAATTTAGTACATATTTGATTTCTCGGACAAGATTTCTGCTGACAGTCCTGCCAAAGGTTTGTACCTTGGAACTGCTTTCTGTGTGATATAGTACTTTTACAATGCCTTTCTTTCAGCGACTTTATTACATTAGCGATTGTGTAATGGTATTCTAAACATTATGTATAATGTGTTTTTCCCAATGCACTAAAAACCCATCCTTTAAACAATGCCACATATTGCAAAATTATGATAGCTGGAAATGTTTTATTATGAAACTAGGAAGTATATTTCGGAAACATTACATTGGGAACTCGAGCCAGAATAACCAGACTCGTCTTATCAATTCACCAATTGACTAATGCAAAACAGCTGACTGCTTTCAATCCTCCAATCCTGTCAATCCTCCATTTCTGTTTTTTTGTTTTTTTTCCTAAGAAAGGAAAGCGGTGTGATCAAATCAAATATTATATTTAAAAAATGTCAATGGGGGTGCCCCAGTGGCTTAGCCAATAGCCAAGGCACTAAGTTTCTGTGCATGGATGCTCAAGGGCGGGCTAAAATCTCACTGGATCATTAATCACTATTAATGGTGCACCCCACGGATATAATTGCCTGAGTTCCCACGGGAGGTGTAGTCAGACTCAGCCGGGGTTGTTTTCTCGCTCTCATCTCTCTCTAGAAACTTCTACTGACAATGCGGTACCTGCGTGGGCCGTGCCTGTAACATGCCAAACCAGTGCTCTCCTCTAAGCAGGTTATATTGCCTGCTTATATACAGTATATATTGAGTTAAAAAGCAGCGGGTGCGTCTGCTAGCATCGGAGCACGCTAGTGCTAGTCTTCCCCTTCAGGGTTGCAGTGGACGTTTTAGATGAAGAGTTTTCAGATTCATTAGACAATGAATAGCCTCCAAATAAAGGAAATTAGTGGTATACATCATTGTAAACTGTCAAACAAATTTTTTACAGCCACCTTTATAAACGTTTGTGCTGCAGAGTATTTGAACGGCTTTTATTTTTCAAATTGTTCTGCACAAAAATGGTGGTGGTTTTCATAGAACGCAGTGGCATAATATGTTACTCATGTAATAATGTTTGTTATTACATGCTTCATATCCTTATGTCTGTGGCAATTATTTAGAGCTATGGCGACTGGTAAAAAGTTCTACCAAAAAGCAAAATGAAGTTTTTTTTCTTTATTCATGCCAGTATAATAATGAAAGGTGCATGCCATGTAAACCTACTCTAGGACAACCTTTCTACTCATATCATGAACATAGAATGGGAGACATGTGCGGACGTGTCTCAAAAGATCACTGTGTTCATAAAGCAATTCATTTTTAAGTAACTTACGGCCACGTGCTACGATGAACCTGACTCGTCTTGAATCAAAGACAGCAGGACTCAAACGGTCTCGAGTCACTATGACCGAAAGTCATGGCGCAAGCTATAGGCTAGGATTTTTTTTTCTGAATTGTTACATCCATGCTGTGAAGATTTAGTGTCTCAGACCGTGCCTGCCATTCCATTTATCATCGAGGCCTTTTGAAGCTCACCTGCAGCAATAATGTGCGCATTAGCCGTAGCTGCGTCGAGGAAGCCACGGTCTGTAAACGGCATCCGCCACGTTTTTCGTATTAGCTCTCCAGGATGTTTTGGATTTCCACGCTGAACCGCGCACATGCACGCACGCGTAAGAGTAGGAAAGGGGACGTATTTGACATGGTAAGCACCCGGGGGTCACAAGCGACCAGATACACATCCCCCCCCCCCCCCCCATAGCCACTCACACCGTCCCACCGGCAAACCAAGCTGAAAGATGAGAATGTTGAAAATCTGAGGGAATGCATTTGATTTTGTCGGAACATTTCAACCAGGTTTCAAATATTAGTGTTTGTGGGGGGGGGGGGACTCTGTTTGTTGAAACTCTATCCCATCGTCCAGGGCCCGCCAGGATCCTTTGACTTCCTGCTGCTGCTGATGGCTGATATCCGCAACGACATCGCCGAACTGCAGAATAAAGTGTTCGGCCAGCGGACCCACGCCTCGGGGGAGGAGTTAGATAACTGGAGGGAGAACCAGGACACCGTCGACACGGGGTCCGGCGAGGACTACAAACAGCGGGGGGTGGCGAAGAGCAACAGGAAGAGGAAACCAACACGGACCTTAAATGATCCTGACTGGACGACCTGAGAGGCCTATCAGCAGCGGGGGGTGGGGGGGGGGGGGGGGGCGGGGGGGTACGGAGGGCGGAGAGCTGCGTGATGTTTTGCTCGGGTGCGAACGCGAGCCGGCCTAAATGTATCCCTTAACCTACAGCGCCGCCTTTCGGCACCGAAGCAAAACTACACGCAGTGTCCGGCCTTCCGAGGGCGAACCATTCAAACACAAGCGCGCGTGCAGGTGCAAAGGTCAAAAATGTTTGATTTGATTTTATTGAACTGCTTATACACAGAAAGTGCAATTGTATTTCTTGTCATGAAATCTTTATTTTTATAATATAGATATAGGTATATATTTATATTTTTTCATATTTCTGAAGTGCCTTTTGTCAACTGATTAAACGTGGATGCTGACATTTAAAGTTTAGTTTTTTTTTTTTTTAAGGGCATAACCCAGGATCTCTCATGCCTCTTTGTGTAACCACAGTTGAGATGTGTATGCTACAAATCCGCGGCTGTCTGAGTTCTCTGTCTTAATACACATGGAATTAACAGGCTGGCAAAATGGGCCCTTTCTGTTCCCCTAATCGCAAAGGCTTTGTTTCTAAGGCTCTTTGGAATACTGTCCCACTAACTCATGTCTTTCATTGCCATGGTTACTGAGTACGTGTACAGTCTGTCACGAAGGCCAGAATCCAGAAAAATGGTCCATGAAAGGGCAGTTCAAATGGAGGAGCATATGGTAGCTCCATTCAAAGTGGAAGGATTTAGTAGCCTTGCTCTTGTTTGCCAACCTCTGGTTTCAATATGCTAGTGATCAATATGTCTCCAATATACTTCAGTTAAGCTACACAAAAAAGCAGACTACTCAGGTTTGTCTTGTCCCCACTGAAAGGAGAAAGGCAGGCAATACACACTCGAGGTAGCTGGAAAATTAATTACAAAAAAAAAAAAAACCTGGAACAGCGGCCATTGCTGAGGGAAGCTTATTGTAAAATGTTAGCGCAAATAGCTGGACGGCTCTGCTGTAATCGCAGAGGTACCGTCATCGGAGGTCATGGGCCGTGAAGCAAAGATAGAGAGATAGACGGGCGGGCCCTCTGATCCTTCCCACTGCTCAGCACATTCTAGAGTTTTGTTCTGCACAGAGCACTGGCAGGAAGATCACTACAGTCATATGTCATTTTCATTTCTGCCGTATCAACCACTGACAATGCTTTATGTGAGGATGTGGATAAAAGAAAAGTCTGCAGATTGTTCATTTTTATCCTTTTTGAGGCAGGTTGGGGATATTATTAGCTGTGATAATTAAACTTGACAGAGGTTCTAACTTCCCTATAAAATTGTCATATTGGGTTCCACAGTGAATTCCTATATGTGAATAAATTCACAAGAATACTGCATTCTCCTAATTATGAAACCAACTTGAGTTGTTACTCTGGATTTGAAAGCAATCGCAATGCGTTCAAAGCAATTTGTCAACCCATTTTACCTTCGTTTTTTTCTTCCCATGAACTTGATCTATTTTTATTATTTAAAACGTTGAGGGAGAAAGCGAGCAAGTCTACCATTCAAGAAAATGTTTTAAAATCATTTACAGGTGTTTGTTTCTACAGATCTTACACGTGATATTAGTCACGGCACATTCGGATTTATTTCTTGTGTGCGTTTCTGCAAGGAACATAGAGTTTAATTTTTCTGTCTAAAGATCATAAATCAAAGCAGAATAGAAAAACTTGCCCGGTTTTTCAACCAGAAGAGTGTGAGGTAAAAAAAAAAGAAAAAAAAGAGGAATCTTTCTAGCACGCACGTGGAACGAGGGTTCATCCGGACTTTAAAGGGACAAGGAAAGCTTTTAAGCTGAAGCTCTCCCCTTTCTCGTCCTCTTTTTTTAAAATGTCATGCTCAAATTGCGCTCCGTTCCTCGGAGAGCCCCGGACATTAACATGCCGTGAACAGAGCCGTGCGAATCTCAGCTGCAACGAGGACTAGCTGTGACTCTGAAGACTTAAACTAACCTTTTCAAAATGCAACTCCCAATAGCAAACATTATCATTCCGTAAGCTCCAGCGTATTCCCCGCTCTTCGCCGCGCTCTCCTGATTGCAGTGAGACAAGCCTCCTATGTAGTTGGGAAAATAAACGTGGACGTGAGAAATTTAGAAGGGGCGGAAATGCACAAGTTTGACACTAGAAATATGCAAGGCCAAAGTTTCTTTTTTGGAAGGCCAAACAGCATAGGTCGATACCGAATTTATAATATTCCATGTGTTTGTCAGAGTGGAAAAATTGAAATGGCACATAAAATAAACACATCACTAAAGCTCAGTGGTTGTCACCCTTTTCTGATACACCGACCCCCACCCAGGCTCAAAGTCATTCGGGGGTCCCCCCCTCTAAAAAAAGTTTTAGATTTTGAAATATTTCCCCAAATCTATATTGTATGTCAAGTGTGGCCAGGGACCCCCTACAGTACCCCAGGGGCCCGCAGACCTCCCGTTGAAAACCCAGGCTAAAGCCTATAGGTGATGTGTTATAATGGATACTCTATTGTTATGTAATGTACTAAGGACCCCGTATAGTATGCGATTACATTGAGTGACAGTGTACTTTCTGGACACATGTTAAATCGAAGCCCTTTTTTTCTAATACCACCCATTGTGACATGGAAGGTTTTTCAGGATTACATCAGCCTCCTTGTTCTACTCTTGGGGTACTGCATAGGAAGCAGGTCGTCATTCATTCACATGACCGGGGAGAAGACTGTGATGGTGATTGCCTTCAGTGTGACCGGAGCTGTGATGCTGGTTCCACAGTGCAATTTCATTATGGGTCTGGATGTGTCAACCACGTGGTCCTGACAATTCTTTGCAGTGCAGGCCGTGCATTAGGCCAGCCATTCTAGCAGATCAGTGCTGGAGAAATGCCAAGTGGCCATGGGTACGAAGCAGGGGAGAACTGAATGATGGAGGAGGGTATCAATCACACATAGGCATAACTCAGCATGCCCACACCATCAATCTATGTCCATTTACTCAGGAAACCTAAAGCCTTTTTCATACATTCATATGCCAAAACTGATCGTGTGTAAACACAATAAATGCTTTGGTCAAAATCAAGAGATATCACAAGAAGATCATTTAAATAATGATTTACATCAGTCATGTCTACATTGTCCAAATCAGTTTGGTGTACAAAGGGCTTTGGAATGTAAAAGTGACCTAGGTTTCACTTACATTTATTTTTAATTTTTTTTGGGGGGAAATTCTATTTAATTCATTCTGAATTCTATTTATTTGACCACGCCGGTGTCTCTGTAGCCTCTGCTATGCAGTTGCATTTTTAAAAAGTACTATTTGGGAAGTTGGGAAGACTGATAATGGTTCAATGTTCTAACAACTTGCTAATATAATCCATGAACACTCTGAGAAGATCACAATGAATATACATCAGTTATATAAATTTTAATATAATGCTGACATAATATTTCTCCACATCAATTAATATAAATACACATAAATGATTACTGTACAGGATTAAGTGAACAGGTATTATAAAGGGTGTTGAAGTATGATTCATTCACACAGGTGAGTGATTGCTCCATTCTGCTCGATTGCAGCTGTTCTAAATCTGTCTGAAGTAGTTCTACACATAACAGCCATACAAAGCCCAATGAGGGCCAGTGGATTCTGTGGCAAAATGTGTACCCCCAGAACAGTTACATCATCGGCATCCCTGTAGACTAGTCTTTAGCAATACATGAGGTACTATGCTATTTCAGCCGTAGTTCATACAGCCACAAATGTCATGCAGTCAGTCTCTCACATTAACCACGATACTCACACATTTTAATGTTTGCCACTAGATGGCAATACCAAGTTCCAACCTTATTCACAAAAAAATAGGTCCAAAATATTCATAATATTATGAACGTTTGCAAAAATGGATTCAATGTAAAAAGTTACTCACAAACTATATACTCTCCATATACTATAAGTATATCATTTATTATTTCATTGTTATTGTTATTTAAGCCCCTTTTTTTGCCTTTTTTTGCTCAGTTAATTATTTATTTAATTATTATAAAATATATTTATATGTTTATGTATTTTTTATATGTATGTATTTTTTTATTTTTCTACGGGGATAATTGTGGTTCATAGTTCACTACTGTTGGGACATTTTCTGGATATTCACTATTTTATTATTTTGTTTAATTATACATTTTATTTACTTAGGTCAATATATTTCTATTTATTGTTAATTTGGGGAAGTGAAGACCTCTACAACCGTGTTTTTCTATCTTTCATTAGTTCTATATCATGCCTATAACTACTGATTTAGTGTCATATAAGGTCATTTTGCTTATTATTTTGTATTTAATGCTGTGCGCTCTGTGTAATGGACCATTATAAGTAGTTCGCAGTGGAAATCATATCCCGCTATTGAGGGAATTTGACTGGCGTATGCTTATTATTACCAGCATTAACCCTGAAATTGAAAAAAAAAAGGCATACAAATACAATATCACATCGTACCACTAGATGACGCCAATGAGACATGATTGCTTCTGAAAAAAGGAAGACAAACACAAACCACAAGATGGCAATATTGGCGCTCAATAAGAATATTAAAGTAATATTAAAGTATTAGACCAATGTCTATGCTTTTCAGTTCACCTTGTAATATACATTGAATATATTTGTTTTTCCATATATATATATATATTACCATATATAACACTCATTAATTTATATATTCATTAATTGTGTAATGCAGTAGGTTATCATCTATCCTCAAAATGTGCATTGTTTAGTTGCTCATATTCATCTACTATACCTGTTAATGCTGACAAACATAGAGCACTAATGCACGTGTACATTTTCTATTTATGTTCACATTCTGGGCAAACATGAGCCAACAAATAAAAATTTGGCCAATAATTGTTGTGAATGCTTCATTCAGAAGAAAATTATATTAAGTTCTACGATAACTAATTATACACCATTTGCATGCAAGATGAGTGTCCTCAAATTCATTAGGCACTATGCTGTCAAAATATACTTAGATTGAAAGCATATTCTTTCGACGTGCCACTGACTGGGGCGTTAAATAGAGGGATCTTCGGTCTGTTGCCTCAGCTGACCGCGTCACAATTACCGGACGAATCTGCCCGTCTCCATTGGGATGTCCGCTGCGGGCCTTCAGCTCTGTGATTCTGACACGCAACACTTGCTGTCCTCGGCTTCACTCACCCAAATCCCATCCATCTATTATCGACGCTAAATGAAGCAACGGAAGAGACGCGCTTCTTAAATAGCACTAATGACGTAGGGTGAGTTCTTAATTGTAGCAGCAGAAAGAATGCTTATTGACCTTATAATTTCCAGGCCCTGCTTCCAAGACCAAAGTCATTAAAAAGGCTGAAGCAAATTAAACGAATTAAAAGCGAATACAATGGGAGGGGTCGCCGCTGCTCTGCTCCCCTGTTCTGTCAACAGGCATCTAATTTGCCCACTTTGTCATAAACTTCATTGAGAGACGTTAGCTTTTGATTCAGGCAGGCACGAGGATCACTATTACAGATTCATATTTATTCACAAGGTTACAGCACCGATTTCTTCTCCTCAGCCCAAAATGGCAATTCATTGGATTTTGTGGATCCGTTTTTAGATTGCAGTGTAGCCTACTTCACAAGTAAGAAGAATGTTTGTGTTGTGATTTTTCAGAGTGAAATTATGAACTATTACTCAAACTCATTAATATTGATTGTTACAAAACAGTAATCCAAACCTGTAGAGCTGAAGAAAGCCGCATGTATCAAGCCTCCATAGCCTATAGATTTATAACTGGGCTTAGCCTGTGATTTAAAAATGGCTTTCACCTTTTATTTTAATTCTAGACTTCTACTTTTATTTAAAAAATAATAATAATTAAAGGGCTGTCTTGTCCACATAAATAATGCTCCTTTTAAAAAAACAGTACCATCATACAGTGCCCTCCACTATAATTGGCACCCCTGGTAAAGATGAGTAAAGGGTTATAAAAAGCTTAATCTCACACTGAATGAAAAAAATTAGAAAAATACAACCTTTAATTGAACTAAATTTATTATGAGAAAAAAAAATTATTATTCAAGAAATTATTATTTTAAACAAAAACATGTGTGCCACAATTATTGGCACCCCTGCATTTATATATAGAATAAAGTAATAATTTTTAATATTTGGTCGCATATCCTTTGCATACCATGACTTCCTGACGTCTCTGACCCAACAACATCAAAAGACTCTTGATATCTTATTTTCTGGTACTCTTACAAGCGATACTATAATGAGCTGCATTTAAATTGATCTCTATTGGAATTGGGGGTTGGGACTAGATTTAGCTGTAAATTATGCTGGAACAGTATGGAATGGTTGGTAAAATGGCTGTAAGTCATCAAGGGTCTGAGGTATCAAACGAGCCTCAAACCATCACTCTGCTGCCAGATATGCAGTAGATATGGATGGATCACTTTATGGGTTGTTTCTCCTGACAAATTTTACTATTGAACTCTAAGGAAAAATAAGTCAGGAGAAGAAACCCTTCAAGTTATCCATCCATATCTATTGTATTTCTGGCAGCAGAGTGATGGTTTGAGGCTTGTTTGATACGTCAGACCCTTGATGACTTAGAGCCATTTAGCCAACCATGTGTTCCATAATGTTCCAGTGTAATTTACAGCTAAATCTAGTTCCACCCCCCAATTCCCATAGAGATCCATTCATCTTTTGATGTTGTTGGGTCACAGACATCAAAAAGCCATGGCATGCAAAGGATATGTGACCAAATATAAAAAATTATTACTTTATTCTATATATAAATACAGAGGTGCCAATAATTGTGGCACATGTGGTTTTGTTAAAAATAATTATTTCTTGATGAGGGATTTTTTTTTCTCATAATAAATTTACTTAATTAACGGTTGGATTTTTCTCATTGTTTCAGTGTGAGATTAAGCTAATTCACCAAACGGTGCATTTTTTATAACACTTTTTACTCATCTTTACCAGGGGTGCCAATAATAGTGGAGGGCACTGTATATGTGGACAGTACACATACTGAAACACAGTACATTAAAACGAAGCATTAGGAGACACATGCAGATCAGCATGATTGCTTTTACTGGCTGTGTGGAAGGTAACATTACGATCTGGCAGAAGGGAAAACAAAGGAACGATATTCAGCATTGAAAATATCTTCTGGAACAGTCATATGCCTTCATCACATCAAAGGAAGTGTCAACTGGTGAGAGGGATGGCTCTGAAAGAGTATTTAATTAGGTTGGGCAGAAGATCAAGTCCATTAGGGTCCCCGTTTGTCATAAGCAATCAAGGTCTAAGCTCCACATGCTCACCCTGGGTCCATTTTAATTAAACAAAATGAGTAATTAAGCCATCAAACTTAAACTTTAAACCTGTGGACCAAACATACAAGTAAGGAACATATCCAGTTAAGAGCAGCTCTACTGTCTCTGTGCTATGTACAAAATATGTAAAACCTTTACCTCATATATACCTATCATTTGTATTGTGCATTATTTTGCTAATACCTTTCTACAAAACCGTCAATTGATACATTTAAGGGTTATGAGATGCAGCCTATCGGATTCATTTCTCAAGCAAGATAGTTCTGCTGCTTAAGTCCTGGGAAATACCTATAACCTGGTCAGAATCTACAATGGGCAATAACAAGGAACCATGTCATTACAGACAAAACCATGAATGTTAAATAATAATAAACTTTATTTTTCCGAGTGCTTTTCGGGCCGCAGGCCCAAAGTACAATAACATTATTAAACATAATAAAGCCACGCAATTTTTAAAAGGCTTTCGAGATGCACAATAGACCTAGAGTAGAGGCTACGGGCTGTCACCCGAGGGTTCATAATATGAGTTCAACTGAGAAATGTATTCAGGCTCTGCTTTGATTAAAGGCTCATATTATTAAAATATTATTTCAATGAACTTCCATCTGGTAGCCATTACAGTGATACCAAGCCTGGGGTAGTCTCGTTTAATAAAGGGCTGATAGGTACGAGTCACCTGTAGGAAGGAGAGAGCTATGTTTACACAGGAGATGTCATTACAACAGTGCAGCCTTGATGAGCTGAAAACATCATTCACTTTGTCAGTGTTAAAGGTAGAAATGACTCAAACTTTGCAGTGTTTCTTAACTGATGATAACACGCTTCAAGTATGTTATTTATATGCCTAACAAAGTTAATGTTTGTATTAAAAATTACCTCAAAATTTATAAGGTCAGATTTTAGAGGACAAAGAAGAGGGCCCTTGATCAATTCATTTTATTGTGTGGTTTGAATTGATTGATTGATTTTACTTGACGTATTTTAAAATATACATAAGGTACAACCATGGACACATTCTGAACCTAATTTTGGCTTTGTCAGCATTCAGAAGATAATTTTTGACATCCACCTCTCTGATAAATATTACATGCAGCAGATGAACCTAGTCAATGTCATTGCTGGTGAAACAATTTCCATTAACTAGCTTTGTGGTAGAATAATTGTGATACAGCAATGAAATATCATTGCAGTGTGTTGAAATTGTCACCTGTTTTACAAATGTGTAAAAATGGTTAAATAATAGGGAACTACAGTGTCCTTTTCATTTAGCATTCTCTGAGGTTTCGACAAAAAAAATCAATAGACTAGATTTATGTTCCAATCCGTCTCATGCCCACATAGTTGGCTCTTCGGCAATGACTGTAGGATAACTAAGCAGGTCACTGTGTACTTCACAGAATGATAATTACTCTGCCCCATGAGAAACTATTCTAAATCAGACAAGGGGGTGGATAGTTAAAACAATGTTCTTTCAAAATGTCACAGAAGTGTGAAATAAAAGATTCAGATTGCCTTAAACGTATTCTCCTGTTCTTTAGTGGCGGCAGTGAAGAGGATCAGAGGATTAACTCCAAACTACATCAGTCCCCAGGACTAACCCTTTCCACGCTCTGTGAAGAAGACAGGCTTTAAATCAGCCGCATGCTTCCCCAATACAAACGCAAATAAGTCAACAAATGTGAAATATGTCACAAACGCAATTTTTTTTTTTTTTATCCAAACATTCAAAGTAACACTTTCAAAATCCAGCAGTTGTTACTTTGTATACAGCTCACTTAAAATAGCCACATTTAACCGCCTTTTGTCATGTAATGTCAAGGAAATACATTTATTTAGAATTTTTCTTTAATTTTCTTGAAATTACGCATGATTTGTAGTGAACGGAACCAAGTTAACATCTTGATTTTTTTTTATTGGATACAAATCATCTATTATTTCATATTTTGGAGGTTTTCCTTCCGTTCACACTGGACCAAAATTATGTTTACACCCCATTTAAATGTGACTTTATCAATTTGCTATTTGTAAAACTCAGTGTCGCTGCTTTGCCAACTTTTGCGCTTTTGGCGGGAGACACACGCTTTCAGGCTCTGTCTCACACTTTCACGCAACCCAAACACATCTCACGCCAAATGAAAAGGGCACAACTAAAAAGCCGTTCACAGATTAAATAAATTATGTATCAGCTGGCAGGACAAAGTAAGATTGGTTCATAAACATTCTGAGAGCGACTGTACCTAACTTTGACAGCACTTCACCCCGGTCCACAAATTCAATGCCAACCCCCACAAGGGTCCACGATCTCAATCATACCCAACCAATACATCTCACGCCAGCTGACCAAAGTTGGCAACACTGTTATAACCTGGTTCATTAAGCAGTACAACATTATTTACATGTTGCTCATTTGACCTTCAATGAAACAATTTCCAAAAGACATCCTCACTGCTGGAGGTTCAGCAAAGTGTCATAATAATTTGCATTAGATTAAAAGGTGCTCTGAAAGAACGGACAAAACGTGTATTTTTCTGCAAGCTGGGACGGAAAAAATTTCTTCTGTTGGCAAGAAATTTTGGCGAAATCCCATCTGGAAGTAATTAATAGACAGTATAGAGGGGCCAGCCTTAAAAGATTTCAAATATTTGCTGAAGTGCTCCTTGTTCCTAATTATATCTCACCGCCTGTCTTCCTCATTATTTAGAACTGCCCACTAAAAAAATGTGAATGCAACTACCCCCCTGTCTCAGACCGCATCAAATTAATGCTTAATGGCAGAGAATGAATGAGTTACTGTGCTGGAATAAAGACCTTAATGAGGTAATTTTATTAGAGAAGCTCATCCAACCTTGGATGAAACAGGAGGGAGTAAATAGAGAGAAGCACCATGGAGGAAATTAGGGTTTCACTGGGCCCTAATTAATGCTTTTAAGGCATTTAGTACAAGCACCAAATTAACTGCCCCAAAAAACCTTCATTGAAAAAAAAAATAATACATTGTAACCCTCCCACGTAATTACAGGACAGTGCAAATTCAATTTTAATGAGGCGAAAGCCACCCCTTTAACTTATTCTGCCGAAAAGCGCTGAAAGCTTGCTCTTGTTGGGGCCTAAGTTTGAGGTAGCATTGAGGGAACAATATGGGATTGTCAGGTCCCGAGTGCTTTATGTGCTGTAAACAGGTAGCCACTGAATGGTTCCCCTTATGAGACTCCTGGGAGGCCAGTCTTCCCAGCACAACAAAACTTGCCCATGAAAAAGGGTCCAGAGAAGAGCACAGAGGTGAATGGGCCCGATGCTTCTAGCCGCGCTGAATGGCTAGTGGTTCTTAAGTGATTACACTATGTTATGCCGCCCCCCTGTCATCGAGTTATCTTTACACAGGCTTTGTCTCCTCTAATTGGAGCTGATGAGGGACTAATTGGAGGCTTTTTTACAAAACATGGCACTTAAAGCAATGGCAAGCTGAGGAAGACAGCATGCGTGGAGTTAATGAGAGGCTTTGCACAAATAAAAACTTCAAAAATGGTCCCGTTTCACGGGAAGGAGGAAAAGAAAGTTGAGGATAGCCTTTTGTTTTCTTCCGTCTTTTGCTTACGTGCAGGTATCTCAAAAGGGGGGGACACGGCTGTCGGAGAAATGTTGAGCACTGGTGGAGAGAAAGGAACCCATTCTACATTGTTTCGAGCCTTCGTTTAGTGTGTCTATAAATAATGAGAGAGCGCCGTTCCTCAAATGAATGCCCCTTAGTCTGCACACACAATGAGACTGCTCTCCTCAGAGATGCACAGAGAACCATGTTGAACCACTTTTAGCTAATGTTTGAAAATGTCCTTTGAGCAGCAGTAAACATATTGGCTTTGTTTCAAAAAAATACAGCACTGCTATATTCAGTGTCCCCACAAATATATACCTTAAAAGCCCGTATGTATGCATATATTTTAATCAAAATGTATACAACAAAGACATAGTAACAAATTCCAACACTGGTGCATATTAATCAACAGTCTAATGTAAAAAAGTGTTAAGATATGGCTGTTAAATAGGTTGTTTTTTTCAGGCAATGGGATATCAGGGCTCCTTGTGGAACTAATCACTCTCTTGTCCTCTAATCTGATGCTATTTGTACTTGTTTTGTTGTGTTAATGCTTGTTGCTCTGGTGGCAGAACATGAATGCTCTCTATAAAACATCCTCAATGAGTTAAGCCCTTGTGTCAAACTGGGAAGTGAAAACAGCACTCTCAATGCCCCTATAATGAGAGCATCTCTGCTTCAACAAAAATACTAAATTGTACCCAATATAACTTGTTAGCATTTCAAATGCAGACAGGCTTCATCTCTTGCACAAGTAGCACTTTATTGAGGTATTGCTTTAGACATTTGCCCACTCTTGGATATCCATCATGGATGTGAGTGTTAACTGTCCTTAGACCAGGCTATAATTGGTTAGCCAAATATTTATGCCGAGTAATTTGTTGTGGTATTTATATTCCATTAGCTTCCTATAGGTCTCATTGTCCCCTTCCAAAAGGATGATTTGCATTTCTTTTGTGATGAAAATTGAGAGCTTCCTCTAGACACTGAGAATTAACTTCCTAATGAACTCTCTACAAAGGAGAGGAACCTCAATTACAGCTCCCTCCTTTCCCAAAGCTAATGGTGTGAATTAACAAGGAATCTGCATCATTAAGAGGGGTATCATGCACATCCTATGGAAAAATAAATATCTTTTTATTTACCAGACCAGTTATAATAGTAAGCTTTAAGGCAGGCACTGCATATTCTGGATAACAGCGGAAACATTGCCATTGCTGGTGTCTTTACATTTCAAATTGGGCTGCGGTGGTTATGGCAGAGTTTAAATGAACGATTTTGGGTTTGGATTAAATTTTTAAATGGGCACTGCTGGTGCACGCTTTACTTTAATTACTCCAGTAAAATACAGCTTAACATATGGATCTTGCTTACATGCAAGATTTTAAATTGAACGCATTGAAACTGTCTAGGGTAAGGTTGTGTACTTAGCAATTAAAATATGTAATGAAAGATTCAAATTAATGTTACTTAAAGTTGTTTGTACCTAGTTTGTTTTTGCAATAGCTGTAATATGGAAATGCTACACGGCGTAGCAATGTTTTTTTTAATTAATATGCAGAAATAGAATTTATCTAGGGGCAGATTTCCGTATGCAAACCCTATTTCCAACATGCCCCAGAGCAAGACATGGAAAGTGAGTGATGGAGGGATTGTTGAAAATCATCACCACCTGCTGGGGTCTTGGACGCCATCATGGATCATGTCATTTCAACCCCTATTCAGCAAGGTGTCATTTGGCTGACCACCTCTACACCAGCATATTAACCCCATCTCATGGCTTGACAAAAAGTCTAATTTAGCTAGCAATTACAGAGTTGCACGTAGGTAAAAAGCCAGGCTTTGTTTCCAAGGCAACTTCTGTTATAGACAGACATTAGAACCAAGGACAGTTTAACAAAACAGACACAGGTAACCTTGCAATATGTATACCTTTATCTCTGTGGTAAGGTACAGTACCCATTATATATTTTGTTATTTGCTGTGGTTTATAGGTAATTTTATTACAAAATGAGATGTATAGATCTGCTGTGGGTTGTCTGATCAGTAAATGTATAGCTGTATTTCAAATTCATAACATATGGTTTTTATTCAATTGAAGCAACAACTAACAACAATAATAATAATAATAATGCACATTAAGGGAGAAAAAGTTTAATTCCACAGGTGAAAAAAAGAATGCATCTCAAGATTGATTGTCCTTGCAAATTACAAAATGTACAAAACATGATTATGTTTGAAGTCTGTGGATTTTGATCAGCTCTTTGATTTTATTTTTCTTTGAAAATTGGTAATAGGGGGAGATACTTCTTGCCCAGTTGACTGTATGTGGGAATTGGCCCCCCCAAGTCCAACAGTGTGATTTTACTGTTTTGCACTGATTAACTCCTTATATTTAGTCCCTAACTGTATTATTTACATGTCTGAGCTGATTAGAAAATACAGCCACTTCTTCATTATTAGGGGACAAACATGAATAACTTACCCTTCTCTGCCACTAGCTCACCTTCTGGGGAAACTGCAGTACTTCTGGGGGAAACAATGGTATAATCCACCATGGGGGTGGTTAAATTTGTAATACACATTTTATATACAATATCATGTCACAGATCAACATTTAAATATTTAAAAATTCATTGAATCACATTTCTTAAAAAGAGCACCCCCCCCCCTCCCCAAGAGTTCCCAGGTGAATCTCCAGGGTTTTTTTTATTTGTCATTTATTTTACCAGATAAATCTCATTGAGATCCAGGATCTCTTTTTCAAGAGCGATCTGGGTACAACAGACACATACAAATACATTGGACAAACAAGTACAGTTCAAATTAAAAATTCTGTCAAAACATTTACAAACATATAAATGAAAAGCAACAAGCATCCAGGGGGGGGGGGTTTAACCCACCGGTCATCATCCTGCCTCCAACTAACTAATTACCCTGCACTGCTTGGGCTCTGTCCTATCCAGCCCCTCACTTACACTGTCATCTGCTAATAGCCCCAGGCTCCACTGTTTAGCAATAATGGTATTCTACTACAGTACAGTCTTCTGCATTCTTCCCTGCTTTATAACGGGTTATGTGTCTCGCCTTCTGCCCTTTTCAAGGCCACTCAATAGCTCTTCAAGGTGGCGATGAGCTTGCCCATATATCACAGTGACATGTACACTGGGACCAATGGTGTATTCAAATGAACGCGAAAGTCCGAATATTTCCGATTTACGAGAAGAAAAAAACGATTTTAACGTGACATTATTGTCATGTTCAAATCGTTTTTTCTTCTGGGAAGTCGGAAATATTCGGACTTCCGAGTTCATTTGAATACACCACAAGTCTATTATCAAGACTGGAGTGTGTCATTACTGAGCTTTCCCAAGCAACATGACAGAAAATATTACATTTCTACAACTCATGCAGTGGTTTGGGGGGTAATTTGGGGTTTGAGATGCATGCCATCCAAAATAAATCGTTACATACAATAGTATCGAATAAATTAAGTTAGCTTAACCCAATCAAAGAATTCCACAATTCCACATCAGACAAACATAAGATGGTTATTTTATAGTTTAATAATAATGTGTCCTGAGGGTAGTTTTGAAGAAGAAATTTGGATGAGTAGTTAAAAATGTCCGTCTCTTCATTTGTTTTCGATTATAAAATTTGACCTGCTATCACGTGACGGGTTAGGAGCTCCTTGCATCTTTCCGCTACTCGGCTGTAGCAGTCCGTTAGCCAATGAGAAAGCGCCCTGTTGGCCATCCTTGGTTTCCCGACGTCCACTTGTCGCAACGCTACGTCAGCAGAACCTGAAAGATGGCGGTGTCCATAGAACAGATGAGTGCTGCTGTATGTTTAGTAATATTAACTTTGGTATTTCGTCCTGCCAATGGCGATATCGCCACAGGCGTTACAGACACTGCAGAAGCGCCTCATCGTCGTTTTGAATACAAATTCAGTTTCAAAGGACCGCATCTGGCCCAAAGCGACGGCAGTATTCCTTTTTGGGTACATACTGGAAGTAAGTCAGTTTAGCTTAGTTAAGTAACGTTACGACTGCATTTCTACAGACTTTCAGAAGCGATCCGACTCACTATCTTGCATTCTGGGTTTGAATCGAGCTAGCTTGTTAGCTGATGTTAGGCTTTTTGTCTGGCATGTCAGCTGCCATGCCATGTCATCGTTTTGCTCACAAGTTTGCAAGCTTTTACGACGTCTAGCTAGCCAGCCAAATGTCATTTAATTGGTTAAATTAGATAGCTAACGTAGGTTTGCTAGCTAGCTGAAGTTCACTATAACCTCAGGTCACTAACGTTAGCTAAGTATCTAGACATTGTCACAACAAGCTGTTTTGCAGGAGCATTGCATGTGTGTACGTTTTCAGGAACACATTTAGAAAACTGGATAATATTCCGGCTTGGGTTTAACAACTAACTGTCATCGGAGATGATAGTATACATTCGATTAGTTTGCTAACTAGAACAATATCCGTTTGGCTACGCAGTACGTTCGCTAACTTCAGCTTTCTTTACAGTAACGTTACTAGCTGACCTTAACTAACGTTAAAGTAGTTATGCGGGTTATTTATTCTAATTATAAATAGTGCAATTCAAACTAGCTAACTAACGTTATCCAAGTTAATTACAGGGAAGGGATTGGTTTCGCAAACGTTAGAATTAAGTTAGCTCAAGATGCAACGACGTCTGTTTACTTGATAAGAAGTAAACAGACTACCCCCATGTTAAGGCCGGTGAAGGGTCATAGCTCCTGCCCATGTTGAATAGGGAACTATTGTGCCGTAGCTACATTGTAGGCTAGTGTATACTTTTTGAAGTGGCCAGCAAGTAATGGTTCGTTTCCATTGTGTGAATGGCCATTGCAGAGGTCTGTTCAGTAACGTCAGTGATCCAGTATCAACCATATTACACAAGTGTTTCCAGATTAGTTCCAACTGGCAGTGCAAAGTGCATGGAGACAACACACCCTTGTCTCAGCTGTAATGTGTACTATTTGTGGAAAGTGCAGGGATCTCAAACTCAAATCTTGGAGGGATGCTCTTTCTGCTGGTTTTTGATCTGTCCCTGCACTTAAGAGCTTACTTTAATGGTCTAAACTAAGAGTCTGCACACCTTGTTTCCAAGGCCTAAATTGGCTGCTGATTGAAAGGAAATTGCAGAAAATCAGCAGGGAGACGGTGGTCCTCCAGGACTGGAGTTTGAAACCCCTGCTGTAATGCATTGAATTATATGCCACCTTTGCACTGGAGCGCAGTCCTTGATGTTTTGCATTAAAATATTTAATACTTGAAACAAGTTTTTGTTCAGGTCAAAACATGATAGGTCTACAACCCATAAGAACAGAGTTTATAGTAGGCTGTTCTTATTGGTTGTAGGCCTACATTGCAAAAGCCTTTTCTGGAAGTTGTACAACACCAGTTCCTTGTGGAGTATAGAATGAATCCTGCAAGTCAGAACAAGTTCAATCAGTTCATCTCATTTCTCTCAATACTGCAATACTCAAGTCCCAGCTAGTTGCCGTAACAGCAGAATAATGAGTAGACACAGCATGGATCTCCATACCACACACTTATAGAGAAATGTGTCAGCCTGCCTGAACAGCAGTGGGCTTATATCGGTCTAAATGGTATTGGCTTTATGTTACCTGGGTAAATTGGGGAAGACAGAAGGGATCAATGTTGTGCATTGTACAGTAGTGTCCAAAGTATTGTATCGAGTACAAAGAGAGGAGGCAATCAGGAAGTGAGCATTTCCACAGTGGAAGGGAAAGGGCTCACGCCCCAGAGAGACGAGCGCTGTGTCCGAATCAGAGCCCTATCTACTGCATCCTGTTTACTGTGTGCTAGCATACTGCATACAGCATACTGTTTAGTGACATGCAATATGCTAAAAATACCCTCCATACTATTATCAGCGAAAACCTGGAAATAAATAGCCTATATCATCTGGGGAGATTAAGAACACTCCATTCTCAGAATTGTCACATACTTAACAGCTTTAAAAAAAAAATTAAAAAAAATAAAAAGTATACTCAACTGGCATAATGAATAGTAGGCAAGTGTGCTGATTCGGACACGGTCAAGGTGAGCAGTCAGCACGCACAAAATGGAGAAAGATAAATAATGGACATCCTACCAAAACAGACAGGGGGAGTGATTAACTGAGAATATGGACCCAACAGACAGCAAGCTCTTGATGACGTAGCAAGCAGGTGGACGGTTTTTGCAGTTTTCCGTACCTTTTGTTTTTCAACCTCTCAACTGTTAAAACCTCTCACTTTCCAGATGCCATCCCCAGTGCAGACCAGATCCGCATCACCCCCTCTCTCAGGAGCCAGAAGGGCTCTGTGTGGACAAAGAACGCCGTGAACTTTGAGAACTGGGAAGTGGAGGTGACGTTCCGGGTGTCCGGTCGTGGCCGGATGGGAGCAGACGGGCTGGTGAGGAACACCCTTTTGTCTCCCTTTAAACTCTTAGCTTGACACTCGAATTGGACATTTGGATGAGTGCACAAGTACCTGAGGGAACTCACGTACTCATTTGCATATGGAATGTTGCTGCCAACATGTTTAGATTTGATAAATGCCACCCTAGAATTGAATGGAACTTAAAGGAGCTATATGTAACAAATTTACTGTACTAAATCATAAAATGGCCATGATATGTCATCAGAGATTAAGGAAACATGCTCATTCGAAATACTGGCTTCTCCGACAACAGTGCTACAGCCAGTATGTTCTCCTTTGAAATTTCCATTCCGGCTCGGAACGTCTGTATTTGTTTTGGCCTGTGTGATTCACTATTCTCCGAGTTGACTCCGAGTCCACTGCCCATTACGAACAACCAGATGTACTCCGGCACTCCGACAGCCGATTTACGAATGCCTAAGCTAAGTTCAACATCGTTTCCATTTAGCCAGCTAGCTAAAGATTTAAATATATATATGTATATAGTTACTCGCTAAACATACCACTAACGTTAGCTTATATCTGTGTGACCGCAAACATAGCCAGCCATGCATCTAGCTAACATTGAGAGAGTTATAAAAAATCCACATGAGCTGGTTTATAATTTGCAAATAATAAACAAATTGTAAACGTATACATTAGCTCATCAACTTACAGTGTAGGACTCGTCGTCGTTTGTCATTGTCAAAATAGAATAAGTTTGTCTCAAAATATAATGTTGCGCTCGGCTCGTCTTGCGCTCGTGTTCGTTCAGTGTCTCGACTCTCTCCAATATTGTGAATTTGGATTGCAGTACCCATTTTAAACGCTCGGTGTCAATGTTACATATAGCTCCTTTAGCCTGCACATTGTTGCCTGTAGACTGTGGAGCAATTCTAGAACCTAACATTATGGGTCTTAAAACAATAAACAATTTTAAAAATATATATTATTCTACTAAAGCTGTAATATAACAATGAAACTAAAACCATTCATTCACTTGCATTTATTATAAAGGGGGCTTATTTCTTTCCACGTACCGTCATAGAGCTTGAGCATTTCTTCTCTTTCAAGTACTGAAGTACTCGCATCTATGCCTCGTTTACATGTGTGTCTTCCAACAGGCGATCTGGTTCACAACAGGGCAAGGCCTGGAAGGTCCAGTCTATGGTGCAGCAGATTCTTGGAATGGCATTGGAATATTTTTTGACTCTTTTGACAACGATGGAAAGGTTAGTGGAAAATGCACTGTTATGTAACCAACATGGAAGCTGGTGTAATAAATAAATGTCACATCAAATAAAATGATGGGTATATTACATATATTAAGCTTAAACCATTGCTTTATTGGTGAAATTTGTCTTTTTAAAGAAAAACGGCAGGCATCTTGGTGATGTAATATCCATTGTAGAAATTAATAGGATATGATGACTAATGTATTTTTTTTTTTTTATTCTATTGTTTTTCAGAAAAATAATCCTGCAATTCTGGTAGTTGGAAACAATGGAAACATTGTTTATGACCACCAAAAGTAAGCATTTATTAATACATCACCTTAAATGAAAAGTATGTTTATTTGGCGTTCGAGTCTGGTTTTGCCAAGATCGGAGTGTGCTTCCACTTGTGTGGAAGCCCGTGCTGCATTCCTTATCTTATGCTTAAATGTGAAGGTCACACTAGTTTTGTTATTTGAGTGCTACCGTCCTTGGCGCCTGCATTGTTACGTGGTAGATTATTTCCCAAATATTGGTGTCCAAGCCACTAGTGCAGATAATAAAGACATTTCAGGGTCTCGCTTATGACCTGTGCCATTGAATTATGAATAAATTAATTTTTTGCTAGAACTCTTTAGTGTGTGAACAGTGCTTTCTTTTCATTGTGCAATTGTTTAGCTGCAAGAACTCTACTCCTTTTTTGACTGAGCATAACAACATTTTCTCTGCAGTTAGGAATTGTTTACAGATGCATAATCAGAATATTTGCCTTCACTTGCGTTAATGTAATATTTGATACTCTGATATAATATTTTAGTGATGGTAAAGAAGGGACACCTCAGGATCTCCTATTTCAATTGGTTCGCGCTATGCTGATTTAAAAAATTAAAAAATTAAAAAATAAAAATTTTTATAATAATTCTGCTCCTTTCTGCAGTGATGGTGCAACCCAAGCCCTGGGGACATGTTTGAGGGACTTCCGAAACAAACCCTATCCTGTCCGAGCCAAAATTACATACTACAAGAAGTCATTGACGGTAAGATTTGTTTCTTAAAGGCAATATCTGTACATACAGTTATTGGCACCCCCTGTAAAGATGAACAAAAAGGGTTATAAAAAATTAACCGTTTGGTGAATTAGCTTAATCTTACACTGAAAAAACAAGAAGAATCCAACCTTTAATTGACATTAATTTATTAAGAGAAAAAAAAATCCCTCATCAAGAAATAATTCTTTTTAACAAAACCACATTGGCCACAATTATTGGCACCCCTGCATTTATATATAGAATAAAGTAATAATTTTTAATATTTGGTCACATATCCTTTGCATGCCATGACTTCCTGATGTCTGTGACCCAACAACATCAAAAGACTCTTGATATCTTATTTTCTGGTACTCTTACAAGCGATACTATAACATCTCTGCATTTGAATGGATCTCTGGGAATTGGGGGGTGGGACTAGATTTAGCTGTAAATTATTCTGGAACAGTATGGAATACATGGTTGGTAAAATGGCTGTAAGTCAACAAGGGTCTGAGGTATCAAACAAGCCTTAAACAATCACTCTGCTGCCAGATATGCAGTAGATATGGATGGATCACTTTAAGGGTTGTTTCTCCTGACAAATTTTCCTATTGAACTCTAAGGGAAAAATAAGTCAGGAGAAGAAACCCTTCAAGTTATTCATCCATATCTACTGCATATCTGGCAGCAGAGTGATGGTTTAAAGCTTGTTTGATACGTCAGACCCTTGATGACTTACAGCCATTTAGCCAACCATGTGTTCCATACTGTTCCAGTGTAATTTACAGCTAAATCTAGACCCACCCCCCAATTCCCTTAGAGATCCATTCAAATGCAGAGAGGTTATAGTATCGCTTGTAAGAGTACCAGAAAATAATATATCAAGAGTCTTTTGATGTTGTTGGGTCACAGACATCAGGAAGTCATGGCATGCAAAGGATATGTGACCAAATATATCTGCTACAGACAAACTCCTGTTTAAAGTGCATCTTGGCTTTCCAAATGCTAACTTCTGAACGATTGCCATGGCTTTACTAGCCCCACCTACACTACATTGGAAACTACAGCACATACTCAAACTTCTGCTGTATAATGTGAATACCCAAGAAAGTATAACAGAGTTTTGTGCATACACAGTGGGTTCATGCTTAGCTTTTTTTCCAACTAGCGTACTTCTTTTTCAACTAGCGTACTTCTTTTTCAGCTAGCATGCTTCTTTTTCAGCTTGCATACATCAATTTGGAGTTTTTTTTAGTTTTTTTTTTAGTTTTGTTTTTAGATGTTCATAAAGCTCAAGTAATCAGCACACCGGTCCATCAATTATTCTTTACTAATGCACTACATTATACTAAACAGCCAGAAATTAGCTACATACTCCTTTAGAGCCTACTAGTAGCTTAATATGAAGAAAGTTTCAAAGTTGTATCTGGGACAGTATGTCACAAGTTATTTATACTGAATATGTGCTGTATGGGTCTCAGACGGTGAACTCATTGTGCAGTTTGGAAGTGCTTGCTCTACTAAATGGTTTTGGTCATTTAGGGCACAGCCAACATCTCGTGGTTTTGCTAATGTACTTTGGGAAATCTTGCATTGTGCCAAAGAAGGCTTACAACTAAATGTGATGTAGTTTAGTTTTAAGGTGCAAGAAGTAAGAAAAAAAGTCATTTTGAAATTCTTTTTTTGCAGTGTATTCATAAATGTCTAGGCTTATATTAATAAGTTGCACTTCTGTGCTATGTGTGGGTTCATTTCACACATCATGTATGGTATTCACCACTGTGTTTCATGTCATTTCTGTGTCCTGTTTGCTCACTCCTGACAAGCAGTCACTGAATCATGGCTCAGTTACGAATGTCAACAAGATCCGCATGAGTAAATAGACGTGACTGAAATGGACCATGGAGATAAAGCTGACCGTTACCTGTGAAAAACGTTTTTGTCAGGTGGTACAAACATAAATACGAATAGCAGTGACAGGCGTGAGTGCTGGAGTACTCCAAAGACAAACACTGCTCAAGCACTATGTAGAACTTGAGGGGAAAAATTATATTAAAATAATAAGAAAATAAATTCAAGTGAATTTGGTTTTAGTTTCATTATGTATATTCACATTGCAAGTTTAGAAGTTTATTGTTTTAGGGCTAGCTTTGGGACACAGTTTCATTTCGGCAGCACTTGCACTAAAGCATTGGCGTTTACAACCTGGTTTGGTGTTGTCAAGGATATAGGCAGTGATTCTCACTGGATTCTGCGGTGTTTGTCAGAAATCTAATCAACATGTTGGCAGTGTGAATCAAAATTTTGTGTAGCTAGCTAACTATCTATAGCTAATAATTCCAATTTCCCTTCCTTGCTATACTGATAGGAAATAGCCAGCACTAGGCTTCATATGATCTGTGACTGACAGGCTAATTTCCTTGTGTCCTATGGCCAGGTCTGGAAGTGTGCCTGGGAGTCGCACTAGGCCCTAGTGACTAGGGGATGCACAACTGGCCATAGCATGACCCAGGGTAGTGTATCAGTTAGCAGTGTAACCCAGTCCTCACTAGCAATAATGCGTACAGTTTTTCATTGTGGTCGTGCATGGCTGAAAATTAATCTAAAATGTATTAAGAAAAGCTGGAGGAACCATTTTTGACATTGTGGACATTTCCTTCAACCTTTAGGTTATGATCAATAATGGCTTCACCCCGGACAGAGATGACTATGAATTCTGCGCGAAAGTGGACAACATGGTCATACCTCAGGAAGGACACTTCGGCATCTCGGCTGCCACTGGAGGCTTAGCAGGTCAGTCACTGACTTTGCACGTTTTTGCACGTGACTTTTTTTTTAACTGATCTAATCAGCTCAACTGCCTATAGAAAGAGAACTTTTATAATGTTGTTTGTTCACCATTATTTTATGCTCTTTCGTTTCATAGATGATCATGATGTGCTCTCATTCTTGCTCTTCAGACTAACAGAGCCTGGGCAGCAGCAGGTATTCACTCTTTCTTGATATTATCCTGCTGATTGTAAGATTAGAAATGACATAAATTAAGGGACATTCTCGCTTGGAATGTTACACTTTTTGTTCTATGAAGGAGCCGGCAGAAGCTGAAATTCCGAAAGAGGAGCAGGACAAGTATCGGGAGGAGTTTGAGAACTTCCAACAGGACCTGGACAAAAAGAAGGAGGAGTTTCAGAAGGAGCATCCTGATGTGCAGGGAGAGCCAGGTCTGTTCATTACCACATGCACTGGAATACTAGAATAGTGTTTTGTCTTTTTTATTTTTCCTTTTCTTTTTACTATTCTGTATTATGTAATGTCTTGTAATAGTGTTGATTGTCTCATATTTTAGGAGGTAATTTATAGCGAGGTAAAAGATTGTTCTAAAAAATGTGACACGTGGTAGATGAATCTCCTGGCTGTTCCCGATTGCTTGCCTGTATGCGAGTGTGAATGATTTTGTTTTCTCATGGTTTCCATGCACGGTGTAAAATTAACAACCGCCACCAGCCAAATGATGGTAAAATTTAGATTTTTATTCTAGTAGCCACTTTGGCCGGTAACCAAACAGGTTGTGTTATATTGTAAAAATGTAATATGGCTGGTAAACATTTTAAATGGCTGTTGATTTTTAGAAGCCACAAGCCACTCTGGCCAGTGGGTGAAGAAGTTAATTTCATACCCTGTTTCCATGGATAGTGGATGACATTTACGAGACGGTGAATGACAGAGAGATCCGCCAGGTGTTTGAGGGGCAGAACCGGATCCACCTGGAGATCAAGCAACTCCACCGGCAGCTGGCCATGATCCTGGATGAACAGCGACGCTACGTCTCCGTGGTGACCGAGGAGATCGCCAAGCAAGGGGCTCAAACTCAGCCTGAACAGGGACAGGTACAAACGAAGGCACGTCTATGACTAGGCCTCATACAATAAATACATACAGTTGAAGTCGAAAGTTTGCATACACCTTAGCCAAATCCATTTAAACTCAGTTTTTCACAATTCCTGACATTTAATCCGAGTAAACATTCCCTGTCTTAGGTCAGTTAGGATCACAACTTTATTTTAAGAATGTGAAATGTCAGAATAATAGTAGAGTGATTTATTTCAGATTTTATTTCTGTCATCACATCCCCAGTGGGGTCAGAAGTTTATACACTCTGTAGTATTTGGTAGCATTGCCTTTAAATTGTTTAACTTGGGTCAAACGTTTTGGGAAGCCTTTCACAAGCTTCTCACAATAAGTTGCTGGAATTTTGGCTTATTCCTCCTGACAGAACTGGTGTAACTGAGTCAGGTTTGTAGGCCTCCTTGCTTGCACATGCTTTTTCAGTTCTGCCCACAAATTTTCGATTGGATTGAGGTCAGGTCTTTGTGATGGCCACTCCAATACCTTGACTTTGTTGTCCTTAAGCCATTTTGCCACAACTTTGGAAGTATGCTTTGGGTCATTGTCCATTTGGAAGAGCCATTTGCGATCAAGCTTTAACTTCCTGACTGATGTCTTGAGATGTTGCTTCAATATATCCACATAATTTTCTTTCCTCATGATGCCATCTATTTTATGAAGTGCACCAGTCCCTCCTGCAGCAAAGCACCCCCACAACATGATGCATAATGTCTAGGCACAGTGTTTAAAGGCACAGTCAACTTAGTGTATGTAAACTTATGACCCACTGGAATTGTGATATAGTGAATTAAAAGTGAAATAATCCGTCTGTAAACAATTGTTGGAAAAATGACTTGTGTCATGCACAAAGTAGATGTCCTAACTGACTTGCCAACACTATAGTTTGCTAACATGAAATCTGTGGAGTGGGTAAACATGAGTTTTAATGACTTCAACCTAAGTGCATGTAAACTTCTGACTTGAACTGTAGAATAAAGTCTGAAATGGCAGTACCGCCATATAATGTCATGTTAACCAACTTAACTTCCACTCAAAGTGGGATTTCCTTTTTGTCAATGAGTTTGCATAATTAACTTTGGCGTGTTTCTAGGCGCCCAGTCTTGAATTGGACTCAGTAATCGCTACGCAACAGGAGGTGTTGAAGAATCTGAATGAACTGAGGTGAGAACCAGAATCACTTCCAGTTGGTTTGTCGTTTATCCTTTTCGCACAAGACTGCTATCTGAAAACTCCAAACTATGTGTAGGCTAGTAAATGTATAAATCTCAATTATCCTTTTTTATGAAATATTCAGTTTACACGTGCGTTCCAGCATAATACTCTGTCCTGATATGTTGCTTTTTCAATTTGGTCACCCTTGTTAAATCTCCTCAACATCTTGATTCCTAATACCAGTGGCTTCCCATCACCCCAGCGACCCCCTGGTGTGATGGTCACCTTTTAGCCCCACTGATCTCTTCCAAAAAGCATATGTCATACTTCATATTTGTCATTGTTTGCTGACATGATCGCTCACAGGTTGAGAATAGGTATACAGTGCCCTCCGCTATTATTGGCACCACTGGTAAAGATGAGTAAAAAAGGGTTATAAAAAATTCACCGTTTGGTGAATTAGCTTAATCTCACACTGAAAAAATTAGAGAAATCCAACCTTCAATTGAAGTAAATTTATTATGAGAAAAAAAAATCCCTCATCAAGGATTAATTATTTTTAACAAAACTACGTGTGCCACAATTATTGGCACCCCTGCATTTATATATAGAAAAGTAATCATTTAATATCATTTAATATTTGGTCGCATATCCTTTGCATGCCATGACTTCCTGATGTCTGTGACCCAACAACATCGAAAGACTCTTGATATCGAGTTTTGGTACTCTTACAAGCGATACTATAACTCTGCATTTGAATGGATCTCTATGGGAATTTGGGGGGTGGGACTAGATTTAGCTGTAAATTACACTGGAACAGTATGGAACACATGGTTGGCTAAATGGCTGTAAGTCATCAAGGGTCTGAGGTATCAAACAACCCTTAAACCAACCCTCTGCTGCCAGAAATACGGTACATATGGATGGATAACTTGAAGGGTTTCTTCTCCTGACTTATTTTCCCTTAGAGTTCAATAGGAACATTTGTCAGGAGAAACAACCCTTAAAGTGATCCATCCATATCTACTGCATATCTGGCAGCAGAGTGATGGTTTGAGGCTCGTATACCTCAGACCCTTGATGACTTACAGCCATTTTACCAACCATGTATTCGATTTTATTTCGGTCTTTAGGAGCTTTAGGAATACATGCTCCCGGGTTATGAAAGGTGGTGCGGCATGCAGGAACAGCATAATTTTAAGGGCTCTGAATCCTTAAGGGCTCTGAATCCTTAAGGGCTCTGAATCCTTAAGGACTGAATCCTTGAGGACTACAGTCCCTTTTTTAAGTACGTCATGTGCAGGAGAACATGGGGCACATCTGATTGCATTCGTGTCATTGTACTTACCCTGAGGAATTGGTACTTATTCCCTCCAATGGGTTTCATTCAAGTCTTTTAAAAAAAATATATATATATTTATTTAATCATTTTAGATTTCTAAAGGCAATGGGGGGTTATTTCTCCTGCCAGTAATAATAATACGGTCTTACGGTCTAAGAAATTGAAATTTTATCTGCAACATGATCTTAATTTCAAGATGTCTTCATTAAAATGGTCGAACCTTTTCTGGTCTTACTGCTACTAGCATGCATCCCATAGACTAGTACGTTGTTTTTTTTATTGTGCATTTAAAGATGCTTACAGGTCTTTTTACATGTTTTTTGCCTAAGTATTCGTTCTTGAGCTTTTAAAATGATAACTTTACCTCTTTATAATCTGTTTGGTGTAGCTGGCCAGTTTTTTTTTTCTTTTTAGCTATCTCGTTTTTATGTTCAACAGAAGATTGCTTCTCATTGTCTTCTCATTTTAGATGATACTGAATTAAACTTTATTTAATGTCTTTTGTAATCCTGACATCCATATTCAACCTTATTTATAATGGCAGGAAATATTTATGAATAATCTATCTTCAATGAAAGTAAATAATCGGTCTTATTTCAAGATGACACTGAGTTGTTATCCTGACATAATTTAATTTTAAATAAAAATGATAAACTACTGTATTTGAAAGTAGTTTCAAACAGGTTTTAAATATTTACATGTCTCTGTACATTTTTTTCATACTCAGTTTCAGTTTCGTAATAAATCTAGCCTGCTGTGTAGACAGAATTAAAGGTCTATTACAAATATCAAATTTGGTTCAAAAGTGTATCCGTTACTATAGGCAGACACTGCTTACATGCAGAACAATTTAACATGCATTGAAAATGTGTTCAGTGTTATAATAGAATTGTGTACTTTTGTTTACGTATGTTTCTGAAGTCCAGAATATTTGGAACCAAGATCAGGCTAGCAGGATTTCTCCCCAAATCCGTTTAAAATACAGCTCTGCGTTTAACAGATATCAGGATTACCAGACTTTCTGAGCTTTAGAAGGCAGAACTGAAGCAATTCAGGGTCCAAATGATTGTATGCAGTAATTTGAATTGATCAAAATCATCATAATATGATTACTGTATTGCTAGGGATTAGTAATCACAGTGCATAAGGAGTAGGGTTTATATAAATGTGTATATAAATGATATTGCACTAAATGAGTGGCACCAATTAAAAAAGCATGTTTAGGGGAAAATGTCTTGAATCAATACATTTCACGGCCATTCCTGCTGAACATGGTTGTTTTTGTTTTGCCTTATTTTCCGCTGAAAAATAATGTTTTACTCTCTTGGCCCCTCTATGGTATGAAAGGATCAGAAGAGTAATCGGACACAAATCCCAGTGATGTAAAGATTATGAATAGCACACCCTGATTATTGGGATAAATTGTCCTTCCTTCTTCCTCCACTGGTGGTGAGCTATCATTTCTGGTATTCCAGGGTCCACACTACAACAGTAGTGATGGGCGATACCACAAATTTTCTTTTTGATCGGATAACAATAAGGCAAAATGATATAATGAATTCAGATATTGTTTGAAAATTTGTCCATTCTAAGCCTGATATAGCCTACACCTATTCATCAGCCTATTACTGTAATGTTCTTCTCCTCAAGAAATAGCCAATGTTTCCTGCTTTGTGTTTGAAAGGTTAAAATAACCTAGTATTATCACTGTATTTCTGGATACAGGTTCGTGGTATTGCCACAAAATCGTACACACTTTTAACACGTATCAGATACAATATTCTCTAAATATTAAAATTACTAGATAAATAAGATACTTAGCACCGATATTTTTACGCGTGGATCGATTCTGAAAAAGGAAACGTCAGGATTGAAGTATCGATATTTCAGTATCAATCCGCCCATCACTATACAACAGCTGCTTGTATTGGGTTAATCCCAGTGGTCACTCTCTAGAAGAATCTAAACCAAATAATAGCTCTTTGTGCTGCAATTTCGCCATTTTCAAATATCACCTATGGTCTTATGGTTGCCAGGCCCCAACAAGCTTCGGTTTTTATGGTGTGTTGTTTGACATTTTAGTGATCCCTTGTTTTCCTCTTTGTAATGAGCCCAATGTGAGTTTGAGCATGCTTTAACCATTCATCTGGAGTGTCTTAGAATGGCAAAGTATGAAAAATAAGTAAGTGTTATTGGCTGGAAAAGCCTATCCTGGTCTCACTCTTTAACCCTGTTAAGTGTTGTGCACCGTGTTCGAAAAATGTCTCAAGGGTTTGAAAGGGATCAAGTGTGGTGTCTGTGGGTCTCGCTGTTACTAGACTTGTGAGTTAAGCCAGTTTCCCTAAGAAACTAAATAAATTATATTTATTCTTCAATTTGATGACCTGAAAACCTGCTTGATTTGGATGAAAATGTCCTCTGAGATGAAAACTGAGATGGGTATCACACACACATGAACTTTATTTTGGTCGCAAAATCTCATGTCTTTTCCTCAACTGAAGATAGATAGTCAAGTGTTCTTAGTAGTAGGGCTGTATTAATTCTGAGAGTAACAATGGCAATAATTATAACAATAGCTTAAACTTTTGTACGTTTTGCATTTTCATGGAAATTATGGATTAAAAAGCACACAAAATTTCTACCAAACGATACCAGCTTTTCAACACTAGATAATTGTATTTTTTGTTTGAGTTTTTTTTTTTTTGCTCAAATGAACCACAGATCACTGTGTGAACCGATCAACACGTGTGTCCATAATACCATATAGTATAGACTGATCCTATTTTATATGAGGTAGAGGAAATTCACTGTAGGTAGTATAGGTACCTTATACGTATTTGACCACCCACTCAGTTTTTTTTTTTTTTTTTTTTTCCTTCTTTTTTTATAAACCTTTTCAGGAACTCATTCTCTGAGACTTTGAGACAAGTGGCCTCTACCCAGCACCAGGGGAATGCGGCAGGGGCCTATGAATCTGTTCAACACTTCAGCGACATCAAGGAGCACCTGCACGTGGTCAAGAGGAACATCGAACAGCTCGTCCAGCGCAATGGGGTGAGGGCCTTTTAAACATGCTTGTGGTGACAGTCTACTCCACTTAAAGCCTGTCCATTGTACACATTAGCATATTTAGCACAGTACTCTGTAGACTTTTGATATTTTACATATTTTCTTGGAAGACTTTATATGTTTATATACATGTACAATAAGTTCCTAAACAGGCAACACACTTCAACTTGTTGACTTGCAGAGTGACATTTCTGTTTTTTGTGTCCTCCTCCATTTCTGCTTAAGCTACTTTTTACGCAATGCATTTTTCTGGTACCCTGTAGTAGGCTTATCACGGTGTTACTATTTGGACACCGGTGTTACTTCCCTCTAAAACACCTTTGGTAGCGGTGTTACTGATATCAAGCTTCCCTTTAAACTAATCATTGGTCTCAACCTGTTTTCATTCATTTTCATTGATTAACAAGTGTACCAATGATCTGAATAATCCATTGGCGGTTAAACACACAGCTTCTTCCTTCAGATCATCTTAGAGAGATTAAAAGTACAATTTAGAAAAATCCATTTTAATCACTAAGTACAAGATGTCAGGAGGGAAATTTAATCTGAGTTTTTATTTTTGCATTTCAGCTATCCTCACTTACCTGTTGTCTTGTCTTCAGTACCTGATTCCAACAGTATTATTGTGTTTCTAATGTTTGACTGGTGATTTATGTTCAGGCTCCAGCTGAAAAGGTGAAATGCCCTGACCTGCCCCCTATGCCATCCTGTTTGTCCACCGCCCATTTCCTGATCTTTGCGGCAGTACAGTCAGTCTTATTCATCGGCTACATGATGTACAGGTGGGTATCATGTACTATAAGCCCAAAGGTGTGGGTGCTTTACTTGTCTTCATTTGCTGCTGAATTTGATCTAATACATTACTGTGGCACTATTGTGTTCACTACTGCCATGCAGTCATCTAGCATAGTCAGTGCATAGACTTGTATTGGCTTCATGCAAAATAGTTCACAGGTGTTCTAAAATTGTTCATTTCAGTTATTATGAAGCTTGCTTTTAAAAGTCTTGTGTAAACTGGATTACGTAATAGCTCGCTAGTTATTTTTGTTTTTATAGAATGCTCGTTCACACTGGATATGCAGGGCTTGACATTAAGGCTTATCCTGGGACAAGTATATTTTTTAGTCGGACAAGTAAAATTTTTCATCCACTTGACCGAAGGGCAAGTGAGAGATAAAAAAAGTTAAATTAAAAATTATCTGAATAGAAGTAGAAATTGCATGATGCTCATTTCACCTGCCATCCTGGTTACATTGTTAATGAGATCATTTTGTTAATAGAAAATACAACAACAAATTGAATCTAGTTCGATCACAGATGGGAGGTTTTGGACAAGTTGACGATTCTTTCAGACAAGTGAAAAATATGGTTCCCACTTGTCTGATGGCCAAGTGCTCAAAAAGCCCAATGTCAAGCGCTGTACAGTGTGCTTTCACCGTGCCACTGAGGAGGATACTTTTAGTTGATGTACTGGTAATCACTGTAAAAATACTTGAATTCATGTGACAACATAAATTTTGGGGAAATTTAATTTTGTGAATGGGTGTTAAATAGGGACGCATCCGATACTGGTATTGGGTATCAGGTCAGATACTGTGCTCATATACTTGGCTCGTACTCATAAAAATGCTCCGCCACCCAGACCCGATACCAATGTCATATAGCGTCGAGTTGAAGCCAAAAAATAAATAAATAGTACAGAGAGAAAAATGCCAGCGGTTTGGAACTACTTTAAGATAAATGAAGACGTTAAAAGCACAGCTGCACAGCCTATCTGATGATGCAAGCTTTTTGGGTATCCCTGCTTATAAACCACAGACATCCCGGACATAGACTTATGCATCGTCGCTGCACTTGATGGACAGAACGAACGTCACACACTGTTCTGCCTGTGTCTTAAAACAAACCCATCTTGTGGTGGGAGCGTTAGCTTTGGGAGGTGACGATAGTCTGTCAGTCTCTCGAGTTGACGATAAAGACAACGAGGGGAAGGTCGAAGAGCTAGTTGATTACGTCTTACTGTGATTTACATTTATGAACAAAATTCTTAATTCTCTTTCTGAAGCTTAAGCGATTTTTGTCATTTAGTTAGCTGTCTTTAGTTAGAAATGTCTTTAATATTGACTAACATTATTTTGTTCACCTAAAATAACTGGCAAAATGCTACCGAAGTCAATCTAGCTAGTCTTGCTAGTAGCTAACTTTGCATAGCTCAGAATTATATTGAATATTTGGATAGTGACAAGTTAACTGTTTTTGATTTCGCCCTCTGTGAAATCAGGGCTGAAATTACTCACTTGCTCCATTATAGACTCCATTACTCTTCTTTCCCTTGTAAAAATCCTGTCCAGATAGGGCTTAACACCAAAATATGATCATACTTGTAGCTTATCAGTGTTAAATGGTGCTTGGGTCTCACGTTAGGGAAAGCTATTAACCCCCTGCCGCTGCTGTAAAGAATCCTGGGGGAAAGACTGGTGTGTGTTTGTCTGTGTCGGTGTGTGTGTGTGTGATGTGAATTGTTTGATTACAAATCTAAAATTGTGGAGTACGATGCCAAAGAAAAAGCCAAGAAAAAAAAAATTTCTGCCTCAAACATTATGGAAGACACTGTATATGATATATCAGATAAACGCTAAGCATGTTGCTTCTAAAATGGCCAGTGTGGTGTGAAAATGATTTTTGTTCATAACAGTGCATATGGTTTCTCTTTCCCTCAAATTCAGTTTCTCTTTCCCTCAAATTTTTAGAAGTCAACAAGAAGCAGCAGCAAAGAAGTTCTTTTGATGATAACCGCTCCTCTGTGGAAGGTATAACAAAATTTGTAAATGAGGTAATTTGTAAAATCTTGTTTTGTTAATTGCTGGTCTGTTTCAAAATTGTAAATTATTGTACTTGAAAACAAGTGTTTGTATTTTTTTTTTCTTTTAATTTTGGAGTTTTAATTTGATCCTAGATGTACAGACTGTGAATGAATATTTGCTTTGATTTGGCGTGTCAGAATTTGGTCAAAGACTCCCAAATGATGTAATATATCCTTCTCTTGTATTAAGCCAATGCTATTTGGATTTCAGTCAGGGTCATGAAAAAGTATCTCGATTCAACAATGTCAATCACTGTCCTGACAGTTTTGAAAACTGCGGTATTAAGTAAGTATTAATGTTGAATCATTGTAAAAATGGAAGAATCACAAATGTATTTTTTTTAGTGTTTTAATCCACCAAAATCTGAATTTTTAATGATCAAGTGATTATTATAAAAACAAAGTGCAACATAGCTACATCCTCAGTATGGTGTTTCTGTGACACAGATCTGTTTACTTAGTATTTTACTTTTTCTGCTATTCTTTAAGTAACTTTAAGTAAGCCCCTCCCTACTAAGGAGCTGTTCAATGGCCTGGATTCATTCAGCATTTGTCCTTAACCTTGACTTACAGATAAATGTGTTCAAAAGTGCAGGAAGGAAAACAGTAAAACTTGCAAAACCTGTATTAATAAGTTTAAAATTAAGGGCAAATGGTGGCCAAATCCAGGTTTACACCTTATAATACTAGTTTTTATGATTGCAGAATTGATGACAGACTTGCAAAATTTACCTTTGAAAACAGTTTTTGTTTTAAAACAGTATTGGGGCATTCGAATCGGAAAAGGACATAATATATTTTCTGGACTTTATGTAATGACATACATTGGCAACTAAACTAATATGACTGAAATATGAAGCACAGTTGAATAAAATAAGAGGGGTGTACATATCGATTGGCACATCTATGCCATACAGAAGGAAGATTGTTTTTTTAGCTGCGAACTGTCGGCGTAGAACGTTTATGCGTGGTACCTGTCACCTCTTCACAGTGAGTGTTGACAGTTATTTTATTATTATTATTTTTTTCTAAATTTAACTTCCCTTTCTTTTCTCCCCAATTTGGCATCGCCAATTGTGCCTGGAGAGTCACTGCTGTGTCGTCTGCACACACACAGGGAGCTCTTTTCCATATACCCGCACCAGCAAGTCAGTGACTATTTATAACTACCCAGGTCACACAGATTACAGCAGAGCTGCCGCCAATCGGAGAAGAGGCGTGTCTCATGCTGAAAACAACGGCTAGCCTAAGCCGAGAGAACTTGCCAACATAAATCCACCAACCACTAGTCGAAGGCCAGTTATATCTTGAATTTATAGCCTCCTATGGATGGCTAATGTATAGCCCAGGATTTATGCCCCATTGGCTAAATTGGGCTCATAGCGAAAATCATTCCCAGAATCTGCTTGGGTTTAATTTTTTTCCTGATCTGTGGTGAAGCAACAGCTAGGCAGACATGAGACTGCAGCTCTACCTCTCAACATTTTTGACCCAGAGAGTACAACTATAACTTAATTTCAAGTTCAGTAAATATGTTCAGTATTATGCAGAAAGTTGTGGCAATAAATATTGTTCCAATTTACGTGGTTAAGTTTGCTTTTATTACAGACAGTATGCCTCTGGATTTTAAATATTTGTTGTATGTATTCCATAAATCTGAGATTTGGGATTGGGAAAGAATATACTCAAGATAATGTAAAGACAAAAAAAAAAAACATGCAAAAAGAATTTTTATCGAATTCGCTTTTGCTGAACAGTATAGCAACAGTAAAAAGATCCAATATGTAATATAGATGTTTACCATTTATGTTACAGCTATGCATATGTCCTTCCTCTTGCTAAATTTTGTCTTTGGGTGAGGGCTTGCTACTGTTTGGTCAAGAGTTTCACACACCGGTGAAACAACAAATTTGATTTGTGATGTTTTACATTTTTAGAGGTCTCTGGGGTCAATGTACTAAAGGTTTACATGTACAAACTGTTACCACCCGCAAAAAATTGTCCTAGGTGATCAACGAACGAGGTGTAAAGAGGACTGCGCTTGGTAAAATTGAAAGATACGTTCATTTCTCATTTTTGCGCGTTAGCCTGAATTAATATGCAACACTGGGCGTCCCTATGTTATTTCACAAAATAGTGGGAGGTGGTCATGCAAATAGACTCCTTTAGCACGTCTAAAGTGATTTACTAAGCCCGAAAGGGAGTTATTTGCAGGTGGATTTTACTACAAATGGAAAGCAGATATTAAAAGACACGGAATGGAGTTGCCTGTGATTTTCTTTTTTTTACCTCAAATATTACTTCAGTTTTCCCATTTTATCATCACATGACTGAAGAACTGAAAATGGAAATGAAATGACATAATACGGAAGCCCAAGTCAGCAGAAATGTGTGTAATGCAAAGTCATGTGAAGGTGTGAAGATATTTTCTTTTTATTTTGAAGCCACTAGTCAAGGGCTGATGATACTTCACTCATCTCCTTTGGACTTAGACAGTGTGTTCTACCTGTTGCTATGGCTGGCTCCACTGATGTGAGCACATCGCCCAAATCAACCACAAGTTGATCTACCTCAGAACCTGCTTGCACAAGCATCAGTTAGCCTCATGGGAGTGCTATAATGTGTACATTTGAACTTCAAAACCAATTGCTGTCTTTTGCCCAAACTTTGTAAATTGCCTAAGGATGACATCTAACATCAAACAATGGCTTTGAGACAGGTTTGTGGCCCTATAGACTGACAGTGCATTCAGTTGCTTCATTGTTATGTCGAATGCTTGGACTAATTGCTGCTTGGAGCTATATTTCTTGCTCATTATATTTATGCATATTCAATCAGCAATTGTCACATGACCCACCAGTACTTGTGCGCATAACATTTGTTCAATGACTACAAAATAGGAATCCGTAATATAAAAAATATAAACATAAAATTGACAGAACTACAAATGGTCAATGAAAGCTCTCTATTTTTCCAGGTTTTGGCCTGAGATTTTAAATGTTTATATGAAACCTAAAAACTCTTGATCTGTGATTTTGATCAATATTCTCAGATTTAGATCAAGGTGATATATCAAGGTATACATACTTAAGGATAAGGAGTGGTTTAGAATGTTCAGGTTGTTTTGCTGCTTTTATCAGCATAATGTTTCATAGTCCTTCTCATGAGAAAGCAAAACAAATGTATGTAATTTACATTTGGTTACAAAAAAACAGCAGTACATTGCTTACAAAAAAAAAAAACAGCTGTCAGAAATATGACTTGCTCAAGAAAAGAAAATAAAGGACTGTTTATGATGAGAAACCATGTGGTCAAACTGACTAAATTTCAAGTCAGTTAAAATGTCATCTCAGGGAAATTTTGCAGTGTTCAGTGTTTGTGATGTTGCTCTTCTTGTGAGAATGCTTTGTTGCTGCACACTTATTCTCTGAAAATACTGTTGCCACTTGCTTTTACCTTTTCATTCACTGCGTTTTCTTAAGCCTTGAATTGAAGCCTTAAAACACAAAATCGTAACAAGGGGTTTTAAGATTAAGCTACTCAAACGTTCTAGTTGATTCCCTCTCCTATTTGAAAGTTACTGTACCAAAAAGTTGTATTATTTGGTAGAGAAATGTGTCATTTAAGTGTCCTTTTGTATCCACAGCTTCTGGGTTCTTGCTAGCTCAAAATAATGTATCTTATATTGTAAAATACAATATACGACTAATGATGTCGTCTCTGTGCCCCACATTACACATGCATGTTTTTTTCTTCACTCCATTAGTAAGATGGTCCATGGTGAGATGCCCAGCTTCACATGTACAACTTTGTGGGGCAAGCCAGCCCTTGTCACGTGAAGGCACACAAGTAACTGCTGACTTAGTTTTTGCAATGAAGCAGAGACAATCCATGAGAAAGTCATATTAGGCACGAGCAAAATTAAACACGTTTCTGAAGTAGATAAAAACATTAAAGGCAACAAACGAGGTAAGAAACACCACTCAAGCTTTCCTTGGTGGGTTGCCTTGGCTAACTGCCCAAAGTGACCATTTAAAAATGGCCAGGAGGAGACCAATAAACCCTCCACAGATCTACATTTAGCAAGTTTCTTGGTAACCCAAAGATATAATTTTTTTCTGGAGGCCAACTCACTCATTTTGCCTGAAAACCTATGGTCCTGGATGTACATGCAACATGAACGGCTCTATACTCTAGATCAGGGGTGTCAAACTCCAGTCCTGGAGGGCCGCAGTGTCTACAGGTATTTGTGGTTTCCTTTCAATCAGCACCCAGTTAAAGCATTGAGAACAAGGTGTGTGGACTTCTTAGCCAATTAGTGACTTAAATTAATCACTTGTGCTTAAACGCACCAAAAACCAGCAGACACTGCGGCCCTCCAGGACCGAATCTTGACACCCCTGCTCTAGATCATATATACTCTAGATCATATCTCCAACCTTTGGGTGTGGTTGCGGCTCTATGTGCTCTTAATGGATCATGTTCATACCTTGGATGCCTGATATCCTTTTCAATTGGACTTGCCCTGGCTCTGCCAAGAATATCTGTGGTAAAACTCTTTATATGCCCAGACGGCAGTATGAAACCAAGAATGTGCTAGTCTTTTTTTCCCCACATGTAAATAATGCATGTAGAGCAATCCTCTACCAATTCAGAAGGCCTCCCATTATTTTACAGTGATGGGTTTTGGTGGTGGTTGCATTTTGATTCCGTTGAATGATTATGATTTAGTAGAGGGTGGAACTACAGGAGGGCCAGCATCGCCCATTTCGAATGTCTGGGCACTCCTTGTCAAAAGAAACTTTTGGTTGTGAGGGGTAGATGCCCTAATCGTATCTCAATGACAAATTAAGCTCTTGTATAAGTTGTATTTGCTAGCTCTTGATAACTCCTTTGACTTTAAAAATTTAGCAGTCATGTTCCAAAAAATATTGATTTCTAAGATTGATAAAAAAATAAACAATTGGTCATAGATTTTAAACTATTTTTAAACTGGTTATTTACTTGTTTCCTGGAAAAACAATTATGTGGAAAAAACAACATTGGTCATTTCTTTATTTTTAATAACCAAAACAATCTGTGACAGTTGATAAGCACAAAATTATCAGCGTGAAAAGAACTTATCAGGCCCAACCTTGCACTGTGTAATCAATACAGCATTCCTACGTGCCTTTCCTACAGGGCCTTATTTACTAAGATCTTTAGCGTGTGCAAAACCATTTTGCACATGCAAAACTAATAACATAACCAATGATTGGTGCAAAACAAATACTATTACCAATCATTAGTCATGTTATAGGTTTTGCGTGTGCTAAAAGGTTTAGCACATGCTAAAGGTCTTAATCAGGCGGTTAGTGTACAGTAATTGCCCCTATGTATGTAATGTCTGTTGGCATTCGTCTGTCTCGTGAGAAAATGGTGTTGCGTGGGAGCGAGCACACAGCCCTGCTTCACTCCATTTTTGATTGGAAAGGGGGCTGACGATGAGCTGTTGTACTGGATGGTACCTTGCATATCTTCATGAAAGGATGTAATCAACCTCAGCAGCCTGGGTGGACATCCAATCTTCTGGAGCAGAGTAAAGTGGCCCTTTCTGCTGACCAGGTCAAAGGCCTTTGTCAGGTCAATGATGGCGATATACAGTGGTCGTCTGCTCTCTGCATTTCTCCTGCAGTTGCCGAATAGAGAATATCATGTCGATGGTTGATCTTCCGGTTCTGAATCCACCTTATGATTCTGTGTAGACGCGAGCTGCAAGCAATTTCAGCCTGTCGAGAACCACACGGGTGAAGACCTTCCCAACAGTGCTTAGGAGGGTGATTCGGCGATAGTTGTTGAGGTCACTTTTGTTTTTGTAGAGAGTTATGATATTTGGCAGAGAAGCTCATGGAGATGGTGGGAAAGAGCAGTGTTCTTGCCAGCACTGATGACTTTGGAGGGGATACCATCTTTTCCCGGAGCTTTACTGCAGGTGAGGGAGTTGATAGCCTTGCTGAGTTCTGTCATGGTTGGTGGGTTGTCAAGGTCTTGCATGACTGGCAGGCTCTCGATTTTCTCGTCACAAATTGCAGCATTTGTGTCGGTGTTCTCCTGTGAGTAGAGCTCCTGGTAGTGCTCGACCCATCTTTCCGTCTGATTTCCCCGGTCTGTGATGACATCACCGGCAGATGACTTGAGTGGTGTTGTCTTGTTGGTGGTTGGCCTAAAGGCCTTCTTTATGCCTTCATACATGCAGCGGATGTTCCCGTTGTCAGCGGAAAGTTGGATACTCCGACAGAGGTCCAGCCAGTAGTCCTTGGCGCAGCGTCTAGCAATTCGTTGAGCTTCATTCCTTGCCTTTCTGAGTACTGCAAGCATCTTCCCAAAGGAGTTCCAAGAGCTACTCGCTTAGCTTTAATGATGGGTTCCAACTCTGTGAGCCCAGCCTCAAACCAGTCTGGGCTCTGCTTATGGCTTATCACCCATCCGTGCTTCTAATCTCACCATGGTTTTTACATTTAATGTAAGAATGCAGTATTAAACCATCAAATCATTATTATTATATTATGCCATGGAATTTTTGTCCTGATAACACATGTCCAGCTCCTTGCTCACACATGCCCCATAACTGCAGTACTTTCTCAGCCATTTCATATGCCCAGCCACAGTTACGGGCCTCTACCTATACAAGAGAGCCAACATCTTTGCTGTCCATCTAGAAGTCCCATTTCACAAAACTGTGTTTGTTTCAAACTTATGTAAGGGCATTGACAGTCGATGATAGAAAAGACATTACTTAACGAAAAGCCTACCTTCAGGAAAAAGAGGGTGATTATGTTGTGGCAATCACAGGCTACATTAAATGAGCTTTTAAGGTTAACAGGAAGTTTGCCATGTTCATACGACCAGCATTCAACCAATGATCTTGGCAACTTTATTAAGTTATTATACAAGTCCTTGCTTTGGACTGCAACCAGAAGAACGTTAGAAGTCCTAAAAACATTACATGTGATATGTTTTTGTCTAATCTACTGGTGAGGGATGGATCTTGTCAGTCAGAGCTGATTTCTCATTGTATAAGCTTTGTTTATACTAGTGAATGCAGTGAGGCTTTCCCTAATCCTGAATGTCATGTGTCTAACGAGGCCTTCCAATCTGAGGACTTCATCCTTTGATTTTCCATGAGGTCATTTTATCTGGACAACGGGCAAGCAGTGGGCCAACATGAACATGGCGTGACATGACATCCCTCTCACTGTCTCCTGGGATGCTGGGTGGATTTCTGTCACATTCAGAGCAGGTCTTCGTATTCCACCCAAAGCCAAAGCTCTCCCATTAGTAAAATTAAAGCCTGTTGTGTTTTAATCTCTCAATAAATCTCTCTTTCCATCTCACACTCACGTTCACTCTCAAATGAGAGGATTACACGGAAAGGCAAGAGCAATGCCAGCACATCTGTCACTCCCAACGTCCCTTGTCATACGAGCAGAACAGCAGGTTGGTTGTTTATTTTTTATATTTTATGCAGTTCAATTCAGAAAAAAGTAATCATGGCACATAAATATAATCTGCAGTAGGACCCAATTTTTTTTTTTTTTAATGTGATTCGTTAACTCAGAACAATTGTGAGAGCGTCCTCATCAGTTTATTTTAAAGCAGATTCTTCATCAGTTTATTTATAAGCCGATTTATTTACCTCTGATCCACAGTTGATAGGCTACGTGCGATGTGATTACTGCTTATTACCATCTGATTAATGGGGATTTGAAGTTGTGACAGAATTGTGAGATGAGGAAGAAAGGAAGAAACGATGAAAAGAACACACCCGGGACCATCCTTGGTCTCATTCCTCTAATTGTCTACCCATTCTCCAGCGCTTTCATTGTGTTTGTTGTGCTTTTTTCCCATGTTCCTCTAACAACGAGGCGACGGCACGGTGAAAGCATAATGAATTCCCTCTTGCTTTAAGTGTTTTAACCTTGATCTGGGAATGTCGGGCCACCTCTTAACACCGTCACGGCAGTAATACAACGTAATCACCTTAGGCGCTAGAACGAAGATTCTGCTGCTATTTTTGAGGGCCTTGCTGTAACTATTCCAATAATTACATTATTGGAGGCTGCAAATTTTAACTAATATAATTAAAACTGTACCAAGTATCATTTCCAGGAAGTGTTGTAAGTAAGTTGTAGAAAACTTTACTTGAATTGAATTCCGATATTAGGTATCTGATGTAACTGCACATTCTGCTGTGTAAATTCTCTTGAAAGAAAATTATGAGTTAACTCAGAGGTTTAATTAATTTTCTTCACTTAAAAAGGCTTCAAAAAAGAAAAACTAGGGATGCTCATTAGTGATTATTGCATTAACGTAATTCCCACCTTTTGCTGTACTGTAAATGTCAATTGCATTTTCCTAACATTTTTATTTTTTTAATTTATTTTTATTTTTTATTTCCACCAAATTACAATTTATTTTCAGAGCTGGTTTAATTAAAGTGTTGTATTGATCAAAATTTGCATTAATTTCCCTCACTTTGTCAGTCAAGACTGGCCAGTTATTTACAGTGGAAGTACACTAGACCAACATCAACAAGATAAACTGTCTGATAATCCTGCACTTCTTTCACTGGCTCAGGGATATAAATATAAATCGCTGTGAGATACTCCCGTGGCACACACGCCGCCCATTCGAAAATAATCAGATTAGCGTCAAATGGGTGGACAAGCGTCAATTGGTTCGTACGTGATGGGGCCGGGAACAAAAGCAAAAAAATTCACTGTCAACTTTGTTGGTGAACAAACATCGATAACAGTCAAGAGATAATCAACAATATGGAACAATTAAATCTAGTTTCCATTTTTGAAGAAAAAAAACAAACGTAAACCATCTGCCTCCTCGAGCACTAGATCTGGAGGTTTAATCCAGATTATGGCTGTGGCATAACTGCTGCTTCTTTTTTTTTTCCCCCTTTTGGCCTCTGTTGTCTGCTGTCAGTGTGCCCTTGACTACGCAGCCAGGCAGCCGGCTTGTTAGACAGGCTCTCATTGGGCTTCGCTGCGTCGGACACCAATCCAGGGGCACAACAGAAAAAAACGGGCGTTTTTCTTCTTCTTTTTTTTTTTTTCCTTTTTTTTCTCTCCCCAAAAACATTTTTGATATAAGAGGCGGACTCCCGAGGCACGATGTCTTTCTTCCTGAAGAGCATGGTCAGCAGCCAGGTGAAAAACCTGGGCCTCGGCGGAGAGGAGAAGAGCGAGGACGCCGCCCCGGCCGACCCGGCCGCCGCCGCAGGAATGACCCGTGAGGAGTATGAGGAGTATCAGAAGCAGTTGGTGGAGGAGAAGTAAGTAACCAAATGGAGGTGGGAGGGTACAGGAGGAATAAAGTTTGCAGATAGAGAGCTCTGTATCTGGAACTTTACGAACACGTCACATAACAGCCTTTCCAGTAAAAGAGATAATTACGCAGGCACTCCAGTGAAATGTTTACATTTATTTAATTCTTTCATGCATTTATGCCTTCATTCATTCGTTTATTCCGTGTTACTTTCTTTTATGGCTTCACTGCTATCGGTCTATTTTTGTTGCTCAGTTTGTCATTCCACGATATAATGTATTTAGTTTTTCATCTGAAGGTCATGATATGGCTATTGTGTCCATGGACAAATTAATTACTGGGAAGTCACAAAGCTACATGGTCATTTTTTTTCCAGCAATAACAGTTATGTGCATTCCTACATATTCTGAGGATGGTATATTACAGTTGGTTTATCCCATAAGCCTTGCTTGTAAGGGAAAATGCTGCCGTCGGAAAATAATTCCCATCCCCCTAATCTTCCACCGTGCTGGTGCATTTTTGGTTTGGGGATTTGAAAAACTAGACTATTTAATCCAACCAGCATTGACGTAGTCTGTGGGAGCAAGCAGCAATAGTACCAGGTATTTATGACTTGGGGACCTGATGTGATAATGCCGCTGCATGCTCTGGAGGTCCAGAAAACCTTTGACACGACATCTGCCATGCTCAGCAAAGCAGCAAACTCCATGGATCACGCAAACATGTCTGCTGTTACAGTTCTTAGCCTCATACTGTCACTCAAACGGAAACTCATAGGTTGGGGATTGCTACATTGTGCATTTTCAAACCTAAGTTGAGTTTAAATAGGTAAATAAAAACAAAGCCCCCTTTTTCATAATTATTACATTGTGACTACAGAAAAGATGGTACTTGGAGTGTTCCGTATGCATTATATTTATTCTTTAATAATTTCAGCAATAAGCACTTTAAAAGATACCATAATATAGATTGCTGGAAAGTGTTGTTAATAGGCTAGTAGGATATACACCGATCAGCCACAACATTAAAACCACTGACAGGTGAAGTGAATAACATTGATTATCTCTTTGTTATTTTGGTTCTGTACTCTAGCACTTTGAGTTTGAAAGGATACAATGACACTGGTGTTGATGTGCAGACTGTCAGTTTTAATTCCATATTGGATGAACCATTTAGAAATTATAGAACCTTTTGTACATAGTTTCCCCCCCCCCCCCCCCCCCCCATTTTGGGCCATCAAAAAATATTGGACAGTTTAACATAATGTAGAATAAAGTAATCATATTTAATATTTGGTCACATATCCTTTGCATGCCATAACTTCCTGATGTCTGACCCAACAATATGAAAAGACTCTTTTACACTGTCTGAGCCTCCTGAGGTTTCTATCTGTGCTTATGTCCAAACCAAAAGGCTTTGTGCAATTTATGGAGTCAAAATTCATGGGTCCAAGAGGAAAAATCACAGTTGTGATGTATTGTTATATTGCTAGGAGATACGAGGGCATTGTTTTGTCACAAAAAAGGTGTTATCATTATGTTTCCTTCACATGATAAGTACCTTCACATGAGCGCTGGAGACATGTACCGTACATACCGCATCTCAACCGCAAAAGTCACTGTGTAGATACTATAACAAAGAGAATGTTCTAGTATTTCTCCAAAAAAAAAAAAAATTTGAGGAAACTGGGAGAAAAGGTATGTGCCATTAAAAACTGTCCTCCATTGTATGAATCACAGTGTTCAAGCCAAAGGCAAGATGCTTTTTTAATGTTAGCTATGCGATCTAATCTCTTTTTAACATTCCAGGATGCAAAGAGATGCCGACTTCCTACATAAGAAAGCAGAGAGGGCAACTCTAAGGACGTGTTTAAGAGAAAAATACAGGCTACCGAAGGTAAGTTTTTACTTTATTTTATTTGTGCTAATCATTGTTCAGGGTAGATGCCTTAGTTATGAAGGTTACCCAGAGGTCAGCTGTGTCTAAACTCCCTTAGAGTTCATCTCTAGAATGGATACAGGAAGTAAGAGACACAAGTAAGGTCAGAAGACATGAACATGAACAAAAATATTATATTAAAATTATATTCAGGACTTTAAGCATGTCCCTTACTGTGCCCTGGCCTTAAACTTGCATTGGCTGTTAAGCCCTCCTGGCACTCAGCAGAGGAGTGTGTGTTAGCCATACCAGGCTGACCATATTGATTGGCACAGGAGGCAGACCTGTGAGGTGGAATTGGCTGACTACCCATTTTTAGCGAGCTAAAAAAGTAAAAGAGAATGGAGAAGCACAGGCCAAAAGGGTATTTAAACTGAAAATTATAACTACGGACTATCCACACTAAAAGGTTTTTATTTTATTGTGATCACGTTATTTTTATTTATTTATTTATTTATTTATTTTTAAACGGGGACAGTGCACATTAATCAACATTGACATTACGTTTTGATGCCATAATTTTTTTCCCCTTGTGATTTCACATAAAACATGCTCAGTTATATTAAAACATTCCATTTAATATAAATATTGGAAAATGTCAGTCAAATAGCAGTGAGCTTGGGGCCGTGTCCACACGCAAGTTGAGTCTGATAACCACTGCAAGTGATATATAGCGGCAGTGTAGTATAATGGTTAAGGAACTGGCCTTGTAACCGAAAGGTTGCAGGTTCGATTTCCAGGTAGGACACTGCCGTTGTACCCTTGAGCAAGGTACTTAACCTGAATTGCTTCAGTATATATTACATTACATTACATTCATTTAGCAGACGCTTTTATCCAAAGCAACGTACAGTAAGTGCATACAGAGACATCATCAAGATCACTACAGAACAGACAAGACAAAGCACATCCTTCCCATAATGTAGCAGCTATCCCTAGTAACTATTATTAGTATATTGTCCATTTATATATCCAGCTGTATAAATGGATAATATGTAAAACATGATTAAAAAAATAAAAAAAAGTTGTGTAAGTCGCTCTGGATAAGAGCGTCTGCTAAATGCCTATAATGTAATGTAAAGAAATATATGCCGGGAGTCCCAACGTGAACCCTGTGTGGGTCCACCAATGCAATCTCTTTTGTGGAATTTAGTGTAGTATAGATTCTGTAGAAAAACATGTTTTAGCTATTGACAAGCAAACTAAAAAACCTACTTTGATGCTGGTGTATGCATATTTGGGCATGTAATGTATTGCGTAACTCGTTGGCACTGGTGCATTTCATTCCTGTGTAATGTTCTTCTAAAAATATTCCTCTTTTTAGTGTATTATTACTGAGGGAGGTTGCTTCTTTGTGTTAATTCATTAGTATGATGGATACATTTTGATATGTAATGTATGTAATGCTGTTATTCCTCAGCAATAAAAAAACAAAATTACTTCGGAAAACAAAGAGTAGAGAAATGCATACAAATATGGTGCTCCTGTTATTCAGATTCTTTATATAACCTCCTCAAATGGATCTTTCACACAGAAATAATTTAAGAGGATTTGAAGGGTTTGGATTGTTTCTCCATGGCAACCAAACATTGGGATCATGGGAATAATACTTTCAGTTTGGATTAAAAATAACATTCAACAATTGAGCAAACCAGCACAAGTGGCTCACTGAGTGGCTTTAAATGGTAAACTAGTCTAACCAATATTGCTGGCATAACAAGCACAAGTGTATGTATTTTTACTCTACACCCATGTACTCCTGTACAGCCCAATTCACATTGTGAAAAACAAATTAAAATAGTACCTGTAGATCATTTGCGATGAGTATATTTGTTACATGCATATGTATAATATGTATAAACATTTCAAAAGAGACTAAATGGAGCTCCACACCTTATTATAAATCACAAGGTCAAAGTACACAATGCTGTGAAAGCTTTCTAAATCTTTTCTAAACACCTTGCTGTTAAAATGTATGTCTTATGCAGGCACATTTTACATCTTTGCAATCTTAGTATATTGTCTTTTGGAGGACATACTGCTTTTAATTCTTTCTGTAGTATTGAAAAACTGACCATGATACCATTGTTTGACTTTGACCCTTCTTGCTTAAGCAATGCACCTCATTAGTCTCTTACTGCAGCCATTACTGAAAATGATGGCTGAAAAAATGCCGTCTGGCGAGCATCAGGAGCTTCTTTCTGTGTTCTTCTTTCCGCAACTTCTGAACTTAACCTGCAATTCTACAGGTTAAATCACGCCGCCATCTTTGCTCAGTCTCCTCAGTCGACTCTGATCACAGTGATTATGCATCAGTCCTTCAGGCATATCACAGTCAGTCAGCATGTTAACAATGGCCTGTTACCAAACTGCCACTGAAACATTGAATTAATATCCCAAATTTACTTACTTCAAACTGTATGCATTTTGACTTCACTTTCAAAGTTATAAACGTATTTCCAAATGACTTTCATCCTATGCAGTCACATCACAGAGGTTCTACTGCATTGTTTCCTCAGGCATGTCAAAAATAGTTATGCATGTTCAGAACACTCTTTTCCATCAAAGAACTACCCGAAGATGTTGACTATTTCTCCTAAAACATCTGCCATGTCAGTACTTGAATCAAGTTTATACCTGCATTCCCCAGTTAAATAATGGGTGCAATCATTTAAGCCACAATTGTTACCAACTTTGATAAATCACATTGAATGGTTTACGTATATATGCATATTTTATATCTAATGCTTTTTTTGTGGCCCTACATTTGGAACTCCTCAAAATAAATATGGTTTTGGACAAACTCATAAAAGGGCTATCGGTGGTACCAACTCTGTAGTGCTGACAGGTCTTGATAAATCCGCCTCTAAATGTCCTCTTTCGCCAGAGCGAGCAGGATGAGAACATGATACAGATGGCAGGAGATGATGTGGACGTGCCTGAGGAGCTACTGAAGATGGTGGACGAGGACGCCACAGAGGAGGAGGAGAAGGACTCCATTTTTGGCCAGATGCAGAACCTCCAGAACATGGACATGGACCAGATCAAGGAGAAGGCCCAGGCCACCCTCACCGAGATGAAAACCAAGGCTGAGGAGAAGTGCTCCGTTATGTGACATCAGGAACAGCTCCTGCCAATCTCTGGGTTTAAGGACGTCCTTTGCCACTGGTTCAAGGGCTGTCTGGTCTAAGTCTGACAGCATTGGTTTTCCAGGCTGGGAGCTCAAAATGGCCAGCCTGGATTTAGCCTCTAAGTTGATGTTTTCATCCATTAGGTTTTTGTATAAGTTGTCTGAATAAAATGTTTAGATTGTTTCTGCTTTTGTTATGGGTTATTCTTTCCCACAAATACTGTTTGTATGTTAAATTATGTTTATTGTATATGCAAACAAGTAATGCTTTGAGGGCTTGCAATTGGCTTCTGTGATGTGATACCACGAAAAATGTGTGCTGATCGGTTGGCAATGACAGTGGCGCTGGCTCGCTTAAACGAGAGAGCACTTGGAGAAATCTGTTTTTTTTCCTCGTGAAATTGGATACACAGCCAATTTCACAATCTTTCTGTGACAATCTGTAGTATGTCACAGAGCTCTGAGTAAGATTATGAACGTTGAAGGAGATATCGAAAGGTCATGTGTTGAAGCTAGTAGGATCTGCGTCACCCTTTGCAGTGTGAATGATTGTGTCCATTATCCTTAATAAATAAGTTCATTTGTAGAGGACTACACTTGCCTGTCTGTATTTATAGCAAGACACTTCAATAACCATTTTCTGACCACAAACCTTAAAATATCAGACCAGCCATCCATTGTCACAAAAAAAGGACAAATCAAAAATGACAATATATTGGACCTCCATATAGACAAAAATATATTTTCATTGCTAGGACACTCTTAGCTTAGACACTGGTCAGATTCTCAGAGGGCCAATCCACAAAGGTGTGACACACAGTGCCCCTCAAAATAATAAGCATGATATAGATGAGCAAAAAGGTTGCATAAAATAGTGGTTAAATTATTACTTACTTTGTTCTCCGATAAATTTTATTAGAATAACATACATTTTCCCCATATTTTGAGCACAATATATAGCTCATTACCTGTGTTTATTTTGAAGTGTTTAAACTTCAAAATAAACACAGGTAATGAGCTATATATTGTGCTCAAAATATGGGGAAAATGTATGTTATTCTAATAAAATTTATCGGAGAACAAAGTAAGTAATAATTTAATTCTCCAAAAATGTCCTTGTAAATAAAAGGCGAGCATTAACATTCTACTGTTATGTTCATCTGAGTTCTAAGAAACTATATCATGGCCTTCCATGCCATACCGATTCACTTTGGTATACAAATGAGATAATACTAACGTACACTGCCCGGCCAAAAAAAAAGTCGCACACTGTAATATTTTGTTGGACCGCCTTTAGCTTTGATTATGGCGCGCATTCGTCGTGGCATTGTTTCGACAACCTTATGCAACGGCACAACATTTATTGCCGTCCAGACTTGCATTAATTTTTGGCCGAGATCTTGTATTGACGACGGGAGAGTCGAACCACTCCGTGAAGTCTTCTCCAGCACATCCTAAAGACTTTCAATGGGGTTAAGGTCAGGACTCTGGTGGCCAATTCATGTGTGAAAATGATTCCTCATGCTCCCTGAACCACTCTTTCACAATTTGAGCCCGATGAATCTTGGCATTGTCGTCCTGGAATATGCCCATTGATGGGATAACCTGGTCATTCAGTACATTCAGGTACTCAGCTGACTTCATTTTATTGCTGCATAATGTTGCTGAGCCTAGACCTGACCAATTGAAGCAACCCCAGATCATAACACTGCCACCAGTGGTTAACTTGCCTGCTAGAGGATACAAGTGTATCTTGCCCTCACTCCACGGTGATGAAGATGGGTCAGGAGGCAAAGAAAAACCCAAGGGCCATACTTGGGGAATAATAGAACTTGGTTGTGTCCTGGGTCATCAAGTTTCCAAATCAACAATTACTGTAGATGCCATCTCCATGCCAATAGGTCATTTAAAAGTGTTACCAAAAAGCCTTTATGAAGAGAAATCAGCAAACCTAAGTGCCTGTAATTTTTGGCGTAGCATTGGCACTTCGATTGGTACCAGGTACTATGGATATGACCAAAAATGGTGGTCTTTGGCCACACAGCATGCCAACTGTGGGTTTGGTATCGAAAGAAGGATGCATTTGCAGAAAAGAGCCTTATATCCGCTGTAGAATATGGTGGTGAAACTTTGATGCTGTACCAGGACATTTTACCCCAAACCTGGTTATCTCTGCCACATACTTGACTGAAACTTGGCAGTAAGTGAATCTTCCTACAAGACAGTGACACTAAGTCAAGTCAAGTTTATTTGTATAGCACATTTTCATACACAAGGCAACTCAAAGTGCTTTACATAATACATAGAAAGACATTATTGCAAAACTACTGGTTGGGCCCACAAGACAAATACCTCAACAAACACTCCAAAAACAATCAGCTTGCTACCTGCTATCTGCTGTGCACAGTACATACCAAGCATCAAAATCCACGAAGCAATGAGATTATACAAATGTAAAATAAAATGAAAACTGACCAAAAAAGCAGCATTCTGCAATGATCTCTCCCTGGACTTGGACAGATACTGTATGGAGGAATGGTCTAAGATCCTTTCCAATGTGTTATCCAATCTAATAAGACATTTTAGAATAAGACTTGCAGAGATGCAAAGAGGAGGGTGCATAAAGTATTGAAATGCGGAAATTAAATGATTCTCAGCACAAGAAATCAGTTGGGCTACATTACATTTATATTTAAATGTTTCCATGTAATGTAATGTAGATGGTTACAATGGTAACGCCAACCCATTAGAGGTAATGAAGTAACTTCTGATGAATAATCCCAAAATCACATTCAGGACAATTAGGACAAATCAGTTTAAAGGACAGTTTTTTTTATCGTCAATAATTTCAAGCTTGTCTTGTCTGGTAAGCAGTGTAAATGTCTCCCTTAGTTCATAGGTTATCCAATTTGGCTTCATTTTTGTTCATTGGTTGGAAAGAAATTACATTCCCCTTAAATAACAAAAAATATCCTTTACTCCCAATAACATATCAGAATAACATAAAGGGCTCTATTTTCAAACCAGCGCAAGGGGACGGTATAGTCAAACGCAAGCTTGTTGACAGCATCAACGTCTTAAAACTGGCGCTATGGCGTTTCTCAGCAATACCGCTAGGATCAACAAATTCTCAACATAACATCCTTTCGCTTGCGCTGCAGTGGGATGGGTGGCGCTGTCTGGGGCGTGTTCTAAAATACTTTCGGCTCAGTGACAATTTGAACCAACGAAAACCCATTGCGTTATGATCCGCTGGAACCACCTCTTAGCGGCAACGCAATAGACTCTGGCAATTTTGCAACTTGTTAGTCATGTAGTTCTATGTAGTGTCTATAGGTGATGCCAACATTACACTTCCATTTAATGAACAAATAGCCTATAATTATTATTAATTAATTAATTTTAATTTAAACTACTAGAATAAAACAGGACAGCTTACAAGAAACTTGCGATCATGTAGGCCAATAGCCTATAATATATAAATTACACATTGACACAGTTGAATCATAAGCCTACCATTTGAATCATAATTATGCCTACATCACCTCATGTAGGCTAATTAATGCATTCGCCACCTCCTCCCGTGCCTTCCGAACTTCTGGGAGACGAGGTGGTGTGGATTGTGATCCATAAATTACTAGTCCTAGCCTGTACTTCTGTTGCAAGTATGTCTGATTCCAGTGCGGAAAATCGCTCTTGTCGTTGACGGTCCAGTGCGTTTGGGTTGCTCATTATGAAATTGCATGGAGCGATTGCGTTCCAACTGGCTTTTTTTTAAAGCATGAGAACAACTATTTGATTGGCTACCATAGAGACACACCTTAAACATTTAAACCCAGCCTTTTAGCAATACCGCCATCAGATGCGCCAAGATTGCCGTCATGAAATTACCAAATTTCTCGCCGACACGCCCTCAGAGCGATACCGCCAAGCGATTACTCTTGCGTTCACCATTGCGTTTGGTTTATTAAAATAGAGCCCAAAGAATAACTTGACAATTTAATCACGTAAAGGATTCAGGTACTGAATTGAACTGCTGCAAACAATAGGACATCATACACATTCAAAAATGTTGTGTACTTTTTCTGAATAGCAGGCTTTCTAAGGCCACAGTACTTCTAAACAGCGTAAGTGCATTTTGACAATTTCAACACACTCATTCAAAATAATGAAAGGAGAAGTGAAGGAATATTGGTCAAATTTATTAAATCATATAGACATTGTAAAAAGGTAGGCGGCATAATTTACAATAACCCATGCTTTCCTTGTTCAAACCTATAAGAGATTTATAGGTTCATTTATTCAACATGCCCCTACAGACGAGGCTCCGAGCAGGGATCCAGACTGTGATGGGTTTGACGCCCTTTCTACAGCAGCGTCAAACACCTACTTTAATCAGAGTCGGTTCGAGACAGAAGACCAATCTGATAGAGGGTCGGTAGCAGGCTCGGGTTCCACCACCAGCTCAGTGGGGTACTCGGCCTCCCTAGAAACCATTCCCCGTGCGGCCTTGGCACGCATGGGTTGCGATATGCCTCAGGCTAGCAGTTTGGGGGCATCTAGGTTTCACCGATGAGCCCCTCAGGGGACACGGTTTGCCATGCCAGCATCGCATGGCGGTCTGAACCATGCCCAGTCGAGAAGCCTGGGACAGGAGATTACAGGCCTCCTGGAAAAAGGCGCTGTATCACTAGTACCGCCATCTGAGCGGCTCAGTGGGACGCACACCTGATATGTCCAGTGCGTGTGCTGCGATGCTACGTCGAAGCTACCGCTTCCTTCAGACGTAAAGGGCAACTGTTTGTCTGCTACGGCAAGACTAAAGGAACAGCGCTCTCGGCTCAAAGCCTCTCCCGGTTGGTAGTGAAGGCAATAGCCACAGCCTATGAGGCAGGCGCTAAGCCCTCACCTATTGGTGTCCAGGGCCGGTCCACCAGAAGTATGGCTACTTCATGGGCAGCCCTGGAAGGCGTACCTCTTAAAGATATTTGTGAAGCGGCGACATGGACATCCCCGTGCACATTTACGAGGTTTTATCAAGTCAATGTGGCGCCAGGCTCAACGGTCGGTAAAACCGTCTTACCTGCAGCCTTGGCATCCGCGTAAAGATGATAGTCCCTCCTGACACTTTGGGTATAAGTCATTCATATTGACGACCCTAATGGTCAGAGGAACGAAACAGAATGAACGGTTACCATGTTCTATGAGTTCTGGATGACCATTAGGAATCATGGTCACTCTGGATCGTTTAAGGGCGAGAAAATTGTTCCGAGGACTTCAGTAGTGACGCTCCCCCATTTATGGGAGGACTTACGTCACTACGCGGGGGTCATGTACATTGACAATTCTGGTATAAAAGTCTCGATGCATCTGGCCCCAGAAGGCCATCCATATTGACGACCCTAATGGTCATCCGGAACTCATAGAACATGGTTACCGTCATAACCGTTCGTAATGTAGGAATCTTTTGGCTCTTTAGACATGGTTCACGTCCGTTCATGCGATACACACCTTATAACTAAGGCATGGGCTGAGTGTTTTTACAGACTTGATGCTGAACTGAATTTCTATAATTTGTCCATTCAAGAAACAATTATAGTTAAGGCTCCACATTTTTCTGTTTTGGAAATTACCCACAAAAGCCTTATTTTCAAGATATGTACGTAAGTAAGCAATTGGACTTTGTGTCAAATAATCATGTGACAAATGTGTCCTGATTCCCATTTCTGTGTCCTGATTCTGGGGACATGGCATGTATCCCTATTTTATCCCATATGGTTATAGGATTGCACAGTAACCCAGCAATGGTTAAAATTCACAATTTGAGTACAGATTTTTTTTAAGTTAAAAATTTTCTAATAGCAGGGTACCCCGTCCTACAATAGTATTGAGGGGCATCCAACAGGTTTTCAAGCAGCTTCTAACTACATAAGATTCCAGAGTTATTCAAGTACTTGCATTAGACCTGGTCTAAAGATTTGGCAGGCCAGCTGAGGCACTAAACATCTCTTAGTAGTATAATTGTAAGGGGGGTCGGGTTCAGAGGACCAGACGTGACAGAGGGGATCAAAAAGATATCCACGAAACATGAATATCCACTGGAGGAAAATAGAGATAAGAAACAGGAGAAAAAACTCCCAACTAAAGCAGATAAGAAACAGATAGGAAAACAATACCGGCGTAAGCCAAAAATAATAGCGACCCAAGGAAATAGGGCGAAGCTCGCAGACTCGAGCAGAGAAATAGATAGTTAGGTAAATTGAACTCGGCGAAAGCCAAATAATAACAACCCAGTAAAATGGGCGAAAGCTAACAGAGAGGGAAAACAAAACAGGTAGGAAGCCTCTAGCTCAGGGAACTGAGAGAGGAAAACAAAAACAAAACAGAGAGGCAAAGGGAGACGGGAAGAAACCAAGGTACTGTCTAGAAACAGACAGGAGAGGAAAACCAAGGTACTGTCTAGAAACAGACAGGAGAGGAAAACCAAGGTACTGTCTAGAAACAGACAGGAGAGGAAAACCAAGGAAGGAAATGAGTGAGAAGGGAAACGAAAACTCTAAAAAGAAAAGAGAACTCCTAGCTCACTAAGGCAAACCCCACATGTACTTTTAGTAGAAGCAAAAGAACAAGTGGTCGCCAATTCCTATACCGTCAATACCTGGCTTTGTGTAGAGGCAATGAAAACACAAAAGCACCGGAAGCAGGAAGCACCGTGCTTATATAGTCAGCGGGGAACTTAACACAGGTGCGCCAGAGTACCTGGAGGTGGAAAAACCCCCGCATGGCGACGGAAAAAAATAGGACAAGAGCACCCACTCGTGGCTCAGAGAGGAAACGACCACAGAGATGGAAGGAAGACAGCCAAACCATGACAATAATAGGTAAAATAATATTTTAATTGAATATGATTTATTTTCTCTTTTTTTTACCATTGAGGGGTGAAGTTGTCCCTCAGTGTGTTGCGAACTAATACTATACAACTATATAATGCACATTTACAATAAGAGGACTGGTCACTTGTGACACAGCAAAAATGGTGGTGTACATTTTATACCCTAGAGTGTTTATATGAGATTATGGTCTCAAGTGAAATGTTAAATGTACACGAGCGGTGTTAGTTTTACACCGGAATTTTTGCTCTGCATAAATGATTGGTTGGCAAGAACATAACCAGCAGGAAGAATTTCAGTCGTCTACCTTTTTTCAGCAGGAAAACTTTAAGATTATTTGTTTTATGGTTGCCAGCTGAGATATGATTCATTGTTCATTTTCTTATCTTTGGAATAAAAAATACATGTATTTTTCTCTGCATTGAGTGAGTGTCATTCCTACAAAAACATCTTACTTTTTCATTGTCTTTAATGAAATGTTGCACAGCTTGTTTAGATGAATGAATTAGGACAATCTTAGCTTTTCTGTAGTCTGGATTTGGTCCAAAATTCTCAATCGGTCTCTGTATCTGTTCACGTGTGCTTAGAAGCTTAGTTCACAAGCTTAGAAGTATGCACATATTTTCCAATATACTGTATTTAATTTAATAAAGGTTATATAGTTTGGAACATCCTTGGAACTTAGGTTAGAACTGTGTGTTATGGTCAGATAAAACCAAAATTGAGATTTTTGGCGTCAGATATTAACAGTGTGTTTGGCATTGATAAAGGACACATTTTCAGATTTTCATAGCTATGGTGATATATCTTGGTAGATATACTGGCCATGGGGTTCTTGTTAAGATCAATGGATTCATGTACTCCAGCAAGAACCAAGGGATCTTATCCAAAAACCTGCTTCCCTCAAGTTTGAGGAAACACAAACTTGGAAGTAAATTAACATTTCAGCAAGTCCATGATCCCAAGCATACCTCAAAATAAACCAAGAAATGATTCATTGTCACAAAACTACTGTTTTGCAATTGGCATCTCAGTTTCCAGAACTGAGCCCAATTAAGAGACTGAAGCGGACAAACCAAAAGAAAGATTCTAGTCAAAAAATCTTACCCAATATGTTCACCAGTTCACTTGTAAAACACTATAAAAACACTTTTTTTTTGGGGGGGGGGGGGGGGGGGGGTAGATACTAGGGGGGAAAAAATATTGGCTGATTCCACTGACTTATTACTGAAGTATAATTTATACATGTTCATGAATTAAAATATTTAAAAAAAAATTTGTTTATTTTTATCTACATAAATACATTTTTATCTAGAAAGAACATAAATACCCATGGAATGACACTGTGTCACACATTGACCAACCAGGCATATTTTCAAGGACATCATTTATGACGGAATGAGGTTATGAAGAAAGTATTTTTGCCACTCCAGGATAAAAGTCACATGTGCTGTCTATGTGCTCCCTACCTAATTATTGTGAAATAAATAAGAGCTGGGGGTTCTTATTCTTAATGAACAGGGTTCATTACTGCCGCTTATTTGCTGACATTACTCTTTTGTTTTCGTGCTTGCCGAGTAATTTCAAGTCTTGTGAATAAAAGATCAGCACTGCAAAGCTTCATTTGAATATGAAAGAAAACAGTTCTGTGATAAACTGATGAACACAATTAAACCATTAGAGCAAAATATTTCTGAATTCGGGGATTTAAAGTCAACAACATCCATTCAATTTTTCTGTTAAGGAAATGCATAAGCAACATAACAGTACAGTCACACCTGCCTGCTCTTATCCTTCTGCTGTGGATTTCTTGGGACAGTGAAAATTGTTGCATTGCTGTGAGTTTCATGGGATAGTGAAAATTGTGGCATAGTTTAAATTCACACTTGTTGTAGATACTTGTGTCCAGAGCAATCAAGGCATGAGTGGATTAAGACGGAAACTGTGACCGGGGGTGAGTTTTAACAATTAAAGTTTTGAGTTTTGAGTGAGCTTGGACTTCAATGTGGATAGAGCTCACAGCAATTAAAATTAAGCTTGGTTCAATTTGCACCTTACATTGAGAATAACATGTATTAGGCATGACAACATACAGTGAGCCCCATAATTCATTGGACAGTGACACATTTTTTTGTTATTTTGGTTCTGTACTCTAGGACTTTGAGTTTGAAAGGATACAATGACAATGAGGTTGAAATGCAGACTGTCAGCTTTAATTTGAGGGTATTTTCATCCGGATTAACTGTTTAGAAAGTACATAGTCCCCCCCCTCCCCCATTTTCAGGCATAAAAATATTGGACAGTTTAACATAATGTAGAATAAAGTAATGATTTTTAATAATTGGTCGCATATCCTTTGCATGGCATGACTTCCTGATGTCTGTGACCCAACAATATCAAAAGACTCTTGATATATTATTTTCTGGTACTCTTACGTCTCTGCATTTGAATGGATCTCTATGGGAATTTGGGGGTGGGACTAGATTTAGCTGTAAATTATGCTGGAACAGTATGGAATACATGGTTGGCGAAATGGCTGTAAGTCATGAATGGTCTGAGGTATCAAACGAGCCTCAAACCATCACTCTGCTGCCAGATATGCAGTAGATATGGATGGATCACTTTAAAGGTTGTTTCTCCTGACAAATTTTCCTATTGAACTCTATGGAAAAATAAGTCAGGAGAAGAAACCCTTCAAGTTAGAAAATAAAATATTGTTGGGTCACAGACATCAGAAAGTCATGGCATGCATATGATATGTGACCAAACATTTAAAATGATTACTTTATTCTACATTATGTTAAACTGTCCAATAGTTTTTGATGCCCCAAAGTGGGGGGGGGGGGGGGGGGGACTATGTACCAAAGGTTCTATAATTTTGAAACGGTTCATCCAATATATGGATGAAGATACCCTCAAATTAAGGCTGATAGTCTGCACTTCAACCTCATTGTCATTGTATCCTTTCAAACTCAAAGTGCTAGAGTACAGAACCAAAATAACAAAAAATGTGTCATTGTCCAATTAATTATGGTGCTCACTGTAGCTTCAACAGGTTTGATACTACAAAAGGACAAACACAGTGTAACTCTAGATTTGCTCATATCAACAGGATGACTAATATTCATGGATATGCAACATTCAAAGTCTGAACATTGCAGTGTGCATTTAATGTAAATATACCTAGCCTACTCTTATTAATAAAATTAATTACTATGCCAGAAAATAGTATTCACATTAAACACAAAGTTATTTTAAATGATATATTTATGAAACTAATATAAAAAAGGCATGCAAGAGCTTAAAAATATTATAAATGTGTTTTAAAAAGTAATCACAAAGTACACCGCAGCTAACCTGAATATGGGCTTTTGCCCCCATTATGTTACCTTCTTGTGTAAATGTTCCAATACAAACTGAAAGTGACTACTAGCATAAGGACAGATGAGAACACCCCAATATTCATTCATGTCGTCTTGTCTTTCTGTGTCTATTTTAACTCATTTAAGCAATGTAAATGGTACCAGAATGCAGAAAATTGTTTTGGTGCAATGAAAGAATTAATTTGTAACTGTAAGCCAAATGGCTCCAACTAAGTGAATTGTCAACAATCCGTCAAACTGCACCCCTCATTTCTGTGATATGTTCATGCCGCTCCACCCAAATTAAATAATTTTGAAGGATTAAAAGTTAGTTAATTTATCTTTGAAATTAGATTTTTTTATTGTCTATTTCATATTCCTTTGATTTAACAAAGAGTAGGCTATAGATTAGTGCGGAGTGGATCTAATCAATACAAATACATTTGAAACAGAACAAATGCAATGGCTAAACAAAGGTTAACCTCAATATTCCAGAGCTGGCCTTAAGTCTTACAGCCACCATTTACCGAAGAGATGTATTTAACGCAATGTATAGCAATATTTTGTTGAATTAGTGTTTCCGCACAAGGCGATAATAAACCCCAAGGTGTGGGGGACACAATAGAGGACTCCACAGTAATTGGAATTCTTTTCTACGTGAATCTAAATGACAAAGCACAACACAGGAATTATATTTCTATATTCTCATTGCGAATCTCACACATGGCCAGGCAAGAGCAAATGCGATGGAAAACGGCCATACCAATTGAATAGGATCCTCACGTAGAATAGATTGTTGACTTTAAGAAAACAAAAGCCTCGTAAATTTCTCCTCGCGCGTTGTTGTCCTTTAAAACTATTAAAGCTTAAAATGCTCTCCTTATGTTCGTAACACTTATTCAGTCGTAAACAGAGGATAACATCACCTTCCATAATTAGGAAAAGCTAAATAGTTTTAAAGGGCATTAACTTTTTAAGAAGAAAAAAACCTAATCCCCTTAAGCAGCGTGTGGGCAAAGGATTAACAAACTGCTGTCAATCGGTGTTTAGTGCTAATTACACATATCCCTTCAATATTGAGGAAGTTGCGAAATTCTTCCAATTAATTGCGCCTAAATTGCAGGCAGATTTTTGAAACTCTAATAACCACATTATTGCCGCCTAAATTGCTGCACGATATGACAAAATAAAAAATTACATAAAAATGACATGAAGACAACGATAGCCTACATTAATTGGCCATTAGTCTATTGCTAAATTTAGGCTAACTGACCATTTTCGATCACACTCGTTTTAAAGCCCTTCCTATTACATTATTTATATCTAATAGTCAAATGTAGCCGAATAATTTGGTCATTCCGACGTCCGCATGATGATTTAAAATAGTTGTATAGGCTAGCTGGCGCTGCATAGGCCTAGGCCTATACTTGCTTTTAGAATAACCGCTTTCCATATTTGCATAGGGTAGCTGCACTTATAACTTGCGATTTGTGAGATTGCTGATGTCGACTATTATTATTATTATTATTATTATTATAGCCTAGCTGTGGTAGCCTAATTTTGAGAAATACTTATTGAAAGTGCTATTATTAAAAATGAGACTAAATTAACTCATAGGTAAATGAGAATCTGTAAAGATAGATTTTGCAATCCTTTCATGTTCATCTTCCATCGCTGGTGTGATGTATCGCGACCCATTTAGGTTGGATGCGTTATGATTAAAACGCCAAACGTTAATCCTGACATCTTGCAATCTGTAGTCTATCATATACTGATTAAAATCCTATAACTATGATTTTGTTCAACCTTAAACTCTAGTCTCCATCATGAGGATGACATCTGTAAGAAGAAAATATTGTTTAAAGATTTATGTAAAGGTTTATAAAGCTCTGCAGACTGCTATAGGCTACCTATTAAGAAATTGGGAGGAGTTAGAACTGGCTCATTAGGACAATGCTAACCTCTCAATCCAACGGCTAAAGCAATCTGACGTCCCTATTTGACGCGTCAGTCGGGGCTGCCATTCGAACAAAGGGTCTTGGTCTTGGTCTTAGGATTTCTTTAAAAAGCCCCTGATAACAACTTGCGACTCAAGACCATGCACGAACAGAGAAGGCGTCGGTGTTGCCAATAAGACATACACATGCCAAAAATGTATGATTTGTAAAATAAGATTTTCATTCACCTGGCTAATTAATAGCCTTGAACTTTAGCTAAAAGGTTGCCTGTTCTCGTATTGGCTTCCATTAAGTGGACGTTCAACAGCTTTTGCAAGTTTTTGAACCCTTTTTACTTATTTCTGAACTTAAGACTTTGCCCAAAACATTCTTGACATCAATGCGGTTTCTTGGATCATCCGAAGAGATGGAAGAACACCTTTCGCCTTCCGGGCGCTTAGTTCTTAACCCAGGAAATCCGTCCAGGATTCACAGCATTGAAGCAATTTTGGGATTTAAAGACGAAAACGTACTTCATCAGTCATTTTCCACCGGTGGGATAGCCAGACGTGCCAAAGACACAGAGAGGAGAAGGAATTGCAACAAAATGCCCGCTCTGAAGAAAGAGCACAACTCCGAAAGTTTTGAAAGTGAGTGATGTGTAGCTATAACCATTCTGTAGCCTATACTCACATCAGATAATTGCTGTGACAGGGTATTATCTCTTCATGTTTTGTGAGGTTTACATTCCACATTAACTCGTCTATCTCACTTCATTGCTTTTAACAGTCTATATTTAGGTTAAATATATAGGCATAAGTTAAATGCATGCTAAAAGGATTTTTCATGTGCTTTCAAAACGCAAAAATATTTGTCTTAAAATAGTTAAAATAGTAGGATTAGGCCTACATTTACCTCTTAGTTTTATTAAAATATTGACATAAAATAACTTTATTAGCCTATAACTTTATATAGGCCTAACTTCTTTTATTGTTAATGTATTATTTATTTGCCTGTTTGTTTCTCTAGCAAGCATCTGTTGTACTAGCAGTACTGGGGCTATAAGTCCTGCTTTACCTGAGGGTGAAGGTAGGCTTTCCGACGAAGAGAATCCGAAGAAGAAGCACCGGCGAAACAGAACAACATTCACCACTTTCCAGCTGCACGAACTGGAAAGAGCCTTCGAAAAATCGCACTATCCTGACGTGTACAGCAGAGAGGAGCTCGCGTTGAAGGTTAATCTCCCAGAAGTGCGAGTCCAGGTAGCCTATAGGAAAGCATATAGACCTTTAAATTGCCAACATAACTGCTTTGGTCATCTCAAAGGTGTGTGTGTGTGTGTGTGTGTGTGTGTGTGTGTGTGTGTGTGTGTGTGTGTGTGTGTGTGTGTGTGTGTGTGTGTGTGTGTGTGTGTGTGTGTGTGTGTGTGTGTGTGTGTGTGTGTGTGTGTGTGTGTGTGGTCGGGCTTATTAACTTGCAAGTGACAAACTTTACGGTTTATCTAATGATAACAACATATAGGCTAATTAATGTAACCGTGAGACTAAATATACAGTGGTTTTCTTGTTTTTTCAATTCATATGGACATTATAAAGTCACCCGTAACCTTAACTGATGTTTCCGTTATTAAATTATTTACATCCATACATTATGGGCAGGTGTAGCCTATATTTTGTTCACGTTAGAACATGTATTAACATTCACAACATAAATTACATATAATAACCTAGTAAATATTAGGATATGATGCAATTGGGATGTTTTCTTAACAATGTGCTAAAATATAGCCAAAATGTTTTGAAGCTTGTATTTCTATGATTTTAAAGTTAGTATGACTTGAGACGTTTTATGTGGTAGACATCTAAAAGAAAAATAATAATATCCATAATTATGAGAGCTCATATTATATTTTACGTTTTTAGTGTTTCTTCTTGAATATAGGCTACGAGTTGTGCTTTAAGTAAATGTATAGTCACATTTAGGGGTTTAAAGGTCACCAATGTAGCCTATATGTTGTGAGGTGCTGCGGTTATAGCCTAGTCGTTACAACAAATTCAACAATATTCTAAATTCTAGCCCAAAGTGTCTACTAGCCTAATTATAGGGATGTGAGTATATTATTATTATTTAATTTATGTTTTTACTAAGTTAATTAATTAATTAGGCTACTCGAAATTTGGATACCTTTACAAAATGTATCGGCGAAAGAGAAATAATTTAAGTCCCTTTCGTGAGAAATTATAGGGCAAGCAAGTTAAATGCAAACTTCGTGATTTGGTTGGCGTTTTCATACGGCAGGACTGGAGCTATGTCCAATCCCAAGCGTCCACAAAAAAACGAGCGAAATGTAGCGAATGTAGCTACGTAAGCAAACCTGATTTCAGCGATGTTCTGAATGGTAGGCCTATTTTAACAAATGTTCTGTAAATGTTACCGAAAACAGGCAGATAAATTTGAATAAGGAATTTAATTAATTGAATTTAAACATTGTGCAACATTTTATTACGCCGGATAGCAATGCTATCAGACCATTTAGCCTATATGGATCATGCGTCGGCTGAGACATCTGTTACATTATTTGTTATAAAACTTTACTTTGAACGTGGACTACATGATCTAATGTATTCTTTTAGTTAACCAAAATAAAAACAGATCCCCAATGGTAGCCAGAAATTTGTGAACACCTGTCTACGACAATACTGATGTTCATGTAAAGTATTTTTAAAGGAAATAAGCGTAAGAAAGATTAAAATGTTCAAAACGAAAATGTTTTTTGTTTAGTTTTCTTGATTCCCTTTGAAAAAAAACAAAAACACTGTGTGTGACAGCCTGGTTGTAAATTATACTTTACAAAATGGCTGATCGATTTAATCTTTTAGTACTGGATTAAGGTTTTTCCGATGAAAAGCCAAAATTAATGCTAACTGGTTTGTTACAGGTGTGGTTCCAGAACCGGAGAGCCAAGTGGAGAAGGCAGGAGAAGCTGGAGGTGAACGCCATGAAGCTGCAGGACTCGCCCATGATCACGTTCAACCGCTCACCTCAGCAGAACTTTAGCACCGCCAACCTGCAACTGGAGCCGTGGCTGAGCACCCCAATCTCCGCCTCCACCACCCTCCAGTCCCTACCTGGCTTCATCAGCCCCGCCCAAGGACTTTCCAACAGCTACACCCCGCCGCCATTCTTAAATTCTCCTTCCCTTGGACAAAGCCTGCCACACATAGGCACCATGTGCCCCCCGCCCAACTACCAGTGCACAGGCTTCATGGACAAGTTCCCCCTGGAGGAGTCAGACCCCCGGAACTCCAGCATCGCATCCCTGAGGATGAAGGCCAAGGAGCACATCCAGTCCATTGGGAAGACATGGTAGAGGACGCGGACGAGGGCCATCGCACCCCCTGTAAAATCAGCAAACGCGGCGCTGCGCCATTTGAAATCAATCCTCCCTTTTGTCACTTGTCACTCTTTTGTCATTGCATATCCTCTGTGTTTTTGGTCCATTAGGAACTGTACTGACTTTATGTTTTCAAAAAACGTCTGTTTTCAAAAGTTGATATTTATATGGAACTGAAAGGATCATCATGAACTTTGGCGACTTTTTCTTGGGTTGCTGGTTTGCCTGTGGAATCTGCGCTGCTATTGTGGGCAGTCTTCAGCGCAAGCCTTCTTGTCTCATTAACGAGGAGGTGAATTATCACGCAGAGATCCTGCTGTACCTGTACTCTCCTCTTTGCCCTTTTCCAACAGCACATATTGTTTCTTGTGTCATCAGTATTATATGAGCTGTTCGCAAGAGCAAAGTTTACTGTAATATTAATTCCTTTGGCCATTCATCCAAAAACATACACTGGAAAGCATTTTGAAAATCACAATAGTCCATTTAATGTAATTTTAATTCATTTTTAACATGCTTTTCTGTTAAGCAAGTCATTTCTTTGTAAGTGTATATTACCAGATGACCATTAAATATGTCCATCAAAGACTTGCTTTTCTTTCTTCAGTTGATAGATTTATTTTTTGGTTACTGAGAGTAAGGTATCTATCTATGAAGGTAAGGTGTCTATTTTGAGCACAGTACAAAGTAGTCCATTCCAATTTAAACTTAAATTAAAAAAGAAGACAATTTGATATCTTGCTTCTTACAGAACAAAGTCTGTATAGCTATATTTTCTCTTATCTTTTCTTCTCTGAGGTCACAGGTGCCAATGTCACCCCTGCATGGGCGGGTGCTTGAGAATGTTCTGGAATGTTCTGGAATAACCGGCTTTTCCCACAGTAAGAATGAATGAATACGAGATGACTGCAATGAACAATACATGGCCTTGCTTTTATTAGCAATGCATAAGTTGTACATTTTATTTGAGATATATATATAAAATAAATGTTCATTTACATTTTTGTAAAACATCTAATCAAAATAATGTATTTTATTTAACAATGTTAACCGCAACTCAAAGTATGAAATATGAAGGGAATTTAGACTCAATCTGGGCCTAAAAACAGGATGATACCTTGTAGCTGCTCTGAGGCTAATTGAATTTCAACCTGTGTCTGTCCATTGCACATAATTTTACATACAAAATGAACAGTAAAAATCTTCTGCTCTCATCCTTACCTTTTTTTTTTTTTTCTTCAACCAATCTTAGGTGTGTTTGGGGGTGTGGTGGCCAACATGTCATTATTTGTTAGATGTCAACATGCCTTTAGAAATGTGTATGACCCTCTTATTTGTGTATGCATATCCCCCTCCATAGCTTTTACGACAAATTATACTCATTTGCTTGTGCATGTGTGTTTAATCCACTAATTTCATAATCTTGAAACCCTGTATTTCAACATCACTGCGATTATTTGCTCACCTCATTATTTATGATAGGCAGCTGTATTGGCCCTTCATTCAGAGCCATCTAAATAGAAATTTAGGAATGTCCCAGTTATGTAATTTGTATACTGTAATATACTGACAAGTGAGCTAAATATTCAAAATAATAACAAACTCGGTTGCATTGTTGGTAAATGTTCATATTGTTTTTCATCGCTTCATCTTCTTCCCTGAGAAACAGACACTCGTTCTCGTCCAGTATTGAGCAGCTCACCTCTAACCTGCTTCACAACGGAGTGGCAGGGAAGCCTGGGATGTTGGAGGAACAGATCTGCAGACCCAGAGGATGTACAGCAGATATGACGTGCTCCTTCACAGCAGACACGAGCGGGACCCCCTTCCCATGGGCACCAGCCACACTGTCAATCTGTTGTGTCATATTGAGCTAAATATTGACTTAGTCCTGAATCTTAATTATGACTCCTTAAAAACAATAGTGATGCTTGTCAATAATTATGGTTATTTTCAAGGAGATGTACTTTGTTTTGTGATTTTTTAATTTTTTTATTTTTCACGCATTTGTTTCCAAATTTTTTTGTGAATTTTTTGCAATGGGCACAACTGAGTTCACAATTTGTTCATAAAATAGGGTATATATAGAGAATCACAAACATTCTGTGGTTTTTGATGATCAGTTCTTGTTAGTTCCTGTGTCCAAACTCATCAGAAAGACATAATGGAAAAATGTCCACCTCCACAACCATTTTTTCAGTTGATGTGGAAATCTGAGAATGTATTGCACAAAATGCAAATATGAAGTTATCTAATAGTTACTGCATTAACAAATGTGATTGTTTTCTGTTAAATTTGGTTAAGCTTCAGCCTTAAGAGAAATCTAAAATAAAGAGTAATGTTACACGTACAGCAATGCAATCATTTAAAAAAATAAAACAATATGAATAGAAATCCAAATTACACCTGATTGTTCAGCGAGGGTGTGACTTCACAATAAAGCATTTCACCAAGGGTGTGACTTCACAATAAAGCATTTCACCAAGGGTGTGACTTCACAATAAAGCATTTCACCAAGGGTGTGACATCACAATAAAGCATTTCAGCAAGGCTGTGACATCACAATAAAGCATTTCACCAAGGCTGTGACATCACAATAAAGCATTTCAGCAAGGCTGTGACATCACAATAAAGCATTTCACCAAGGGTGTGACGTGGTGCAGAGCTTGAGATGTATGTGTCGTTTCACAGGCTATACCAACATCCCTTCTGCAAAACATCCTCTGGCACTTTGTCTTTTTAATGCATGTCTGTTTGACTGTTCATTCAAGTCCAATGTTACTCTATTCAGGGATTGAAATTGTTAAGGGCCAACATTTCAGTGAGAGATTTAATTGGAATTGTATCTATCAATACTGAAAATAAGACCCCAAGGCTATGCCCATTTATGAAATTTTTATTACAAATTTCTTTAGCCAATTTATGAATTTTTTTCAACCATCCACTTAGGACTGGCCATTATTATATGCAGGTCTCTGTAACCCCCCCATCAGTTTGAGACAGCTGGGACACACCGGCTCTCTCCTGAAGTACATGCTGTTTGTTCCCTCTGCGGTCTGCCACGTCATTTGGCACATTTGAGTACGCTGCATTTTTATCTTGTGCATTGAGACAAGGACAATCAAGCCAAATAAAACCCTCCATCCCTGGCAAATACCAATGTTAATTATGTTCAGAGGTTATAGCTGTTACAGTGGTCGGGATTTGATTTAATATTTCATTTTGGTCCGCATCACCACACAGAAAACCAATGTATTAGTAGGACAAGCCACCTGGCAGCACCATGGCAACAATTGTATGGGCACCAGCAGCCTTACCCTTTTTCATAAATTATAATCTTAATAAATGAGTTATCAACATTATTTGCCAGGTAGATGCCCTTAATGAGACTGACGCACATTGTATTGTTCATGTGATATACCATAATGAAGGCAATTCAGTGTACCTTGCTCAAGATTAAATTGGTAAGCTACCCTGGGCATTGAACCCATTGAAGGGTTTAGCCAACAAGCCCAGCTCCATAATCAGTGTGTAGTGTGTACCAAAGAAAATTATCTTGTGTCATTCCCTGTGTCATTAAATATGCCTCTAAACCATTCCTCAATGCCTTTCTACACTTTCATAAGGTCATAAGGTGAACATTGCAGATCCATCAAATTTGCTATGGAGTTTCCATGTTGTATAATATACAGGCCACAGGTGTGACCAAATTGGACAAAAGTGTGCACAATATTTGGCCATCATATTACATTTTAAATGTTTTACATAAAGTGAAAACATACCATGATAGTTGGCTTTTTATATTTTATTTATTTTTGCACTGCACTCATCTACAGACAGTGTGCAAAATCCTGAAATGTTATCTTCTGAATTGGCTGTATACTGCCACCTGGTGGAAATATGTATAAAGTGCATTATACCTTATTTCCTCAACACATAGTCACTCCATTTATGCTTCATTACAATACCACAGGTAGCTAGAAATATTTAAATGCATGTATGTTTAGAGAGAGAAAATCCCCTAAAGTTTAATCATTGGACATATCTGACATGTTTACTACCTGTACAACCTTCCTTCTCTATCCTGGCCCGCCAGTGGTGAAATGGGGACCCCAATACAATCAGGACAGCAGAATCAGTGTCCATCTTCCACTGCAGACCAAAAGCACACCTATTCAAACTGCACCTTGGCTCACCTAATGTTGAGTTATGAACGCCTTGCATGGGTTTACTAGTCATACCTATGCTAAATCTAAAACTACCGTGTATCCTCTAACCCATTGCTGCCTAGTAATGCTGCATCCCCTATTTCCCTCTTGCACCTACTGTGTTATCTATGTTGTAAGATTATGTATTGACTGTGCTATTGGTTGTGATTGGTTTGAGTACACGAGTCTGCGAGTCCAGAGAATGGGATTCAGCCTATATTCGAGAGCACACTTTTCAAGAAGTAGCCTACGCAAACATTTTGGTCGCATAAATATGACGTTTTCCTTCAATAACAACATAAACAACACGCAAGGGTGGGCCGTCTTACGACACTTCCACAGTACGGTTGGAAAATAGTTTATATTTTTTTGCGTACTGCACATCGCGTGCTAAACAGCACACATCTGCCAGTACACTGCTCACAGGAGACAGGGCGCAGTAGATAGGGCTCTGTTTCGAACACAGCCAGAGTGTGCTTGTGTGCACTTTCCAAAGCCGCCAGAGGATGGCGCACTAATAGCACAGGCCTACAAATAAAGTTGGACATTACCAATTTGGAGGCAAATTGTTTAAGCAAATATTAGCCTATAAATGACGATAGACTGTCGTCGTATTTTATTTGCTTTGGGCGCACTGTGGAGTGTTTAAGTGCGTTTGGTAGTGGATGCTACCGGTTGCCATAGAGTTGCGCTAGCATTAGCAACGTGTGTATGTCCAAAAGAAGGGACAGCATGGAATTAGCTGAAAATGGTTTCCATCAATCAACTACATAATGGGTAGGCTAAGTCGAAATTGAGACATTATGTCCAAAATTCCGAACTATCCCTTTAACTACTGAAGCAGCAACTGTGGATTCCGACACTACTACTAGCATGGACATTAGCACTGCTAATAGCAGCAAGACTAGCAACAGCAAGTGGGGTAAGCAGCGTGTTAGACATTAGCAGGACAAAAATGACCCTCCTATCCTGCCTTAATTGTCTTGCTTTCCATCCACGAATGGAAGACGTTTTTCGGCACAACCGTAGGCTATAAGATTCACGAATGGATTGAGTATTGCATGTCATCAGACTGTGTATTGCTTTCCTTGCTGCTGCTGATGACACAATCGTGGCAGGGGAGAAGCACTGGACTGGAATTTTCATTGATAAGGGGTTCACCGTTCACATGCTGGAAGAATGTGCAGTTCAAATTTAGAGAATACTTGGAGAGTAGAAGTAGCGCCTCATCAATATTTGATATAAGGTGTTGACGCCGTTGACTTTTTAGAAGTCAATTTTGATTGTATTGAAGCAGCCCCGTTCACGTGCTTGCTCTGTGGATTTCGCTATATTGCATTTGGTGCGTCTACTGTTTGTGTGCGTGTGCGTATGTGTGTGTGTCAGAGCCCTGAGTAAAATTTGCACCGGGGCCGACATGTCATATACTACGCCAGTGATGATAGCATATGGGTTAGGGATTATTGACTTTTTTATTATCTTTTTTGCCACCCCCTAGTTTTTTATGAAATGACGAATCTGCCTTAAACATTTACATACTGCATATTTGTGACATCCAGTTATACACCTATTGCAGTCTCTTGTCTTCAGGAACGTCTTCTTTCAGGATTGGTGGTAAGAAAGAGCTGTTTATGAGAACATGAATGGACTTCACATCATGTGTATAATTCTTAACCCATTACACTCAGTAAGAAAAAGTGCTGTTTTGCTATTTCACTGAAACATTGTTTTATACGTGTACTTAAGATGAAAACGTCTGAAAACAAATGGGACCTCGAAGTGAAAGCCCTCTGATTCCCAATGCGCCCATTCCAATTTTAGATCTATATGTTTAATACAAGGTTGATGTAAAATAAGTAACAAATATTATGGTAGAGAAAGCACAAGCACTGGTGTGTATTAAATAGAGATCATAATCGGTATAATATAAGTAATTGGGATGGCAGGTAGCCAATTACAGGATACACAGGCAAAATGAACAACGTGCACATGTAATGCTTTTGATTGACATGTGAGACATATGTGATGTTTTTGGGCACATAAGGAAGTGCATGTGATGCTATTTCAGCCAATGGAACATGCCATAGACATTTTTCAAAACTTTGTCTTCACCATCTTTGTTTTGTGTGGAAGCTAGTTTGCTTGCTAACTAATAATTGCCAAAAAATGTAAAACTATCTTTTACAGCTGTATAATCTTTGTAGAAAGCTCATTTATATTTCTGAAATGCATTCTCTATCATTTAACATACAAACCCCACGTAATATCGTTTCATGACTAAGATTGCTACATGACTACAAAGTAGGCCATAAAACCTCAGACTCAATTTGTAACTGTTAACCCCAGACAGCACACTGACTCGGTTGCTAACTTCAGCTCAGTTAATTTGAAATGAAAAGTGAAACTACTGAAGTGTAGCTAGCTAGCCAGCACTGGCATCGATGATAATCATTAACGTTAGATGGACGGCTAACTAACAAACTCACGATTGATGTTGATGGCATAACGCTAGCTGGAACACCTATACGCAGAACCACTGTATCGATAACTGAAAGACAAGTTTTTTTCTCTGCCTCTATATTTCTGGCTTACTGTCACTCTTCCCAGTAGCCTATAACTCCCACAGTAGTAGATTTACTCGACAATATAAGTGCGTATGGCAGCCCAAATAATTTCATGTGACAAAGAGTTTGAATGACCACATTCTCTTCCAATGGTAAGATGAAAAAACACAGGGCCAAGTTACATTAAATAATTTAGGAAACATTGAGCAGCATTGCTTTGGAATAGAGCTTGTTTAATTTGTGTGAGCAAAAGATAACCAATATTCTTTGTGGTAACTATTGGCCTCACTTTGATATCAATACTTTTAATGGCAGACCTAGATTTGGCTAGTTTTATTACAGACGTTTATGCATGAGCAACTTTTTTTTTGCATTTTTGTACATTGAAAACATATTTTCTTGAGATGGCAATAGTGTGAAGTGGACCTGTTAAGTGTTTATTTACAAAAATAACGAAAGGGCTATTAAAATATAAACACACACAAAAGCAGACATACAGTCCAATGCATTTTAAACAACTTGTTAATGGTAGGTACTATTGTCGAGTAAAATTCTTACAAAGACATGTTTCTAATGGGACCCCTATCTTCAGCAGAGTTTCTGTCCTCCATGCCCAAAGCTTGTAGCAGAAAGTCAGTTGCCTACAGAGAAACAGAATGCAAAAAACACTGTAAGCACATGACTACCACATAAATAATTTAACTGATTGACTACAAGTTCTAAACTTCTATCAATGTTGCAGTGTATTCTTGTGCATACAGTGAAACTGAAATGATATACACTTAGCAACGTCTTAAATTGGTCATTTAAAAGTGTTGCCTGACTGCAAAGTGGAAGGATTAAATCCTTGTAGCCCATTGAATACAAAATGACATTTCATTCCATTTCAAATCTCTTTTTAACAGCTTTGTCCATTTTCAGAAAATATTAGACCCATTATAGATAACAACCGGAGTGTACAAACAGTGGATTTTGCTATCCTGACTTGATTCATAAAACACAGAGTAGTGGATTGTTGATTCTGGGAAATTTGTAACGTAAAAAATGTAAATTGTGACCATTTTAACAACCAGATCTCAGCTTCGGCAAAGATGCAGGTCTTATATCTGCATCTATATCATAAAAGAATATCTATGATTGCAGAAGCTTCATTAAAATGGATTCAACATCCAACTGAAGACTCTTTCCAATGGCTCGTCAGACATGTGCTGTGTACTGACCTCTGTCATGGTCCTGTCTTGCCTGTCCCTTCCTCCCACTCTCTCTTCCTGTTGAGAAATGTTTCCCTTGTGGGGCTGCCCCATTCTGCCTCTCCTGCCTGGTCAGGAGCCTGGCGAGGCCTCTGACCAGATTGGACGGTTGCAAGTATCTGTCCAGCTGCACGTCCTCTGCAGGAGACTGCGGGCGCTGATAACCGACTCTTTCCACTGATCCAGTGTCCTTTTTCCCCATGAGGTGCCCTGTGAGAAACAAACTCTGACCTGTGATCCTATACCATCGGTCAATGACTATTCCTTAATACATGTAAAGTGGCCTTGACATGCAGCCTGGAAAGCTGACACATTATCACTTTGTCAAAAGAGTACAGGGTTCAGAACAAAGGCAAAGCAGGCTCTTCTTGGTTTGCCTTACAAAAGCCGCTTAGCTTTTTCATGTAGCCTAAGAATATTACCCTGGCCTGAGGTCATTACTAGCCTTATTGTAGGTCCTTTTTATATTTTTTTATGTGTTGAGTAGGGGTGATATCCAATAAATATAATTTATTATCGTTTCATTTCTGTACTCTGGTGACATTTCTAAATGCGGGAATCACCATATTTACCACTTTAGACAAAGTTTACAAGCATTGAGGTTCATTGCAAATGCAAGACATTTTACCCATCACTGCAAGTTATTGTACTCTGTGGTAAATTAGACCTCATTAAACCCAGGGATTAAAACAATAGTTTGACAAGTCGTTTACAAATCTTATAACAAAAACATTTACAACAAACTTTGTCATATCTCAGTTCCTTTTCAGTCCAAGATCTTTAAAATTACACCAATTTAATTTTCAGGGGGAACTGAGAAGGGGGGGGGGGGGGGAATTAATGGACATGGAATAACCTACAGAATACTCTTAAACTGAAAATCGCCTACTAGTTTAACTTCCTGTTAAGTGATAACTTTGTGGAAGAATTATATCTTTTTTGCCCACTTTGAATTTTATATTTTAGTGTTTCTATTGGCTTTATGTGTATTGCGTTGCGTGTAAACGTCTACAATCTACATGCTGTGCAAAATGTAGGCTACTGCTGCTTATCTTGCAAATTATCTCTTGCTACTTTTAATCTCAGTGAGATTAACCTGGTTAAATAAATAAAAAGTTAGAAAAAACAAGTTACAACTTCGATGTAGATGTATAAACCAAGTCGTGTAGAGTCATCTTTGTCGTGGAGCGTGATAACAACTCTGTCATTTAAACCCCATCTGTTATAGTCACCCGATACTGTCAACCAACTCCCGGTGTGTGGAATTCGTCACGTAGCCTATAAGCTACATTTAGGCAACATGATGTACGTTCAAACAAAAACAGCACTACAGCCTCCAAATACTTTACGCTCAGTTGCTGCTGAAACAGTTTGAACTGTATAGGTTTCCCCACGTATTCACAGAACCAAGCGAGGTTTATCTGCTTCTCTCCGAATAGTGATTGACTCATTGCACAAATAAGCGATACAACAACAAGAATAAAAAAACAAAAAAACAAAAAATAAATCTTACCGACTGCCCAGTGATTCCCTTTGGGATATAATTTGCCAACAGGTGCAACATTGTTGTCAGTTGAGGTTAAGTGCACATTGTAGACGGCAAAAAATAGCACCGTAACCAAAAGCGCAGGTCTGTATTTCCACACAAGAAACTCTGTGCCCATGATACCAGAGAGAAGCGCCACTAAAAATGCGATGGAGTCCTAATCAGTTTCCAGGTTGTATTGGTCCTGCGGATGGTGCACTCACTACAAGTATACTTATTTCTAACAATTAATATCAAACCGTGACGAAACAATAAAAGTAACTTTGCAATCCTGACGCGGGAACTTGGTTTGTTTGCACTGCTCCTTCGGCAGTGTCACAGTGATACCATGGTAGGTGATGATACGCTAAAAGTTAAATGCCCCCATGAAAGCTTTTACGTCAGAAGCTTCCTGGCAATAGCCTATAGGCTAACTCTGCTAAATGAAAAATTTAAATTGATAGATTAAGAACAACCTGCTATTACCGCGCTCTCTTGACGTTGAGTGCCTGTTGAGCATAGATAATAAGACGTCAGCGTTAGGCTATTTCATTAACAATGGTGTGCCCTTTTCCCTGAAGCAGTTCACAACCCAGCGTGTTCCCACTTAGTTAATTGCTTTCCCTAGAAGCATTTGGTGATAACTTGATTGTTACACTTCACAACATTTGATGACAAGAAATGTACCAAGTGCTAGGCTACATGGCTTTATGTCAAAAAGAGCTACCAACTGTCATCATCCTGGACAAAAAGGAATTGTCAGAAATGAATATCTTTGCTCGGTAACACAAAATCTGAAAAAAGTATGTATTGTCTCTAAAATTACATGGCTTTGTAAAAGTAAAAGCTATGAGTAGCAGTCACCCTGCTCAGTGATGTCTTCCTGTCAGGAGGGTGAAGCTAGGTGGTTTATTGACTGGGCTTGGCTAGTAGTTGTATAGGACACATGGTTGCAGAGGAAGGTTGGTAGGGTTCTGTCTACCCTATGGACCAACCAGAAAGAAAAAAAAACATTGTTCAAGTGTAGTGACACTACTGATGAGATGCCATTTAGTCAGATTAAACTTAAGTCCCTGTGGTCATTAAATATGGTATTGCACTTATTGTAAAAAGTAGGTGGGGTGGGTTCCTCTGTCCTGGTAAAATTCCCAAACTAGCTCATCAAATTCTGGATGTATCCTGTATCATGCTGTATGTATGGTCATTTAATTTGTTCTCTATGACTTTTCGTTAGTGCTTTTATTCATGGGTACTATAACATTTCATACAGTATGGTAAGAAACAGGATATAATGTAGAACAATCACACATCCCAATCGAGAAACAAAAAGGCCCATAAGTGCATTAAAATTCAAGACACAAACTTGATTGAACAAATACACTACCGTTCAAAAGTTTGGAATCATTGAGACATTTTTATGTTTTTGAAAGAAATTGATACTTTTATTCACCAAGGTAGCATTAAATTGATCAAAAAATACAGTCCAGACATTGATAATGTTATAAACTACTATTTCTATTTCATTCTATTTCTACTTTAGCAATTGTAGCCCTTTTTACACAGTCCCCCATTTTGGGCACCAAAAGTAGTTGACATAAATTTAAATAAAGTCATTATATTTAAGATTTGGTTGCATATTCTTTGCATGCCATGACTTCCTGATGTCTGTGACCCAACAACATCAAAAGACTCTTAATATCTTATTTCCAGGTACTCTTACAAGCAATACTACAACCTCTCTGCATTTGAATTGATCTCTATGGGAATTGGGGGGTGGGACTAGATTATACTGTAAATTACATGGGAATAGTATGGAACACATGGTTGGCTAAATGGCTGTAAGTCATCAAGGTGTCTGAGGTATCAAACGAGCCTCAAACCATCACTCTGCTGCCAGATATGCAGTAGATATGGATGGATCACTTTGAGGGTTGATTCTCCTGACTCATTTTTCCATAGAGTTCAATAGGAAAATGAGTCAGGAGAATTTATGTAATGTAATTTATAACTTAATCTAGTCCCACACCCCAATTCCCATAGAGATCCATTGAAATGCAGAAAGGTTAGAGTATCGCTTGTGCCGTGCAAGTACCTGAAAATAAGATATTTTATAAGATACAAATTAATAAGATACAAATTAAATCAAATCAATATTTATTTATATAGCGCATTTCACAACTAGTTGTCACAATACGCTTCACAGAAGAACCCACCCTAAACCCCCACAAGAGCAAGCCAAATGCAACAGTGGCAAGGAAAAACTCCCTGGTGTAACTAGGAAGAAATCTTGGAGGAACCAGACTCAAGGGGGAACCCATCCTCCTCTGGTTGGCTCAGGGTCTAGGGCCGTGTCCGAATCAGCACTCTTCCACACTGTTGAGTAGCCTCGGTGAGTAGATAGGGCGAGAAAGTCGTAGAGTACGTGAAAATATTTCAAATTGCAGTATACTTCAAACACCTGGATCACACACTTACTTCCGAGGTTTCGCTGAGTACATTCGGGAGCACACTTCAAGAAGTACACAAACATTTTGGCCACATAAATATGACGTGAGCTTCGTTTTAAAAAGTAGATGGGGCTCTGATTCTGACACTTAATGACCAGCATGGTCAAAACAGCCAATGTCCATGTTAATAGAATTAGCAGCAGATTTAGCAAAGATATGCAACCACATATTAAATATGATGACTTTATTTAAATTTATGTTAATTACATTTGGTGCCCTAAAATGTGGGGGACTTACTATGTGTGAAAAGTGGCTACAATTGCTAATGTATAAATAGAATGAAATAGAAATAGTAGTTTGTAACATTATCAATGTCTTGACTGTATTTTCTTTTTATCAATTTAATGCTACCTTGGCAAATAAAAGTATCATAAAAATGTCTCACTAAACTTTTGAACGATAGTGTACATGTAGGGCCTAATGGAGACAGAAATGTAGTTTTATGTGATGATCTAATTTCACCACCCAGACTTCCTGTACGCATATATTTGTTTCATCTGTTATACAGCCGTTTCTTCCCCTTCCCCTTGGGAGAGCCTAGCAAAATTCATTAGCTACACCACAGTCAAGACACATTTGTGATAACAGTGGGTACTGCCTAAATGGCATGGAGAAAATGACACTTGAATTTGATTTGGGCACCTAAAAAACTAACCAACTACAGCTGTTCATGTGATTACATAGCAGCAAATATCGGAGACATTTCACCCATATCGGCTATCTATTTCATTGGTGCTGTGCTCACATTAGAAAGAGGGTCTGGTAAGATAATCAATTAAATTACTCATAAGATATTAATGGCTACACAGAAACGTATGATTGGCTGTGATTTTACCAAACTACATTGTTTAGGGAAACGCTCTCTGGACTGAGCCAGGAAACAACAAAAAAATAAACAGATGTAAAAAAAATTCCTGTCTACTGTGTCTGAGTGCAAGGTGACAACTTCATAAAATCTATAACTTTATTAAACTTTACCGTATAATCCTGTCCTGCATAGGAAAAGAGAGGGAATTGTCTGTAATCAGCTTCACAAAGAGCCAGTATGAAAAAGAACATGAGATTTACAATGAGAAATGATTTACTACTTTGCCACAAGCTTTTGATTTACTTTTGAGTATTTAGCTGTGGCCAACTGAATCAAATCTCATGTACCCCATCACAAACCAGCTCAATTTTCAACCGCCGCCTCTTGGTCATTTCATTAAAGATGCTCAGAATTTTGTGAGTGAGACTGCATGTAATGACATTTCAATGGCTAAATGTCCTCATCTCTGAAATTCAATGTGTGTTCTGGACAGTGTCCAACAAACAAACTGAGCACATTGGACCAAGCGACAAATGCATTGATGAAATGCAGTTCAATAATGTGATTGTTGATTATATTTTTACTTGCGGCAGAAAAGTTAAAGACCTTGCATTAGGTCTTTTTTGTTTTTCTATGTGTGAGTTTTAATGATCGTACATTTTTCAAACATGATGTACAGAAAAAAAAAAGACAGCTTTGAATTAACTTGTGCAGGAGTGATGTTATGCGATATGCTTGAGTGATATTGGTAGGCAGTCCTCCCTGGAAAGATCAACAGATCAACAACAAATGTTTATTAAAGTTGACACTTTTATATAAGAACATTACATTACATTGCATTACAAGCATTTAGCAGACTCTCTTATCCAGAGCAGAACAGTATGAGCTTGAATGATTACATATATGGTTTGAAATGTAGGGACAAGCTGTTTGAAATAAATGATAGGACAAAAGTGAGTTTGGAGAGTTTTGTAATGGGAGTATTGTAATGTAATCCATTTCCATGCCTCAGGACAGAACCTCAGGTAGCCTTTGAATGATTGGCACCCTGATTGTTATACCTTATGAAATATATATTTTTTTTTTTTTTGTGCCCCTTTGTGCCACAGGAAGCATTAAAATATCATTCTAGAACACACCCTTTCAATCTGCACTATTTGATTGCTTTTTTAATAACAGGGGTATAAAAGGCACTCATGAATTCACTGATCATTATTTTTAGGGTCATCATCAAAAATTGTTAAGGGCATGTTTCATCCCATGGTTAAAGTCTGTTTTTCAGAATATTCATTTAATATTCATCTTTCTGAATAAGGGCCTAGATTGACATGTTTAATTGCACTTGAGTCATCTAGTAATTTCCCCATCAGGGAAAATAATAGCTGTTGCTTTGGAAGTTGGACAAATGTGTGAGTCACCCAGTAGTATGGACATTTTAAAACATGGTGTGGACTAGCAGGATCAAAATACCTTTAAATATCTTAATAATTATTGTATCCAGAAAGAAATCTTCTGTTGCAATTTTGCCTGTGTTTCTATGGTGTTCCAAAAAAAAAAAGTTTTTTTTTATATATATCATTATGATCCATACATTTTTGTGTCACTGGCACCACTTTGTGTTCCTCACCCTCCGACAATGCGTACAATAATCTTCTATGTTACAATACTGGCAATCAGTTATCCTGAAATCAAGTTCCATTGTCAGTAGGAAATCAAAGAAAGTAGTTTATACACACGAGGCTAACATTTACTTAGTCCTTAATCTAGGACATAGTCCTTTTTGCAACCACGCTGAACAAAAAGTGAGAAGAAAACTATTCTTCAGTCCACCAACTTACCAGCATCAGTGTTTTAGCAACTACCAATATGTGTATGGGTTATCTATGGCCAGTTGATAAATTAGTATTTGAAATATAAACTCAGTGGGCTCTATCTTGACGATCTTAGCGCTTGGTCTAAACGCATGAGGCAAGTGCATTTAGGGGGTGTCCCAGTCCACTTTTGCTAGTTAGACGGCATATTATTTGAGCGCTAAGTACGGCGCAACGTGCAAGTGGGCTGACCTTAGTCTCTTCATTAATTATAGGTGTGTCTTGGGCGTAACATGCAATAAACCAATCAAAATGTCATATACCATTCCCTTTAAAAGCTTGCTTTTCCACCTTGGCGGATTGCTTATATGATGGCAAAACAGACATGCTCGTGCGTGTGTAGTGCAAGCAAGGAATAAGCTATATGGATCAATAGTATGATCAATATTATTCAGACTAACCATTATGAGGCTTTTTGATATACATAATAATAATCTTTAACAGTAGGGTTTAACACTGGCACGGGTTCCCGGTAATTCCCGACAGTGCTGTTATTTTAGAAAATATATGCAGTTATATTTTGTTAAAAGCACCTGCAACAGCTGAGAATAAGATACCAGAATATGATTCTGTCCCACCTTAGAAAACGCCAAATTAGCCTGCTTGTTTAACAAATTTTGTTTGATTATACACTGCCCGGCCAAAAAAAAAGTTGCACACTGTAATATTTTGTTGGACCGCCTTTAGCTTTGATTATGGCGCGCATTCGTCGTGGCATTGTTTCAACAACCTTATGCAACGTCACAACATTTATTTCCGTCCAGACTTGCATTAATTTTTGGCCGAGATCTTGTATTGACGACGGGAGAGTCGAACCACTCCGTGAAGTCTTCTCCAGCACATCCCAAAGACTTTCAATGGGGTTAAGGTCAGGACTCTGGTGGCCAATTCATGTGTGAAAATGATTCCTCATGCTCCCTGAACCACTCTTTCACAATTTGAGCCCAATGAATCTTGGCATTGTCGTCCTGGAATATGCCCATTGATGGGATAACCTGGTCATTCAGTACATTCAGGTACTCAGCTGACTTCATTTTATTGCTGCATAACGTTGCTGAGCCTAGACCTGACCAATTGAAGCAACCCCAGATCATAACACTGCTTCCAGAGGCTTGTACAGTGGGCACTATGCATGACTGGTGCAACTGCAACTTTTTTTTTGGCCGGACAGTGTACAATAAAGCATTGTCAAACATCAATTCCTTGAGGCTGTTCTCATTGAGTTCTCGAAGTTCAAGCTTCATCCAAAATTCATTACATGCATTCTAATATTTATTAATAACATAAATACTGTTATTTTGCCTTAATGGTGACACTAAATACACTAAAGCTGTCAGGTTGGGAACCCATAGGTTCACACATATTTTCCCTTGTTTTATAATGTCCTGCTTATGGAAATGTGACCAACCTGTTTTACTGGTAGCTTAATGCTTTAAAACAAGTCAACTTTCCCGGGAAGACAGTGAAAAATTAGATTTACAGCAGGGGAAACAGACCTGCTCTTGCAAGTTAAAGCACACATGCAGAGAATGGCATTCACATTTATTGTGAATTAATTGTGTAATGTGCGGCAAATTTGTTTTCGTTTCTAATTAGACTCTTAGTTTAATATCGTTTTGTTCAGTTATGGAATAACAGGTTAAATCAGATGGGATTAAATAATCTGAGAGTATGGAAACCTAGTCACGGTAACTAAAAAAAATATGAAGGACGAAGAATAAGGTTAAAATTCAGTTAACATTCTGCCTCTTCAACTGATCCAGAATGCAGCTGCCCGGCTTGTGTTCAACCTAACATCCCGAAATTTTCCCATGTAACGTCCCTGCTGAGGTCACTCCACTGGCTGCCAGTTGCAGCCAGGATCAGGCTCAAAGTTCTGACCCTGGCCTATACTGCAGCCAATAGGGCAGGCCCACCTACCTGCAGGACTTAATCCAGAATTATGTTCCTGCTCGACCACTTCGCTCTTCTACAGCAGGGCGACTCGCACTTCCCCCCCTCCGTGTCAACGGCTCTCGCTCATCCCGACTGCGGAGCTTTTCCACCCTAGCTCCTCAGTGGTGGAATGAACTTCCCATTCCCCTACGTTCTACTCTAACCCTGCCTGCGTTCCGTCGAGGCCTGAAGACACACCTCTTCAGACTCCACCTTGACTGATATTCTAACCTAGGACCTCATGGTACTAGTTCCCTGTGTTTTCTTGTCTGTTTGTTATAGTTTATAATAGTATTTAGAATAGAAGTGTAGTATAGCTGATTTACCCACAGCTTACTGTGAACTACATTCAACGTTCATTACAAGGGGTAGCTGCTACGTTATGGGAAGGATGTTCTTTGTCTTATCTGTTCTGTAGTGACTTCGATGATGTTTCTGTATGCACTTATTGTATGTCGCTTTGGATAAAAGCATCTGCTAAATGACTGTAATGTAATGTAATGTGAAAATTAAAGGAATCTCTGTTTTTTAACCATAGGCTATCGAAAAAACTTTATGCACAGCAAATCCCGGGGACTGTAGCCTAGGCTATTTGAAAAACAATAAATGCAATATTCACTGGACAAGATTTTGAACTTTTTTTAGTCAAAACCATTCTATTTACTTACAGGCTGTAGGCCTAGATGAAGAGACCTGTATTGTAATGACATCTGAAGCGCATTTTCAGAACTACAACTGTCCGTCTATTGCAGTGCGCAAGTTTTCCATTGAATGACAATTCACGCATTAGGTGTAAATGACAGTTTGTGCATTCGGCTTGATATAGGTAGGTGTTATCAGCAAAGTTTTTAATGGATAGCCATTGTCCCATAACAGAAGATTGTCCCCCCAGAAGATTACAAGAACTATTGTCAAATATAGGCTAAGTCATAGCTTGATCCTGGATAATTGCGAATAGTCTATATATGTAACCTTACACGAACCATCGCACATCGTCTGGATGTTGATGGAGTGGGCTGAAAGCAATTTAATGCAGCATTCCCCTTCACTCAGGGACAGGTATGTGGTCTTTGATCTATGGACCCTTTTATTATTATGCATTTTTTTATATAGCCTACAGAACAATAATATTTCACATTGTAATCTTGATATTTTTAGTCATGCTTGTGCGCGCCCCTGTGTGTAACAAACAGGAGGATGTACGTGCATTGTGCACACGCCTATGTAGACACACTTATATGTGCTGTTAAAAATAACATGTAAATGACTGCGACATGACTTTAGACCAGGTTTGTGGTGGTTTTAGCGCAAGCGCTTTCTGCTGGCTCAAGATAGCAATACGCCAAACATTATCCTGACCACACCTCATCTTAAGACCAACCCACCCAGTTCACTTGCTATGGGCGCAAGATCACTTGGTACTTAAACGACTTGAGCGCTGGGCGCTATAATGACCCCTGCGCTGGGTGTAAGATAGCAAAGACACTTGCGTTTGGGTTAGCGCCGGGTGTAAGATAGGGCCCCATATGTTTAATCGGCAGTTCACACATCAGGATGTTTCGAACTGTCCTAAGTTTTTTAATTTGAGGAAACCAATAGCAGCAAGTGGAGAAAATCCATTCAGTCTGCCAAGACAATTAGCCCCAAATTAATGTTGTCTAGAACTGTCTCCCATGATTTTACAAGTATGGCCAATCAGAGGGGAGGAAGATGTAACAATTAAGCTTCAGGAGAAGTAAACATGTTACATAGGTCCTATATGTTACAATGTGAATTGTGGACTTAGGTAAGCAAAGCTTGTTTATTCGTTCCCTATTGAGGGCATAACAGAAAAAAGTCTGAAAGGCTCAAAGTAGATTCAGGAAATGCCTGTTGCCATATGATTTTTCACAAACCTGTGTCAGCTGCAACATTCTCCATCAATTTGGGATATGCTACTTGCCAGCCCTCTTTACACATTTTCAGGATGAAAATGAGTCTCCAAGAAACAGTAGCAATCCAGGGCCATCGGGGCGACGAGTTGGGAGCTTAACAGTACAGTTACACCAGTGTAAATGGTGCTTTTTATACTTAGGTTACTACCGCATCAGTGTACCCTAGCAAATCGCCAGGCACCTACATGCGTCCAGTTGTCAACAGTGGGAGAGATGGTGTGTGCCGTTCACTGAATCAAAGGTGTTATTAAATAGTGCAGCTGCACCCTTCTTTAAAGCTCAGCCGATATGAAAGTATGTCATTTTATTTCATCAATATTCCAAATGATGTCCCAAAATTTTTGTTGAACAAACATATAATAATATGTACAGCAATGTTGATTTACAAAAATATTGTGATTTACCGATAACTTGTATAGTTTTGGCCACAGCATCCTCGTATGATCACTGCAAGCTTTGGTCTCGAGTAAAGGCCCAGTCAAATCCACACCCAGTCTTAAAATTAGCCCACAGTGGTTATGCACTGCTCGATCTAATTAATCTATCTTGATTAATTAATCTAATCTAATTAATCTAAACCTGATCTAAACAATGCACCATGAATGTTTTCCTCATTGATGACATTCTTAAAATGATGCAGACATAAAGCTAATTATTAACACATTAGCTGGTCCATGTAGAGCAGACATTAATATCTAGTACCCTGGCCTGATCTGTGTGGTTGTCATACATGCATGCACGCTGCAGTAAAACATTTTCACTTTTTGAGTATAGCTTATGAAGCCATCTGCTGCCAACAAGCTACCACTAGATGGCAGGACAGCGCCTTTTATGTTTCTGTGGTAGCATATAGACATTCAGCTGCAACATGTGCAGACTGTCGATGTATTAGCAAATTGCCACAGCTGGTAAACTTGTGAAAAGCTTGAACTGGTTATTGTGAAGACAGTTAGGAGAAAAACAAAGAAGTAAAAACTGCATCTAGTTTTGCTTTCCCATTTACTCCAGTCTGGCTCTACAGTGCAAAGGGGTATTTTTTTATTCTTACAATGAAGCCCTCCATACTTGAAAAAAAAAGCAGCAATAATCAGACAGAATATGCTTTCAGATGAAAGAGGTTTGTCTTTCAGTCTGTGTCAATGTCACCATGAAAATGCTCAAACTGCAGGATATCATATATAATTTACAGTGAAAGGACTGGAGAGGCTAAATTGAGCCAGTTCACTGTTGTCTTGATGAATGTTACATATAATTTAAAACGTTCACTTGCTTTCACGTGACTGATAGCAGCAACCCATTGCAATTACAGTTACTTGAGACATGCTGTCAATGAATTGTGTGAGTAGATGAATATGATATGTCATAACATTTTGGCTGTCATTCCACAACCTAAACTTTGTTCCATTATTTACTGCTATAGCCATAACATGAATCTGATTTTGTAAGTAAAATATATAACATGGTGGAAATTGGCAGACCTCTTTGACTTCCAAAAATGTACAATGTAAAACTATCTTCACATAAATATATTTACTATTGCTTAAAATACTTTTTAAATATATCTTTAAATTGGGAGTTTTATTATGCAATGTGGTCAAGTTAATGTGAAACAGCCCCTATTATATATTTTTAAACAATACAAAAATGTATTATATCCCAAGTTTTTTTTCCAAGTGCAAGTTTGACTGTATATTACACACTCTCTCTCTCCCTGTCTTCTCATTTTTTATAGTTTAGTTCAACTGCTCCGCAGTGTACTACTTTAATAATGATTAAATCAAAATAACACTTTTCTAAAATTAGAAATTTATTGATCAAAAAATGTGTCACAAATATTTTCCCCACTGCTTTCAGTACTTCTTTTGCCTCCCTTCGCAAGAATGACCATCCAGAGTCTTCTTCTATAGTTTTTTATGAGATTGCTGAACATATTGGGCGTGGGGGGGGCGGGTCTTTAACAATTCCCCTATACAGAATTTTACAAGATCCTTTTGTCTGTACTTGTGGATTGCCCTCTTCAATTCAAACCACATCTTTTTGATTGGGTTAAAGTCTGGAGACTGAGAAGGCCATTCCAAAACAATAATTTTGTGGTCAATCAACCATTTCTTGGTTGATTTTGAGGTATCCTTGGGATCATTGTCTAGTTGAAAGATGCATTTGTGGCCAAGTTTGAGCCACCTGGCAGTGGGAACCTGTTTTTTGGCAAAAGTATCTTGGTACTTCTGGACTTTATGATTCAATTGACCATAACAACAGCCCCAGGACCAGTAGATGCAAAACAACCCCATAAAGATCCAATACAGTTCTACCTTTCTTTTTAACATAAGCATCCTTCTTCCAACATAAAACCCACAGCTTATAAGCATGGCCAAAGGCTACATTTTGATCTCATCTGACCATTTACCCAATCCAGGGTCAAATGGCATTTACCAAACTCAAAATGCTTATTTTTATTGTTTTTTAGTTTTTTACTTCAAACAGCAGTGGCATGGAGGTGGCACATAATGGTAGATTTATACTATTTTTCTCAAACTTTGGCCCTTGAACTTTTCCTTTGCCTCCCAAACCATTTACTTCGCTGTACATGGGGGCAAGATGCAATTGTGTCCTCCAACAAGGTGTAGCACTGTAAATAGATAATTATTGACAATACTGACATATCACTAATCATAGTTACAGTTGAAGTCGGAAGTTTACATACACTTAGGTTGAAGTCATTAAAACTAATTTTTAACCACTCCACAGATTTCATGTTAGAAAACTATAGTGTTGGCAAGTCAGTGAAGACATCTACTTTGTGCATGACACAAGTAATTTTCCAATGATTGTTTACAGACAGATTATTTCACTTTTAATTCACTATAACTCCAGTGGGTCAGAAGTTTACATGCACTAAGTTGACTGTGCCTTTAAACAGCTTGGAAAATTCCAGAAAATGATGTCATGGCTTTAGAAACTTCTGATAGGCTAATTGACATTATTTGAGTCAATTGGAGGTGTACCTGTGGATGTATTTTAAGGTCTACCTTCAAACTCAGTGCCTCTTTGCTTGACATCATAGGAAAATCAAAAGAAATCAGCCAAGACCTCAGAAAGAAAATTGTGGACCTCCCAAGTCTGGTTCATCCTTGGGAGCAATTTCCAAACGCCTGAAGGTTCCACGTTCGTCTGTACAAACAATAGTATGCAAAAACACTATGGGACCACACAGCCGTCATACCGCTCAGGAAGGAGACGCCTTCTGTCTCCTAGAGATGAATGTGCTTTGGTGCGAAAAGTGCAAATCAATCCAAGAAAAACAGCAAAGGAACTTGTGAAGGTGCTGGAGGGAACAGGTACAAAAGTATCTATATCCACAGTAAAATGAGTCCTATATCGACATAACCTGAAAGGCTGCTCAGCAAGGAAGAAGCTACTACTCCAAAACCGCTATAAAAAAGCTTATTTTTTGGAGAAAAGGTCTGATGAAACGCAAATTGAACTGTTTGGCCATAATGACCATCAGCATGTTTGGAGGAAAAAGGGTGAGGCTTGCAAGCCGAAGAGCACCATCCCAACCGTGAAGCACGGGGGTGGCAGCATCATGTTGTGGGGGTGCTTTGCTGCAGGAGGGACTGGTGCACTTCATAAAATAGATGGCATCATGAGGATATTATGTGGATATATTGAAGCAACATCTCAAGACATCAGCCAGGAAGTTAAAGATTGGTCGCAAATGGCTCTTCCAAATGGACAATGACCCAAAGCATACTTCCAAAGTTGTGGCAAAATGGCTTAAGGCCAACAAAGTCAAGGTGTTGGAGTGGCCATCACAAAGTCCTGACCTCAATCCAATCGAAAATTTGTGGGCAGAACTCAAAAAGTGTGTGCGAGCAAGGAGGCCTACAAACCTGACTCAGTTACACCAGTTCTGTCAGGAGGAATGGGCCAAAATTCCAGCAACTTATTGTGAGAAGCTTGTGGAAGGCTACCCAAAACGTTTGACCCAAGTTAAACTATTTAAAGGCAATGCTACCAAATACTAACAGAGTGTATGTACACTTCTGACCCAGTGGGAATGTGATGAAAGAAATAAAAGCTGAAATAAATCATTCTCTCAACTATTATTCTGACATTTCACATTCTTAAAATAAAGTCGTGATCCTAACTGACCTAAGACAGGGAATGTTTACTAGGATTAAATGTCAGGAATTGTGAAAAACTGAGTTTAAATGGATTTGGCTAAGGTGTATGTAAACTTTCGACTTCAACTGTATTGTATCGATATGTTATCAAATATAAATATACAATAAGATCAAGTAGGCTATTTAGAAGCGCAGTAGCCTACATGCAACAGACATAGGCTAATGTCCCATTACTGTGTCGCCAAAGCCTAGTATTCATGTTTGGAGGTTAAGCAAGCACCACCAGATATTTTCATTTTTTATAGCGCATAATGTTTTCAACAAAACTAAGTTGGACACCAGGTTGTCAAATATCACAAACTAAAACCAGTGTCTAAATTACTTTGAGATTTAAAAGTTGCAGAGTGAACAGAGACGATGAAATGAAAAGTGGTCGAATTAACTGACGCATGTCCTTGAGCGACTACCTGTTCTACGGGTCTTTTTAATTACGAAACCTTGCCCCGTTGATATCAATGTAAATCGTGAGTTGGAAACCACAAAGAATGAGTACATTTTCGTGGTGACCTACAGTGTATGTTCTGCTGTACCATTTTGTTAACTATTCAGGTTCACAGCAAAGGCTTATGGGAAGTACGCTGCGAACACTGGGCAGATACTGGAGTCTTAATACAGCCGCTAAGGTAGCCCGAAAGAAAGGATAAATTTCAAAACGGATACAGTATTTAAGTGATTGTCCAAATAATTTATTGTTTATTTGTGAATAAATATATTGGTCCTTACATGATCAGAGCATTTTGAATTCAAAATCAGAGGGGAAAAGGGAAAGTTGCAAATCATATTTGATAGAAAGGATATGCGTAACCCAGGGCTTCAGCAGGACCGCGGAGACTGATGGGTAAGTGTGCCAAAGGACATAATTTCTTTAAAAACAGCATTTCCGTTCAAGAACCCCTACTAAAGACTTGATGCTGAAGTATTTATTATCCATATGTATTTTGTCTGCGTTGATTCGCCCGCGCATATGTGCTTTGCACGTTTATATCATAATCAGTACAGATCATATTTTAATGGGCAAAGCAGAGAAGCAGCGCAGGCTGTCTGCAGTCAGACCGCGATGGCTGATGGGAATGACAACCAATTATTTTTCATAAAATCTCAACAAAGACGTGCGATATCCACATTTATAGTTTACAAACACGCGATATGGGACGGATCATGTCCTGTTTTAATAAGATTCTGAGAGAAAGGTTCTATATTGCAATACTTAACAAATGCCTAGCGACCAGGGAGAAGCTACGACGAAGTGAATTCTGGGTATGGGAGAAAAACCATGGGTATAGATAGCCTAATATTGCTTTTAAAGATGCATCACAGGAAAGAACGGTGGCAATCTTTAATATAGCTACTTACGATATCAATAGTTACATGAACGCAACTTTAGTTTACTGTTGCTAGCTATAGGTACCCGGCTTGTTTGGGGGTTTTATATAACAAATCGGCATATCAGGTCACGTGACTTTCCATTCAACATTTTGGGGGTGGGCATCACTCTCTGGTGTCTTGCTGCTGTCAGAGTAGGTGGAACGCAATATACCCGAGGTCTTATTGTTGTTTAGTAAATTCTGAATATGCAGGTTCTAGTTTAATATAATGAAATACTGAAACAGAGAAACATTTTTTTTGAGATGCCCTTCCACTATCAAAAAAAAAAAACTGTTGTACTAGGTACTGGCTAAATATGCTGATGGATCCATGGCTGAACCTGGTGATGAGGTCATGGCAGTTCTGCTCTGTTTTGTCTGCCTGAACTGGTCACCCAGGGACAAGATTCCACCTCTCAATAAGATACCTCTTTTTTTGAGTGACACCCCTGGCAGTGACAGTGCATCATAAGCAGGTAGGGAGCAAATTTGTGCTTGCTCTTTGTCTCTTTGTGTGTGATGTTTGTGTCTGTTATCAGATTAATTGCAAGCTTAATGTATTTGGGGGAATGCTCTCATAATTACTCAGCTGCCTCTCGTTCTTATCTGTTTTGCCTCTATCACCTACGTGCTTGATATATGGTTTTGGCCTGATGAACATCTGCATTTGTGTCGGTCCAATGTGGAAAGGAGAGCCTGGGTATAAGAAATAACTGGGCGCATGGCTCCTGCATCACTGTGGATGAACTTATTTGTGCCCACTTTTCAATATGAATTTCTGCATCTTATCACCATGCAATCAAACAGGGAACAGCAGATAGATTTGCAGCTTTTGAAGTTTTTTTTTATTCTTGGGTCACCGTTACCTTTGTTAGCAGTATTATACAGTAAACACTCTAGCATGCCTAGCTAAGTTTCCACTTAGCTAGGCCAATCAGCCAATCAGCAATCAGTAGTATGAGATCAAATTATGAAAAAAAGCTATATATATAACACACCCAAACAGACATGCACGCTTAATTTTATTTTTGCTAAAGATGCGCTGCATCTAATCTACAGAAACGAAGGTTTGTTCTGATTCTTTTGTAGGTCACTGAAGGCCTGTTATTACAGGGCACTGGCAGTTGGGCAGGTGATTTGCTTGGTGCTACAGTGGTGAAGTTTCAGGTGAGTTTTATTCTGACTGTGCTAATACCAGTGTGCATGTGAAACAGCCAAACACGTCCACACAGGTGCGGTACACGGGCCCATACTTACGGTTTAAAGCATGGAGTGCTGTGCTTTTGGTCATTGAAGAGTGCTGTGTTTATCATAGTAAGTCTTTGATTCCTTTGGTGTTGACTTCAAGTCTGCTCCCTCACAAACCAAACTGGACTGACTGAAAACATGCGGTGTGATGCCGTCCAAAAGCCGATAACAATTTCTATTACGGTTTTTGTATATTCAGCAGTGGTACAAACCCATCATTCAATGCTGCTGTACTGTTGATCTGTAACATTAGAGAAAGCACATTCTTGCTCACAGCTTGTGTGATCAGGATATCATATTCCTGTGTGATTTTGAGACAAACCTTGTTGAGTTTTACCAGACATATATAGCAGGATATATAACATTGCAAAATGTTGTCAGAATAGCCAATGAAAAGCCTTAGATTTGTCACATGATAATGCATTCCTGTGAGAAAAAGCCTCGCTGCCTGTAAATTATTTTACAAATTTCTGAGAGCAGCTTTGACAGATGAAATAATAGAGGAATGATAATAGAGAAAATAATACTCTTTTTTTTGGTTTTTATGCAGCTTATTGTTTTATTTATTTTTACACTTTTAAACAAAACAATGTTTACCTACAGTATGATGCCATGAAAGTCCTACTCGAATTTATGACAGTGGCACCAAATATATGCCTGTTTTTGACTGTTAGGTAAGTTAAATTGGTGATTTGCTGATAATCTTATAAAATATAAATTGTGAATAGTGTAACTTTCCCACATAGCAGAGTAGTAAACTGCAATAATAATTCCAGCCTGCCAAATGAAACATATACAGATATATTGCATCGTATTGTTGTATGATTATAGAAATCATGAATAGAGAAATGTTATTGAAATTCTTGTCAATTGTTAAGTAAATATGACATTTGAAACTACAATAAGCATACTACATTTTTTTTTTTAAATGTTAAACCTTAATTTTCAGTTTTGGTGGATTTGGCGACATCTGTGGTGGCCAATGGAAAATAGCTTAGAGAGGAGAAATTACAGAACGCAAATACATTGAATGGATATTGCTACCAAAATGGCAACGTGAAAAGGTATCAAACATCACATTTTTTAACGTGACGAAATTAAGGATTACAGCTTTAAATTATATATTTGTTTTATTAACATTATTCCATTGTTGTACCAACAATGGCAGTGCAACTAATGCCAGGTTTTTAAAAACACATTTTAGCATGTGTCACAGCCAAACCCTATTGGTTAGTGACAGGATCGTTCATTTGAGTTATATGAGAATTTAACTAACAAGCTAACCATTGTTAGACCAATTTTTAAGCTTGCATCATAAAACACAGTTGTTTTCTAAATCCTTAACAATAAATAGTAAAAGTAGTGAAGTGGTTTTTTTCATTATTTAGTGATAGCTATTACCAGTTGACTTAATTTTTGCTAGCCCTGATCGATATCCCAGTATCACGTGTCTCCTTATTTTCTCTTGCTACACATAAGTGCTGCTCATTCATGAGCCATTCATTGAACATCTTGTATTGTAGACCATTGACTCACCATTTTCCAAGAAACATTTTGTAATACTGCTCTGATCTCTCAAAATAATCTAGGCGTTGTTGTTCCCTCTACACTTATTTTGTGGAAAATGAAATGAACACTGATAATTTATGATGTGCTTAATGTTCTTTCTGTTTAAGGAAGAGGATAACATTATATTTCAGGATCATAAAATGGCTGAGTTATAGATCATCTCGCAAAAGTGTATATTTTGAGTCTTGCATTCTGGCTTTGTTTTTCTTGGCATGGTTTTGTATGTCCTAATAACCTTGAAAAGTCTGTAATTATACTACATTTATTCTGGTAAATATTAGTTTATTTAGTGCTAGACACATTTGAAATTTTCAGCTGTGTAAATACCCAGATTGGTATCAGTTTGGATTGTAACCTCACACCAATCTTTCCACATCTTTTGCTCAAAGCGATACAAAGCACTCTCAGTCTGTGGTCAAGGCAATTTGCTTTAGGCTGCTCACCAGTCATAAATACAATTGGAACTTGTTATGCCCCTGACATTTCTGGCTATAATATTATATCTTTCTTTATGGTCAAAACAATAATCAGTATATAATTATGTATGGTCATTAGAAGTGGTGTTGTATGCATTTTCAGTGAGGGAGAAAGTAGTGTTGCGGCCGTGTGTATGAGTTCCATCCACTAAATATTTCAACTGCCGTTGGAGACGCTTTGTCTGGAAGTGAGCTGGAGGCCTTGGTGTGGGAGGGAAAATGGAGGGCATGACGGTTTTGTTCAGGGGGGAGCTGAAAAGGGGGAAGAGTTCTGGGACCCCCGTTCCCTTCATGGAAACGAAAATATGTTTTAAGAGTGGCTATAATTCCCTGAATAAAGTGGGAATGGTATAGTGTCTCATAGATTCTTGGTTTAAAAAGAAAACACAGAATCTTATCATGTTGGTTCGGCTTTTTTGTCTCGAAAGAAACGTGATTTTGTCTCTTCTCGATTGTATTAATGGGTATATACCATAGGTATTCTCAATTGTTAAACAAAGCATGATTTGACGTATTACCCTGGCAGAAGGCTAGGCAGTTGCAGATAAGGGCACTACATTCTGCTATTCTGCTCTCCTCTGGGTCACGCTGGTGTGCTCTACCACAGAACCCTTGTCTGTCCTCGCAGCTATTGTCTGTAATCGGCTCTGTGAAGCACAAAAACACAGGCCAGTAACCGGTGGAGGCTGGTGGTATCCAGGCTGCAGTCAGTCGGAAAACTCCACTCGAGGAGCTCAGCTCCTGCCTTTTAGTTCCTTCCCTTCTCAGATTTCGTCCAGTTTTTTTTCCCTCCTCTCCTTCAATTTTTTTTTTCGGTCTGTCTCCTGCACCAGCTGCTCTGACTCCATAGCCAGGAGAGATAGCTCACCCCACAGCACGCACGTAGACAAAAGGCCTAATTCTGCTGTGTAACACTGCCCCCTTTCTCTATTAACCATTCAGCATCTGGAGAGAAAATCGCCATGTGTAAAGCAGGATCAGCACTAGCGCAAAATGAAGGCCAGGTTGATTCTGGTGCATGAGGGCTCTCGAGGAAGACTTCTCTTAGTGGAAATTTCAAACGAGGGTATGGCTCAACTTCATTCACCCGCACGCTGAGTGTACGTGCGTGCCTGAGTGTGTGTGTGTGTGTGTGTGTGCGCGTATGTGCGTGCATGCAAGGGAGAGGGAGAGGGAGAGGGAGAGGGCGTTGTGAGTCACAGCCTTTGTTTTGTACTTCATTCACCACAGACAAGATGCTCAGTTGCCTAGAGCCGTAGGGATTATATTGTGGCAGCTGATTTTAATTGACAAAGCTCGTCCTCTGTGGGAGACAGGGATGGACCCGGGGCTTTGAAGAGAAAAGGAAACCAGGCCAGAGAGAATCCCAGATCAGCATGAGCAGCATGGTCTGAGATACATCAGGGGGGGGAAAAAAAGGCCAGTTCCTGCTGCTTTTACTGTATACAAAACGCGTCTCTCCCCTCTGACCGACGAGAACGGTGTTATTGTAAACGGGAACCGTGTGTCTTTTTTTTTCCATTCTCCTTTTGCCGATTGTTTTTGTGTTGACGTCAACGGTACATTTATTTTATTACGCTCTGCGCTTTGCAGCCCAGCCGTATTTTTGTTAACCCCGCCAGCTTGTAGAAGCGGTGTTCTAGGAAGTAAGCGCAATTTTCCTGACAGGGAGTGTATGCGTATGTTTTTGCCATAGGCTTGGATTGTTAGGCTATGTGATTTTTTTTTGTAGGCCAGATTCTGTCTCAGGAGAAATTCAGCAATCCCGGGCAATATCAGATACAATCTCTTTTTCCCCCTCGCACACTAATATTAGCTAATGTTGACTTTGCATTAAGACAGTATTGTCTAGATATTGAACCAATATAGTGCTAGAAAACAGCTGTGCTCTCTGCAAGCAGTCAGAACATGGGCACTGTGTGTCAGTGGCTTGCTGCTGCAAAGGCTTTATGTGGGGTGACCGGAACCGGCTGAAACTGGTTTGAGGCAGACTGAGGCTCATGAACAATGCAGTCACTGTGCTACAGTAAGATAGCTAGCTGCTTCATGGCAGCCAAAATAGCAGAGGAGCCTGCAGAAACGTACCATCCCAAACAATATGGTTGCACACTAGATACACCACTCAGGGTATGTTATTTTCTGCAGTCAGAAAACATTGTGTTGGATCAGTGGAGGAGGGAAGTGCCCTGAAGTCTGGCTCAGATGGTCATTGTCTGTCTTCTGGTGGTGCAATGGATGACAGAGGATCACACCATGTCTGTGGATGTAACATGACCCCTTTTTGGGCCTGGTCTGGTTTGGGAAGTGGAATTTCTTCTGAAAGGGGGGTGCTGTTGTGACTGTGCTGTTGCAGGAAGGAAGGTGGCTTTGCTAAGAGTATCCGCAGCGCTGAGGGTGAGGAGTGGCCGATTTGCATGTTTTAACCGCAGTGCTTGTGTCTTCACGTGTGCATCCGAAAGCATGTTGATGAGAAAAAGGGGCATCAAATACTACACCAGCATAACAGTTTGTGCCTGCACGCTGAACATTCATCTCTATCACTGTCAGAAGGCATTGTTGCTTGTGTTGGACATACTTTGTACTAGGCCTTTTGTGTCCTCTCTAGGTTTAACTATCTACTATCCCTTTTCCTTTTCTCTCATTCTCTGTCTTTTCCTCTTTGACATCATCTCATCTTCTCGCAAATCAGTCCCATTGTCTGCTGTGCAGAATGCCATTTTGACGTGCGCTTAAGAACAGTGCGGATGTTGCGTACGTGCTTTACGGTTGGCGCAAGGCAAGCTTTTAACCCGTTCCTTTAAAAGGGACCGTGGCTGCCTGCATTCAGAGTCTAAAGAGCCCAGACGCCTACTGTGAAAATGCATCTTCTTGCCTTTGTGTGCCGTATTAACAAAGTGGATATTTCCCTGGAGATTTAGGAAGCTCTAATGATCCCTTGCCACGGGTGGGAAAATAAAAATGTAAGGATTTGGGTCGCCCGTGCAAACGTGTCACGTCGCAGGCATTCAGTGTTTTAGTGCAGATTAGCGCAGGCCTGCATGTGTTGCTCTCAGATGCTGTGGGTAGAAATGAATAGGCCTCCCGTGAACACGCATTGTGATCAGATGCATGGTAGCTGTCTAAAGCTGGTTGGCGTCCATTTTAAGAGCAGTATTTTAACGTCGCATGTTGTTGATGTCATCATGTTACCTTCATCCAGGTCTTGATTTCCATGTTTTCTTTAACGCCCTTCGTCCATTTTCTTTGAAACAGTGCATCTGACACCCTGCGTAAGAATTAGCCGACATTATTGACTAATGTGAACTGATTGGATCCATCTTGCCCGACAGGAGCTGAAGACATGTAGGCCAAATTGCATTTTTTTAAATACATTTGCTCACCTGTCAGCTTTTCTTAACATCTATTGTTATCTGTTGCTTTTTATATTGTCTAATTATTTACAAATGAGGTAATGCTTAGTGCTTGAATAATGAATGAATAATGCAATATATGCAGAAATCCAATAATATATCAAATAAAAATGCTATGGTTTAATTGTCATTATTATCATGATCATTTCCACAAGTTTAAGAACTATTCTCACACAAAGTGTTTGTTAACCTTTCATGGTGACTGTAGTTAGTTATATAAGTCTAGCGTTACCAATTTCAGAGGTACACACCACAACAAATTAACCCTTTGATGTCTCATTCCTGCTGTCATTTTATAATCATTCTAGTTGTCACCAAGTCAAGCTATATTGCTAGCATACATCCCTGGGTAGGAGAGTGGGCCCAAGCGTTTTCCTTGTGAATAGGACTGTTCCTCATTGGCAGAGGGCCATGTGTTGAATTGAAAATCAATTGTTTTACAAAGCAACCAACTTTATTTTGAGGTCAGGTCATCTTCAGTGTTTTAATAAGTATTGACAGGGAGAGAAAAATTGTGCATAATACTATAATATCCATGTGTGCCACAATTATTGGCACCCCTACATTTCATAATTTGTACAACCTCGCTTTGCCAATAAAACAGCACTGAGTCTTCCCCCGTAACATCTAATAAGGTTGGAGAATACAGAGCAAGGAATCTGAGACCATTCCTCTTTACAGAATCTCTCCAGATCATCCAGAGTCCTAGGTCCTCTCTTGTGCACACTCCTCTTCAGCTCAGCCCACAGGTTTACAATGGGGTTTAGGTCAGGGGACTGAGATGGCCATGGCAGTTATGTTCAGTTAACCTTTTTTTGTTGATTTGGATGTATGTTTTGGATCATTGTCCTGCTGGAAGATCCAATGACGACCCAGTTTTAGTTTCCTGGCAGAGGCAGCCAGATTCAGATTAAAAATGTCCTGGTATTTCATGGAGTTCATGATGCCATGTACCCTAACAAGGTTCCCAGGGCTTTTGGAGGAAAAACAGCCCTACATCACAGAACCTACACCATACTTAACAGTGGGGATCAGGTTATTTTCGGTATAGCTATCCTTCTTTTTACGCCAAACCCACCTTGAGTGTTGGTTGCCGAAAAGCTCAATTTTCGTTTCATCTGACCATAGAACATGGTTCCAGAAAAAGTTCTAGTAGCAATTAGCAAACTCCAGGCACTTACATTTGTGGTGAAATGACAGGAAAGGCGTTTTTTCTGGCATACCTTCCAAATAATGTTTTGGCATGGATGTCACGTCTAATGGTAATTTTGGAGACTTGATGACCCCAAGATGCTACTTTCCTGTGTAATTGTCCAACAGTGATCCTTGGGGATATTTTTGCTTATCTTACCATCCTCCTCACTGTGCGTGGGGGCAAAATAAACTTGGGTCCTCTTCCAGGCAAGTTTGTAACAGTTCCAATTGCTTTGAACTTTTTAAGTATTGCCCTAGATATGGGCATTTTCAGGTGAGTGGCTATTTTTTTATAGCCATTCCCAGACTTATGAAGCTTAACACACTTTTCCCTCATTTGATTTGTGTGTGTCTCTTATCTTTCCCATGTATGAATAAGGGAATATGGCCTCTGTGTCACCTCATATTTATACCCCAGTGAAACCGGAAGTCATGGAATACTGCTTGAAAGTTCCTAAACACTCTGATCAACTTTAAAAAGTAAAATATAAATGGAAAAAATGCTTCAGTTACATTTTGTTCATAAGAATTTCTAGGGGTGACAATAATTGTGGCACACTTGGTTTTGTTAAAAATAATTATTTCTTGATGAGGGATATTTTTTCTCAGAATAAATTTACTTCAATTAAAGGTTGTATTTTTCTTATTTTTTCAGTGTGAGATTAAACTAATTCACCAAAAGGTGAATTTTCTATAACCCTTTTAACTCATCTTTACCAGGGGTGCCAATAATTGTGGAGGGCACTGTACATACTGTATGTAGTCTACATAATGTAAGATGTCATGTCACCTCATCCACAAAAACCATTTTCATTGTTATCATGTACTTAAAAATGATACAATTTATTACATACAAATAATATAAAAACCTGAATTTATTTGTATTTCTTTTTCAAATTACCTTTGTACAATAAGTGTGTGAAAATACACTGCCTGGCCAAAAAAAAGTTGCACACTCTAATATTTTGTTGGACCGCTTTCAGCTTTGATTACGGCATGCATTCGTCGTGGCATTGTTTCGACAACCTTATGCAACGTCACAACATTTATTTCCATCCAGAGTTGCATTAATTTTTGGCCGAGATCTTGTATTGACAACGGGAGAGTCGAACCACTCCGTAAAGTCTTCTCCAGCACATCACAAAGACTTTCAATGGGGTTAAGGTCAGGACTACTGGTGGCTAATTCATGTGTGAAAATGATTCCTCATGATCCCTGAACCACTCTCTCACAATTTGAGCCTGATGAATCTTGGCATTGTCGTCCTGGAATATTCCCATTGATGGGATAACCTGGTCATTCAGTACATTCAGGTACTCAGCTGACTTCATTTTATTGCTGCATAACGTTGCTGAGCCTAGACCTGACCAATTGAAGCAAACCCAGATCATAACACTGCCTCCAGAGGTTTGTATAGTGAGCACTATGCATGACGGGTGCAACGGCGACTTTTATTTTGGCCAGGCAGTGTATATTGTGTTTTTAATATCCTGATATGCTTATTGATTTTTAGTGTTTCCCCAAAAATGGGTAAATTGACTAAATACAGGGACAAGATGTAAATATTAATTTGTAACAAAAGGGAAATGCATCTTTTAAATACAATATATTCAAGGCGAGTAGGAAGTTCCGAAGTATTGTGCAGTCAAATTCAGACCTTGCACAGCACCATGCCTGTAAAGGTGAAACTAGGAGAAAGGTCTACTAGATAAAACACTGTATGATGCATACTTACAAATTACAAATTATATATATTACATCAGTGACCTATTTTCCACATTACAAGCCACACAGTTTACACCAGGAGAGCTCCCACCACACATAGAAGAGGCACATCTCTCTGATGCTTGTAACCTATAGGTACTTAGCAAATTGGTGCTAATTCAGCTGGAAACTGGTTGACTCGAGCCCTCCCTACTCCCACACCACGGACCTCTGGTCATAATCATAGTGGACTAGTGGCATTGTCCAGAAACCCGACTCAAGCTAACAATATACTAATACTTTTTATGCTTTAGTTATGCTTTAGAATGTTCTAATTCCTTTTGAACGCACTATACAAAATGCCACACATGAGCAGGGCAAATTACAGGCATTTACCATATGCCAATTTGTCATAAAAGAGTGTTTCCTACATGTGCTCTGACAATAATAGCCTTTTATAGCAGGTAAAATACAGCCTATATTCATGCTGTACTATACATTTACCACATGTCACTTATACATAGACTTTAAGAAAGTTACAGATCCAACTCATGCAGCGGAAGTCAACAATGACTAAAAGTTTGTGGTAGCGACCAGAAAAAACGCGTAGGAGTGAATGAAAGTAATTATGTTAAAAATAGAGTGCCTCAGGGTTATTTTTGTTCAACTCTGACAGGGGTTGATAACACTCAGGAAATAATAAGTAATGCAAGAGTGTGTTGTATGAATATGAAATAAAATGCACACATAGGCAGGGTCGTTTTAGTGAGAATGTAGGAAGTCAGTGTTTCCTGTTCATGATTGGCTTGCAGTCAGTCACAGCTACACTTTATTCTCATATGTTTCGGCTGCTCATATGTGAAGCGCACACAGGTGCCTTAGGTTGAGAGTTGGTAAAGTTTTAAATTTGAGAAGAAACTTTTATTTTTTGTTCCAAATGTCAGCCTTTTTTCAGTGATATGATATTTGATGTGTTTGATGACAGAGCAAACAATCTTACCAGCTTCTTTCTGTGCTAGAATGCAAATTTTACCTGACATCAGATAGCCAAATTATTTCTGGTGATCTCTTAGGACATAATATATATATGAAAATAGCATCTTCCTCCCAGTGAGATCTTACATGTTTAATGGGTGATTGACAGGGAATTTATGAAGAACCACCTGAATGAGGTGAGCAGTGTTTACAGACATTGTTCCATTGGCTGTGCACTGTAAACTATGAACTAAGTGCAACACCATACAATGCATATCATATATTAACTTTGATTCATGAGAAATTTAATTTTATTGAGAACATATTTTATTGCAAGGTCATCTAGATTAGCAAATTGTAAAGAAATTGATACTCTTACTAACATAGTCATCTTTATTATAGCTGCATAAATGAGTAAAATTGCATCATAAATGGATTATGTTTAGATAAAAATGTTTTTTTTCTAAAAGCCAGTTTTAAAATATGAAATAGATATAATATGTGCATCTCCTGTCGAAAGTACATGTTGATAACTAACTCAGTCAAAAAACATAATTATACTTAATTATTTACTGTCAAGTAGCAATCCTATCCTTCCTCACCAACACTTCAAAATAATACCAGATAGGCAACAAACTGTAATATGTTTATTATTAGAATTAATTCTAATACATTCTATATAATTATCTTTTCTAGTATAATCCCAAATTATTTTTGGGAGACTTGTGGGAGCAGCTGTGATTCCGTTCAGCCTAAAATGGTATTTCTGAAAAAAAGAAATATTCCAATTTTTTCACATTTTCATCTTAAACTTATCAACAGTCTTCTTTTTAATGTCTTCTACAGGTTTATACAATATCATACTGAGACCATGGGTGATATGAAGACTCCTGACTTCGATGACCTGCTTGCAGCCTTTGACATTCCTGATATGGTCGATCCCAAAGTGGCAATCGAATCAGGCCACGATGACCATGACGGGCAGCTCAAGCACAGTGTTCCCCCGGAGGATGAGTCCCATGTCCCCTCAGCTCCTGATGTTGGGGTCAGTGTGATCGTGAAGAACATCCGCAACATCGATGCCAGTGATCATGTGCTCGCTGAAAAGGAGATTCACCCCTCTATCGGGAACGGGCTACACAATGGGTTCCTTTCCTTGTCGCCCAATGACCGGTTTGGCAAAGACAGTGGAAAGACCCTGAAAGATGACAGTCATGGACTCGCCATTAGTAACTCCTCATTCAACCAGTTCAGCCCCATCTCCAGTGCAGAGGAGTTCGACGATGATGACAAAATCGAAGTTGATGACCCTTCAGACAAGCAGGAAGGCCTACCGGGTTTGAGGTCAAACCCCCTCATAGGATCTTCAACCAAACGAGAGGAGGAGACATCAAAAGCCACAGCAGCTGACGTCTTGTCGAAGCCTGGGGCGAATGGTGACTTTGACAAATCGAAAATGGAAAACAACAATAGCACTTTGTGTGGTTCAAACCTGTACAATCTACAGAAACCAAGAACATTGGAAGATCAGCCCAAGGAGGTGGTTTCAAAATCTTTAGAGGGGAAGGACAGTGGGAATGCAGCAGGGCTGAATGTGTCCAGCACCTCTCAAGCTAAGGCTAAGTCGTCAGCGAAGCTCTCCTCCTGCATTGCTGCTATTGCTGCTCTTAGTGCAAAGAAAGCCACGACAGACTCCACGGTCCCTGAGCTCCATACAACCCCCCGTGACTCCCCAAAGGAAACGAAAGAAAGCCTCAGAGTCACAGACAAGACGCCAGAGCCTGAGCCTGCCCTGGAGCTGGCTAAGAGGATGTTCTCCAAGCAGCCAGAGAGCCCCTGCAGTGTCACCAGCGAGAGCAGCAGTAAGGGCTCGCCGTCCTCTCAGACAGGCTCGGTGCCAGTCATCCCCAAAGTCCGGATCAAAACTATCAAGACGTCATCGGGTCAGATTAAGCGCACGGTTACCAGGGTACTGCCTGTATTTGATCCCGACGACCTCAAAAAAGGGACTGACTCCACCTCTATAGTTGTATCTTCCCTTCTGTCCTCCCCGACGGCAACTTCTGTGTTCTCCTCTCAATCCCGGACCAACCTGCCCACCGCAGTGGTCACTAGTTCAGCGATGGAGGTCACCAAGCAGATGACTATCAAGCCAGTTGCCACTGCCTTCCTCCCTGTCTCTGCAGTTAAGACAGCTGGCTCCCAGGTGATCAACCTCAAATTAGCTAACAACACCACAGTGAAAGCTACCGTCATCCCCGCTGCCTCCGTGCAGAGTGCCAGCAGTGCCATCCTGAAGGCTGCCAATGCCATCCAGCAGCAGACCGTCATGGTGCCCGCCTCCAGCCTTGCCAATGCCAAACTTGTGCCAAAGACTGTCCACCTCACCAACCTCAACCTCCTTCCTCAGACCTCTGCAGCCTCAACGGAGCTTCACCAGGTACTTGCCAAGCCACAGCAGTCCGTCAAGCATGCCATGATCACCACCCAGGCCCCTAAGAAAGTGTCCCGTGTCCAAGTGCTCGCCAGCTCCCAAAGTTCAGTAGTTGAGGCCTTTAACAAGGTGCTGAGCAGTATCAACCCTGTCCCTGTGTACGTACCCAACCTCAGCCCTCCTTCGGCGGCCTGCATCTCCATACCTTCGCGTGGATACAAGTGTCTGGAGTGCGGGGATTCGTTTGCCCTGGAGAAGAGCCTCACCCAGCACTACGACCGCAGGAGCGTCCGCATCGAAGTCACCTGCAACCACTGCGCTAAGAACCTGGTCTTCTACAACAAGTGCAGCCTACTCTCCCATGCGCGGGGCCATAAGGACAAGGGGGTAGTCATGCAGTGCTCCCATCTAATCCTGAAGCCCATCCCTGCGGACCAGATGATCGCCGCGCCTTCGCCCTCCTCCGTCATGGCGACTGCCACCATCCACAACTCGCTGGGGAAGGCAGCTCCTGGCATCCTCAGCACAGTGATCTCTGCCCCCTCCACTGCCCCCGTGGTGGCTGCCATGCCCCTGGAAGATGACTCGTCAAAGCTCTGTAGGCACAGTCTCAAGTGCTTAGAGTGCAGTGAGATGTTTCAGGATGAGGCGTCCCTAGCAATGCACTACCAACAGGCCGTGGAGTCGAGTGGACAGGTGTGTGTGTGCGTGTGTGTGTGTGTGTGTGTGTGTGTGATTGTGTGTGTATGTGTGTGTATGTTTCCACTCTTCTATCAAGTGGACCATTGTTCTGTGTATGCTCTCATTGTCTCTATGTTTGGGTTCTTTTATGGTTGTGTCCTTCAATAAGTGTAATTAAATTAGTTAAAACAGCCCACTGTAAAGTCTTTGTAAGCAAGGTTTATACCATTTTATTAAAACAAATTTGTGATGTGGTTCAGTTATTATTATTATTATTTAAATATGACTTTCGTGATCACTAATAAATGCATCCAGTTTATTAATCCAAAAAAATAACTGAAGATTTTAATGAAGTGTGTCTCGTGTGTCATTTTACAAACTAGAAAACCTGCAGCATTTGCCTAATGCTGCTCCCGAACCAGTGCAGCTTTGTGTCACACCAGCGGATCCACCAGCACAAGTCTCCATACGTCTGCCCAGAGTGTGGAGCCATCTGCCGGTCAGTCCACTTCCAGACGCATATCACCAAGAACTGCCTGCACTACACCCGCAGGGTGGGCTACCGGTGAGTCTGCTCCCTCATCCCAAATCCACTCGGGTCTCTTTCCCAAACAGTCCTGTCTCTCAGGGCCACACACTGATCGTCCTTCTTTTTTTTTTACACATTTGTATACCAAGGTTTGAGTACGCTTGAAGAATGTTCAGCAGTGGTTCTTCTTTCGAATTGCCAATGAGCTGTGGTTGAGCACAATCACAGTTATTATATTTTTGATTGACGTTTTCATGCCTCGTGATTAGCAGCCAAGTTGAAAAGGACAGAACGTGACTAATAGTGTTCATTCCCTCCCCCAGCTGCGTACACTGCAGTGTCATCTATGCGGACGTGGCTGCCCTCAAGTCCCACATCCAGGGCGCACACTGTGAGATCTTCTACAAATGCCCCATCTGCCCCATGGCATTTAAATCTGCCCCAGGAACCCACTCCCATGCCTACACCCAGCACCCAGGAGTTAAGATTGGAGAACCCAAGTGAGTAACACCAACACACCCTTTCAATCAGGATTGGCATGACATCTCTAACCCTTTTAACACATGCCGCTTTACCCCAAAATGTTATGGAGATTTATTATTGAGAAATATTGTGTGAATGAGAGCCGGATTCGGGTGAAGACCAAGTAGCATGAATGGAACTGTTCCGTTTGACAAATTATTATTATTCATTAGTAAGCTACTTAACACTAGCTTGCTCTTTTGAGTATTTAAGTATTTGAGTGCCACTTGTTCCTGCAGTGGTTGTGTGTCAAGAAAGCATTAGAGTTGCCAGAACAGTTAATATGGCTATGTTCTGCACTCCATGTGTGAAAGCTGCATATGATACCTTTCTATCCTTTTTTAACACAGGAAACATTGTGGCGCTACAATAACTCTGACACAAATGGATTATGGAGGCCAAAATCACCTGACATTTTGGGATTACTCCGTGTTAAATGACATTATATATGGTAGATTTACCTGAAAGTAATTTCCCTTTCATGACCTTTAACTGTTTCCTCATTTTGTCCGTCAACACACCGTAGTTAAGCTCCAGAGCAGGTGTTTTTGCAAAAGGTACGCTTTTTGTACCGTTCAACCAACGGAACAAATTATGGAAAAGGTTGTTCATTAAGGCTTTATTTATAGACATGATGAATCAGGATATTTGTTGAATTTGCGTACCATCATTCTCAATAGAATCCTGCTGCCTTTTTCGTTTGTTATTCTACAGTTGAATAAACCTTTTATTTGGTTACTTTCTGAATGTCAAAACATTTCAGGAATGAAGTGGAAATTGAATAGAAATAGGTAAGAATAGTTCTGGCCTGTTACTAGAAAAAAGTAACAGGCCAGAGAAGTAATTGTCTTACCCACAAGGACTGTTACCAGTAAGTATTAAGTTATTAATTATGGTTATTTATCATACCGTGATCATATGATCATCTCTTATTCAGGCTTGAATGTCAGTGTGGTCTTATTAGATTGTCATTGGGAGGAACCTTTTCATGCACTTTTGATGTATAATATTCATCAGTCCTTCATGAGATTCCAACACAAAGTGTATTAATGCATATCTGAAATTGATTTGACCGTGGCTTGATGCAAAGGTCTGACAAATCAATCATCAACTGCTGTTTGTACTAAAAGGAGTTAAAACTATTTCATGCTTTTTGACTTAGTGTCATGTGTCATGAGATAACTGTGCAAATGTAACCATGCAAAAGTGACGACTTCATTGTATTTTTAGTTTAAAATTCCTTAAACTGAAAGCTGGACACCTCCGATACCTAATGCTGTATCCTGCTTTTATTTTACTTTCATTTAAAAATTATTGTAATTAATCTTACAATTAAAAAACACATGAAACACAATTTTAGTAGCATTTTAAAGCACGCTACTACTAGCTTTGTATCTCACTCCTACGTCGCAAAGAAGATCAAACTATGGCAGCAGACATTAACTACGGTAGCTTAGGACAGTCAAAAGCGGGAACAGCGGTTCAAATGAATCCCACCAGTTAATGCGTGAATGTTGACAGCTTTACGGTTTTGTGTCTTTCAGATTGATATACAAGTGCTCCATGTGTGATACAGTGTTTACCCAGCAGACTTTGCTCTACTCCCACTTTGACCAACACATAGCCAATCAGAAAGTGTCTGTCTTCAAATGCCCTGACTGTTCCATGCATTATGCTCAAAAACAGCTCATGCTGGATCACATAAAGGTAAGGAAAAACTCTTTTTTCCCTTTCTCCATGTTTTTATGTAAAAATATGGTTTTCAGATTTACATACTGGAATGAAATCTATGCACACTTAAAATGGAGTAGTTGGATTAGATGGAGTACTCAGATTAGATGTACCAGGAAATACATCCAACATTACAGTAAATGCTAGTCTTTCTTGGACCTAAAACATTTAGCCTGTATTTCAGTCTTTAACCTCAAGGTGTCACTGTAGGCACCGTAATTGCTGTAATCAGTGGTAAGCAGTCAAAAGAACATGACTAATTATACAATTAAGGACCAATAAAAGAGTTTGTTAACATTAGAGTATATGTCTTTGAAATTAAATTATATCAGGCTCCAACCACATTCGTAAAGATTGCTTTAAGTGAGATACTATCTGCCTTGTATACTGTCCACTGATGGATACAACTGCAGGCAAAAAACCAAAGACGGAAATTTATCATTACATCACAGAGAAAAGACGTCAATTGACCGGCACCTTGAATTACAGAGGAAGCTGACAATCTAATCCATCTGCAGCTTAACATGGCACTGGGATATGGTGACGCGATGACTCCGGAGTTATTGGTTATGATTGACCTTCTGTTGCTTCAATTTATAACGGCACATTTCCGTTATACCCTGAGGCCTTATTATATTATACCTTCATACTCTATTTACCCTGAGGCTGTCCAGTTCCGTGACTTCATGCTAGTTTAAACCCATTATGCACTGTTGCTTCATTGTGCCTTTCCTGTCGTCGTAGTATGTTTGGTCATCTCAGGACTGTATTGCCATGTAGGCCATTCATAATAATATCTAGGTATTATAACTAGGTTTGTGAATAGGTTTTCCACTATTATCTGTACTTATGTACATAAATCATCGTTGTTGTTTTTACTATATTTTTTTTTATTGTGCACATTTTTTTTCTACGATCGATAGTTATATATGTAAGTGTTGCAGCTTTTATGTGAGCTGCAGTAAAGCAAATTCCCAACAACTTTAGTTGGAATAGCAATGCATTATTGATTGATTGACTGACTGATTGATTGGCACTAAGAAGAGACAGCTAGCCAACTGAATGATAATATTCATTAAAGAAAACTCCCCGCTTCATCGAACAAAAAAAACACCTAATTGCCATTAACAGGATTGTTTTTCTTTGTTTGTCCTATTTTGGGCTTGTACAAAAAGAGCCCAAAAACATCATTTTATAAATATGTCGTTTAGAAATATCAGCCTACTTATTATGGATATTATTGTTATTTATTTGGTTGCGTGGCTCAAAAACATAATAATATAGCCTGCAGTAATGTCGAGAGATATCTTAATACAGTACTTCAGTGCACATGCTTATGTGTGAGTGTCAGTAACTCTACACGCTGCTGACTGACATTAATCAATTGAGATTATGAAGATGCAATGTGTTGATTGCTTATTAAGTGACGTCCATTAGTCCAGTGAGGACTGCACTATAATTCAACAAAGGAAAATCTCATTAAATCAAAGGATGTTGTATTGATGTTATACAATTACTTTGTCAGACTACATTTATAGTATTCTGTGGTTATGGCCACCACACTAAGCAAAAGAGAAGCTTTACAAGTACAAAGAACAAGTAAAAAGGTTTCTGGTATGAAATGTAAAAGTCACAAGGAAATGCTAACGAAATGAATCTCTTCAGGCTTAGATTAATGAGGATTTGAGGGTTATAAAGCAATAAAAGAAATAAAAAAAATTAAAAAAAACGTGAACAACAATATAGTTATAGTTCTGTCGGTAGAACATTGGGCATGGGTAGAAAAGGTCAATTCTGAACTGATATCAGGAAGTATGTTTTATTACAGTTGTCAATGTGTGGAACAGCTTACCAGGTTATATAGTACAGTCAGAGACCCAGGCTAGTCAAGTCCAGGTTTTTCACAGTGCTGGATACTCTCTAGTCAGTAGATAAATTACAGGCTCAGGTAGGCTGAAGGTTCTCATTACATATTGTTGTGTTGCTACGTTCTTATATTCCTATTTTTTATGGGGCCCTGGTTGTACTATATTGTCCCTAGAAACAATCCGCTTCTATGAAGCAAGAATGACTGTAGTCACAAGCGATGAAATGTAATTATCCATCTGTTTGCTTCTTCTTTTTTCCAGTCAATGCACGGGACTCTGAAAACCATTGAGGGTCCCCCGAATTTGGGGATAAACCTGCCACTCACCTCCAAGCCCACGAACCCCATGTCCCGCAGCCCCAGCGGCAAAGAGGTGGGCGCAGTCAACGGGCTGGAGAAGGGCGAAAAGAAGCCGACCTCCCCACTGAAGAGGAGCAACAGCGCGGCCCTGCCCAAAAAGCCCGTCGCTCCGGGATGGACGTGCCACGAGTGCGACCGTCTTTTCACCCAGAGAGAAGTGTACATCTCCCACATGAAGAGGGAACACGGCAAGGTCGGCACAGCTCGCCAGCGCAGTCATCTAACTGTTCGCCATACCGCACCCCATTCATCGTACCATTCACCCCTCAACAGGGATCACTACAAGTGAGATCAGTATATTAAAAGCCAGCACCGCTCTATAAAATTGTAGCGTTCGCAGTTGTCAAATGAAAGGAGCTTCATACATGCATGTTACATACGTGTATTCGTTTTTAGTATTTCTACCTAGTGCATACACAGTGGGTTGACCACAGAAGATGATTGAACTGAAAACCTTCACGTTTCATAAATTTCCACGTTGGCAATTTGTTGCAGTTGTGTAAAGGGATACCAACATAACTGTTTTAACAAACGATTGGAATATCCTGTTCCCTGCAGCAAATGAAGAAACATCCTTGTCGACAGTGTGACAAATCTTTCAGTTCCTCCCATAGCCTCTGCAGGCACAACAGAATCAAGCACAAGGGCCTACGAAAAGTCCACTCTGGCCCGTGAGTACTGCCCCCTGCTGGATGGCTGTGTTCGCATCAAGCACACACACTCCAGACCGTGTTGTCCAAAAAAAATTTTTAAGTTAATATTTTATTTATTGAACGAACTGGGTGCTATGTAGGACAATAATATTTGAAAGAATAAGTAAACTTTTGACAACCTCAACTCCCAGCCTTACCAATGTTTTTTGTTTCCATTTCATAGCCTTTCCAGTGACTACTTTTAAACTTTCCTGACTCTAACTGCACTTTCAGTAAACGCCTGGTGCCGGAGAAGCACGCCCCTGTCACGCACGGCATTAAAGACACAGAGGGGTCAGCAGTGACCGACTCCACCAACATGGAGGATGAGAAGGACTTTGCCCAGGTACGACCATGTGCCGTACTTAAATAAATCTGTGTGGGATCTGACGGCAGATCGCCCTTCGCCGATGGAGTGCTACTGGAGCACTGTGAAACCTTACCTGTATAGTTAATTTTCCTTCTTTGCTTGTAGCTTTGTCTATTATCATGTGGCTGACTAATTTAAGAGGGCACTTTGTGTGTCTGTCTGTGTGTGGGCGTGTGTGTGTGTTTCTGTGTGTGCGTGTGTGTGTTTCTGTGTGCGTGTATGTGTGTGTGTTTCTGTGTGCGTGTATGTGTGTGTGTTTCTGTGGCTGTGTGTGTTTCTGTGTGCATGTATGTGTGTGTGTTTCTGTGCGTGTGTGTGTTTCTGTGTTGCTGTATGTGTGTGCGTTCGTGTTTCTGTGTGTGCGTGTGTGTGTGTGTGTGTGTGTGTGTGTTTCTATGTGCGTGTGTGTTCGTGTCTGTGTGTGTTTCTGTGTGTGTGTGTCTGTGTGTGTTTCTGTGCGTGTGTGTGTGTGTGTCTGTGTTCTCCAGGCCTCCAGCCCCAAGCGCAAGCCGGAGGACCCGAGCGGGACTGTGCGTTCGCGGGGGTCGGCCGCGCCGCAGCCTCTGAAGAAGCTCAAGATCAACGTGTTCAAGGTGCACAAGTGCGCCGTGTGCAGCTTCACCACAGAGGACATCGTGCAGTTCCACGAGCACATCCCGCAGCACAAGTCCGACGGCTCCTCTCACCAGTGCAGGGAGTGCGGCCTCTGCTACACGTCCCACAACTCCCTGGCCCGCCACCTCTTCATCGTGCACAAGCTGAAGGAGCCGCAGGGGCTGTCGCGGCACAACGGCGCCGCGGACGACGGGCAGCAGGAGAACCAGCCCGGCCCGGGGATGGCCGGCGACACCAAGTGTAGGGTTTGTGCCAAGAAGTTTGAGACGGAAGGGGCTTTGAACACTCACATGAGGACACACGGCATGGCATTCATCAAGTCAAAGAGACTGAACACAGCCGAAAAGTGAGAGGGTCCCCCCCCCCCCCCCCCCCCACGAGACTCCAAATACAATTACGCAATTACGTCTGCGATGAGCTCCTTTCAGTTCCATTTACCGCCAAGTGTTGTAAATAGACAAGTACGGTTAAGACCAAAATGACACTACACGTTCTCTCAGTCTCTTTCACTCATTCTCTCTCTCTCTCTCTCTCTCTCTATACACGTCCCTTAAGTGTTTAAAAATATGTAATATATTTAAAAATCAATTTATGTATATTTAAAAAAAGAGAACACATTTTGTATACTTTAAAAATAGGTGTTTGTATGGGTGTTGAATAGATCTTTTTATAGGAAATTTTGTTTTAAAAGTTTTCATGGTTGTCTCCTCATTTTTGTCAAACGTGTTCATTGGTGTTAAGGTGATTTCTCATCCTCAAACATTGGCAGTATTCAATTTTATTACTGCTGCTAAGGTCCAAGGTATATCCAAGGAATCGTTGTTTATTTCAGCATTACGCTGTCTTCTGTCAAACAATCAGCCTAAAAGTAAGGAGAACTGTATTACCGGGGTAAAGGTTTTTGTTTGGAAGATGTTGTAGGTGTGAAACCAGGTTTCTTCCATTCTCTTCTTCCAGAACATGCCGTTCTGAATTCATAATTTATTTGTTATTCTCAGCAGTTACTGAGAGAATCCTTTTGGGACAAAGCGCTCCATACAGGACTCTCTGTTCCATACCTAATATTGCACAGTTGCAGTATTTTTACTATGCTTCGCTCATACTGTAAGGCAGTTGGAAACCAGTTGTGCTTTGTTAAGAGACGGGAGATCTTGAATCTGAAATGACTCTGGATGTCTTTTGTGTCTTTATTTTTCTTCTCAGGCAGCTCTTCGGTGTCATAACTGAAGAAGTTATGATTGAAACTTGTCTTTCTTTGCACACATCATGGCATATTTTGTTTTTCGTTAAATCAAAAGTTTTGGAAGCACTAAGCAGTTTGGTAACCTGAATGGAGATAAGAAAAAAGGCTACTTATGTGCGTCTTATGCAGTATGTAAGAGTACCAGTGTGATTGAGCCATTTATAATCATTCATACAAGGGGTACTGGTGCAGTATTATGTGCCAAGCCTGTCCCTCTAGTTGTATAGCTAATATGCATGGCCCAAAATCTGTGTGAGTTTAGTTGACTTTTGCTGCTCTTGAGATGAACTATGAACTGACATACTTTGTATCCACATGCCATAATATTTCTGCTCTTTGTGTAATCTGCCGTGCCCCAAAACTCACATCCCTGGCAGTACAGGCTGCAAAGATGTTGGAAGAGGTAGCATTGTACTCTGAAGGGCATCGTATTCCCTTGGTGCCGTGGTAAATCTCAAACTGAATACGTCCTGTTCATCTTTATGCTCTTCAGTGACTGCAGCCGAGATGCTCATTCTAAAGTCTAAATATACTAGGCTCACATTATTTGGCTCAGGCAGGTGATGCCCTATGCTGGTCTTCACATGTGGCCCAGTCCCGCCCCTTTCTGGTCACTCTTTAAAACACTCCTTTTAAATGGGTCGAGGCTCTGCAGTGAAACTACTGTTCTTATGTGTCTTGCCAATTCATCAGAGAAGTATTGTCGGAAAAACCTCCAGAACTGTAGCATTACTTTACTCTTAGTGCATTCTGTGAATAGTAAACAGTGGCGAAGGAAACGAGCAGGTATTAATTTTATTTTAAAAAGAAAAACTTGCCTTTCGAAGTTAAGAATGTTCATGTAAATGTGAAACTGGAAACAGTTACCTGTTCTTAGTTGGCAATTAGCTGTAGCCACTCCTCAATGTCTTTAAATCTTGAACAGTGTTTTACATTTTAAAAGAGAAATTGACAAAATATGAAGAAGAAAAAAACAACTTTATAATTGTGCTTTTCTTTTCTCTGTTTTCTTTTTTATGTCATATATTCCTTATAAGGACACATTGTTTTTGATTTTGTTCCATGTCTTTTTTACTTTTTAAACTAAATATTTTTACGTAGAATTATAACTGCATGAGAGAAGCCATTAATGGTTGTTATCTGTTTCTTAGAATGTGTCTTGCTGCTGCTAAGTAGAGATGTCAAATGTTCCTGTTTAAACGGTTATTGATGTCAATAAATGATTAAACCAGCCAAGTTCAGAGTCATACAAGATCTAAAGCATGACACACACCAGAATCTGACGTGGCAATCCATCTGTGCTGTGATTTACTTTCATTATGTTTAACTTGAGAATTGTTGGTAAGAGCATGTAGCAAGGTTGCCAGGCTTTTTAAAAGTGATTTACATGAAGGGTACAGAGTTTTTGTTTTGGGGAAAACATTTCACCATTAACTCTTTTTCCCTTGATGTTTCATGTAGAGTTTGGTAACTCCTCAGCAAAATGTCATGTTATATAGAAGAATATGAACTTCTTTACGAATACTAATTAGTTCCATATTATTCCATAAATGAGCTTACCACGCTCAGTGTCTGTTTGCATTGGTCAGCTCTGCTGTATAAAACAGCGATTTTTGAACCTCGATATCTCCGCTGTTTCAGAACCAATCTCAATGCCATTTAACAGGTGGACTACAATCACCATGGGCTCACCAAATACATCTTTTGGTATAGCTACTTTAGGCCATTACAAAGTTATGGGTACCCCCTAAAAATTAGCATTAAAAAAAAAAACGCAAACATAACTCAATTTACATTACATTACAGGCATTTAACAGACACTCTTATCCAGAACGACTTACACAACTTAAAAAAAAAAAAGAATTTTAGCATTTTTTACATATCCATTTATACAGCTGGATTTATACTGAAGCGATTCAGATGAAGTACCTCGCTCAAGGATACAACAGCAGTGTTCTACCTGGGAATTGAACCTGCCTTAACCATTATACTACACTGCCGCCGGAGGCTTAGTAGATGTACGGAAGTGGTAGAGGTGTATGTCATTTTGATGTATACCTCTACCAATTTTATAACTTTAGCTGTCAATATTTCGGTTCACATATTGTTTTGGCCAGTGACAAAGAGAGACTTAATTAGTTCCGCCTTGATCTGTTAAATAAGCTTAATGTTGTTTCATTTCCTGTCTTTTGAGGATTTTGGCAAACATTTCATTTAAAACATAGTTCTTGTGATAAGGTTACTGTTGGAACTGAATGAAGAAAAAAGGAGTATGGACTGCATTTAAAATCCTGTCATGAAGCCATGTCTTCACCATTAAAATAAAATATGTACTAAGCTTCAAATCTGACCATTAAACATGCACAGGTTGTCTAAAAGGTAAGTGTATCAGGCTGAATGGTTCGACCTCTCGCCCTTCATCATTGCTGCTAAGCTGTAACAGTAATGTTAAATGCATTTTCTCATTTTGAAATGGCCTGGCATCTCTAGTCAATTATGCTTACGATTTACACGCAGATTTGTGAGTCTAGATTGTGTGACCGGACGTTATTGCTTTGTGGTCATGTGTCTTCCTAATGTTATTTAAACCACAGAGATTTACCACAAAGAGTCACATCTCAAGATGGCCCTGGTGTGGAGCATTATCCTCCTTTGCTTTACAATCTGTTCTTCTGAGCGTATTGGTAACGTGTCACAAAAGTGTATAGATGACACTACAGTGTTTCTGAGGGAACTAGGAGAAGCTGAGCCCAGCAGATATGCAGTACTAAGTAAGTACATCACTTATTGTAAAGCTACAATTTGCTCTCTATTTTTTTCTCATTAATAGGATAGAACCCTTATAGAAATGTAACATACTGCAGTATATTTTAAATATTTTGTGAAGATAATTTTGATATATTTACAATATACTGCAGCATATTCTTTTTCCATAGGGGAAGAGTGAATATAAAACATTAGAACAGCTGTTTCCTCTCTTGCCTTTTGGTGCTATGGGTCATGTATTGCCTCTGTGTAATGTTTATGCAGGTATATAGCTACACTTTTATATTATTTAGGCATGCCGTTATATGGCTTTCTGTGAACTTTTTAAAATGACTTTTAATGACTTGCAATGCATTTTTGAAAATAAATTTTCTGTCCTGATGTTTTATCATTGAAAGGCTACGCACTAATTTGCAAACTGTTTTTCTTCAACTTGGTTTTGTAAACTGCACGATGATTAAATCCAACACTTTAGAGAACCATGCAAACTGGAGAATCATAACCCATTTTCAGTTTGTTCACTGTTTTCTAGTTAGATCAGAGTAATAAATCTATAATATATGGAAAATTTCCCTACTGAAAAAAACCAAATTGATTTGAATAGTCTTGAATACCATCTGAAAAATTTTTCAAAAATCATTAACAAAACAAATGTAGGAGACTTGGGCTCACGTGTATTTGACACAGAATATATCTGACATAATGATGTCTACCTGTAAAACTATTTGAGAATAAGAATATTCCTTTCACAGCTCACATTAACCCAGTATTAACTAGGCAATAAGTGGCTATTCCATCACCCCACAATCCATTCCTGTCATTTATATCAGAATAATATATTATATATTCTATATAATACAAACTCCAATTCCAAAAAAGTTGTAAAATGCACATAAAAGCAGAAAGCAGTGATTTGTAAATTCTGTTTTACAAATATTTAATTGAAAACAGTACAAAGAAAATATATTAAATGTTTTACCTTTCACCTATTTTTGTTAATATATACTAATTCTGAATTTGATGCCTTCAACACGTTCCAAAAAAGGTGGGACAGGGGCAAAATAAAGTTCAAAAAACACCTGTTTGGAACATGCCACAGGTAAACAGGTGATGCTATCATGACTGGGTATAAAAGGATATCAAAAGACTCTTGATTTTCAGGTTCTCTTAGAAGTGATACTATAACCTCTCTCCATTTCAATGGATCTCTATGGGAATTGGGTGGTGGGAATAGATTAAGTTGTAAATTATACGGGAATAGTATGGAACCCATGGTTGGCTAAATGGCTGTAAGTCATCAAGGTTCTGAGGTATAAAATGAGCCTCAAACCATCACTCAGCTGCCAGATATGCAGTAGATATGGATGGATCACTTTAAGGGTTGTTTCTCCTGACTCATTTTCCTATTGAACTCTATGGAAAAATAAGTCAGTAGAAACAACCTTCAAGTGATCTATCCATATCTATCCTCCACATATCAAATCACTGCTTTCTGCTTTTATGTGCATTTTACATAATGTCCCACTTTTTTGGAATTGGGGTTTGTATATAGATATTCAATATTATGCATTTTTACACAATAAAGAACACACACAACTTGCGATTAAATGACACATTCTAAATAGATTTGTCTTTTCAGTTCACAATGAACAAATAACAAGTACATCTAATACTTAAATGTGCCTGCATTTTATTTATAAATTCATTCATTTTCATGGTCAACCCAAGTCTGATATATAATTTATTCAGGTTAAAAATAGCAGTCCATGATGAATTTTGATTTTGAAGAAATAAGTGAGGTTTCTTCTGAGATGAGATGTAACTCCTGTAATATTCTCTTTGATGATTATTTTATTTTGAACGTGAATATTGTTGATGTTTTGCTGCACAGTGTATGACGCCTTTGGCAAGATGGGCAGTGACATTGAGGGTGGCAATGTGAACAGGCCTGGATCAAGGGAAGAATGCCAGTTAGCCAGTGGACCTGGTTTCAGAGGGCAATATTGCCAGGTGTTTTTAAAACAGGCAAGGGGGCATTTCTCCACCATGCATCTCAAACTTTATGAATCGTTATTGGTGTTGATTTAAGCCATTAAATCTTGGTTGTTGTTTTTTTTGATGCTGACAACTGTGACACAGGCCCCGATCCAGTACTTCGTTGGCATTTGTGTCCCGGACTCATGTGAGGAAGCGGAAGTTCAGACATTAGTTGTTTATGGTAGGTTGCCTAATCCCCTCTGTTATTCTAATCGTGGTTACAATTTTAGCGGTGGTGGTGATGTTCTTGCTATCATTTTTTTTTTTAAGTCAGAAAAACACACAAGATATCTACATCAATCAATTAACATCTAGTAGGCCTATGGCACACCTAAATCAGGTTGAGAGGCAATACAATACATTTAAGTAGTCATAAATATGACTGTTTCATACTCTCAGGGGATATTTGATACATCTGTGTGCCATGCCATACATTTGTTTTGCACCAATCATTGGTTGTGTTATTAGTTTTGCGTGTGCTAAAAGGTTTTACACATGCTAAATGTCTTCAGAAATCAGGCGATTAGTGTTAAGCTTGACTGAACCTGGATGAATGTTTTTACAATTGCAATAATGGTAGGCCTATTTCTTGAACACTGATATTTCTCAAATGGTTTGAATAATTTGTTTCATTTGTTTGTTTCCAGAGACATTCCAGCTAGCTAGCAAGTCTATGATCCCCCCTGTTCCACATGTGATTCTACCAGAGTCCACACAGGGGATCTACACGACTCAGTGTTTCACTAGCACTCCACCGGACTTTGCTGTCATTATCAGCTTGTGAGTGAGAGCCTGTTACAGTATGCCCAAGAATAATGAGCAAGTATGAATCACGAGATGTACCTGAAACGCATTCTTAACACGCTGGATTACAGGGAGGAATCATGTCCATTACCCTGTGCATTTTCTACGCTTTCTGCAGGTTTGTGTGCATTTTACTGGTCGCCTTTCCTCTTGTGGCGACCGCGTACATCGCCATCATCCGATGTAAGTGGCGGAAAGAGATCGGCCCAGGGACCGACACAACGCTCAGCGCAAACTTAAACCACTATGGTACGCTCATGTCCAACTGCTCCACCTTGGCCAACAACAACGGCTGCGTATTCCCAGAGGCGACAGAGAGTGCCAAATCTAAGGAAGACAAAAGGGAAAAAAGCAAGTACAAGTTTTCTGAGTTAGTTTCTAGGGACATAAATTCTCGTGCTCATATCCCCATGTGCTTTTACTCCCGAATGCTCTTTATTTATGAAAATAAAATGAAAATGCCAGGCAGAGACATGTATATTGTATTGTATTGTTATATAAAATAAAGTTAATATATAGAAAAAAATTGTTGACAATTTAATATAAATTGAATCCAGCCAAAAACTAAATCAAAAAATGTGTCTTCTTTTATCTTATTGGGAGTGTGCTAGGTATGGCATCTAGATGCATGTATATGCATGTGTGTGATTATGATTATTATCATCATCATCTTGCTATTGACAAGATGCATTTGCATTTACGCATTAATTAATTAAATGTAGTTTCAGACGCATATGTTTCAGGAAGTGACTGAGGCCTATATCAATGCATTTTCTGTTGTTGCTATTAGCAACCTATCATCGTGTAGATGATCCTTCCTCAAACACAATTGCTTATCCTTGCCATAGTGGTAACTGCTGTAGCGCAGGTTATTCATTTGGGAGGATGACTGATGGACGCACGGCCATCTCCGGCAGGTTGCCTGTTCAGGGTCATGCAGACGCTTTGCCTGCAGAGTAACGCTGCAGGCCTGTTGAGCGTGGTGAGCGCGGGAGAGAACTACGCCTATCTCAATGGCATCCGCATCCTCAGCTTGCTCTGGATCATAAGCGGTCACAATATCCAGTTCAGCGCCTTGAGCAACATGGGTGAGAAAAAGAACCTGCGATGATGTCACTATTCATTAATGAGCTTATGATTACATCAGATTACCATCATTAGAAAAATGCACAAAAGTATCCATTAGGTAAAGTACTCTATATGTGCACGTAAGTTATTTTCATATTTACCATTCTGTGGTAAATCAGATTAAGTACTTTTCATAAAGTTATATCAGTGTTTGACTTATGTCACAAGATCTTCTCACAAGTTATGATCTTTTTTACGGGATAAATTTGATAAATCAAATTGACACTGTGAGATTTACACTGTTGTTTTCCTATACACAGATAATTTTAAGAGATGGAGGGAGACTGTGAATAACAACCCCCTGTACGTAGTTGCCTACAGCGGGCCAGTCTATCTGTCTGTCGACACCTTTCTCCTCCTAGGGTAAGATCATGGGTGCACATGGCCATGGGTTTATCAGATGCTCTGCCGTGGTATAGAGACTGCATGTAATAAATATATATTGCGTATAAAATACGGCATATTCTTTCGTCCTGCTTAAATTTGAAACATAACAATAAACATTTTAATCATTACCTATTATACACACATTCGGGTAGAATCTTTTAGGGGGAGGTCGTGGTTAGCCATGGCAATTTATTGTGTGGGTGAGGACTGATAGGTCCAACACTATCATGGTAAAGTGTAATTCTGATAGCCTTATGGACTAGGGTTGTTTGACCACACACTCAATATATTTAGCTTAATACTGATATTGTGTTTACGTTTTACAAATATTGCCTTTTAGATGGCGGAAAAACAAGACAGATATTGCAATCTGAATCTTTGCCTCATATTTTTCACATATTTGGCTGTAGTAAAACTGAGCCTGGGGCACGGGCCAAGCCCCTGAAATCTCACATAACCCTTGTCCAGGAGCCTTTCACAAAACAGACAAAATGGCAGCTTGAGGTTAGGAGGCAATGTCATTTTTAAAAAATATATTAAAATCATTGTAAGAAACACAGTCTTTGGAGATGCTGTAAGGACTGCAATATACAGTATATCCTGAGATGGGGATATTAGCACGCATCACAACAAAGGCTGAGCTGTGCCAAAACCCTTCTCTTTTATGCATTCCAAGATGTCCCTGCTTTAAACGGCCTTGTGGAACCATGATTCCCTGCCCCACTTCCCACTTAAGAGAGGGCAGATGGAAAGGCCAGAGATCAACGGTAACTTTGACGGCAGCATCTTGTCTGACATTGGTAGGTCTGATTTGGCCCCTTGCAGTCATTTTGGGAGGCCATTGCATCACTACCTCAATGGCCATTTCCCCCAAAACAGTCTTACTACCACAGGGATCATGTTACCCAAGGCAACTTGCGGTCATGGCATTGGAATGGCATGTGTGACCTCTGTTAAGTGTTGTTAAAGGAGTTCTGAATTTGAGTTGATCTCTTTGCTGGAAACAAACATGTTCATCTTCTCTTTCACAGTGGACTGCTGAGTGCAAAGTCTTTCCTGAGCTTAGTTGAGAAGGCAGATGATGCTATAAGCCTAGGGCTTATGGCCAGTTTCCTGTTCAAGAGGTTCAGAAGGTGAGTTAGTCACAGAAGTGTCATTCATATTTTAGGATTCCATTGCATCCCTTACTTTGAATGTCTTTATGGTTTCACATGATGGACAACATTTTTGCGTGTGTATGTTCCACATGATAAGCCCGTTTCTTTCACTCAAATGTCACTGGAGATGTAAGCCACCATGATATACGCATTTTCACGTGTTGATATAGTACAGTAACATTCTGTTTAGTTAAGATTTACCAGCTGTAAAAATTGATTCATTTTTTGGGCCAGATACCAAATGAATACTTTCTTTATCAATGCAAAAATAAGCTGTTTTTTAAATCTACGTATATACTCAAAATGTTATGTTATTCTGAAAAAACAATTGCTTTTCTGTTTTGTACATACAGTATCATAAAATACATAAAAGTCTGTATCATGAGAATTGATGAGACGAAGCGGGTTATAATTAAGCTGCCTTTTATTTACCGATAGCTAGCGTGCATGTGCAGTCCGAACCATTCTTAAGTCCTCGTCTTCCAGTTCCGTGTCACTGGGTATAACGTGACCCAATATGTTAATACTATTGGCTCACCACAGTCTGTATTAGCTGTATCTGAGATTTACCCATGTCCTGTTTGAGACCCATTCAGGAAAACCCCACAGAAACATACTATTGTACAGGATGGTCCTCATTCAAAGCCTGATGACATCATCCTCTATGATGTGTCTGTGCTTACATACATCATCCCCTCATTCAGTTGCCTTCAGGAATTTTGTTTATCAACTTCAGGCTTGTGAGTGTGCTGCTGTTCTGCGAGAGTAACACTATCAGTTTGTTACATGTCGTCCCAGGGTCCAGCCCCTCCACATCTTCATCGTGTGCCTCATCATCGGGTTCTTCTCTATCATGCAGAGACGCTCGTACTGCTTCGTTACAAGCGATGAGATTAAGCATTGCAGGAAGTACTGGTGGTCCAACATTCTGCTTGTCAACAACCTGATGCCTGTCATTGACATTGTAGGTATTGTTGTGGTTCATGCACAGATTAACATGATCAGTGCTGTTAGAACTGTATGGAGTGGCCTCCAATTGATGCTATCTTCCTATGATACATATTTTACAGCTGAATCTAGTCCCACCCTCCAATTCCCATAGAGATCCATTCAAATGCAGCGACGTTATAGTATCGCTTGTAAGAGTACCAGAAAATAAGATATCAAGAGTCTTTTAATGTTGTTGGGTCACAGACATCAGGAAGTCATAGCATGCAAAGGATATGCGACCAAATATGAAACATTTAAAGGCAGAGTCAACTTAGTGTATGTAAACTTCTGACCCACTGGAATTGTGATATAGTGAATTAAAAGTGAAATAATCTGTCTGTAAACAATTGTTGGAAAAATGACTTGTGTCATGCACAAAGTAGACTAACTGACTTGCCAACACTATAGTTTGCTAACATAAAATCTGTGGAGTGGTTAAAAAATGAGTTTTAATGACTTCAACCTAAGTGTATGTAAACTTCCGACTTCAACTGTATGCTTGAGCAACAGTCACTGTTATCATTAATGATAGTTAGTGAAGCAACGCAAGAATTGCCAAATTCTTCCCGTCACTGGGAGGCCCTTAAATCATAAATCACAAGTGTTCCAGTGAACAATTTCATCCCGCAGTCAAGGAAGATTTGTAAATGGCCCATTTGTGAAAATAGTTTGGGATCCCGTGGATACAATGCCAAGATAGATTGAACTAGAAGTTTATTATCTTTTCTTTATACAGCTTTAGATTAAATTTAATTATTTTCTTGCATTCAAGTGTGTTCCCTGGTCATGGTATCTCTCTGTGGACTTCCAGTATTACACCACAACCCCTCTTCTGGTTTTCCTCTACAGACTGTAAGTACAGCCATGGTTTCCAAATCACACTGATAAGAGTGGCTCCGTACTTCGACTTAGCAGCACTATTTTTTCAGAAATAAATATGCCATGTTTGCTGTTGCAACCATTCTCCTGGTGATCCCAATTCTAGCCAGTGCCTTCATCACAGCCGCACTGCAACTGCCAGTCACCAGCCAACCACATTGTAAGAGCCAAAATTAATCGCAAGCATTCCACACGCATTCAATATGGTCTTTTAGTCTCCACCCAATAAATATCAACCTGAAATATTATTTCTAAATACTTAATAAATATTTTGTGTTTTGTTTTTATAAATGGTGTGTTTCAGGGATTCGGCACCCTTCTATGAGCAGTACTACAACAAACCTTGACCCGGTATGGTCCATTATTTGATCGGAATTCTTATGGGGATATACCTGAAGACCAAGAAAGCTCACCTTTTAAAACATCAGGTAAACTTTCATTAAAACCTCTGGCGGGCAGGTTCTGCTTGAACGGCTTCACTGCACTTTTTTGGACATGTCAGATTTAATTTTGGTGATGAGTTGCACATGATGCTTTTCAAATATCACATTTTTTCACACCAAAAAACAGGTTTTTACTGTGAAAATTCCCTTTGCAAAATCCATATTGACTAGTGTTATGTGATGTATAAAATTACAGATTTGTTCTCCTTTGAAATATCACTCCGTTTTTGATGCAGACACTCTGTGGGATGTTGTGATAATTTCATGCTAAATACTGTGATCAAAATCATACCAACATCGATAATTGAGAACGACCTCCATAACAATTGATTTAAGTAAGGATAAATGTTAAATCAACAGACTGGATAACTTCAAGACCAGGAGAAACACTGTAGTAACCACACTCCCATTGTGTCTTAGTGGCAGGCTATATTGGGCTGGGCCGCCTCGCTGTTGGTCATTGCCCTGCTCATAGCCCTTTCTTATGTTCTGCGGGACATCCCCGACCAGCCCTCAGTGCCCCACGCCGCCTACAGGGGCTTCACCGCACCCTGTTTGCGCTCTGCGTGGCTGGATCATCCAGGCCTGTGAGGGAGGGGTACGGAGGGTAGTGTGACACAGGACTTTAAAACTGGGGCCAGAGCAATTCGATGGGCACATTTTAAGGACAGTTAATTTAAACTTGAGCTAGGATAACCACAAACCTTCAACAACTGGAAGGAGATCTCAACAGATATCCAGCAAGCACTAATCCAAATTTCTGTCCGATTCTTATGGCACGCATGCTGGGAAAAATGAGGCCATATCACAGGCACGTTTTTTGTTATTAGTAATGGTATGGTCATGTGCTGAGATGGAATGTTTAAACTGACTAACTAGCTAAACCCATTTTGTTGCTTTCATGTATCATAAGCTCTATAAACTAATTTTATTTCTCCATACAGGATACATCAATAAGATTTTGTCACTGAAACTGTGGGTTCCGCTGTCAAATATCAGCTTTGCCTGTTACATGATTCATCCCCTTCTTATTATACTATACAACGGGAAACAAGATACACCTACACATTACAACGATATCAGCTTTGTGAGTATTAAGCTGATTTTATGGTTTACTTGGAGGGAAAATCTAAAAACCATTCAATCCTTTTGTTCTAAAACAAATGTATGAAGGGTGAATTATAAATAAAGGTTTTATTATTATTCTTATTATTATCACATCATGGATTTTACAGCATTAAAAGGTAGTTCAGACATAGCCAATGCAATGTACTTAACTGAAACATGAGTGTAAAATTATTCATTTTTAGTGAATACCCACTTGTCCTTGATTCTAACAGAGTCTTTCACTTTCCTCTGCTGCAAAGAATTTAATTTGACTGACATTTCATTGGTCATATGATTATTTTCCTTTGTGACATAAGTTGTTTGAATGCCATAAAAGAAGAAAGAATCACTTGATCATGCTCTGTTATGCTATATCAAACATTGCTATGCTCCAAACAAGTTCTGATTGTATCTGTGACACCATAAAACATTATTTAGGGACCAACATGTTAGCAATTGGATGGCCTTCCATTTTGGTCCATAATGTCTTTTAAGACCAAACGACAGTTCTGGTGTGCCAGAAATAGTGTCGGTTCAGATGGTTTTCTTAGCAAAAAAAAAAAGAACATAATGACTATGGTTGCTTCTTATTTTAATGATTACAGTATTTGCTGTCTCAGATACCTCAAAGTATTAAAAAGCGATTAACAACAATATAAGAGTTATAAAGGTACTTCTCTGTTTTGTACTGATTATCGACTAATATAGTTGAAATAAATACGAATGAGCATCTGTTCTCTAAAATTGCCCTCCAAAATATTGCAGCAGTGAGAGAAGCCTATGGTTGGGAATTCCAAATTGGGGGGAAAAAATAGGAGTACAATTTTAATTTAAAATTCCGAAATTTTCCGAGGATAACAGCAAGTGTGTGTTTGTCATCTCATTAAGGTCTTCAGCCCACAAAGCTGGGAGTGTGTGTGTGTGTGTGTGCGTGCGTGCGTGCGTGCGTGCGTGTGTCATTTAGGCTCTCTTGTTTGACCTCCATGTCTTTACCCTTTTTTTCTTCATAGTTTTACCTGTTCTTGGGGCACACAGTGCTGTCAGTGATTGTGGGATATGTCCTGACTGTACTAATCGAAAAGCCATACATGTTCCTGAAAGGATTTCAAGGATAAATACGGATTTATCTGACTCAACACAGACCAACTCAGACAGAGAAAACTGTATTTTTTTTCCTTCATAAAGCTGCTTCATGTTGTGATTTTCTTACTTTCATAATTTTTATTTATTTGTGATTTTAGAAAAATGTATAATGGTGATTGTGCCACCAGATTGTAAAGAATAGTTTTGTCAGTAGCTCTGCATCATTTGTATGTGTATTTTATAGTGGAACGATATTTTTACAAAGATTCGCCACTACGTCTGTGAAGCTACGAATCATGGGATTTATGACACTGTTCTCCCAGGGGACAGATTTGTTCTCCAGAGTTGAAACTCTGGAAAAAATAAATAAATAAATAAAAGTTTTGAAACTCTGAATAAAAAGTTTTTCACAGAACAAAACGGTATATTATATTATCATGGTAATTACAAAATGGATAGTTCAGGACTGATGGGAGTGAATTAACGTTAGCCTAGCTACCTCGCATGTCAAGGCACCACCGGGACATAACATTACACATAATGGCACGATGGTAGTACGGACAGTCATTAGGCTATGTATAGTTACCTGAACAGACATAAATGTGAAAGCTCTCGACACAAAATGTTCACTGGGAAAGAAACGTGCTAGCTAGAGCCGAACCAACGTAGGCTAGAGTCTACACTAGTCTATAGGCTATGCGACGTTAGCCTTGCTAAAAAGTCACCATTTTTAGCGAGGAGGTTTTGTCGTTATCCTGCATTGTTGTGACATTAGGTTCAGGTCAGTCAACTTGCTCATCCTTTGCTAAGGTGTAACCTCATAATGTGAACCTACTCTGGCTTCAACGAAACAACTAACCAAACTGAGTTAACAAGCTATTGATTATTCGTTGTCTGTGGGGGGACGCCTCCGTCTGAACGGTCTGATGAAAAATCACTGGTAATGAATATAACGTATTAGCTAGGGCTATCAATTTTATCCCAATAATATATCAAGTAGCCTATCTACATGTTAGGAACTAATGCAACTCATAGGCTGTCAGTAGCAACTGAGGTGGGGCAGGGTTGCAAGATGAGATATTGCACACGGAGCTGTGTGCTACTGCTGGCTAACGTTATATGACAACGTCTGGAGACAAGGCCGCTCGTTCGGACGGAATTATGGGACGTGGAGTTTTTAAACAGTGCCAGAGCTGGTATGTTCACAAAAAAAATACTAAAACTTAAAATATACTCGAAAACGACATAGTTTGCGAACGAGCGTTATATTAACCAATCCGGGAAATTGACGGTAAGACATAATCAGTAGAAATGGTTTAAAAGTAAGCTTTAGTTAATGTCTACGCTCTAAATGAATGGGGAATTTACTTCCGAAACCAGCGTGACGTAGTAACTTGAGTACTCTATAGATCAAGGGAGTGCGTTATGGAAATATACACTGCTGTGATGTCACAAAGTAGCGAAGTAGCCTACAACCGTGCTTATATCCAATAACGCACGAGCCTCGAGTGATCTATTGCTTTAATTCAACAATGTTGCCATAAATGTTTAGTAAGTAATGAAAAAATATTGAAACAATATATTTTGAATAACCCATTCTTTATTTCGGATTCGTCAACTTGCTTAGCACCCTGTTGCTGTTGCCATTGTTGTTTATGCTTCCTAGGCCAGGGGTTCTCAATCCTGGTCCTGGGGGACCCCTGTGTATGCTGGCTTTCGTTGCAACCGCAGTTGCAATCCCAGAATTTTAACAAGCTGTTAATTTTTCTTAATTAGGTGCTTGTCATGTTTGGAGGAATTATTCACCCTCTTAAGCCACATTATATCAGAAATAGCTATGGATGCCATGTAGAATAAACACCCCATGTTCACATTGTGCTATATTATTTAAAAAAGATAAGAAAATTATTTAACAGATCCATTTAAAGACTGATTTGAATCAATAGGCTCCTAATTGGTGAAAGTGTGGACACATGGCCACTAAAATTAACCATTTCGTAGATAATGAAGAATTCAAACACAAAGCAAATGATAACGAGCCAAACCTGCATTGTCTTAAGCTTAAAGAAAAAATTGAGTTAAACACATGTGTTCAACAACCTAATTAGGAGCCTATTGATTCACTTCACTCTTTCATTTGAGTGAAAATACATTATTTTGTAACCTTTTCTTATGTAATTGTTGCAATATAGCACAATAAGCACAATGTGAACATGGGGAGTTTGTTCTACATGGCATGCATAGCTATTTCTGACATAATGTGTCTTAAGTGGGCGAATAATTCCTCCAAACATGAAAAGCACCTAATTAAGAAAAATTAACAGCTTGTTAAAATTCTGGGATTGCAACTGCGGTTGCAACGAAAACCAGCATACACAGGGGTCCCCCAGGACCAGGATTGAGAACCCCTGTCCTAGGCAACGCTCTATAGGTTTATTCTGCTACGGTAATAAAGCCATACCCAACTAGCCTACAGCGCATTTGTTTCCTCTATCCACGGTGCGGATGAGAAGGCCATTCCCCTATGGAAAAAGAACATGCTGCAGTATATTGTAAATATATCAAAATTATCCTCACAATATATTTAAAATATACTGCAGTATATTACGTTTCCATAAGGGTTACGTCAGCTCTTGATATGGATGAAAGTACATTTTTGCGGAATTTCCTTATTCCACTTCGTGAAATAGGTAGTTACCTCCCTGAAGTCCGGGTTTAAAATGTAATAAAATTATCTTATCCACTACATGTACTAATTTGTGCCAGCAGCCATACCGCCATGCAATCTGCCTGCTGAGTGGCTGAAGCTAAGCAGGTGTGGGCTTTAGTACTTGGATGGGAGACCTCTGGGGAAAACTAAGTTGCTGCTGGAAGTGGTGTTGGTGGGCCAGTCGGGGGCAGTTTTCCCTCTGGTCAAATAAACCCTAATGCCCCAGTGCAGTGATGGGGACACTGTGCTGTAGGAGATGCCGTCTTTCGGATGAGATGTTAAACCGAGGTCCTGACTCACTGTGGTCATTAAAGATCCCATGACACTTATCGTAAAGTGTAGGGGTTTCCCCGGTGTCCTGGCTAAACTCCCAACCCAGGCTCTTTCAATCTGCCACCTAATCATCCCCCAGTTTAATTGGCTAAAAATTCTTCTCTCCCTCTCCATGTGTGGTGAGCATTCTGGCGCAAAATGGCTGCCGTTGCATCACCCAGGTGGGTGGTGGTAGTGGAGGAAAGGAGGGTGCATTTTTCAAGTATTGGGACGCACCCCCTCTGTCTTCCTCCTGCTCAGAGAGAAAAGCCCCAAGCTGTCCTCCTGATGCCTTAAACATCAGTTCTTCAGTCAGATGAGACTGTAAAAATCTTTTGTAAAACAATCTTTATGATTAATCCAGTAACAAAAAAACTCGACTTTCTACCTTCCTTGAATCAAGGAGCAAAAAGACTGTTCCAAAAAAATGGACTTTTTACATTTACATTAATCTACCACATATCAGCACACAGTAAATTGGAATGAGCATTTTCCATGCCCTAAGTGACAAGTATATACGCCATAGCCTATATTATGTACGATAACATGAAAATAAAATAGTATTCCACTAAATGTTCTATCTTCAACGAAAATCAGTAGCCTACATCAAACATAAAATGAACAATTGCACTAGAGTATGTGAAATGCACTCAAAATGCGGAAATAACAAAATGCCTATCAATCATATTGGACAAGACTGCTCGAGTGGAAAAACTAACGTACATAGCCAGCGAGACCAACCACATATTAAAAGCAATACTACTTACATATCGGCAAGGGAAAACTCCCGTCAGGGAATGCGTTTTCTGTAAAGCTTGCATAATACTATATCGTTAAAACGAAAACTGCCGTTACGCTGGGCTGTAATTAATTGTTCAAAGCACCCAATAAGACAATGCATATACTGTTGCTAAGGTTATAATGTATTCTATTGGATAAAAGAGCTGACAATTAAACCAGAATGAACTGTAATGAATGAGACAGGCTTGCAGGGCATGGGGGGTATTACAAGTCGACCTTTCAGATAGTGTAATAGCGGTATAAAGTGTTATATATTTCTCAAACCGATTGTACCAGACAATAAATGACAACTGAATTTTGAAAGTAACATCTCTATGTGTAAAACCAATGGTAGGATTGTATATTTATTTCATATTTAGTAGCAGATATTCATAGTAGAATACGTGGTATAATGAGACAATAACTTCACATGTTTATTTTCCACTTGAGTGAGCAGGGCTTTTCACTGATTCTTTGGCATACAATCAGGCTATTGCTGGGTTTATCTTGTTGCTATGACAGAATTCAAATTTTATATGATGAAAAAATGTATTTATGAACTCTCACATAGATGCTGTTGTCCACTATGTCACGCATGGGTAGGTATAGACTGGGTGGGGGGTTGTTTGTTAAATGGACTTGCTATGGAAAAATAGTGACACTTAGAAACTCCGTATTTGGCAGAGTTGTAATACATCGTCTACCAATAAAGTTAAAACACAGAGTTTGTTATTTCCACTAATAGTTTGGCTGCAGGAGCAACGAATGTCTCAGTTGAGCAAAATCTTGCCGGCGGCAGCATGGTCACTAGGCATCTGCGCAAAGGGGTTAATAGTGATTGAAATGTACATATTATTGTTTATGAACTTGAAATGATGGGTTTTTCCTAGAAATGGGAATGTTGATCCTCCAAATGTAGGAATAATGCTTCCAGACCCTGCACAATAGTTAAAAAACAATAATACTTTTTAATGCATTAAAGAAGAGAAACTTAAAATATAAAAGTTGTTTTCCAACTTGAAACAGACCAGAGACCAGATGACACTGTGGCCCGAGACTCCTGGTCTAAATCCTAATTTGCGTTTGTATGCCTGATGCAGTTGAATTAAGAATTAATTGAATTATGTTTTCAGGATTTTGGGCAGACCTGGGAGGACCAGCAGCTGCACCACGCTCCCTCCCTGCTGAAAAAACTCCGGGCGTAAACTGAAACTCAATAGTATATCAAAGTATATTTTCAAGATATTCAAACATTTCTAAATATAAATGGCATATAAGTTAATAACAAACACTTTTATATTTTGCAATATGTATTACTTTAAAATGCACTGCTGTAAAATATAATACATTCAGTGTGGGTAGTTGTAACAAGTGTACTTTATTTATGCAATAGGATAAAACAGATATGGAATGTACAACACCTGTAGTTGTAGATAATGGCCATTTGAAGCTCAGAATCTCCGGCTGTCAGTCAACACTGGGTTGGAGGAGATTATTGTGGTGATATTTGGGGGCAGGAGGTTATTCTGATTGGTGTACCTCTCTCTCCATGTAGGGAAAACAGAATGGAGGGCCTGAACTCCATTCGCAGACTGGTTCAGTTTCACCCCAACATTCTCACCCCGAAACTGCACAGCATCTGCCTGCTGGTCGTACAGGAGGTACTTCTGTCTGAACCTGTCTATTGTGTGTTTTACATTACTGCCATTTACCAGAGCCACTTACACAACTTTTAGCATTTTTGCATTTATACAGCTGGATATATATATACTGAAGCAATTCAGGTTAAGTATCTTTCTCAAGGGTAAAATGGCAGTGTCCAAACTGGGGATCGAACATGGAACTTTTGGGTTACAAGCCCTATTCCCTCCCCGTTATACTATTATGTCTACATGGCTTTGTGTTTGTGCTTTTGCATTACTTTGCACCCTTCTGCAATGTGATTGTGGACTCTTAGTGCACTGTATGCAATACTAAACAACATAAGCCTGTTTGTTATGTTAATGTGGTGCGTAAGTTGTGTTGTCACAGTGTTTTTCCTGGTTTTATGTCCATACGTATGTGAGAAACGGTTCACACTCACACACCTGGTGTTTGTTTGCAGGTGCAGAATCTGCAGTCCCAGGTGTCCCGTGTTGCCGTGGCGACCCTGGGCGAACTGTACCACCACCTGCGGCACGCCATGGATCCGGAGCTGGACTGGACCGCCAAAACTCTGCTCCAAAAAGCCGGGGAGTCCAGCAGGTCCATCCGGGAGGAAGTGGAGGTGGCCTTGCGCCACATGCGGCATAGCTGCACCCCGTCCTGCGCCTTGAAGGCACTGATCAACACTGATTAACTTTATTAATCAAGGTACGTGTGCGTCCCCATTAAAGGGGCGGTGTCTGCAACAATGAGCCTATAGCGGTGCAGCATGGGCTGTACTAGAGCAACGCATTTCGCTCCTGTGGGGGAAAAAGACTGATACGGACAGATATGATGGACAGATAAGAACATGAAACAATCATATGAGCAAAAAGCAACACCGTTACCTCCCACAAAGCCAGGAATGAGCTTTTGCGGGGAAAAAACTTAATCGTGACGGTTAAATTCGTTGGCTAATACCTTATTCACCTGACCACTCGTAACAAATAAATCTATACTCTCAGTACATTGTCATATAGTTTATTTCTAATGTGACAACTGTACTACTACATTCTAGAGCTCCTAAACTTTAAACTTGATACAGCATATGTAAAATCTTGCTGAAGCAATCCCACCAACATTTTTTCATAAAAACAGTCTCTCAAGCATTTCCCCGAACTCAGAAAAATGTTTTGCTGGACTCAATAATCTCGCCCTGCGAAGAGATTCCCTCAGTATCCGCACATATCTCTATGGGATCCTTTGGAATGGAGACGCCTTTTTCCAAAGCCAAGTAGTTGATTGGTCAAAGGGCCGTGCTTTTATACGTTTCAATCTGTTATCCTGAACATAACCTTCCCCGGAGAGGTTAGCCGTGCAGTTGCCATGGCAAAATACCCCGGTTAAAAGTTAGTCAGCTTCGTGGTGCAGAGAACCCAGGGTTGAAGCTTAAATTCGCTCGCTAACGTCTTAATCTCGCTTCGTAGTACACCCTTCTGGAAGTACTGTATTGTGGGTAATATTGTGGATGTTTTTCTCCCTCTTTTCAGGATTTTCATTACCATCTGCCCAAAAAAATATGACAAAAGATTAAATGAGCAGATGGTGACAAAAACCAATCAACCACTGAGCAGAAGATGGGAGCAAGACAGCTAATGAGCAAATGAGAGCCAAAAAGCAAAGATGACCACAAACAAGGTCTAGCAAGCCCAGAGGGACACCCTGAAAGTCTGAAGACACCCTCACTAGCCCCCCCCCCCCCCCCCTCTCCCTCCCTCCATCCCTGGGACACAAACCTCAGGCCAGTCTGTTAAAAACATTTCTTTTCTTTATGATCTTAGTTTTCAGGTTAAAAATGTGAATAATCTTAATTAGCATCTTTTCTTATTTGCAAGAAGCACTGCCAGTTTGTAGTACAAATGGGGACTTAGGTATTTTGCTGCCAGCTAGAGATTTCATAGTTTTGGATAAAGGCAAGTTGGAGACATTTTGATTAGTCAGTCTTGAGTTGTTTTTTCTGTTTTTTTCCAATTTGGTAGCCAGTTGTACCCTAGTACCCTGTGTAGTAACCTCTGAGAATTCACCCCTACACAACCAGGTTGGCTAGCTGTAAAAAGTAGGGGGCGAACCCAGGCGCGAACCCGGGACCTCAGTGTGCAACTACATTGACTCAGTCGATGCTTTTACCACTGCGCAACCGCGGCACTCTTGAGGTCTTATTGTGATGTCATTCTGTCTCTGGGCATGCCCCCCTTTGTAACCCCCCCCCCCCCCCCCCCCCCAGTGCTGTCCCAGTGTCTGCAAAAGCAGAGCAACAGGTAGCAGGAGCAGCAGGGAACTCGGGGGACCTCCCCAAACCCCAAAACATCGGGCTCCTGGATAAAGCCTCCCAGCATCACAACTCTGGTAGGCGGAGACTTAAGAGACTCATTGTCATTGGCTGCTCTGTGAATGTCTTGGGCTGTCAGTCAAAACTCATTAGAGGGGGGGTGGGGGAGGGGGGGGTGTAGCTTTGGAGGGTCTGTGATAGATTGTTTATCAGGGTGGACTGGGATGAGAAATGAGGAGCCAGTGTTGCTGTGGGATGTTTCTCTCATTCCTGTGTCTTCCCTCATGATACAGGGAGAAGGCAGATGGGAGACAGGCTGGATATCAGCAGAGAAGACGGAAGGCGTGGCCAAAAGGTCATCCTACATTTCTGCATGCAATGCAATTCTAACAGGCTTTTCATCTCTCTGAGTCTCTCTCTCAGAGTGTGATGCACAGTTGCCTGATAAGGAGGGAGCCTAGGTTGTGGAGGCTGATGGATGGCTGTGGGCCGACTAAAATTGCTTGGGAGTGGGGTAGCAGTGTATTTTAATGGTTAGGGAACTCGGATTGTAACCAAAAGGTTCCAGGTTTGATTCCCAAGTAAGACACTGTCGTTGTAGCTTTGAGAAAGGTACTTAACCTGAATTGCTTCAGTATATACTGTATATCCAGCTGTATAATGGATACTATGTGAAAATGAGATGTGAAACTCTGTGTAAGTTTGGCTGCTAAATTTCTGAAATGTAATGAAAGAAAGAAGTGAAAAACAACTCAAAACATGGGTGTGGCCAGAGAAACTTCCTGGCGGTACATCAGGGTTCAATGTTCCATTCCTGAACCCTCAACATAAGCCTAAGTCCTAGTATGTGACATCTTTCACAACATTAAGTACTGGCTGCTCTGGCTCTAAAAGCAGGATTTTGCAGAAATGGAAAGAAATTGTTAATGTATGGCAATTATGTGTGGATGTAATGCAGTACGCTTAAGATGTGTAATTATAATTAATTGTCATTTCCCGGTGATTTTAGTGTACAAAAATGTATCCTGCAATTTTAACGAATGAGAAATTCCCATTCACATGGCATGGCCTTTGATAAACAGCGACCTCTTGTGGATTTTGAGAAAAATGGCAAACTGATGATTACTTAATACATACATGTTTCTTCTTCAATCCCACAGGATAAACACAAAAGGTGTGCATCATGCAGTCCAGCCATTCACCTCCATTTTTCACACTAAACAGCGAATACCTAGCAGTACAAAAAGCTGTACAGTTCACAAGGAACACATCTGAGCTCAGAACATAGTGTATGTACTCCCACCTATATGGTTGCACACAAAAGTATTGACACTTGAACAGTTTTCACATTTTACTGCCTCAGTGATGGAAATGATGATGATATAAACAGGAATTCATATTTATGATCTACACAAGCTACTCCACACTGTGAAATCATATATAGGTTATAGATGAGAATATCAGACCTGGGCTCAAATCCATTTCAGTTCAGGAAATAAATTGTAATTCAATTCATTAAGTAAAGAAAATAAAATGTTTAAATGATCATGATGTTCTATGGATATTTTTGATGCATTAGTGGCTCAGTGTAAGCAAACCACACATTTGAAAATCAAAGGACCAATCTTAATGCAAATTTGTGTGGGTTGCCAATAATTGTGACACATCTTCTAAAAATAAAAATTATTTTGCATTAAAGATTTGTTTTTCCTCTAATCAATGGTATCACCTATCTACGGTATTTCCATATATATATTTTTTCATTTTTCTGAGCATAGAAGACATTTGATAAACAATAAAATTAATTTAATCCTGCACTTTTTGCTCATATTTTCCAGGGTTGCCAATAATTCTGATGGCCACTGAAATACAGGGGTCCCACTTTCCTTCTCCTTCGTTTTAATGGTGTTCTGTGATATCACAGACCCCACCATCCCCCTTAAAAAATTAGGGTGGCAGTATAGTATAATGGTTAAGAAACTGGCCTTGTAACTGAAAGGTTGCAGGTTCAATTCCCAGGTTAGGATCCTATTGATTCACCTCACATCTTCATTTGACCAGCTAAAACATTTTTACCTCTCTTTTTGTAATTGTTTTCAGTATAGCACAATGTCAATATTGGACTTTTATTATTCATGGCATGCAAAGCTATTGCTAAAATAATGTTGCTTAAGATGGTAAATAATCCCTCTAAACATGAAAAGCACCTAATTAAGATACATTAACAGCTTGTTAAAATTCTGGGATTGCAATTGTGGTTGGAACGAAAACCAGCATACACAGGGGTACTCCAGGACCGAGTGTGCGAACCACTGCCTTAAGGACTGAGGCCTTCACCAACTATGAGAAGAGCCTAGGGCAGAAAGTTCATACATTTTGGAAATGTGCAAAAAGTTTTGTTCTGGCATAAAGCAGACAACCTGCAAGAAAATGTATTGTGCATACATCTGGTGTATATCCTAAGTGAATATATACATACACTTTTAGAAACAGTTCCAGAAAAGTCAGTGGGACAGCAGAGGGATTGAGCAAGGCTAGGTTCTGCGCTCTCCCAATACTAGGAACTCAGTCAAAGGGCAAACCCCTACATCTATAAAGCCACCACTTGGTCATCAGGATCAGGCGTGTAGGTGCCGACCAAGGCAAAGCAGGGTTTCATATAACCACGACATTCAGTAAGCTGACACCTGCATCTGCGTATCTTTGAGGATCCAAGAAGTCCAGTTCAGGGAGTGATCCTTCAGCCGTTCCACGTATTCAACATTCTGGTAGGAGCATTCGGGAAGGAGCATTCGGCAGTCATATCAAATCACAATGATTTAATGATTGTAGACATCTTAATTGTACATTAATTGTATTCATTCTACAGACATCTTGAAATAAATGCTTTGCTGATCTGAAGATTGACTCCAAGGGAAGTGTTTAGTTATATGACCCTTCCACAGAAGATTTTAAAAGCTTGGCACACGTTGCTTGTTTTTATTTTCCCCAAAACCAGGCACCCTCTGTGCCCTTTAAAGAATTTATACTGAAGTTCATTCCTAGGCTTGAATACCTGTAATAGACATTGCATAACAGTTTTTGAGGGGGCAGCAGTTCACATTTCAGGGCTGATAGAAAAGTGACTACCTCCACTCAACAAAATAATTTTGTCTGCCCCTAGTGGACAGGCATACTCAATGCACTTCTGGAATACCACTCACTGTTCCCCGATGAAAGAATTCATCAGACATGGACCATGAACGAATATGATCCCTTCACCCCTTTGAGGGGGCATATTTGTGTCAACTTTGTCAAAAAGCTTTTGAGTGGGCGTCTTTTTCTCACAAATAGGGGCACTTAAAATCCCCAGATGAAACCCTTATTTCCAGGGTTTTGTTGAGGGGATTCAGGAGCACACTCATCCGACAATTTCAGGAAGTAAACCGGAAGTGAAAACTACAACTTGTAGTACAAGAGCGGGACATATTACGAACTACTCTCTATTTATTTTTGTTCATCTTAAATTCATAATCTACACCTTGAAACCATATGTCATATGTAAACTGATTGATATTGATATTCTCAATAAATAAAAGAAAATACAAACAAACTACCTCCTCACTAGTTTGGAAAGAGTTTTGCAGGATTTCTTTCACACACTGCTTGCAAAGTGAGGTGAGAGGGCATATAGTAGACAGGGGTCTGAGTGGACAGGGGGCAGGGAACAGGGATCATATTCGGTCATAGCCATGGGCTTCATTAATGAACTGTCACTGATAAATATTGTCACCTGTATACCTAACAATGTAAGAGTGAGGAGTCATAAAGCATTTGCACCTACAAGTGACCAAACCTGTTACACAGAGCCATTGCTGCAATAAACTAATGACTGTGCAAGCTCACACCACCTCAGATGTTCCCTCTTGATCTTGTCACATTTCCCAGTGAAACGAGACTTCAGGCACGTTTGTGAAGTGTTAATTGTTATAGGTTAAACGGACCATATAAACAGCTCTGAGGTCCAAACATGATAAGTGAGAGAAACAATAATTAGCTTCACCATGCTTGACCTTGAGGTGTTTCAAAGATACAAAGAGATGGCATGGACTATGGTGCAAAGTAATGAGGTGGAATGGAGGAGGCCCATGAGTTGGGGGTTTCAGAGCAACAGACACCTTACGTCCAGCACAGGGTGCTTAAAAATTCCCTGGCCTGAAACCAGACTCTGATCTATTAACAGCAGGCTAAACTCCGTGCTTGAGAATGACACCTTGATGGTTTGGGAGTCTGTAAAACAAGCTTCACAAGCACTAACCTTACAGAAATTGAATATACTGCAATACTAGACTGAAATTAAATACATTTTCGTGATCAGAAAAAATCATAATACTTCACCATATATGGGCAAGTATACTCATTATTGCCACTTTTAGATATTGCAAGATATCCATAGTCTATATACACTGTGGTTGCACAAAATCTCATTGACCACAATAATACTCTATTGTATGTTATTTGTCATAATAGCATTAAACCCACAATGCATGTCCTGGAGATAAGAACCAAAATCCTAGATTTTCTGATGATTTTTGGGTGAAATTCTCTTTTAAAAGATACTAAACACAGTGTATTCAACAATTACTCTTGAACATACATTCTTAGCTATCTTTCCATACAAAAGTACTAAAAAGTACTGTCATAAGACTGTAATACTGTATGATACATACACCAGTAATAAATCAACGTACTTTGGTATCTTTCCATTGCCTGCAGGAGGATGTGATTTGCGATGCTAGGAATGACATGCTAAAGACGTCCTGGCTAAACTCCCAACCTGGCTCCGTCAATCTGCCACCTAATCATCCCCCAGTTTAATTGGCTAAAATCACTTCTCTCCCTCTCCACCTCAGCTGATGTGTGGTGAGCATTCTGGTGCAAAATGGCTGCCGTTGCATCACCCAGGTGGGTGCTACACATTAGTGGTGGTGGAGGCGAGTTTCCACCTCATCATTGTAAAGCGCTTTGAGTCACCAGTTGGTGAGAAATGCGCTATATAAATGCAAGGCATTATTATTATTATTATTATTATTATTATTATTATTATTATTATTATTAAAGAGCTGAAGGGCTTTTGACCAAAGAAGCTGTTGCTTGGCTCTTTAAAACACAGCCAAGCAGGTGTTCTGTCTGTCAAAAATATTGAGCATTTCCCATTTATGTTGTCCCATACTGGAGTAACCCGTTTATTTCATAAATAACTTACAGAAAGTATGACATAATTCAAATATTCACATAAAAGCTTAGTTCATTTAAACAACCTCAGAGCTAAATTAGTACTGAAGAACCACATACAGTCCCTAAAACTGGTTGACAAACAATGCTCTGACAAAATTTACAACTTTGTGACAGAAATGTAACTGGCTTTTCTTATTTAAAAAAATGAACAGTGCTAGGTCAAATGGCTTATAGCCTAGAATATACCAATTATACCTAAGGTGCGTTATAGGATTAGATGACACAATTCATGTATGTATGTTGATCAATCCACTCATGAACATGTTGCATGTTTGTAAGCATGTACTGTAGGTCAGGTAAATATAAATTTGTGGTGTTAAGTGTTCAGGAACAGCACATGTTCATGCTATCAGGTAACTGACTTTGTACTTGTGGGGGAAACCAAAGTTAAATATAGACCCAGTTCCTCAGCTTTGCTTGTACACATGCTTATCTCCTGCATCATCGGTTATCATTATCGGCTCTTTGGACTTAGAAAAGGTACGTAAAAACTCTCTGGAAAGACCCTCAAGGGAAGTATCTTGACTCAGCCACTATTTTGATTCAGCTGTGAGTAATGACAGCAGTACATTTGCTTTCTTACTCAAGGGAGGTCTAAATTGAAATCCTTGGAGCGTTTGTCTGCGATGACGTGCTTTATGAGCTTTTCATCTCTTCTTTGGAGATGCAAAGATTTTTTACTAAGGACAAACTATTTTAAGTCACAGCTGCTTCTGAAATGCATTTGACGTATTGCCATTGTAATTTACGTGTCTGCGTTTTTAATTAGAGTAGTGTTGTTGTTCTGTGACTGTACAGCTAATTTTATTCGTTTGTTTTCATTGTACTGTTCATTTGGCCTGAAGTTCATCAGCAGTATGTGCAAATTAAGTCAGCACTTTGCGTTCCAATCTATGTTTAGTTCATTTATATTTGGGATGGAAATATTTATTCTGTCTTCAGGATTGAACAAATACATTAGATAAACAGCAACAAAAACATGGTGGTACATTGAATATTCATAGACAAATATTTCCAAAACCTGCAGCAAATATGTATTAATTTCAAGAGGAGAAATGTTTGTAGCTCAGGTCCATGTTTTCATAAAGTAGCTATGAACCTCTAAACAGCTTAAAGTCTCTCTAGAACTTAGTCTAACCTCTTGTTCTTAGACGTACAGACAAATAATTCAATATCAAATATGTTTATTATTAATTATTATATTCCAAATGTACTCAAATAGACTCATTCACTCATTAAGTATGTGCTTGCTGATACCATATACAGTATATCATCTATTATCAATGAGGGGTAATTAAAAAAACAATATTTGTGAATATCAGTGTTTTTTTATTTATTTATTTGTAACTATAAATCACCAACAGTGATTACTTTTAAAAATATGAGACTCAAATGAAATAAATTATAAATAGACAAACTATAGTATATATTTATGTAAGATTTTCAACTGTTAATTTCCAAGCATAATTTCAGTAAAGGAAATTAAACAGTACTGAAAGTGTAGTTGAAGGTTTTTAATTTGTTTGATAAAATAATATTTATCCCACTAGCTTGATCTTTGATACCCTTACAGCTCTTCATAAACAGAGCTAATGTACTAACCCTTATTCCCACCTTGTGCAGAAGTACAGTATATAGATAGTGTATATAAGCTAGTGTAGAGCCATTAATAACAAGTTACTAAACCCAAACATTATTTAGTTGTAGTCACACGCCAATAGGAGCCAACATGAGCCGATTCTCTTTTACCATTGGAGCAATAAGGGTTCCAAATCTGAATGCAATCCAGAGAAAGATTTTTTTACCCTATCTGTCTTCCACTTGACAGCCAAAGTTGTGCATGTGTGTGGTCATCGCTGCAATCTATCAATTCGGGAGTACGCAGAAAAGCATGTGATGTATTTCAAAACAAGTGATGTGCTCGCGCAGACCTTGAGTCGGAGGATGACACTTCATGTGGAGCTTGTGCAGGCAAACAGTGGGCATCCAATTGACAAGAGGTGTTCGATGGTGTGCCAGGAGACATGGGTGTCGCACCAGCTGAGGTCGTTCCCTTCCCAGGGACTCTAATTATGTGCCAACCTGTGCTGTGGTGGTGCAGGCCACAGCTGGCACTGCAATGCTACCAGGGACCCATCCACACACTACTACTGTCTTAACAAGATGAACCACACGTAGCAGGCCCACAATCAGTTTTGATGTTGAAAAAGGCAAATATAAACAGTGACTTCTCATGAACCACTGCACTGATATACATTAAATTCAGGAAGACATGATATTTCTTAAGCCATATATTAACAGGAAACAGATGAAATTACAGAAAGGAATTGGTCAGCTAATAGACAGCTTGATGTGGTTCGGGTACAAGGGTGGGATCATACTGTGTGTGTGTGTGTGTGTGTGTGTGTTGATTATTATTGAACTCAGATAAGATTGCTAAATTGTTTGTGAAATACTCATGATTCAGTAAAGCTAACCAACCAACATTTAATAATACACAGTTCCTTCCCAAGTCTACAGATATTTATATATTTACATTCATGTATCTGTTTTATTGTGTTAGTTGCAAATGTCGCCCAATGCATGCTGGGATAGGCTCCAGCCCTCCCGCGACCCTGACCAGGAATAAGCGGGTTAGATAAAGGATGGATGGACGGATGGATAGTTGCAAATGATGACAATTTAAATTCAATTAAAGGAAAACATTTTTTGAAAATATTCATATATATGATTTGGAAATGTTTAACATATTACAGATGTCACTGTTCTCATGGTTGATGGGGACAGTTGTTACCTAATACCTTAAAATGCTATCGATTTTTGTAAGGGTCCCTTGATGTAGAAATCATTGTGTAGGTAGCATCGGTAGACTTCCCATTTCTCCTTCAACGATTGCAATGAAAGCAAAACGTAATATTTTTGAATGTTTGTGTTTAACCGTAGGCGCGCTGTAGAAGGCGCTGGAGTAGGCTACACAAGTCATCCAGACGAAGCGTTCGGGCATGCCCCGCTTTTGAGCGCGCTGGAGATTTGGCGCCGTGTTACTCATCGCCGCTCGCAAACTGCCCAACTGCATACCGAGACAAGCACAAGAGGGGAAATGACGGACAATCAGTTGGACGCCGATGTCACGAATAAACTGATGACAGCAGATGCGACCGCTAATCCACTTTGGCCTGAGCTACCGAGCGAGGAGCAGAATGTTACCCCGCAAGAGGGTGGCCACAGCCAGCGCGATGACCTCAGAGCAGATACCTTTTGCAATGCGGTCGAAAGCCTTTTGCCCTTTGTAGACAGTCTGACGGAGAGCAGCCTAAACGACAGTGACTCAGTAGCACGTCAGATTAACGGTAACGGTGACGTGGCACAGTCGCAGCCAGGTCTTAGTGCACCTGTTGCCCCGACAGACTTAAACCGTAGCTGCACTGGGACCCAAGTGGTTCATTTATTGCAGCCAAAGGCAGAAACCGGTTCCTTTGCATCTAATGACTTGTGGCTACATACAGACCAGGTGCCAGAAGGTGTGGAAGATCATGCTATTTTGGGGAAGCAGAACAAGTGCTCTGACGTCGCCGGCTTCGCCGGCAGTCACAAAGGAAGCAGACAGGAGTCCGGTTACTCATTGGAAATGGTGGCCGCCATTGGCTCACCCATTAATGACTCATGGTTCAGGACGCCACCTGTTAAAACATGGCCATCCACAGGCAGCTGGGCAGGCGAGCGAACCAACATAGTTCACATTGTACTGTCCAGCCTGGACGAACCTCCCGCAATAGTGGTACAGACTCTGGAGATCATGGCTATCAAAGACAGAGAAGGGAAGCCTCCGCAGGCTCAGGGGAACACCCAAACGACCGAGCAGATGTGCCTAATCCCGGCCGGCAAAGACAACAATGATTTGACAGCAGAGAGGGGGGTGGAGAAGGTCCAGACCCTGCTCAAAATCCAGGCTGGGGATTCAGAAGTGCTTCCGTCAGACTGTGGAGATAAGGGAGACAGAGAGACGCCCCTCACTGAGGAGCACAGTTCTGAGGTGACCTCAGAAGACGCAATATGCTCAAGTCTTCCCGGTACCGTAGCTTCTCAAAACCTCTGCGAATCGGATATGACTGACATTTTGCTCTCCCCTGAATACTTTACAACTACAGTCGTCTGTGGTAGCGCTGAAGATATTACTCCCGTGAGGGGAAGAATGCCTGTTGGCGAGGAAGACCTGGAAATTTGCTGTGAGAAAATTATTCCTTCACAGGAGGAGATTCCTTCCGTGGATGAGAAGGTCAATAAATCTGAACGCCAAAATGCCTCAGGGGAACCGCAGACACCTGAGGTGAGATCGTAAACCTGTTTCACGTGTGTACAGTTATCTGTTTAGAAGAGATAGGACCAATCAAGCTAGAAAAATAGAGACTTAGATAAATGTTATGCTACACAAATTGATAGGTTTTCAGGTGTATTCTCAAGCTGAATAATACATTACATTAATAATAGCTCATTGAGAACCCTAATCCTGGCAGTGAGAGCTTGTTCATAAGGAGGATTTGAACTGCAGCTGTGTTCTGAAGTCTTCAATCTAGCTGTCAGGACCTGGCAAGAACTCCGGGGGATGGGCTTATCTGCTCCTTTGATTACACACAGAGCCACACTAAGAGTGACAGCTACTGCTGCAATGGAAATGTTTGGTTTTGAAAAACCGCAGATAAACAGAAATGCCAACTAATTATAGAAAGCTCTGAATGATAATAGTAAGCATTCCAAGGGGTGGGGGCAGTGGGGTAAAAGCGCAGCTGAGCGCTGTAATAAGATACCCACAAATTGAACTGGGGACCTTGTCCCACAAACAAGTCTGATGAATCTCATGAGGTTGGTCATGATTGGTTAAGCCACAATATACTTGAGTGGCGTTGCTGGAACTTTCAGCTATAATAGTGACAGTCTCTTGCTCAGTCGGAGTATACGGTGGGCTTCTGCACACAAGCAGGATGGGTTGTGAATACATCCCAAGTGGGCTGAGGTATGTACACAAAAATAAAAGGACTGGAATGTGAAAAATGAGACAAGGTTGTAGCCTTGCTGTGCCCCTATTCAAAGTGCCTCACTTGTGATGTTGTGAGTAAACACTGAACCGCTGGTACACCGAGGAACATTAAATTAACCTTTAAATATTTCTCTTCTCAGCTGGAGACGGACGCACTTTGGAAGGTGACAGAAGACCCTCTCTCTCCGCTTCACGTGGACATTAAGGAAAGAGTGGAAAGAAGCAGAAGCAATGAGCCCCTGACGTTCTCGGGTTACTCTGGCGAACCATCTGCTGTGAAGCCCGTTCATGGAGAGGAGCTGCGGCCCGACACAGTTACACAGAGAGCAGCAGAGACCTTCCAGGGACTCGCATGTGCCCCTGCTCAAAGAGGCCATCAAACACAGAGCTACACAACAGTGCGTCGCAAGGACAAGTCTCTTCATGTCAATCTCCAGGGGGAAAGGAACGAAGGGCTAGATTTTATTATGCCGTTAGCCCCAAATTGTCAAAGGAATATTCGGCTTAATACAGATACACATACCACTTTGAAAGGGGACCAGCAGCGAGCCGCGTTTTTACGGACTGATAGGAATAGGACGTTTGATAGGTCAAGGGCATTTCCTTTAGAAAATCAAACAGAAGAACTGGTAGACGTTGGCAAAGGGAAGATAGCCTTCGGTGATTATCCATCAGGTGACCATGATGAAAAGTTAGCAGTTTGTTCTGCTCGAAGTTTTGACAAAGGTCTTTTCAAGCCTTCACTTCCTGGAGACAAACGGCAGCCTTTGACCCTGGGCAAAAAGAGCTACGACACAGTCCGTAACCTTAGCAAAGAATTTTCTAAATTGCTTATATTCACTGGTGACTGTGAGGAAGATAAAACAGCATTCATCACTCTAGACCTGGATAATACTGTAGGCTGTGAAACTTGGCCTGGTCTGGAGAATGGAAACAGGGTTGATTATATGTCCTCTTTTGAGCACATGAAAACAAACAAGACTCGGTGTGTTTGTGAAACCAAACCAGAAATGGGCTCTAAGATGCCTCAGAAAACCGCAAGGACATCTTCAGGGAGTAAAACCTCAACAAGCCACAAGAGCAAAGAGAAACCAGCCAGCCACCAGGGGAAATCCAAACAGCCAACTTCAAAAAAACACGACACTCCAATTCCTGAGTCACCTGTCACTTGTGAGTCAACAACAGCGAACACGCAATGTAAAGCTACACCTGTGACAGATGTGGAGACAAAAGAGATAACAGAAAAGTGCATCAAATCCCGTGGTAAAAAGAAGAAGAAACAGTCCCAGCATTCATCTGGAAAAGTTGAGGCTGAAACTTTGAAAGAAGCGGAGAGTAGTGCCAAACCAAAAACTGCGAAGGGCAAAACTGATGCTTTAGATGCAAGTCTAGCAGAGCAGGCTGGGAGTAATGATAAACTGTCAGCTCTTACCTCTCAAACAAACTGTTTACAAATTCAGAAACAATCAGAAGTAAAAAACGTGACAGCTACAGTCAAGGGAAAAGGCATTGCATTTGATAACTCAGTTTGTGCTACAGACACAAAGGAAAGCCAGTCAACTGGCCTCGCTAAACAGCAAGGAGAATATGTTTTAAAGCGCAGGCATTTATTTGAGGACAAGGATGGGAAGCGGCCTATAGAATCAAAGCCCCAGAAGTCCACTCTCATTGTGAAGAAGGATGAACAGGCTGTGCCAGCAGAAGCAGGCCATAGGAGAGCTTACAGTGAAGTGGTCAAGCAGAAGCCTCAAATACACAAAGAAGGTAACAGGACATGCAAAAGTTCCATATGGTCTTTTACTTAGAATTGTTGTTTCTGGTAACAATTGATGCCATTCTTTTTGTATTAAACTCCAAGGAAAGAAAGCACAATCACCTGAGTTTGCCTGTCTTCTGAGTTATAGTCCCAAAAGTGCTGCAAAACATTATGGCGGAGAAGCTTTCTGAGGACCCTACAAGCATCAGCCTTGGGTGCCAGTTCAGTGGCGTCTCATTAGAGAGCTCTGCGGTGTGGACAAAAGAAGGGGCAATTCTGGAAGAAACTAAGAGAAGGTATGTTTGTCTTTCAGCCCGCTTATCACCTCTCTAAAGATGCCATAGTCCTTTGTTGCATTTGTGTTAAAAAAAAAGATGCTTTGCCACCACTTGGCGGAGCTAACTGCTAAGTCTTGCTAGGCCTGAATCTTGGCAGACTGTAAACGTGACAGCAGTGCGGTGGTGATTCAACCAGAACTTAGAGTGGGAGCAGCATTTGATTTTTATATAACTGTGATTCAGACCTGCTATTGATTGTCTATTATGTAAACGCTATAACATTTTTTTTTTTTTGAAGACTTCATCGATGGCCAATGCAAACACATACTGTACATATGACTGTTACTCCACTGCAGGTTCTCTTCATAATAGTCAATACACAAAACCAGCTTAAAGATTAATTTTACAGTGCCACAGTACTTATGCACATATAGAAATGTTCTATATTTACGTACTGAGATGGCTCTTACTCTTTACAGAGCAGGTGATGAACAGCTACTTTCCTTCACAATCTCCAATGCCTCAAGTAAAGACCTTGGACGGTACCAGTGCTGTCTAATTTGCCCTCTAGGAACCGTGACCTCTGAGTTTTACCTGACCTCCGATGGTAAGATTTTGTGAGTGAATTATTTAACTCAATACTCAGCAAACTGAGCAGTTTCGGCTAAAACAATATCACCTTTGTTTCTTCAGTGCTGAGCGAACTGCTCCCTTCTCAAGACCACCATGCAGGTGAGCTCAGGTTCCTCCTACTGGGGTTTTGCAATGTTATTTATCTGGTTGGCAATGATACTAACTCTGAAAGATGGCCAATTCTTTTTTTGAGGGCTATGGGTCAATGATGCAGCAATTTGTCATTTATATTTAAAAAGCTAAAATGATGAAATTAAAAGAAAAAAAACAGAAAACTAAAAGACAATCAACCTAAAAGAACAAGTGAAAAATACACCAAACAAAGTTTAAACAATGTACAATGAATAAGATACTAAACAAAACAAAAAAAACAAATTCTGCTCTTATAAATGTATTCATTGTTTAAATCCTAGACTTGTACAGTGTTTCCGGTAATGATTCAGGCCTGTGATTAACTGTTACTCATTGCTTGGGTGTTTCTTTCTCTGGCTGTACCTCAGCGGAGGCGGTTGAGGGGGCGGGGGAGGACGTGAAGTGTACACCGCTGCTGTTCAAAGAGGACTTCCTCAGTGAGCAGTACTTTGGGGAGAAGCAGCCAGCCAGCATCGTTACCGAGCAGGCCCACTTTGGCGAGGGCATGCACCGACGGGCCTTTCGGACCAAGCTACTGGGCGGCATGCTGCCTGTTTTCAGTCCTGGACACCCCTGTGTGCTCAAGGTTCACAATGCCATCAGCCAAGGGACCAAAAACAACGAGGATCTCATCCAGAAGAACTACAGCCTGGCTGTGGAGGTGGGTGCAGTCTGTAAGGAGAGGGGCGTGATCTATGTGCAGAGGGTACAAGGTGAAGGAGAGGCAACATCACTGGACACATTGCCAAACCACTGATGGTCCTAATACCTTAAAGCGGGGGGTGGCCAACCCTGGTCCTGGAGAGCCGCAGGGTCTGCTGGTTTTTGTTGTTACTCACCACTTAATTGATCAATTAAAGCAGTCGATTACACAGTTAACTCACCTCGCCTGGTGTCTTTGGTCTAAGTAGTTGCTGTATTTAAGGTGAAAACGAAAACCAGCAGACCCTGCGGCTCTCCAGGTCCCTGCGGTTGGCCACCCCTGCCTTAACGGAAAACCAGGAGTAGGGCCGGTTCAAGTTAACCTGAGATCTTCTGATTACTGCTGTATTTTTTCCTTTAAAAAAATAGCATGCGATAACATGTAATGCCCACTGGCTGTCTGCTGTCACCTGTGAGGCAACAGGTCCAGTCTCTTCCAGTAGTAGCCTACTGTATGTACTATGTGTAATATCGGGTGTAAAATAGTCACAGGGAAGTACACTGGAGCTGGGTATGACACAAAGTCAAGAAAAACAAGTGTTTCTTTCAAGACAGGCCAAAAAGTGTGGGGGGGGGGCTGTTGTTTTTTCAAAAGAGACAGCATTTTACTTCAGCTTGATATCTCTTGTAGAGCCACTTGCCGTTGGTTAAGCTAAGCACAATATTGTCGGCACAAGGAAATTGAGTTGTGTTGCTGAATAAAAGTTTGTTCATTTGTTCCAAAATGTTAATTTTTGGTTTTATCCTGCAATGTGCTTTAGGAGTGTTGTGTACAGAACACGGCCAGGGAATACATTAAAGCCTATACAACGGTGGCCAAGTCTGCAGACGACTTTGGAGAGGTTCCAGAGTGAGTTTGAAATGACACCGACATCTTTACCATTCAACTTTAGCATCAGACTGATAACTCCAAGGGGGGCAGGGGACTGTATTGACCTTCCGTCCATCTGTGCACCCAGAATCATTCCCATACTCCTGGTCCACCGGCCCTCCAATCACATCCCGTATGCCACGCTAGAGGAGGAGCTGATTGGCGATTTTGTGAAGTACTCTGTGAAAGACGGGAAGGAGATCAACCTGACAAGGCGGGATTCTGAGCCGGGCCAGAAGTGCTGCGCTTTCCAGCACTGGGTCTACAACAGGACCGAGGGCAACCTGCTCATCACTGACATGCAAGGTATGGTACACAACATGGCTGCCTGCATTCCGTCGAGGCCTGAAGACACACCTCTTCAGACTCCACCTTGACTGATATTCTAACCTAGGAATATCAGTTCCCTGTGTTTACTAGTTCCCTGTGTTTTTCCTGTCTGTTTGTTATAGTTTATAATAGTATTTAGAATAGAAGTGTAGTATACCTGATTTACCCACAGCTTACTGTGAACTACAGTCAACGTTCATTACTAGGGATAGCTGCTACATTATGGGAAGGATGTGCTTTGTCTTGTCTGTTCTGTAGTGATCTTGATGACGTCTCTGTATGCACTTATTGTACTTCGCTTTGGATAAAAGCGTCTGCTAAATGAATGTAATGTAATGTAATGGCTGAATCCTGAATACGAAATAAGTTCTGGTTGGCTGGCTCTAACGTATAGCTACTGAAGAGTGAGCTATTATCATGGCAACGCAGTGTGCTGCCACCTAGCTATTTCACAAAAAAAATGATCCCCCCTAAAATTGTTTTTTGGAGTTATTGTCAAATGGGAATATTTGCTAAGCTTTTAAACCAGTGGGGGATAAAAAAAAAAAAAAGTTACTTGTACATTTCATTTGACTTTTTAAATTGCTTAAATTTGTATTGTTTAAAATGTTTTGATGTGTTCAGATTGTTTCAATTATTTTTCTTTCGTTTGTTATAGGAGTGGGGATGAAGTTAACCGATGTTGGTATAGCAACCCCTAAAAAAGGGTAAGTTTCTGTCCGGGGGGGGGGGGGTGTAATGATTGAAGTAACTAAATCATATTACACTCTGGCCTGTATGTAAGAGATGCATGAACCTTTTCTGGTGATTTGCTGTTTTCAGATACAAGGGGTTCAGGGGTAACTGTGCCACCTCATTCATTGACCAATTCAAAGCCCTTCATCAGTGCAACAAGTTCTGTGGGTTACTCGGTCTCAAGCCCCTCCAGCCTAGCCAAACAAAGCCCAGAAGGACACTGACCGCTCCAAATCCAAAACCACAGCCCCAGCCAAAGAAGAAGACGTTTGCCTTCAATCTGAAGAGTAAATCCTGAAGCAGTGGTTGCCTCGAACCTTGGGGCTTTATCTTACATGGATATTCAGAAACCTTTCTGGGGACAACAGTCGGAAGTGCTCTTGTACCGGACAGCATAATCATTTCATAATTTAGGAATGCTCTCCTGATGATCTGTGACCAGGTCTGGTCGGATTTGATGGATAATGTCATTATTTAGATGACATGCAATTTATCCTAAATGTCTCATTGTGGTAAACAATAATAAAACTAGAACATATATATTTTCTATAAAGTAAAAAATGGGTCATATATTTATTGCATTTAAGACATACAGTATACAGTTGAATCTTTTGTTTTTCCAAATTAATTTGGAAGATAAATTGAATTTAATAGTTATTTAGATACATCATATACAATTATTACTTTGAACAAACTTCAAAGGATAATAAAAGGATATAAAATAAAGATATTTCATACAATAAGTATATAAGTATCATAAATGTTTCCCTTTCCTGGTTACTTTAAGGGCAGCTAGATGTTATTACTATAAATGTGTCTCTTGTAAATGAAAAGCTTGATGTATATACTCTGTTATGTTAACTATGTTCATGATGAGAAATGAAGCACTAACCTTGGTATGTGGAGCGAAACAGTGCTTGAATTCACTTCCTTTTTTCATGTTTTCTCTCAGCTCTGGGGTTCCTTATCCATATGATGTGGAAACTTTGATTTTAGAAATAACACAACACCCCCACCTCCTTCCTCCTCCTCCACCTGGTCAAGAGATAGCTTCCAGTAGCCAGTGTTGCAATGTGATGACATTGCCTTCACTGAGAGCATTGTACAGTATTTATCTGAAGAGAGGTCTTGTGTTTGGAAGCACAGCCTCACTGACGGCTGAAAATGGACAGCAGGTCAAACCCTGGACAATTTGACTGGCTGACTATGAAACCAGCTGTCTCTGCCCCACAAGTATATATCCCAGCTTGCAATCATTGCAGTTTCCAGTGGACTTTTCACACATTTGAATTCTCATAAAACTATTTATACCTTCTAACTCCCCATAAAATTTAGCCTGGCCCTAATGTTATTCCATCCCTCCTTAGAGGTTGATAATGTGTTTTTATATCCTTTTATGTTCTGGCCATTATATCCTTTCAGAATTTTGAATAAGGTTTTCAACTAAATGTGCTGCCTGTAATGGATATGGTAACTGTGATATGATGCATTATAACCTCTCTTGGTGCTGGTTTAAATGTCTTGGCTGCAGTAGCCATGGGTGAACAGGAGTGTGGGTGTAGCTTTGTATGAGCTATACTTGCTATACTATATGAGTTACATATGGAAGCATTCTGCCATGCGGTTTGTTGAACCAAGCTGTGAACCATTCTTTTTTTTCTGTAATTTTGTAGCTGTTGAAAAGTGTACTGAAACCAATGTGTCACTTGTCAGTGGAATGATACTGTGAGAGAATAAAAAAAAGTATTTTTATGGTTTCACGGTGCTTTATTAAAACGTGGCACATAAACCAGGAGTGACCTTTGACATTTATGCTGGGGGGTCGTGAAACGTGAGCCCAGCGCCCACTGCCCTATTCACTGGCGACTTGCATGACTGCAGGGTAGCATGTGACGCACTGTGCAATTCACTTGGCGCAATGCGTGACAACCGGGCCGTATCTTTTTATTAAAATGCACAGGTGGCTATTGGGACACACCTTTTGCGCAGATTCACCTCACATGCCCTGTGGTAAATCGAAATGATCATTGTGTCTGTTATTATGTGTTCACTTACCCGGCAATAAGAAGGAAAATAGAGATAACGTTAATAATAATGTTCGCAAAATTATACGGTTTGCCCTGCATACCCCTTTATATACCTCTGTATATTCCTGTCTGGTGGCAATCAATGTTTTTTTGAACATATAGAGAGACTAGAGGAGGAGCCATGTGCCATATAGGTCAGGATAAGGGTAAATCGGGTGAACAGCAGGGCTCCGCTCGGCGCCTCCCCACTGCATGGTGTCCCTGGGTTAGGGGAAGCTTCTCGCCATAGCTACTTAGTGTGATAATGGCGTTTGATAACACTGGACACAAACACCATTGTCACACTCCACAGCTCTGGGGGATAAGAGCACAAGGGCTGCATCCAAGTGAGTGGAGAAGGAGACACACCCGAGGAGAAAGGGAGAGAGACAGAGAGATTAGACACTCGTCACCGACGCACTAACCGAACAGCGGTTGGCTCTAGAAGCACAACCACTACCCATTTAATGTACTCAAAACAAATGGTATTCAATCTAGACATCCCCATTTTCTATATCATCCAGTGAAATAAGGTCAAAATTTCTTCACAGAGTTGATGCATTATTTTCATTTAAAGACGTTTTACTGCCACTAATACCAACATTGTTATCTATTAGTACTTCCAGGTTTGTCTGTGTCGGTGTACTTGGCTGGACGAGGTTACAATTTAAAAAAAACAACAAACTGGATTCTGTCATAGACCTACATTAACATAAAGCAAATTGTGAACATTTCAGTTAAGCGTGGTATAGGAAAACCAACTTTTCTGGGACATTTTCAAAAATAAGCAATGCAATCAACTTCTCTGTCATTCTTTCAGTAGCAAATTAAAATGTGGTCCTTTAGTATTAAACATCCACATCAGTCACAAGGCTAATGCAACACCCGCTGGATAACACCTGCGTTTTCTCACTGCAGTTCGACCAACGCGGCCGCACCACTTCACATAATGGGGTTATCTGCCTATGGTGAGATTATGGGCCATTTAAACTAGCTGCCTTGACTTTGGTTTGTGGCACTCGTGGGGAAAACTGCAGCTGTTCTGCCACTTTGCCTGACCTGAAGCTGATACTGAATGGTTCTGAATGCAGATCTAAGGCACCTATGTGAGCCGAAAACCTTCCCATGAGATGGAATAATTTCTCAGCACAGCTCTGTGAACTTACATACATACCCACTGAATCAGATACGCTGTACACTGGAAATCTGTACAGTCATCTGGCTTTTAATCTATTAACCTTGTCACGTTTAAACTATGTGTTTCCCTCAAAATGTTACAAATTTATATTGTAATGTAGAGCACATTACACAGTAACTGGGGTATCTCAACTTACGATGAGGTAACAAATATTAAAAGCAAGGTATTAAGCTCCCGGCGTTATCGATGGAGAATGTAAGCCAATCTATTCAAATAACCCTGCCTTTGACACATAACTTTCCATTTGGAGTAAAATAAAAGATTTTGAGTGAATGTCACAGCAATAGAGAAAGTGGTAACTCACCATAATGGGTTGACAGACTGATGTCCGCCATAATGTCTCCATGTCAGTGTAGCCACCAGAGCAGAATGGAGAAGCAAGTCCAGTTTGTATTCAAGAGTTCATTCAGGGCATTGGACAACCACCCTCTGGGCTCTTCCCCTTCATTTATGTAGCTCTGGGGGATAAGGCAAACACTTATTTCCTCTGGTGATAAGCTCCCAGAAGGTATCGATCCATCCCGATGAGGAGGGGCCAGCTACAAACAACACAGGCATGGTAAAAATGCACCTTTCTTTCACACTCGATAACTTTCAATTCATACGTGCACACACATGTACGGGCACATACACAAACACAAATAACTACACATTTGCAAGTTTGTGGCGACGATACACTAACACTATAACCAGAGTTAGTGATGTAGGCTACTGACATTCCGCATTCTACGTTATGGCATTTTGGGTGTGAAAACTTAATCCTTACTCCGAATATACATCTGATTGACAAGACACTAAATGCTCAGAAGTGTTGAAAAGCAAATTATTTAATCTATAACCGAAGGATATGGAATGGAATGTGACGAGCACAACGAGCAGGAACAAATTTAATTTTGTAATTTAAAGGATTTTAATGCAGGTGTGTCCTACATTCAGATAATTTCAATGCATACTTGGGAATCCTAGATGTATGACCGTAAAGAGTTACATTGTAGTTAATGTAATGTAATGTAATGTACATCGACTGAAGCATTTGAGGCACATGCTTCTGTGCACAATCCTACGTCTTGTGAAATTTACCATCACTTACTAAGCACTTTAAGTGATTAATTGCATGTTTCCAGAGAATTTCTTTATACACACATACACAAAAAAACATAGTGACAAAAGCACTATTCCCTGTACCAATGATGTTGGCAGTATTTAAATAAGATATTATAGAATAATTATGGCCCATTCATAGTTATGAACCTAGCTTCCATTCACTTAAATAACATTGACTCATACTGATTTTATATTTCTATTGAATTGAGCTACATTTGTGAGTAATATAATGCAAACATGCCCTTGAAAGTTGAAGGACCATGTTGCATCATTTGAATATGATAAAGATTGTATTGTATTTATAATCTGGTTAGCATTGCTTTGATGCCTTTTGACCTTGCATTTTACCATGATATCATCAGATTTCTAGCAATCTCTTATGTCCTCTAAGGAAATTTGAAAAAGATTTAAAAAATAAAACTCACATTAACTACAAGATAGAAAAAAAATAAAATTTGCTAGTAGAATGGTTGGCTCAGGTTGATATTTTTGATCTTGGGGTTTAATATAGCATACTGTTCCATCGTACCCTAAAATTCTTGATAAATAAGACCACCTTTCATTGTAGAAATCATTAGAGGTTTATTCAGGACAAGCAGATTCCTTGCCAGGAAGCTCATGATGGTTTTGAACGTCAACAGACATTGCTCTAAAGAACTAATTCCACATGCTTTCACCAATCATTTCAATCCAAAACAAATGAATAAATAATACACTAGGTATTATTTAATGACCAATAGATTGCCATTCCAATTGATTGTTTCTTCTCAAAGTAGGCTGATTTCATACAAAATCCTCTAATCTAATATTAAGGAATATGCTAAATAGCATTATTCCATCATCTGGGAGTGACATGACCACAGTGGGAGGGCCCACAATACATGCTCTTATCAGAATCAAAGACATTGTGTAACATTCATTTCTTGCAGTCTGTATGAGTGACAGAGAGATTTTGGCTCACTGCTTATTTGTGATTGGAAGGGGTGAATTTGATAAAGTGTCCCAGGACAGCAGGCCGCTTTTATTTGCTCGTCCTTGGAACTGATAACTCTCAGATTGCCTGTGTGAATGAACTGGGTTCCTTTCACCGTGCACGTGCAAAACACTTCCACCATTTCAAGAGACACATGGTACGAGATCGCTGAGGTAATCCTCAGTTCCCAGTGAGGAAATTAAATCACGATGGATTTTAATATTTCCAGGGAGGAAAAAAAAAAGAAAAAGAAAAACATTACTCAAACTTCACATAGTGTATTGACATAGTATATTTCATATACCATAATCATAACCACTGGCACTTAGATCAGGAAATGTGTCTGCTCAAGCAGTGAATGCATGTCAAAAAAGGGATTTTCATTTGTTTTTGTCAAGAGGAGCAAATGAAGACTCCCCGTCATCCAGCAGAAATGTGACTTTGGATGCTGTTATTTGATATCAGGCCGTTTGCATGTCAGGGTCTTCTTTCACGCAAAAATGTGTGGAAACGCAATTATTTTGCTCTCAGCTTTAGGAGCTTTTCATGTAGAAATTGCAGTTCCATTCCATTCAAGATACCTTGCAAAAGGCAGGCGTGGAGCTGTCAAGTGAACTCAGCTGCTCAACCACCATTTCCATTTCCATCGCCCTGCCTCACTTTGTTTCAATGGCAGCTAGTGGGGCCACATTTGGATGCTCAATAAATAATGGAGGACACAACTCAGTAGGTGAACATAGTCTATTCTATTCTTTACACAAAAGTATCAATGGAAACAATGCACATTTATGTAATATGTATCATATTTATTAATTCTATATGGGATAATAAGGTGGGACACAAAAACGTGTGCTAAAAACCAAAACAATACTTACCATGCACTGTCAAAATAAAGCATTTCAAAATCCCTTAAATGGTGGAAACTAAACCACACCCTGTCATCGTAATTTGATTACATATATATATATATATATAATTCCATGGGTACTGTAACAGTTACTATATGTACTAATATACAAAACTGAATAAAATTTAGATCTGACCCCTAAGAGAGCTGGATAATATTCAGATTAAATCTACCTAAAGTCTATCATGCATGTTAATTAAATTTAATTACACTATTTTATTTTAAGAATCAATTTTCTAAGGGCAAGCATGGGTGACAATATCTAAGGTAGATATTAAAGGCAACCATTTGAATGTGCTCAATTTAAAATAAGGAAAAATAAGGAAAAATGGCTGTGAATCTTACTTTAGCAGCCTGAACATTTAAGTATAAACGTGCAATCTTTTTTACTGTGCCATTACGCACCGAGCCCTCAGCTTCTGATTCGCCACATAGGAATGCCCATCCAGCCAGGCTCTGAGAGGCAAGCCCTGCAAACTTACAGCCCACATCCCAAAGACATGATCAATGATCTATTATAATGGACTGCTCGTGGCCCCGTTTCCCCCTCCCTCAGGCAGAACACAAAGTCAAGGGCACAAGGGCACAGTTCGCCCTGGCCTGACACTATTGCCATGCAATACCAGGCCACCATCGCCGTGTTTCCTGCTGTCATACCGCTTGGGGTACGGTGGCAGCTGGTTTCAGACATTGATCCCACAAGCACTTTTGAATGCAATTCGACAACTGCTGGGTGGCGTGCTGCATCCTGGATGGTGAAGACAGGCCACAATTCATCGATCTCGGAGATTGTTACCGTTTTTAAGATAATTATTTTTAGGGCTTTTTCAGCTTTATTGAACAGCACAGTGTAGAGACAGGAAGAATGGGAGTGAGAGAGAGGGACAGGAAGAATGGGAGTGAGAGAGAGGGACAGGAAGAATGGAAGTGAGAGAGAGGGACAGGAAGAATGGAAGTGAGAGAGAGGGACAGGAAGAATGGGAGTGAGAGAGAGGGACAGGAAGAATGGGAGTGAGAGGGACAGGAAGAATGGGAGTGAGAGAGGGGGACAGGAAGAATGGAAGTGAGAGAGAGACAGGAAGAATGGGAGTGAGAGAGAGGGACAGGAAGAACGGGAGTGAGAGAGAGGGACAGGAAGAATGGGAGTGAGTGAGAGGGACAGGAAGAATGGGAGTGAGAGAGAGGGACAGGAAGAATGGGAGTGAGAGAGAGGGACAGGAAGAATGGGAGTGAGAGAGAGGGACAGGAAGAATGGGAGTGAGAGAGACAGGAAGAATGGAAGTGAGAGATAGAGACAGGAAGAATGGAAGTGAGAGAGAGGGACAGGAAGAATGGAAGTGAGAGAGAGGGACAGGAAGAATGGAAGTGAGAGAGAGGGACAGGAAGAATGGGAGTGAGAGGGACAGGAAGAATGGGAGTGAGAGAGAGGGACAGGAAGAATGGAAATGAGAGAGAGAGACAGGAAGAATGGGGGTGAGAGAGAGGGACAGGAAGAATGGGAGTGAGAGAGAGGGACAGGAAGAATGGAAGTGAGAGAGAGGGACAGGAAGAATGGGAGTGAGAGAGAGGGACAGGAAGAATGGAAGTGAGAGAGAGGGACAGGAAGAATGGAAGTGAGAGAGAGGGACAGGAAGAATGGGAGTGAGAGAGAGGGACAGGAAGAATGGAAGTGAGAGAGAGGGAAAGGCAGAAACGTGACAAAGGTCACGTGGCCGGATTCGAACCGCCGACATCGCGGCTCACTATGAGCATATGGACAGTGCTCCACAGGCCACACCGCTGAGACTCCCCAATTGTTACCATGCGATTGCCTTTAAATAAAAATACATATCAACTCAGGATAGCTTTTGGGTTTACTGCAATTGTGCATTTGATTAATTATTGCAGAATTTAATATTAAAATGGGACAAAAATGTATCTTGTTTTGATACAGCAATATTATTTTACCAGTAATACACTTATTGTCACATATCCAGGCCTCTTAAAAAAATATATTAGAGACAACAATGTTGATTCAAGTGATAAAAACAACTGGTACAGTAGAGCTTACCTCTGTCAGAAGCAGTTTTTGGAGTCAATTTGTATTTACTTATCCAGAACCTGTACATGCAAAATATATTGGGTAACGATTTCCATTAACTGCATGTTCATAAAGCATTAAAGCATTCATTATGCATTCATAAGTATTACATTAAAATTACAGAGCATTATGAATGCTTTATGTTTTACTTATCTCTTGGGATAGATCTGACCTGAGGTTCACAGATCTAGGAATACTGCACACATAAAGCATTCATAACGCTCTACGTAATTGTAGTGTAATGCTTTTTCAATGCTCATGAATGCATAATGAATGCTTTATGAAGATGCAGTTAATGTAAATCGCTACCATATATTGTCTATAGAGAGTACACCGTAGTCAATATGGATAGAATGAATCATTAAATATTATTAAGACATTTCACTGGGCTATACTGAATAGCATCAGGCAGACAATCAAACAAAGTAACAGACACAATCTGCAATACATCAAAATAATACCAGAGTAGCAAATTCAATCAAGTCACAAGGACTTTTACTTTAGGCTGATATACATCTTCTATCTGCACAGCAACTTAAACAGATGGGCTCACTTTTATTGCCTTGTTAAATAGTCAATAGACAATTATACATAAATAAGCAAGGGGTTGAGGCTCATTCACATCTGCAGCCGCACATCTTTAGATACTAGCCGTTCTTTTGCAATAAAGATTCTTCAGATGTATTTCCTCAAGTGGGTCCAAGCTCTGTAAAGGAATGATGATGATGATCATAATTATATATATCTCTATCATTAATAAGTGTTATGCCTCTATGACGCACCATTACTTCTGGTGTTGATGATTACCATGTTGAATTACCGGAGGGATCGCAGGGCAAATGAAACTGAAATGAACACAGCAAAAAAATCAAGAGCATGTGGGCATTCAGGAACTTTTGAGCACGCGAACTTCCCTGTTCACAATGTAAAACGTGACTTTTATACGACCATATTACTTACCTCTAATTTACAAAAGTAAGATAAATACACTACCCAGATCATTTCCGTTGGATATCTACATGCAACATTACATTAATATGTACAAGCCAGATGCAGTCGTCCTCTACTTGCAAATACAGCCATCTTTTGTATGCACACCCTCTTCTGTCAGTTTCCTGTTCATTTTGAATTAGAAATCAGTCTCGCACATTGATCAAACACAAAAGGAAAGCAACTTGGATGAAACACTTTTGGAGGACAATAAGAAGACATACCCATTGGCAGTCAGAAGTAAATTCTACATTTCAATTTAAAAAAAAGTTGTCTTCCTTTTATTTTTAATTTCCCCAACATCCATCAAATCCATTAAGTCAAAATGTCATTTTATTCTAGCGAGGAGCTGTGAAACTATGGAAGAATGAGCAAACCACAATTTCAATATAAAGTTTCAATACAGTATAAGGTATTTCTCTGGAAGTCTTTTTGATGAGGTCAAGGAAGTCCTGGTAAAAAAAATAAAAAAAAAGATACGTATTTTTTATCATTATCATCAACTCTCCAAACTGATCCACACTACAGATGGATACACTAAGAACAGTGATGAACATAAGCCATTTGACCATAAACTCATTTTGTTTTTGACCATCTCTTTATTTTACACCATGCGTTCTTGATCGTTAGTGTTTTACGACTGTTACTTGGCAGAACCAGTAGGATCTGAAGGCATCTACTGTACCTTTCTATATATGAAGAAAATACAAACGAAACCTTCGACACATCTGTATTGTTACGCGCTACCCCAATCCCAGAGCAGGGAGAACATTCATCACAACGCAATACACAATGTCTGAACAAGGATCGACATCCATTTGGCACAATGATAAAACCATCAGGCGTATGGAGTTCAGTATTTCAGTTTAATCTGACCCAAGTTATATTAAATTGCGAGATCTTGTGGAGCCGTGGAATTAAACAAACGGAAATTTTCCTGTTAATAAAAAAATAACACCCCCCCCCTAAAAAAAAAAAAAGAAGAAGTAAAGAATCTCGAAAATTTTCTTCAGACAAGATGGCGACGGGTGTGAGGGAAGCCGGACAAAGAAACGAGTGAGGGACGTGAGGAATGGCAGCATGAAGCCTCAGCTCCACGACTGTGATTTGACACATTAGCAGCAGGCCAGACAATAGATATTGCACTAGGCAAACGAGCGCTCTCGAGGGACAAAAATTTTTAAAAAATTAAAAAATCACATTCAAGTTAATAACGGAGACGAAAAGACAGGCGACGTGACCTTGTGATTCATAAAGTGCCCTTTGGGATTTAGTGGTGTTAAGTGGGAGGAAAACAAAAGCAAAAAAAAAAAAAACATAAAAACAAGAGAAACAACTCGGTAAGAAACCGTTCCTAATGCTGATAAAATAACGAGTCACAGCTTTCTTACACAGCTTCTTTTTTCATCTTTCACGCATTAATACTTTTTTTAGATGCAGTACACGTAAAACGAAAGAATTTTCAAAATGCTTTAAGAAATTAATTTACAGTATTACAAACAGAGAGAGAAGCGTAATATTTATATAACAAATGTCATATCATACCCTTCCAGCGAATACATTTTGTTTTCTTCTCTCTGGGATTTTTGTTAAATTAAAGGACAATACACTGTTAATTCTGTATTCATTGCAGTTGTGTTCATGCTGTCATCATTAGCACTTCATTAACCATGTTACTCAATTTCAATTTTCATTTTCCTTTGATGGAGTTAAGTCTTTAGATACACAAAATAAATTTCTAAAATAGAGGACAACATGTTAACTGGTACAAATACAATTTGTGCTGCATAACAGAATAAAAAATAATCTAAAAATGATTATGAACATCCCGGTCCTTCTTCACTTGCAAAAGAAGTATATAAAAAAAAAGAAATACAAAACAATGTGTGTGGAAAAGGTACACCAGTGGAGATGCATTTTTCATAGGAATTTTGCATCATGAGGACAAATCATTGATTTGCTATCCTGCCTAAGGTAATCGGGTGGTGTAATACAATATTTGTAAAAGTGATTATAATCCCATTCATCGCAGATAATAAAGAATGCAAAATAGTTTCAAGGCCATGCCTTAAACAGCACAGTATAAATAAAGGAGTTATTGAAATGCTTCAGGGGTTCCTTGTAAGTCATGACGTCACTGATAAAAACAGGATAATTCTTCTGGTTCCCAGGTACAGAGCCAAACGGGCATAGAAGACACTGCTCACTGATTCAAGTCACTATACAGTCCACCGCAACATATATGTGTACATATACGTGCATATATAGACATATCTGTGGTCGCAGTGGCTTGAAGGAAGTAAATGGCAGCATGTGGTACTGTGTGTTCATTGGTAGGCTTTAGTCAACACCCTCAAAGCCTTGGGCATTCTCCACAGCCATGAGCAGCTTCTCACGGAGATCATCAAAGGACTCGTAGGTGGGGAGGTCCAGTCGATTGAAGCTGAGGGTATAAAAAAAAAACTAAAAAAACTAAAAACTAAAAACAAAAAAAAAAAACATCAAATGGCCACTGAATAGTTAAAGTGTACCTCCCCTGTGGGGGGAAACGCATTTTAACGAATGCAACTACAGACCAAGAGGATTGTGGGGGAATATCTATTCAAAATATCTTTTCAAACTGAGTACACTTCCCTTCCTTCTAACTCACGTTCTGCTTTAAAGGGTAATCCCAACGAAGAACAACATTAACCTTATTTAACAGATCAAGGTGCAACTTATTAAGTCTCTCTTTGTGGCTGGCCAAAATAATTTCTGGACTGAGATAACTGCAGATAAAGATTACATTTTGGTAGAGGTATACGTCATAATGACGTACACCTCTACCCTTCCTCGTTTTTGAAAAACTAGTGGCGTCAAGTGGGCTTGTAAGTTAGACACGTAGGCGGAGCCAGCGAGGAGGAAAACAATATTGGGACACGTCATAGATCAAGCTAGCTATCATTGCTGTTCTACTATAACATCAGAAAATTACATTGACACGTTGTCTCCTAAAGATATTTTGGCAAAATAAACCAAACAGGACTCGAGTGGCCTCCGGTATCATACCCTGACATCTCCTTTGCCTTATTAAATCCCCCAGTAAGGAACCATGTCAACTACATTATGATACATGACCATGAAAAGTTGACTAAAATTTGTGAGCTGTCCATAATAGAACGGTTTCACTTTGAGCATTCGATTACAGAAGCAATGTTAACAATGTAATTTTCGGGGCTAGTGCGTTAGCTGTTGTTAACCACGGCTTCTTGGCATTAAAGAAAGGTTTTTAAATCTGTTTGCCATGCAGTAGCTAAGCTTTTTGCCATTTTGAAAATTTAAACGTTTTTTATATATTACTAGATTTTGTCGTAGGTGGAAGGCTTCTGTTTTGAGCCCGAATACAAGGCCGGATCCTGCGCTGAACTCGCTGCCAACCCGGGACTGTTTTCGGCATGAAACTGTTACACAATTTCAGTTTCCACACGTAGGCTACACCACTCGTTTACCCAGGTTAAAGATTAAAGGTCAACGTTAGAGGACCAGGAGGAGAAATTAGTAAGTATTGCAGACTTCTGGCTAGGCTAGCTAATATGTTCTGAAGATACCAAAAGTAGATAAATGAAGGGCTGCGTTTTCATAAATTAATGGCTATATTTCCCCAATTTTTCTGGAGACTCCAGCTAATGGTGGTGGTATTTTCTCAGTAAAACTGTAACATTCGTGGCTAACTTGCCGCTGCAGGACTAGTTGCCCAGCCCCTCCAATCCGATTGTATTCAGTGGGAGTGGCAACCGGTGACTGACGTTGTCTGACACTGCCCATAAACAGTAAGTTGTAGTTCACAGTAAAGCAGGTACCTGGTACATGCGCAGTAGTTTGGGGCTATATCTCTGCTCTCACTACATGTAGAGTTAGCTGAGACCTCATTTTAATCAGGAGGAGAGCTACTTTTCTACAAATCAAACATTATTTTTCAATGGAATTCCCCTTTAAGGCTCATTTCCATGTAACTTCACCAGAGTAATGCATGTGTGAATCATTCTGCTCGCTAGCCAATCAAAACCAACCACAGTCTTTTTATTATTGTGTATGCATTTCACCTAGCCAATTTCCTTTATTTGGCTATCTAACTAGCAAAATGTAAACAGCAGTGAAGTTAAAATGCAATCCCCTGCTAGATATGCAGGTCACCTACGTACCAAGTGTGAGCACGAGGGAGTTTATCTGGTGTCCCCCACTGTTCGATGGTAAACAACTGTGGCCCATTGGATCCTGGGAAATTATCAGACAGAAACACTGATCACTCAAAAACATTGTACTATTATGCAACTTCATACGCACCATATACACTGAGACAGGTTAAACAAAGATCTAACAAAGCAACATCAATCACTGACATTTGTTTAACTGCTGGGATGAAAAACTTCAAATTTTGTATGTCAAATGACACATTTTTACCCTGAAAAATCTATTAACATGACATGAATGTTCTTACAATTTGATCATAAAATCACTTTACAAAAATCAATTTACAAAATATTTAATATTGTTGAATAAAACCTAGTATTAGGTTGGACAAACGGCCAACGGCCGGTGCATAGGCTGCAGTTGCTTGGTAACGTAGAACTGGGACTTTTTCAGTGTCGTGAGTACTGATGAATGTGTGTGAAAATAGGCTCACAAAGGGCCGTTTCCTCACCGTACAGCTCTGCAAATCCGTTCATAGGCACCCGCGACGTCCCTGTGACAAACTGGAGAAGCCGGATCCGCTTCTCCGCATCCATCAGGAGGACAGCCTGCAAGGACAAGGAGCAAATGAGCAACTGTCAGGATAAGACTGATAAAAATTGACTGCACTTTATAATTAATGTAATTAATATAATGCAATGACTTTGGTTCCGGTAACGTCCGTTATATTTGTAAGGTCTGCTCAACCAAGTAGATAAATCAGGGGAAATCATTACATTTCTTTTCATTACGGAATGTTTTTCAGTTCCTAGAAAATTATTCTAGCATTGTCCATACTATTGAGTAGACAGAAAGGTTTGGTACAGGATTTTATTATTGTTGAATGGATGTCAGCACAAATGATCACTAAAAAGATTGTGAATGAAGGACCTCTCCTCAAGGTCATACCAGGAGCTTAGAGGTTACTGGAACTTCTGTCAAACCAGCTAAGCAAATGGATACCACCAAAACAGCACACAAGATAGTTTCCTGTCAATAAACGTATCTCCAATAGAAGAATACATCATTCTGTAATTACGGTACAGAGTAGTGCTGTGTTTAAAATCTTACATATATACGTAGATACTGTATGTAGCGATTTTAGCGACCGTGGAGCTTGTTTGAGCCAGCTCTGTGTATCAGTAAATCTGACCCCATGTGGCGAAAGTTAGCCTGGCTCCAGACAGCTGATAACCAGGGCCAACGCTACCTCTACATCTCTTTCATCAGAGTAAACACGCTCGTTACATCAAACAGACTTTGATCTCCAACCAACTATCCTACAGTGTCCCAAAAAGGCAAAAAGCAGGTTTATTATAAGTCAGAGTGGTATTTGTTAGAGCAAAAAGCTATTCCATAGAGAGCAAAGCAATTAATACAATTTACGAAGCATCTCTTGGGCGAATAAACGGATAAAATATACTATTTTTCAAGGTAACCCATTGCAAGGAAATAGTTTCAAACACATTACAATTAAATAGACGTGTGTTTCAGAGGGAATGTGCAGAGGGATTGTACGAGAAAACAGGAACCTTTTCGTCAATTGTATACAAACATTTTTGTACAAATACAAAAAAATAACAAAAATACAGCCAAAAATACCACAGCACAGAATCAAAAGAACAGAGCAATGCAAGTACAGTGCAGCCAGGCTTTACCATTCAAATTCAGTAGCTGAAACACTCTCTGGGACAACAAAGAGTTTATGAGCATTTCTCTCAAGCAATATCAGTGTTACCATACAATTATGAAGTGACTTCAGAGATGGAAACAGCATTTGCGATACCAGTTTGATACCAGATAACAGTTTGAGCCATTCTAGGCCTTGTCGTGCCTCCGACAGGTGGCTCCCACTTCCTAGCTCCTAGTAAAATCTGGAATGGCTCAAAATACTGTGTTACTGTAGTTATATGTTTGTACTATGAGAAAGATGTGAAACTATGGCATATAACAAATCGGTCCCCTTGCTAGATAGATAGACAAAATTATGCTTTTAAGTTGATAACTAATGTAAGCTAACAACAGTGCAATATAGGAAAAAGAATGATACGATGTTGGAATAATTGTCTACTGCAAATTTGATACCACCAAAATGGTTACAGCAGCTGACTATGGGAGTGTGGAGGAAACAAGCCAAATACAGCTTGGTCATACATTAAGCAGGCTACCATATACTGGACTACACGCTTTCAGCATACCTTAGGTTCTGAAGATGGCTGTGTTATTATTTGGGTGGATCTCTATATGAAATGGGGCTCAACAGGAATTCAAACGGAATGTTATAATTCATGGAACTGTAACTATTTGAAAGCAAGAAAATGCAACAAATAGATTTACTTCAGTTTCACTATACATATACCTAATTATTCTATACATGTGATGTGTAGAAAGGCTACAGTTAACTAAAATAAACTGCTAAATTCGCTGAAAACTGATGGACGCAGCCACGTTTCCAAAGAGTAAGCCGCCAAAGGCGCCAATGCAATTAAATTTGAGACCAGTGACCTTAACAAGTCCAAAACAGTCGAGTACATCCTGAGTTAAATATTTCCATAGAGCCATGCTTTGTTTTCTTTGTAATCTCTCCCGTGAGATCAGACAGGCACTCGAACGCACTCACAAAGTGAGCAAGCCCTCATACATTCAACATTCAACCAGTCATGTAACATAAAATACATTAAAGAATGTTTCCTGGTAAACATTAATGGTGACCTTATATACTCCACTGTGTCAAACACAGGGGTTAGTCCTGGGGCAGGGCCGAGCATGCCTACCTTCCAGAACCATTGGATGACCGGGTGATTGGGACAGTAGCCGTTCTTGTAGACGGTGTGCTGTCTCCAATCGTTAACGTCCACGTCACCCAGACCACACATCAGCAGCTGAGGGTGACACAGAGCATGACTCATCTCACGATGTGCCAGAGCTACCGCCATTATCATCTCATGTGGCTCACACCTTCACACAGTACATTTATAATCAAGAGGCTTCCTACAATGTCAGGCTTTTTTTTTTTCCCCCTCAGGGAAATGCCACTCCAACTCTTTACGAAACTGCAGTCCTCCCCAGACATTCACATAAAATAATCTATGGCTTCTGTATCGGTGGCCTCATTGTTTATTGACGAGGAGGCCGATCTGACCTCACCGATTGCCAAAGGCCTAAATAAATGTTGACGAACAGGGGGAAAAACTACAGTTGTTTGCATTTCGGCTCTAGGGACTGACTGCTGCAGAGTCTGGTCCGGACCGAATGAATGATCTCTTCCCTCTGCGATCGCAGAACTTGTGAGAGGCGTGTTTTTATCTACCTCAGCTTTAGATTAGACCAGGAATGCGAAGGTTAAACTAACCCTGGCCATTAATTGAGCGATTGTTCTGTGACTGTGTTCCTGTTTAAACAGAAACCGAACAGCTCCTCACCGAGTCTATTATACAGATCAGAAATGCTCTACGCTTCGTAATTGTAGTAATCGAAGTTTAGTCATCAGAAATGTTTGCAATAACAGCGCAAATAATAAATGAAACATAGAGGCTGACTTTCTGATGGACAAAACTATTATGAAAATACAAAGTGGAAGGCCTTACAGCTAAATTCAATCTCAAAATTAATTTGGTTCACAATACCATATGCTGAAAAGAAAAAAGTGCCCGACAAGTGAACAATACCTCCAACTCATTTTCATCAAATATCTTAATCAAGTCGATAAGAATGAGTTCAGTGAATCCCTGAAAGCACAAAGAAAAAATGACATAATTACCATACACCATACGATCATACATTGTCATTTAGAACTTTGATTTCTGTTGTTAAGCAGATAGCAAAGTGTACCAGATATAATGAAATGGAAAACAGCATAGCTACTATGCAAAGAGACCTGACAAAACATCGTTCTCCGTGGCATTTTTTCCCCCACTGGCAGAACACAACTAAAAAAAGATTTATTGTCACGAATGATCCTATGTTCATGGGCGTTGTGTGGTGACACTGAGGCACGACACTAACAGATGGTGCGAAACATCACCAAAAGTTTAATGTCCGCTTGCCACCCAGTGGCCACAATTATAACTGCTTCTCTCTTTAAAATGGACACCACAGCAATGTTTCACTTACCTCCAAAAAGGCATTCATTTGCTTCTGTACCCGGTTGACAAACCTCCACTGAATAACAAGGCTGTGGAAAGGTACAATGAAACAACAGAGAATCAGCGTGCAGTTATATGCAACGTATCCAGAGCAACCATTCTTACAAATACCCACTGTCGCATAAAATGCTTAACTCAATATTCTGGCACCGACTACCAGGAAATAACAGTAGTTTAGAAATCATAAATTCTAGCAGACACTATTGGCTTCTCAACAGAATTTTTATTTGCTAATAATGGGAAATCATTCCTTAAAGGGACAGTTCCCTTTTTGGGGTTTTTTTCTGAAAAAGAACTATCCCTTTAAGGAATGATTTCCCCATTTCCATTTGATTGTATTCACCCTTTACTTACTCTATGTATTCCTTTTTGTTGTCATTTGTGACGACCATGTCTGAGCCGCTGGGTTTCAGATCCACCTGATACGTCTGAAGGAAATAGATCAAACTGCAGTATTACTCTATGGAGCCAAACACTGACACACGCAAACACACACACTTCAAAAGAGATACATACAGAACTACAGCAGCGATCAAAGCTACAGGAATACGTCTATATTACCTCTATATTTTACGATTACTTATTGAACCGTTTTATTTGACTATATATTTTTTTTGTCAGACTGCAGGCCAGGGGAGCGCTCTGCACCTGGCCGAAGTTGTCCTCGTCGATGCAGAAACGCAGGTCCAGCTCCGTGGGGTCGTTCTCCAGGATCCACTTCAGGGAGTTGTAGTATTCACTGTCCTGAGCAACAGAAGAGGAAGACGTCAGAATCATAAAGACCGTAATCATTATGCGTATAAATTCTAAAGCACTCCCGTATCTTCCTACGTCACAGAGAGAGACACGGTTTCCAAAGCTTCATAATGGTCACTCCACTAATGAATTATCTCCGACTCAGCCGACAGTGACTCACCACAGACTCCATGTCCTTCAGCGTGATCTGTTTACCCAGCATCATCTTGTAAAAGGGTCTGATGAAGAAGCCTGACAGCACAGGAAAGTACAGTAAAGCCAATGAGCCAGTCAGAGTCAGGAGAGCAAACAGCTCAAACGCGTACCGAAAACGAGATAACCGTTACACAATTCTAACGCAGGTGTAATTATAGTCCACGGGCGCCTGGGGATGTCACCTCTTTCTGTGTTAAGAGAGGGAGAGCATCCATACTTGGGGCATTCTGTGAGTAACTGAATCAGACAAACTGAAGCAGGTTAATTAAACCTCTTTATTACTTGGAAAATCAGGCCGTCCGTTACGCAAATTCACAGGCGGAGAGGCGCCGTTCCTAGGGGAACAAGTGGGAGGTTGGGCAGGTTCAGTTGAGCAGCCTACCGTCCAACAGCTTCCCGTGAAACACGGCCATCCCAGCCACGCGCCCAATAAACTTGAAGTAGGAGAGGTGGTCTTCGTTGCAGAGTCCAGAGTTGGGGTTGATCTGTAGGGTGTAGTTGTCTCTACGGATAGAAATGAAAAGACAGCATAAATAGAGAGGCCTCTCATGAGGTCACTTCCTGTCGCGGTGCGGTTCAGGTCTCCTATGCAAAAAGCAGGCCTTTTTTATTTATTTATTTATTTTCCCTCAAAATTACATTTTGCCTTCCCGTTGCATACAATACCTAGAGCTTTTCCAACAGCTTATCTGCACCACGTTGGGACTGATCCCAGTCACTCAAAGTATGAGTAATGTGGGTTTGATTGGGGCTCTGTGCTTGTCACCACATTAAATAATGTGGGTTTGATTGGAGCTCTGTGCTTGTCACCACATTAAATGTTAATGGAACATTTGCACCCTTACGTATGGCACTCTGAGTCAATTGGTTTTTCAAAGTACAAATAGTGCGTGCATGGGCAAAAATGATGACGGTATATTACTTTTATTACTTATCTAGATAAAACAGATCATTAGACAAGACCATTAATATGGCTAGATGAGCATGTCTGCAGATAGAGAAACACAATTTAAATACAGTGTTATGCACAAGCATAAAAGCTAAGGGGAAAGCTAAACAAGCCTATGGCAAAAGTGCTAAAATCAGAGAAATGCCACTAATCACAACAACGAGTGCATGTAATGTAATGACACATAAAAGTACACCTGCTCTACTGATTTAAACTAGACCTACAGAATTACACTTCTGTTGCTTTTTGTTTTTCCAGAAAGGGTCCCACCCACAAAAAAAAAAAAGAAAGAACCTTTGCCATTAAGGGTCAACACTTCCCTTACATGAACCCTGTTTCACAGCCTTACTCCCCTGAAAGTCATTACTATCCAGGAAGCCGGTCTGAATGAGAGGAAGAGCTTGCGAACGCACTTGTGTGAGAAGAGATTAGTATTTATTTTCAGTACTGGCAAAGCGGTAACCTGAGTGTTGAAACGCAATCTCCCGTGACGGGGGAAGAATGCACATAAAAAGTTAACGAGCGTGGGCACTGGACACTGGCACCGAGACCTGAACAATGAGACTTACTGGTCTGGCACGGCCAAACGCAACACAAGCTCCCGCTTTAACATGAGACCTAAAGCCTTCAGGACAAGCAGGAAGGGGCCAATATCTAGGCACGTCTAACAAGGCCCGCACCAAACTCACAGTGACCAGTGCACTTTGAAAGAACGTATCAGCGCCGCTTCGAACAAAACCGTTTTATGTAAACGTTTAGCTCGGTGTTAGTCAGATCCAAAGGGACTGCTGTTTGTACAGTGTTCTTTCTCCCAGCTAAGCGCATTTTAAATGTAAAAGCTCAAATATCAGCTTAAATCTAATTTATACTCTCGAAGAACAGCCTGGGTGATGCTAGCTAGTGGATGTGGATGTAAGGTCCGCTAAAGTACCGTTAGCTTTCATACTGCTTGAGTGTTGGTGGCCAACCGCATGTAGCTACAATGACTGTACAACAACAATGAAGAAGGATGATAATGATAATGCCTGGCATTTATATAGCGCCTTTCTCACACTTAAAGCGCTTTACAATGATGAGGGGGAAATTCACCTCAACCACCACCAAACGGCAGCCATTTTGCGCCAGAATGCTCACCACACATCAGCTGAGGTGGAGAGGGAGAGAACAATTTTTAGCCAATTAAACTTGGGGATGATTAGGTGGCAGATTGAAATAGCCAGGTTGGGATTTAGCCAGGACACCGGGGAAACCCCTACTCTTTACGATAAGTGTCACGGGATCTTTAATGACCACAGTGAGTCATAGACCTTGGTTTAACGTCTCATCCGAAAGACGGCATCTCTCCTACAGCAACAGTGTCCCGATCACTGCACTGGAGGCATTGGGGTTTATTTGACCAGAGGAAACATTGCCCCCTACTGGCCCACCATCACCACTGCCAGCAGCAACTTTGTTTTCCCCCGAAGGTCTCCCATCCAAGTAGTAACCAAGCCCACACCTGCTTAACTTCAGCAGGAGCAGATTGCATGGTGGTATGGCTGCTGGCACAATCAATGTCTGCCGACAGGTTTGCACCTCAGGTTCCACATGTAATTAAAAAGGAATCACCCCCTCACAGAAAATGCATAGAGGGTGCCAGTACTTTGATCAGCTCATCCATCAGCCCTCTTTTAAAATCTGCCATTTTGGGTGATGGTCCACAGGGTTGTGATATGTGCAAAGACTTATTCAGGGACGTGCACAGTTCAGACAGCCACATTTGCACAAACACGCGTCATGTTCAGCTGGTTCAGCATGAATCTCGCAACTAACCAGACGTGTAAAGAATGAACACGTCTAAGCAGCGACGTGTAAAGAATGAACACGCTAAGCAGACATGTAAAGAATGAACTACGCTAACCAGACATGTAAAGAATGAACACGCTAACCAGGACGTGTAAAGAATGAACACGCTAACCAGACGTGTAAAGAATGAACACGCTAACCAGACATGTAAAGAATGACCACGCTAAACAGACGTGTAAAGAATGAACACGCTAACCAGTACGTGTAAAGAATGAACACGTCACCCAGACATGCAAAGAATGAACACGCTAACTCAGACGTGTAAAGAATGAAACACGCTAACCAGACGTGTAAAGAATGAACACGTCACCAGAACATGCAAAGAATGCGACCACGCTAAGCAGACATGCAAAGAATGAACACGCTAAGCAGACATGCAAAGAATGAACACGCTAAGCAGACATGCAAAGAATGAACACGCTAAGGCAGACATGTAAAGAATGAACACGCTAACCAGACATGTAAAGAATGAACACGCTAACCAGACGTGTAAAGAATGAACACGCTAACCAGACGTGTAAAGAATGAACACGCTAACCAGACGTGTAAAGAATGAACATGCTAACCAGACGTGTAAAGAATGAACACGCTAACCAGACATGTAAAGAATGAACACGCTAACCAGACATGTAAAGAATGAACACGCTAAGCAGACATGTAAAGAATGAACACGTCACCAGACATGCAAAGAATGAACACGCCTATAAAGGGCTTAGCTCAATAAAGTCTGATTTGCGTAAAAAGTCAGAAAATATTAAATATATCAAAGTTATTCATTAAAGCTGAAATGCCTTATCAAACATGAAAAAAATAAAACTACTGTTAAAGGCTGAAGGTCAGCAACAGAAATCTTTCAGAACTTTGATTGGGAACCGTTATTTTAAGATGCAAAAAGGCAATATAATTGCGCTTTTCTGTCATGTATTAAATTGCGGACTTTATGGGTGAGTGATGAGCATTCATTCCTCTAAAAGTCCATTAGTGCCACCCAGCGCTTACTTGTGACAAAAATGACTGTCTTCCCACATCAGTATCACGACCATTTTATCACCTCCTGTCATGTCTTTGTGTTTGTACTCATCCTCCGTCTCGCTTTACATACTGACAAGAGTCTGCTCCTTCCTTTATCATTATGGGTAATTCTGAATAAAAGCATTGCTTGAATAAAGCACACAATGCTGAGGAGCTAAAATTAACTCAAAGGTGCATAGGCTACAGGTGTGAAAGGAGGATAATTACGCAGTGTGGATGAGCTCAGTCACTCATGAGAAACAGTCAAAACAGGTGAACGTCAGTAAGGTCACAGAACACCACCTATCCATCAAGTAATCTGTAATTTTTCGCATAAAAGTGACTTAAATAGCAGTAGCGACCCTATATGGAATGAGTCAGATGCATTACAACCAGGGTGTGAAATTAACACCCGCCACCAGCCAAATGCTGGTAAAAATTTGATTGTGGCTGGTAAGATTTTCTACTCTTGTAGACACTATGACAGGCAATCATCATATTGTAAAAGGTAATGTGGCTGGTAAAATGTTGAAAATGGCTGGTGATTTTTTATAATTGAGAAGCCACTCTGGCCAGTGGGTGAAAAAGTAAATTTCACGCCCTATTATAGGAGAGAAAACAGCACTAGTACCCCCCCTTCTCGCCCCACTCACGTGGCTGAGTACTCGAAGAGGCCGTAATAAGGGTTGAACATCTCCTTAGACAGCAGGAAGAACCACTCCCGGGCCACGCCCCCATAGTCCAGCCCCTTTTCAGACTCAAACTCTATCCAGAGGCGCGACTTCAGAATGTCGGGCCTCTTGAGTGACATGATGCGACGGTAGGACTCTTCAAAGATGTTGTTCCTGTGCAGCTTCATCTCAAACCTGTTGGGGATGTCCGCCTGGACGACACAGGGACGAGCGCCGTTAGAGACATCAGCGGTACTGACTGACCGGTCAATGGAATACGGTCTGAACATGGGTGTGGCAACTGTACCTTTATTTATGTGGGGGGGAAAAAAAACGACTGTTTCTATGAGTAGTCCTGATTACTGCCGGTTTGAATTTAAACTACTCCTTAAAAATGTGATTAGCCTTACAAAACTACATACAGAAAATAACCGGAAATAAAACACAACCACAATATTGTAACAGTTCACAATAAATGGGCGAATATACACTAAATTGGAAAATCAACAAAAGATTAAATTTTTATAGATTTGTGCATTTTTGTTAATTGGTGCATTTTACCAACACTTTCGAAGTAATAATTCCAATTTCTGACGGACCTCTCATATCTCACGGTTTCTGCAGCATACACACGGGTGCATGTGCATGTACTCTTGCGCACGCGCGTGCACACACACACACACACACATTCTTACCGGTTTCTTCAATTTTTTTCTGAAGTAGTCATATTTCTGCTTGAATTCTCTGGAATATGGCACAGCCTACAATGAGAAAAGTGAGATGAGAGCTGGCAGGACGTCAGTGTGTTGTGTTGTGTGTGCGATGTGAGGAAATGGCGCACACGCACACACACAGAAGTTACTCACAGGCCCGGTGATGGCAGGGCTCTGTAGACGAGGGTCCTCCCACTGTGTGTTTTTAGTGTCTGAAATGAGGAATAAAGCAAACGTACGTTACGCTTCAAACTGGTGCACCTGTTCCCAGCGCCGATTCAGGGGAACGCATTCACTCACAGAGAAAAGCCACGTTTGACTGATGTTTTCACAGAATCCTGACCTCAATTTGTCATTTCTTACAGCTTGTTGGAAACCCTTTCCAAAGGTATACACATGGTTGGAATGTGTTGGTGTATAAATTAGCAGAGGAAGACAGGAACATTAGACACCACCAGCCCGCTCGCTGTACTGCAGACAGGGGGGGGGGGGTGCGGTGGGTAGGCAGTGAGCTCTTACTGTGGTCGATGTAAAATGTCCGCCCGTCCGCGTGCACGCGCTCCTCCCAGCCAGGCTGCAGGTCACAGAGAAAAGCAGAAAAAAAAAACAAGTTCTGTGACTGCGGCCCAGAGACGACACTAGGGCACACCCACACGAGCGACAGCAGCCATGGCCACGTTCACAATCCAACAATGGACAGGTTAGTCCAGGCCACAGTGAGCCCCCCCCCCCCCACGAGACCGGAACAGATGGTACGGTCCGACCCGGTGGCACTGCTGGTAAAGGGGGGAGGGGCCTGGGGTTTCGGGGGCGGGGTTCCACTCGCATGCAGCACACAGCAAGCCGCGTTCACTTGGACACGCCTGAGGCCAAACTCCTGGAAAGGACCAACACAGGGCCCCGCGAGCCGACTGCCATTTCAGCACAGGGGGTCCTCGTAACAAAAACAAAACCCCAAGGGCCACAGGACACTGTGTGGTGAGGGGGCCTGGCGGGGCTCTGATGGAGGAAAAGAGGCGGGGAGAGGGAATGCGGGCGGGGCGGGGAGTGTAGACACAATAGAGGGGGAGCGATGGGACAAAATCCATGCCAGTTATGAGAGTGCAATCTGCAGACAGTCGGACAGGCACGGGGGGGGAGGGGGGGGGGGGGGAGGGAGGCTGCGCTTGCATTTGGCACCAACCTCCTCTAGCAGGTTCTGCTATATGACGCAGCGCACAAGACCATCCCAGAGCCATGGAGAGAACAGGGAGAAACAAATCAAAAAGAAGAACTAAAACACCACTGGCCTATGAGCCACCTCTAAGCCTCAGGGTAAAAAGACTGAGATCGTTATTATACATCTGTGCTGTGCATTGAAAAAAAAAAAAAACGACTAACAAAGTTATACATATGTGTTGCGCGTTGAGAAAATGTTTTATGAAATTCTGTAAATATACGTTGTGCATCTGTGTCTGTTAGGCAGTTAACTTTAATTGGACTGAAATTACTTAAGGCTTCCACAGCTTTCATGTAAGCAAATTATTAGTCGAAGTGATATTAAAATGTGATTTTTTTTGCCAATTACATGAGAACATGAGACAGGTTAAAAAAAGTTATACTTTTGGTGAAGCAATCTAGTAATACACATTATGAATACAAACCAGGTGAAAAGTTAAAGGTATTATATAGGTTTTGTCCAGTTCAACAGGGATGTACAGCAGTTAGCTACTCTCATAACTGTATGGCTTCCCACTGGTAACGCACGTATCCGGATAGTTTAGTCAAAACACACTAACAATGGTTCACAGCAACTCCAACAGAGGTTACGGACACATTGCAAAGGTCTTTCATTAGCCTCTAAAGGGCTGTGCAACTGGTTTGGGCTCCAAAGCTGATAAGAGACATACTTGCAGGTTCTTTTAAGATCATATTAATCTGAATTTACCACAATCCTAACAAAGAAATTAACTGAGCTCAGATTTCCTTTAAGCCACGCTGCAGGCCTTCATTTCACGAGCAGCTGGAATAATTTTGGGTTTCATACACAAACCCTGATGCACGTTGCGCTGAAGTTGGTCTCCTAGAGGGCTCCTTGGGCAATTACACTGCCACTAGTTATAGTTCAGAATATGCCACATACAGGGTGTGAAACTAACACCGCCACCAGCCAAACGCTGGAAAAATTGTTTGGTAAGATTTTTTACTCTTGCAGCCACTTTGGCCAGAAACCAACCAGGTTGCGTTATATTGTAAAAGGTAAAGTGGCTGGTAAAACGTTGAAAATGGCTGGTGATTTTTAGAATCCACAAGCCAGTTAATTTCATACCCCGACCACATGTATAATTTTCCCTGATTGCTCCATTTCTGCGGTTATCAGATTTGACCTAACCAGTCACAGTAAAATATAAACTGCTGTGTACACTGTACAGGGAATAAAAACTACTTCAGATTCTCTCTTTGCAGCCGCCTACATTTTCATTGTGTCCTGCGCACAACATTGCAGGCCTTCGCTTCCTTTGCCGAACTGTCCATTTCACAATCTCCTGTGTGCCCACCGCGAGCGTCCTTGGTTACGGGTTAGTGTGTGCATAGTGGGAAGGATAGAGTCAGACCAGTGCTGAGCACTGGGTGTTGGGCCCTCAAGCACAGAGTGACGGTTATGTGAATGTGCTTGTGCTCCTGACACTCACAGGAAGTGGGCCCAGATCGCCAGGATCCAGGGAGGCCTTTGCCCTCATGTGGACCGGATACTTCAAGCGCGGGTCTTCCTGTAAAAGAGCAAGAATGATCGGTACCGTCTCCCGACACACACACACACGCACGCACGCACGCACGCACACGCACACGCACACACGCACGCACGCACACGCACACGCACACGCACACATACACAGCTGGAAATGTGCCATCTCTGTCAGCAGACAGTGGATTTCACTTTCCAATGCACCACATCTCCAGGTCACGTGTCCCACAGAAGGAAATTCACTATGAGTTTCTATATTTACCATGGCCGGCTATTTGCCTTGAAAGCAATATGCTTCATGCGTGACATTACGTAATGTAAATACTACAAGTTGAGTTCAAAAGACTATCCATCATATAAACACAATATATACAAATAGCATAAAATATATATTTATACATATTATAATTATAAGTGGAATAAGGTTAGCCCTGTGAGTACACATTAAGTGTTTTCCAACTAAGCAGTGTACATTAAAACGTTTTACAGCGGATATTCCATTAAAGATCTGCCCCTACAAACATGCTAAAAGACCACTTAGTCTTAATCTCTTCACGCAATCTTCCAAACAAAAACTCCACTGTAAAGCAGTATGAGGATATTTTTGCTATGGTGCTCTCGCTGTTTGAGACAGCCAGATTAGCTCAAGGAAAAAGCCCTTATCCCCTATTTAACCTTGGTGTACATTGATATTTGAGCAAAGGTCAAATTCCTTCCATGCACAACGTGCAAATAAGCAACTCAAGTGTTTCCACTGAAACTGTGGGAATTCTGTCAAATTGCTACCCTCATAAACCTCGTAAAATTGCTACCCTCACAGTGATCTGTTTATGTCTATCACAGAGTGAATATTTCCTGCTTTTGTTCGGCACTATTTGTGCAGTCTGCCCGAAAACAAAGCGCTCAACTGCATCAACAGATATATTCCAAAGCACATTTAGTTTCTATTTAAATCTAAATACTCCAAGCCACACAAAATTGCATGCTTTTTAGTGGCTTTTGCTTAAGCAAGTGCAGAATAACATCTTGTACGACGACAGACTAGTGAAATATTCCCTTGCATACGAAAGCAAGTCTCCATTTTTAAATGGAAAAAATAACTGTATAGAATTCAATAAACAATCTAATGTTAACCTATATATAAATTCCTTAGAATTTCATTAACCATGGCATGTTTACCAATGTTCTGGACAAAGCAAAACAATCAGCTTGCCAAAAAGAGGAGCAATGAAGTGGGTCCACCGAAATGTAACAAAAACAAGACTTGTGCTATGACGCTTATCGCCACCAGGTGTCACACCGAGCCTCTTTACAGACGAAATGCAGCGCAACTCACCGTCTGCACTGATGTTCGCACTTACCCCACCTAGTCCTGACCAGGGCCCAAAGCTTACTACCTTCAGGAGGTCAAAATGTAGCCAAAATAAACTTGGCAGAAGTAGGTTAGGAAAAGTAATGAGGGACCCAGATTAAAAAAAAGCAGGAAAATGTTTTCAGTGGGGAATATATAACCTAGCTACAGACGTTAATGATAAGCAAACAGAACTTTTTTTTGGCTGTAGCAGGCCACCAGGCTATTGCTGATGGTCATAAATGCTTCCATGTGTCACAAATATCTTGCTAATTAAAAGTAAAAGTCACAATTGTCACAAAGATCTGTTTATCTATCAAGGTGCTCACAAACAATCCCTTTAACTATTTAAACACCAGTTGCTACCGCTTCGGGTTTGTACATTAGTCGTCTCACTTCTACAACAGGAACTTTATGACAAACGTCTTAGCACATCAGTAAACGTGACCAACCAGTTCAAAGACGACGAGAATTCAATATCTGGTATAAGCGCAGAAACGCAAGGCAAGTTGGCGCGACGACAGGCAAACCGCGTTACACAAATGTCTAAGTTTGCGAAACGAGACTGCAGTCGCTCGTGCAGTAAGTCACTTCCCTGTTATCCGTCACAATAAACGTCAAGGACTCGAGGACCGTGACGACTCCCGCTCTTTGCCATGTAAAACTTTTACTTTTTGGAATGCCGTCAGCGTGACTTTGAGTAACGGTGAAAGCCACTCGGAATTAGACTCGGCTCGGCTTGGGTCACTGGGTCACCAGCACCTGGGGCCCACGTGGCTTAAGATACAGAGCGGTCACCGCTCCACAGGGACCCGGGGGGGCGGGGGAGGGTGAGGGGGCCACTCACCCAGGTGGTGGTCCTCGTATTGTGGTCGATGAAGAAGGGTCGCCCGTTGGGCGCTATCCTCATCTCCCAGCCGGGGGGCAGGAAGCTCTGTGTGTTTTTGTGCAGCGACTTGGGCGAGCTGTAGGGCGACGGCTGGGGCGACTGAGGGTTGGAGAGGGTGTCCTTCACGGCCCGGCGCACCTGGATGTTGTTCGCCCCCTGAAAAAAAGGGTGAAAAGGTGAGAGGAGTGAGATGCACTATCGGCGGACGTCTCCACGCCAACCACACACCATCCCGCCGTCTTTTCCGGGGATTTACTTTTACAGTGTTTTTCCGTAATAATTTATTAGTCTCTCATTTAATTCAGTTGTCTTTGATTAATTGTGTAATTGATGAAAAACGTCACCGGTTGAGAAGTCGAACCCCCGGAGGTGGTTACATTCAAAAATCAGTTTCGACTGCAACTTTTGCACAGCACAGTTTCCATACAACTTCCCTTGCAAATGACACTTACGTGGGTTTATAGGATCAGAAAGCAGAACACCCACCGCTAACTTATATCACCAGTGAAAAAGCTTGTGAAAGACTTTTGAAGAGGAGCAAGTAAAGAGCAACGTGATCGTCATCATTAAAACACTCAATAATTCAGTCAGTCTAACGTGAAAAACCTCTAATAGTCCTGTAAAATAAGAAGCTAGCTATCTAAGATTATTGGTCAGTGTACGGTGGTGTCCAAAGAGCAAAATATATCAAAGAAGGTAGCTGTGTACGTTGTGGGTTCGCATAGTTTCCAATGCCACGGATGCAATCAAACAGTGCTACGGATCCAATTTTGTTGCACAAAATGCCAAAATTGTCCAACTTACCTTGAATGAAACTTATGCACATAATCAGCTGGTAAATGTTCCATACAAACACACATTCTTCCGTAAATGGAAACACTCCCTACATAGCAATAAGCCCTTCTTTTAAATGTTCTTTGTCATTTGAAGCCTGGAGCATTAACATAATTATGCAAATCAGCATGTATTATGTATTAGCATGCAAATAGTTTGCATGTGTGGCTCGCCAACAATTCTAATGCTGTAGTCTCATTAGAATTGTCATCACACAACATATTTGTTTTTAACGTGTGACTATACAATTGTAGAATACTGAAAAAATCAGTCTTCACACGACATGCAAATGTTTCATTACCCCTTTAAGCTGTCCTAACAGTCTTTAAGAAACCTCTTTAGTTACATTTCTTTATCAACGTACAATCTTATCACACACATTTCTGCATCAAGATAGAGGGAAAGGAATGTCCTTTAATCCTCCCAAATGAAAATTAAAAGCACCGCCACAGAGGCCTCATCCTTCCTTTCATTCCCAAACTTCAATCAACTCTTCTCAGGTCGGATCCGTTCAGGGCGATTAAAGACAATCGGCGGAATCCGAAAAGTTAACCCGACTCTGTTTTCCGTGTAAATTGGTCCATAACAGCACTGAAAATGCTATTCTTTTTTTACTAGTTTCTACCTTTTGTTCACGCAAGCTTGTCTGTTTTCATTTGTTAATAAGTTACACTGCAATAAGTTAAATGACTTAGCATGCACATCAGTTACACTGCAAACTTTCTCAAACAGCGCGTTTGCATTTTTACAAAACAAATAAAATTTCCTCTTGAAAGTGCCTTGAGTGACAGTGCACGAGCTTTGTTTTCCACAAATCAAGGAACACAAAGATCTAAATGAATAAGAAAATTACAACTATCTTTACCGTCATTAAGGCCCGATGTACGCAAGATCAAGTAAAACGTCGACCGAAACCTCAATACAAGCATAACATCGCTCGGTGGCGACTTCAAGCTGTTAGCAGACACGGTGATAACAAGGGAATTATCTGCGGAAGTCTGCATTCTTCGCATTCTCTGTCATTCCCCCGACGGTCAAAGAATGACGGAGCCTCAGGAGGACAGCCTTAGACCGGGGTAGCTGATAGCCCAAAGCGAGGGGTGGCGGCTAGCCCCAAGGGAGCCACAGCTGCTAGCCCCGAAAGCTAGCGGCAGCAGAACAGAGCGTCTCCACTTCTTACAGGAAGACAGCAGGGGGTCATCTGCCCTCCCGCTGACGAACGCCTCCATTACATGTTTGTGTCACACCAGCGCGGCTTACAGCAATAACCGCTTATTTCTCCGACAGCAACATCACCTCCAGTGACTCCTATGGGGGCGTGGCAAGAGAGCAACAGCATAACGGTGGGCGCGTTACGTCGGCTTTCAGGATGCTCGGACGATTTAATGTCTTTGGAATGGCGGACGCAGAAAAAAGCAGCCCTGATTAAAATGTGCCTGTGAAATGTTAAAGCGGGGAATAAATGCACGCAGTAACAGGATTCTCATACATAAGACAACACATTCTAAAGCAGATCACACCAGACAAATTAAAGGGGAACGCCGGGTTAATTCTTAAACTACTATATCGATTTTATACGTTTAATCAGTGGTGTAGTAGTGCCTGGAGAAGTGGGTGCACTCTAGAGAAGTGGGTATACTCTAATTTTGCAGGTCGATTACTACTAATTGATATGTGCACCAGTGGGGATTAAGAAGCGAGTATACTCTATGCCCACTAAGAAAGAAGTGGGTATACTGCGTATACCCGTGTATACCCTCCACTACACTACTGCGTTTAATGTGAGTCTTGAAGCTTACCGCATTAGAATAACTTGAAGCTTACCGCATTAGAACTGTGCCGCCCGGTTCCCTTGTTTCCCGCTCGTTTCCAGACACGCTGCGTCGTCCTACATCAGTGGAGGTTAATTCCAGCTGCATTTCTATACTGCATACTGGAAAGTTTGAAATGATATGATCAGATTCGCTGATAGATAAAAGTCCGATATGACCAAAGGGGCGCCATCCTCATTATCTTCAGGTTCAGTCAAAAGTTTCCAAAAAACATACCTTTTCAAACTTTTGACTGCAATATTATATACAACGTTTTCGTTTTTCATAGCTAAATTATACATCGCCGAACTGGCATCCCTTTAGTCATATCGGACTTTTATCTATCAGCGAATCTGATCAATTTTTAACCTTCCAGTATACAGTATAGACCTGCAGCTGGAATTAACCACCACTGACGTAGATCAGCGGGAAGCAGCGTGTCTGGAAACAAGCGGGAGACGAGGGAACCGGGAGGCGCAGTTCCAGTGCGGCGAGCTTCAAGACTCACACTAAACGTACAAAATCGATATAGAAGTTTAAGAAACAACCCGGCGTTCCCCTTTAACTGGATCTGAAAGGAAAAGTGAAAAGCGAAACGCTTTAGGACAGGGAAAAGATTCCGCACAGAAGGTCTTGACCCTGAAATACTGCACTTAAATATTTGGCACTGGGGGTAACTGGCTAGGGCGCAGGCGCGCGGCACGCTCCCCGCCCCCCCGCCACCCGGCCGGACGGCGTTCCGTGCGGTCAGCTGAAGCGCTGCCCCTCCCCTCCTCCGCCAGCCCAAAAAAACACCACGGTGACGAGCGAGGCTCACCTGATAGGAGGGACAGCTGCTGCGATCCCTTTATCGGGATGATGCAAGACATTACCGCCAAGCCCGCGCAAACTCTATAGGCGTGACCTCAAGGAGCGGCCCGCGGCGCCCAACGCGCAACGCTCACTACTCTCTCACCGAAAAATAAATAAATAACAACAGCGTCTCAATAATAAAAAAAACATCTCTTCAGGAAACAAAACACGGCGGTCTGGGTCAAAGTCCAGAGCCGCCGTTTTACAATCCGTGTCTTCAGACCGCCGACGACAGCGAGCTTCGGGCCGACAAGGTGGCGACAGCGAATCGCGATCGCTAGGGGACGGAGGGAGGAAGTGCAAACTGTGTCTTTCAAGCGGCTGCGTGCTCTGGGAATAAGCGGCATCCAGCGTTGCCTTTCGTCCAATACTGTACAGACCAATAAGGACCGACAAAGCCCCTGGCACAATAAGGTAAATCCCCTGTTTACTGGTAACAGGCATGTATCCCTGTGATCAACCAAAATCTTTTATCCCGGCATCAGACACTTTCATATGCATTCCCGTTCTACTGGAAGTGAACCCCTGAAGTAGGAAGTTCCCTTTGCTTGGTGTTGGTGCCACTATACGTTTACACGTATCAGGTTGCTTCGCTAACATGCAGTGTTATGCAGTATTTTCAAGTACATCAAGTCTGCCTTCACATCGACTTCCTCGGTCACGTGGTCCTCTAACATGGCGGAATTGCAGCTGCCCCCAACTGAATCAGTCACGATTCGGCCAATGAGAAGCCTGCTTGCCGGCGCAAGAAAAAATAAATGTTTAACACATGGGCACAAGGGTAACAGGTAAGCCTTGTATCTCAGCTTCTGATTATAATCCTCAAATGGCCAATTATTCATGCTAGGATTTAATGAGGTAATTAAACAGGAAGTGACAGTGGCCGCAGAACAGAACGCATATAGCTAAATATAAAGGCTATATGCAGTATTCAGAGATATGCATTGTTAATGTACTGCAGTACAAGGTCAAGGGGGATATATGATGCCAGCAGTCAGGTTATACTCATTGATATGCATGATATTGCTCAATATGGTATTCCTGAATTCAGACTATCGCTTAGAGGTGACAGAAAGGTGAACGCTCCTGAGCCCAAAATGCTAAGGCCATTCAAATATTCAAATACGACTCCAGCTTTGCAATTCATCCTGCGAACGCGAAACCAATAAATCAGCATTTCAAAATGTACCACAACCTTATCAGTCCTGTTAGACCCGCCCTACAGAAAAAAAAAAAAGCTTATTGCTGATTCTAGAATTTTCTCAAGGAAGGTACAAATGCATATGCCGTATTTTAACCGCATTTATTTTATTTGCCAATCCATTTTCTGCCATTAGATTTTAAAAAGTAACAAGTTAATAAAATATACTTTTAGAAATGAATGTAATGACCTCGTTGACACTATGTAAGGCAGATTTCACTTTGAACAGGTTCATTATTGTTGTCGGTCTGCCAACTATCTATTTTTAGCTCACTTTTTCATAGCATTTTTATTCCCTGCCCCCCGAATAAGCGAATATAATGTCATTTTTACAGCAGGGACGAAATACAGAACCGCACGATGTCAAAACAGCCCCTCAGCAGGCCGGATACAGGGAAAACAATTGTACACAACTCATCAGCATACATCCTGTTCATAACTCCACACTGTAGGGCAGCTGCACAGTCTCCACTGATCACCCATATGTCAAACCACATGAAGCTTCTCTGTCTCCCAGTGCTCTCAGCACAGGCAAAGACCTTATTCACAGAAGATAATTCCTGTATATTATTTTACGAAACGGGCTGTGGCCACAGAAAGAAGAGGGAAAAGGTGACACTGTGAGTATCATGCTGGATGACGGGAGAAAGAGGGAGGTCAGGAGTTGAAGGAGGTGCAGGACGGGCGGCCGACCCTGGGGAAGAGGAGAGAGGGGAGGAGGAGAGGCGGACGTTAGAGGAGGAGGAAAGGATGACGGGGCGAAGGAGAGAGAGGGGGAGGAGAGGAGGAGGAAAGGATGACAGGGCGAAGGAGAGAGAGAGGAAGGAGAGGCGGAGGCGTTCTCACCTCCATGGGGGTCGACAGGGTGACGGTGGGGGAGCTGAGGCTACGGGGTCGGCGCAGCTGGGGCTCGCTCAGATGGCTGTTGATGGTTACCGTGGACGCGGAGGCCGAGGCGGAGGCGGAGGCGGAGCCCGAGGCGGCAGCGGAGGTGCTGGCCCCGTCTTCCGTGTGCTGCGGTGGAGAGAGAGCCTTTAGAGCGAGGCCGGGTCTCATTAGGCCATTAATCTACAGAGGAGAAGCCCTCCAATGAGCACGCACCGTGGCCTCAGCGCGAGAGCTGCTTCCTGGACATGAAGGGAAGGTCAGCCAAACAAAATGCAGACTTCAAATGAACATAACACTCTGCCCTATGGGGCCGATTCAACCTTTGGATTGAGTCTCTAGAGTACCATCTTATCCGAATGTAATTCGAGTACTGTTGCTGCGGTTTTCAGGTAATTTTGTTTTCATGTGCAATAAACGGATCAGTTTTCACCTGCAATAAACAGATCCTAGCTTTGGAAAACGGAGTCTCTGCGTTCATTTTATTTAAAAAAATTTAATGAACCACATACTTTCAGTGAACCATAGGAGTGACCACTTGAACAGCACTTTAATTGTGCTGTAGGGGAAAAACAAAATTCTCCCAAAAATACATTTTTCACGCAGCACAGTTTAAACCCAGTGGATTTGGTTCGTGCGCATTGGTACCTGCATTAAACACAAAGTTGTGGAAACAATGGGAACCTGCATGTGAATTTCTACCAGTCATTAGTAGTCTATAACAATGATTAATTGACCTTCCCTTGGCTAAAATAAAATGACAAGAGAGGAATGTTTTTCAGCTAAAAGAGGAAGAGCTAGAGAAAAGGAAAGGCATGGAATCTGGTGAGAGAAGAGGAGGAAACAGAAATGAGAGGAACGGCGAGAGCCGCGTTGGCGGACGTGATGTGCACAAAGGTTAGAGACGATCCCCTGAGGGATGGATGAGAGGATGAGGAAGGAGGAGCGCGATGAGGAAGGAGCCGGCCGGCCGGCTGGCCGGCCGGCGGAGGGACGCGGACGCCGCCGTCGGCCCGTGTACCTGCTGGATGGGGCGTGTCCAGGTGGTGCTGCGGTTGTTGTGGTTGACGTAGTAAGTGCGCCCCTTGCCGTCCTTCCTCTCCTCCCATCCCGGCGGCAGGCCGGGGGTGGTGAAGATGTACGCCGAGGACGGGGACTGGCCAAGCGAGAGAGCAAAGCTCCGGTTAGATCACCTGACCTGAGCCGGGGGGGGGTTATGAACTGTGACCCTCACAGGACGTGCCACGATGGACCTCTGAAGAGTTGGACCCTAATTTTGATGTTTTAAAGGGATAGTTCGGAATTTTGGACATGACATCTCAATTACGACTTACCCATGATGTAGTTGATTGATGGAAACCATTTTCAGCTAATTCCATGCTGTACCTTCTTTTGGACATACACACGTTGCTAATGCTAGCGCAACTCTATGGTAACCGATAGCATCCACTACCAAACGCACTTAAACACTCCACAGTGCGCCCAAAGCAAATAAAATACGACGACAGTCTATCTGGGGAGCGATACTTTACGTCACCTACGAATGCATTTCCGGTACTGGTCGACTACAACAACAAAGAAGAGCAACAAGTTGCAATGGCCACGTTCGCCGCCATACTTCCACAGAGAATATAGGTCAGCACAAAGTAAAGGATTCAACGATAGTTTGACTTCAAAAATGATGGTATAAACACTCAAAATAACCCCGACAGACTGTCGTCGTATTTTATTTACTTTGGGTGCACTGTGGAGTGTTTAAGTGCGTTTGGTAGTGGATGCTACCGGTTACCTTAGAGTTGCGCTAGCATTAGCAACGTGTGTATGTCCAAAAGAAGGGACAGCATGGAATTAGCTGAAAATGGTTTCCATCAATCAACGACATCATGGGTAAGTCGTAATTGAGACATTATGTCTAAAATTCCGAACTATCCCTTTAATGTCTTCACCTTGCAATGAAATTAGCTATTAAAATGCTGTGTCAGCATGATATTGTGCTGGATTAATCAAGGTTCTAAATATTTACATTGCTTTCCCAGTACAAATGCAAATGTACAAAGGGGTCATTCCAAGTGACTTGACAAAAAAAAAAAGATGAATTTATTTCTCAAATAGAATCTTTTTAGACCTGAAAAGGGGCAAGATAGTTTTTTTCATGGTAACCTATGGCAATGTTGAGAAGCTTGTGAAAACATTTTTACACTTTGTACATGTGCATAATTCTACATTTCTGAGCCAGATGCCTCGTCAGCTATCAAATTAAAAAATGTAGCCTATATTCGGTTCACAAATCTTCTCTGCACAGTGTGGAAGGTATAGAAAGTGTTGCTCTACACCTGGTCACAAGACCGATGACCCAAATGTCATTCAGCTACATTGGAAAAGCACCGCTGCAGGTTATGTTTTAAACAATTATTTTAATGCAGTGAACCCATAATGAAAATAAACCAAGCAGGTATCCCCTTAAAAAGATAAAAGATAAGCCAAAGACTAACAGTGTCCTAAAATGCACTTTAATATTTAATTAGAGAGCTTTCAAAAAGCTAATATTGGCCTGACAATCCAGTGCGTCCAATAGGTGAGCTACGTGAGGTTTACCAGGCCCTTCGGCCCCACTCAGTACTAAAATCTATATTTAGAAAAGGGAGTGTCCAGAAGATTGACTTTTAGTGCTTCTCGAATGACCACGGGACAAGAAAGAAAGCCGTAACGTCAGCAGTACCGCAACGAGACGGCACAAAATATTTCAAAATGTTCAAAAAAAAAAGTCATCAGACACCTGCTCCACGTCTTTCAATGCAACGGTGCACAGGGGAACAATTCTCACACGCGGCAAGTAAGAGGCACAAACGGGACAAAACAGGGAAGGGACACATTTTACACAACACCGAGCAGACGATGTGCAGCACAGACTCCCTGCGCCGACGGACAAACGTCATTCCAGACTCAACACCGCAGAGTCCTTCCGCTCGGTATTAAAGCAGAACATCACCGAAGACCAATATTTAAGTGCCATGGTGGGATAATTATGAAACCGAATAAAGGGGAAGCCATGGCAGGGTACAAAGCACAGATGTCCTGGAGAGAGAACTACAACTTCTATCTGTCCAATAATCAGCGGATATTATGACAAACCACTAACCATCAGAGATATAAGATATCTCCGGGAACAAAACAAACACGCAAACACACACACAGAAGCACGCGCACAAACACAATGTACATGGAGCACAAACACAATGTACATGGAGCACATGCCACCACAACTGTCTTTGTTTATACATGGTGTACTAAGACTTTTATGAGGAAACAAAAACAAACTGGGTACAATTGTCAGTAGGACTAGTTAACTGTTCCCTGGGATAAAGTGGAAGTTATGGGTAGTAACTTCAACAGATTATTGTATTTCCAGAATTGCATTCATCTTAAGAGAAATCATTTTTGCTCACCATTTAATTCTGCTAAATTAATTAATAAACGAGGTAGTTAATTTAGGTAATTGTGAGTAGGATCCTTGGAATTCACCAAAAGGACAACCCAGGCTTAATTTGTATTGATGACATGTCAGACAAAACCAAAGTTGTAAAACATTTAAGATATAAATTGTGAGTACAATTTTCGAGATAAATCCTACGACAGCTAACCAATCCCAATCCGGCCTTAATTTATACTTTAACAAGTGGTAATATGAAATGAAAATAGAACAAAATGTGTGGAGTACACCGATGTGTTATGAAAGAAAGTTACCATGGGCTCCTCAACGCCAGTGACAGTTTGAGCTCTTGTTCTTCGGGTCTGGGTATTCTGCTGGCAGACAATAACTTTAGAGTGAGGCACGGGGGAGGGGGAGGGGGGGGCCCAGATCCACACTCCTTTCCCAGGGGGGGGCGCCCCGACGGAAGGACAGGGTTCGGGTTCGAGTGAGGGATTAGAGAAGTGAGGAATGGGGGAGGGGGCTCTCCGCGATTAGGAGGAATTTGAGAGGAAGCGAATGCGCAAGCGGCTGTCGGCATGGGAACAGCAGATAACGCCGGCGGGCAGCTGGTTGATTGTGGGGTGAAGGTGAAAATAAGCACTGTATGAAAGGCCTTCACCATTTCCCTTCGGACGGACTGCCAAAAGCAACTGTGAGCATTTAGCGTGCCAGAGACGGCCTGCAGCAGATTTACGATTGATGAAAGGGCGTCGCCTTACCGTGATCTTTCAAAATGTGGACGGCCATTTCAAATGCCTGACAAATGTCAGTTTTACTAATAAAATGCACCAAGACGTTGCATATTGATATCGAATAGTATATGACAAATTTTCACCAAGAAAAAGTACAACATGTTTAAAGCCTTATACCTGCCACTGGTTAATTTAATAAGGTTTATGTTTACCATAGACAGAATAAAAGTACATTCGCAGCTGTTTTTGATGTGGTAACACCTATGAGCACTAAAGCCCTGTATCACACAAATATTCCATAATGATGTGAAAATAATTCTGAAGAACCTTTACAGAACCACACCTACTTGTAAAAGAAGAAGATGTGTGGGCTTCACTAATGCATACCCACTAGGCCATTAATAATGAGGACTGGTGTGAGCCAATAGAAAAGTAGCCTAAATATCTGTTCAAACGACAATACATTCAAACATTTTTTTTTAAACCTACACTACCGTTCAAAAGTTCGAAATCACTAAGGAATTTTTATGCTTTTGAAAGAAATCGATACTTTTATTCACCAAGGTGGCATTAAATTGATCAAAAAGTACAGTCACAACATTAATAATGTTACAAATGACTATTTTAAATAATTGTTTGTTAATTCAATCTTTACACATGATTGCAAAGTCCCATTTTCAGCAGCCATTACTCCAGTGTAGAGTATTCTGGGGGCAATTGTAACGGGTCAATTGTAGCACAATATTTTGTTACAATTGCCCCCAACCCTGAACACATGAAACTAGCTAGCTTGCTGGATAGAATCTCAGCTCTAGCTTGTTTCAGATCGGTGCAATTTTATGGTGTTGCAATTGCCCTCTGTTACAATTGCCCCCAGAATACTTCTACTAACAACACGCTGTGTTACCTCATCCTTAAGTAATCATGCTAATGTGCTAATTTGGTACTAGATAAACCATTCCAATTACATTAAGCGCAGCTGGAAACAATTGTGCCCATTTAATGAAGCTATAAATAGTAGTGTGTAACATTATCAATGTCTTGACTGTTTTGATCAATTTAAAGCTACCTTGGTGAATAAAAGCAACAAATTCTTTCAAAAACATAAAGATGTCTCAGTGTCCAACAAGGGACCTGAAGTTCTGAATTAATCGAAAGCGACGAAACCGCCATACCTACACATCTGATGATAACTTTGTGACAATATAGTCAGTTATCTAACCATCTACTTCAGAGCCCTGACCTGTATGAAACACACCTGCCTAAGAGCCATTGTGAAGAGATCCATGAAACAATGAATCTAAAAAAACCACGGTAATCCTCAGGCTAGCTATTGATACATTACAAACCTACAGCTACAAGGGCCGATGCATCAGCAACTGGCTCCAGAGCGAGAATGGACTGCATGCTTGCGTAATATCCACACGCTCCCACGCCCCCACAGGGACCCAGTCTCTCATTACCCCCACCCCCCCCCCCCTGAGTGAGAGAGAGGGACGGACGCTTCTAGAAGACACCTGAGATAGACGAGGCAGAGCGAGCCAACGGTGCTCCCTCACACCCTACCAGAGACCAGCCCGTTTGCCACCGCTCAACGGCGCGTCGTCCTACGCTACGCTCACTCCAACAGCGAAGGGAAAAGCCCCAGAATTCCCCCCGAATGACTCAGCATCAGCCGAGGAGATCTTAAGGCAGCAAGCACAAACCTCAAGAAGCAACAAAACTCAATAAACTCTCTCCGCGATTGGCTTGGCTTTCTGAAATCGCCCATTCATAGTTCACAATATTGCATTCACGCCATGACACTGTATACTATTCGTTACCATGCCATGAGCTATTTGGCCGTGGTGCTGATTACAGGCCCAGCTGTTATAACAAATCAAAGGGGAGAGCAACCATGTTAAACGCATCAAGAGCTTAATGACCATTTAATTATTTCAGATACAAACTGAGATAGGAAATGGCGTGTTGAGTTTTCCAAGGCCCCTGTGACCGCTCTTTAATGATTAGACCCTGTGGAAGTGGTTTTATGCAAGACAAAGCCCAGGTAGCATGTACCTCCTCCTGCAAATCAAATTGCCTCACGAATCGCTCAAACACCGCCAACAAAGCCAGCAAAGTCAGAGCCTGCTGTGCGATCGTCGTCAGGCGCGGGCGCCTTGCCAGACGCGGCCCGTTCCGACTGGCCAGAACCCACACGGGAATCAGTCCCGCGCGGAGCGGCAAGCGAGAATGAATCACTGCATGCAAGTAGAGGTGAGGAGGCGAAGAGGAGGCGAGTCGCTGTGTGAGATGCGCGAGAGGAGGAAGGAGGGGGGAGGCGGGGCGGGGGAGACGGAGACGGCGTACCGCTGGGGGAGGGGGCTGGGCCTGGTCGCTCACTCCGTCCGTCATGCTGGAGGAGCGCAGTCTGGAGGGTAGCTGGCTCTGCTGGAGAGAGGAGAGAGAGGAGGAGCCTGGCGTAAGCAGCTCAGACACTCAGAGCTTAAAACACCGCTCTCAGCGCTTGTTTTTCTGTCTTTGGGAGCGCTATGGATGCCTTGAGGTGGACTGTTTAGACTGTTGCAGGTGTGCTATGAAACTAAGCCAGCCCTGTACTACTGAAAGAGGGCTGGGGACAGGGAACGAAATTAACTTTTTCCAACATTTTACCAGCCACATTACCGTTTACAATATAACACAACCTGGTTGGTTACCTGCCAAAGTGGCTGCTAGATTCAAAATCTTAATGGCCACAATCAAAATTTTACCAGCATTTGGCTGGTGACAGGTGTTAATTTCACACCCTGGCTGAGGGTAAGGGGTCAGGGGTCAGGGGTCTCACCACAGCAGGGCCATGGCTTGCGGTCTCGCCGTTGGTGTCGGCGGCGAGCGACAGGCGGAGGTTGATCTCCTCGGAGAACTCCTGGGGGCTGGACTGTGGGGCGGGCGTGGGCGTGGGCGAGGAGGGGGGCGGTAGAGACTGGCTCAGGGTGTCGGCCTCCGAACTGGACTCCTCCTCGGTGATGGGGTCCCAGGACTGGAAGGGAGGGCAGGGGCATGTTGGGCATGTTGGGCGTATCAGTTGAGAGACACGCAGCGGACTGGGCGGGCAGGGGAGGGAGCAACGGCTGAAAATCCCCAGGTGGGGCTGCCTAAATCAGGGGTTTGGAACCTCAACCAAAAAGAGCCGGTGTGGGTGTGGGTTTTTGTTTTAGCCCAGCACTAAGACGCCCGATTCTACTTATCAAGGTCTTGACTGATTAGTTCATTAGTTGAATCAGGTGTCTGCGTAATGCTGGGCTAAATCAAAAACCTGCACCCACAACGGCCCTTTTCGGATGAGGTTCCACACCCCTAGCCTAAACGCTGCCCTCCACAGCCGTAGCCACGGGGCGCCCCAGTCTCTCACCGCCTCGATTTGCCCTCACTGAAAACACTCACAGTTATATCACAGAATTAGACGGCGAAGTACAGCATTGAAATTCAGGCTTGCAATATTTGCAAGGGTCCCGAGTCGGGGACCCGCTCACTCACGTCGTCCAGATCCCGCGGCTCAACGTGCTCGTTTTCCAGGTCCTCGCTGATGTGCCGCCGCGAGCGGAACACGCGGTGGGCTTCCTGGTTGATCTGGCGAATGTGATTGTCGTTTTCCGTCTCCGAGACCATGTCCCTGAAACACAGCGGGATATTCTTAGCGCCTATGCTACGCGCCACTCATCTTACTGTAAAGGGAAGCGCTGAAATATTTATGTGGCATACCTCAATCCCACTACTGGAGGCCTACACATCTTGAAACCTTTCTGTTAAGCCTATGCAGTAAATATTATGCCACCTAGATAGATCATTGAAAGAATACAAACTAAAAATCTATTTCAGCCTGTTCCGTTTTCACAAAAATCATTTTTTAAGCAAAAACTCTATCAACTCTAAAAACCTTTTACAAATCAGAGACGCACATTTGGAATGGGGTTTTCGCACACTAATGAGGCATGAACAGCCATCTCCTCCCTTAACACTAAAAAAAAAAAAATCCTTGATTTGCATTGCTATTTGGAAACCGCTTACAAACGTCAAGACGAATCAGCATTTAAGACGGCTAGTCTACAGTCAGCCAAAGACAGGCTGAGGGCTTACAGTAAATGGAGCACTCTAAGCCTGTGAGTAGTGTTGATTCAAACTAGCGCCGCTGCCAAGCAGGGCTTATTGTTGAGAAAAACGTTACGGCGATCCACAGTACTATCGAGACCCTACACAGATCTGTACACTGTATCTTGATGTGCAAAACAGTTGCCTACTAATGCTAATCTTCATTCGTTTTAACGCGGCTACTTTACACTGGGAGTGACTAGTCATAAAGCGTGAAATAGTTGTGTCTAACGCGTAGGGGCAACTAAATCACGTTTCTGACTAAACACAAGGGAACCTCAAATAACCTAGACACGAGATAAAATGATACCCTATTAGAGTTACCTAAACAACGGCACAGGTTTTCGGCCTTCATATTTGACAATAACAAGACAGAAAACGTGCACAAGAATGCTCTTTGGAAGACAGAAGTCAAATAAACAATGAAAAACGATAGCAGGCTAAAATAGCTCAGACTGTAACGGGCAGACTTTAGAACACTGGGGTCAGAACTGCCAATAAGCAGGTGTGAGTGTATGAGTGGGCAGTGCAATTGGCCAACTAACAGAGCCGATTTATTTGGCCGTCAAAGCAAAAACAGAAAATGACCCTGATGATATGTGGCAAATTTCCCCTTTTTTCAGTGATAAGGGAATGAAGGGTCCACGGTTATGTAAACGGCGGCTGTTAGTGTGAGTCACACTCACACGTTGCTGGGCCTCTTCCACTGCGTGCTGCGGTTGTTGTGGTTGACGTAGTACGTCCGGCCCAGGTTGTCCACCTTCTCCTCCCACCCGGGGGGCAGGGGGGGCGGAACCTGCTGCTGCCGCTGAGAGCCGGAGTCTTGGGCGTCGGCCACCTCCCAGCCCTGCCCAGGAAAAGACGCGAGAGTTGGCAGAACACCTCCCTTCTGCCGTTGCTGACAGACGCGGTTACCGCACGCGGGGTCAGAAGTTAGGAATGCTGACATTTCCTAACATTTTCTCTGCGGCGGTGACATTTCTTACAATCTAAGCTAGTACCCATGTCTAGCCACCTCACCTGTCTATAACTTTCTGTGGCTGGAACACATGCACACACACACATACATATATACACACACACACACACACACACATGCACATACACGCACACACACATACACGCACATGCACACACATACACACGCGTGCACACGCACACACACACATACATATACACACACACGCACACACACACATACACACGCGCACGCACCGCACGCACGCACGCACACACACACGTGTTCCATATGATTTTCCTCACAATGAGGCAGGGTTAGTAGATTGTCCCTCCAGAATAAAGGCAGCCCATATTTCCAGACACGTCTGCTGGATAACAGCTTACCTCCGCCTCTTCCCTAGTCTCGCTGTTCTCCTCTTCCTGTCCACCGTTTTTGGGCAAGTACGCCATTTTCAGGCGCAAATAACCCTTCACCCGGGACTTGTGACTGAGAGAAAAAACAGACAAGCTCTTTCAGGATATTTTATTGCACACCACATGCACCACTCACTTAAATAGGAATGCACAGGTGTTTTTGCAAATCACTAAAAAAAAAAAACATCTCCACAGTAGTTTAAGTTGCTTTTACAAACGGCACATTTGTATCCTACCAGCAGTACATATAAAGGGCAAATTAACTGGCCAAATCGAAATGTCGCTCAATGTAATATTGAGCAACATTTAGACGAGATCTTATGTAACTGATATCCACCAACAACAGTTGTTCATACTTAGTTTTGTACTGACCTTCGAGGCCTGAGCAGGAAGTCCTTAAACGTATATGGCCGTTCCATCGTGGGATCTTCGGTCTAAAAATTAAAGCGTCATTAAAATTTCAACAAAGGTGAAATAAATGACCAAGAGGTCCTCATATCACGTTATACAAGTCAGACATTCTGAAAAATGTGAGGGTGTTACGTCACGCTTGTGTCCCGAATTTAACACAAGTTATGTGTTCAGGGGCAGAGTTGCTTGTCATTGCTTGCCTCTGTGGCAACAGAACCATTAAAAATAATTGGCAAAATAATGCACACATACATGTGGAGAATAATGGAAGCCTTCTAGAGGCCTTGGGGGAACAAAATGTCTGAAGAGAGCGCTGTCAGTTACGCAACAGGACTGAACTCAACAGCATTACACAGTGTGTAAGAGGTGTGTCCACAGAGCGCTGTCAGTTACGCAACAGGACTGAACTCAACAGCATTACACAGTGTGTAAGAGGTGTGTCTGAAGAGAGTGCTGTCAGTTAAGTAACGGGACTGGACTCAACAGCATTACAGTGTGTAAGAGGTGTGTCTGAAGAGAGCGCTGTCAGTTAAGTAACGGGACTGAACTCAACAGCATTACGCAGTGTGTAAGAGGTGTGTCTGAAGAGAGCGCTGTCAGTTAAGTAACGGGACTGGACTCAACAGCATTACAGTGTGTAAGAGGTGTGTCTGAAGAGAGCGCTGTCAGTTAAGTAACGGGACTGGACTCAACAGCATTACGCAGTGTGTAAGAGGTGTGTCTGAAGAGAGCGCTGTCAGTTAAGTAACGGGACTGGACTCAACAGCATTACACAGTGTGTAAGAGGTGTGTCTGAACAGAGCGCTGTCAGTTAAGTAACGGGACTGAACTTAACAGCATTATGCAGTGTGTAAGAGGTGTGTCTGAAGAGAGCGCTGTCAGTTAAGTAACGGGACTGGACTCAACAGCATTACGCAGTGTGTAAGAGGTGTGTCTGAAGAGAGCGCTGTCAGTTAAGTAACGGGACTGGACTCAACAGCATTACAGTGTGTAAGAGATGTGTCTGAAGAGAGCGCTGTCAGTTAAGTAACGGGACTGGACTCAACAGCATTACACAGTGTGTAAGAGGTGTGTCTGAAGGGAGCGCTGTCAGTTAAGTAACGGGACTGGACTCAACAGCATTACGCAGTGTGTAAGAGATGTGTCTGAAGAGAGCGCTGTCAGTTAAGTAACGGGACTGGACTCAACAGCATTACGCAGTGTGTAAGAGGTGTGTCTGAAGGGAGCGCTGTCAGTTATGTAACGGGACTGGACTCAACAGCATTACGCAGTGTGTAAGAGATGTGTCTGAAGAGAGCGCTGTCAGTTAAGTAACGGGACTGGACTCAACAGCATTACGCAGTGTGTAAGAGGTGTGTCTGAAGAGAGCGCTGTCAGTTAAGTAACGGGACTGGACTCAACAGCATTACAGTGTGTAAGAGGTGTGTCTGAAGAGAGCGCTGTCAGTTAAGTAACGGGACTGGACTCAACAGCATTACACAGTGTGTAAGAGGTGTGTCTGAAGGGAGCGCTGTCAGTTAAGTAACGGGACTGGACTCAACAGTATTACGCAGTGTTTAAGAGGTGTGTCTGAAGGGAGCGCTGTCAGTTATGTAACGGGACTGGACTCAACAGCATTACGCAGTGTGTAAGAGGTGTGTCTGAAGAGAGCGCTGTCCGTTAAGTAACGGGACTGGACTCAACAGCATTATGCAGTGTGTAAGAGGTGTGTCTGAAGAGAGCGCTGTCAGTTAAGTAACGGGACTGGACTCAACAGCATTATGCAGTGTGTAAGAGGTGTGTCTGAACAGAGCGCTGTCAGTTAAGTAACGGGACTGAACTCAACAGCATTACAGTGTGTAAGAGATGTGTCTGAAGAGAGCGCTGTCAGTTAAGTAACGGGACTGGACTCAACAGTATCACGCAGTGTGTAAGAGGTGTGTCTGAAGAGAGCGCTGTCAGTTAAGTAACGGGACTGGACTCAACAGCATTACGCAGTGTGTAAGAGGTGTGTCTGAACAGAGCGCTGTCAGTTAAGTAACGGGACTGGACTCAACAGCATTACAGTGTGTAAGAGGTGTGTCTGAAGAGAGCGCTGTCAGTTAAGTAACGGGACTGGACTCAACAGCATTATGCAGTGTGTAAGAGGTGTGTCTGAAGAGAGCGCTGTCAGTTAAGTAACGGGACTGGACTCCACAGCATTACGCAGTGTGTAAGAGGTGTGTCTGAAGAGAGCGCTGTCAGTTAAGTAACGGGACTGGACTCCACAGCATTACGCAGTGTGTAAGAGGTGTGTCTGAAGAGAGCGCTGTCAGTTAAGTAACGGGACTGGACTCCACAGCATTACGCAGTGTGTAAGAGGTGTGTCTGAAGAGAGCGCTGTCCGTTAAGTAACGGGACTGGACTCCACAGCATTACGCAGTGTGTGAGAGGTGTGTCTGAAGAGAGCGCTGTCAGTTAAGTAACGGGACTGGACTCCACAGCATTACGCAGTGTGTGAGAGGTGCCTCACAGCTCCGAGCGAGCCCCATGAATATTTTAACAGGCAGGCTACATAAATATGAACAATGGCCGTCTCTGCCCGAGAGAGGGACTGCAGTCACGGGCATTTACGTAACTGCAGATGGGACTGGCTTGTGTTGACGGCGCTGTGAGAAGACAGTGCCGGAGTCGCGGGGGGAAGCGAGTGTGGATAAAATGATGTCGGGTTAGCTTCTCTTCTGCTGTCCGCCACTGCAGCAGGAACTGGGCTCAACCCTCTTTAACATCAATCGATTATCCACCAGGCCGACAAATGCCTAAAGCAGCACTAAAGCGTGGAAAACTGAGAAAACATAGTCACCCTAGGAATAAACCTAAGACTAACCTATAAATCCTTCCTGCCAGCCTACCAAAATTCGGTTGAAGGGCTCCACCAAATGAGTGGGCAAAAATCTCCTATGACAGAGTAGCCTATACTTTTTAACAAACCACGTAGCAAATATGAATGTCTGACCTGGGTTTCTTTAGCTGCTATCAGACATTTAGTTCACCTATGTAACAACCGAAGCAAAAAATACATTGGGGAAATCCAACGTTTTGGCTAGTCACAAAAATCATGTGGAATGCTTACTTTGGACCTACGAATGGCATACACCCAAGTCGGAGCAACTCTGTTATGACGTTCCGTCCACACTGCACATTGGCAGCTGGGATAGGTACAATGAGAGATGCCGGAATGTTTCCTTCACCATTTGAGGGAAAATCCCTCCAACTTCACAAGTAATTGAGACTTTGGATGCTTATATCCAAGAGAGCAACCGCCCCTCCTCTCAAAAATAGGTTTTAATACCAGTTTAAGGGTCACTCAAACATAATATTCTCAACTTACTTAAAAAATATATACTTTATTTTATTTTATGGCCCGAATCATGTAACGGAAAGACCTTAGTTTATGGTACCACTGAATAACACTTCAGATTAATAATAGCTAAAGTGATACTTTATTCCCATTAATACACATTTTATATCACCCAGACCCCTGGTCTTCTCAAAGACAGTTTGAGTACCACCTCCACATCGACAAACTTATAGCCCTCTCTGCCTCTCTTCGCTACAGGGATAGCCCTTTAAGTAAGGCCCTTCTGTTTACATTCCTGACAGATTTCTTTCCACTCCTAACAGGGATCGAGTCTCCACTGTGCGCCGTTTAATTGCAACAACAGCTTCTTCCATGTGACAAAGACAGGCCCCTCTCTATGGGGGGGCGGAGTAACGGCCAATCTCTTTTCAAACAGCTTTTGAGACAAACCTCACAAGCGGGGGGGGGGGGGGCTGGGGGGGGGATTACTCACCGGCAAATGGTTAAGAGGCACATCGACCTGTCCCAAGAAATCATCTCTGGTCTGAAAGAAAAGACAAGGAGAGAGAGACGCAATTCAAACCTTCGGCCGTGACGCGAAGCGACTTCGCCATTCCGACACAGACGAAACATGGGCACTGGGCCGCTGCGTAACTCCGCAGTTAGAATGTGTGTACGCAGCAGGTGGAGAGAGAGAGAGAGAGAGAGAGAGAGAGAGAGAGAGAGAGAGAGAGAGAGAGAGAGAGAGGGCGAGAAGGCGAGAGGGCAGGGGGGCCGGTAAACCCACAGGCTTCATTTTACAGGGGGAAAAACCCAGGATCCAGAACCCAGGGGCAAACCACACACACAGGAGAGAGACACGGAGGGAGGTAGAGGAGGAGGGGCCCGGCGGGAGCATCAAATCACATTGGCACCCAATCATTCCGCTGGCCCGTCTTTTTGCCGTGAGATTGACAGGTGACCCGAGTTGACCACAGTCCAGCGCATTGCATTACCTGTCCCAGGTGGAAAAGCCCATTCTTGGTGCGATCGTGAGCAATGGGAGCCTGTGTGTGTGGAACACAACTGGTTTAGACAACAAGGAGCAGCAGCTCGGGCCTAGCTGCTTTAGCCTCAGGGCAGCCCAAGTCACGTTCAACAGACTAGCCCCTGGATTCAATCCAAGCCGCCAATTCATATGCATCATAAGTGCTATTCAATCAAAAATAAATACATAAATAAATTTGACACCATATTACAACAAACGGCTTTCTTTTTGTGCCAGGGGTCTGTAAAAGACCCTGTGAAATCACTTTTCAAACTTTTGAAGTTGTCCTTATGCCATAAGAAGCATATGTATGCTTACCTTTTTTCATTTCTAAGTGGGGGAAAAAAAACAAAAAACATTTGCTTTTGATGCAAATGTTAAAGATTTGTGAACAGAGCTTGGGGACTGAAGAGGCATAGAGACTCTGCTATGAATGCTCACTTTTGATAGGCAGCCCAATAAATTGACTCACATTAGCGTTAGCTAGCTAGCAGAACTATATGGAAAACATTTAGTTTCCCATGGAAATTTCCCATTTTACTTAATGTAACTGAAGAAATCAGGGGTACGCTATTGTTCTGCTTCATGTTTTTATAGTATCAATTTTCCGATAATGTGCTTACAGTCCTGCACAATAATCAATAACATATGTAGAGATACTTTGTCTACCATTACATTATGTTACTTTATACCAAATATATAAAACAAACACTGCTGGCTAATATAGGTAGCAACAGGCTACGCACAGAAAAGAACACAAAAATGCAAAATTCTACAATACTACAAAATTTAGGAATGAATCCCTAAATCCTTGAAGTTTTAACAGGGTACAGAAAGGTATACCACTTCAGCTTCCTAAGTAGTCCTACAGCTTTGAGGCACTTTCTGCAAGACATAAATATGCGCTCTACAAAACACCACCATCAACACAAATAAACAAGCACACGAAAACAAAACTCCTGAGTGACACCCGATGCGATCTCAGGCAAGGCAGAGGAACAAGACCCTCTTCATGCTGTCGGCATAAATATTCATGAGCACGCCTGCCACTCGGCCCACCCCCGCCCACACTGACAAACTGCAGACAGTGGAGAAGAAAACAACACGCACTTGCCGTCTGTCAGGCAAAAAAAAAAAGCTCTTCAGTTAAAGACGAGCCTTACGCAATATTACTGGACGTTAAAAAACGGGCTAAAAAGTATGAATAATGCTACCTTTGACTCACATTTGTTCTAGACAGTGCCGGACTTCATCTACACATTTTCTAACAACAAACAACTAAGCAACTACCGGAAGAAGAGTGAATAGTAAACTCCAGTTAACCGCGGTGGCATTCATTGTCCTAAGGTTACAAATGAGTCACTGGCTCTGTAATCCAGTTTGACTCGGGAAGCCTGTAACTTATCTCACTAAGTATTACTATTTATTGCCCACATAAAGAGACCATGAAGGAACACAGCTCCAGTGACTAACTGAAAGCCATTTACATTTTTTTTTTCTTCACAGTCTCAATAATGTTATTTCTTCCTACCGAAGGTTAAATGTCTCCTTACATAAGGGTGAGGTTTTTAAGAGGCCCCTTGCATAAGGGTCATGTTTTAAAGGCGCGGGAGTTGGGTGGTGAAATTACAAAGGTCACTCGCCCCATGGCACAAAGTGAAGTGGGGTCTTATCGCCGCGGGTACACCTGAGCGCCGGGCCCAGCGCCAGTCGAGACTCAGGTATGCGCGCTGGTGCGGCGCTGGCGCGGGCCGAGGCGCGGGCCGAGGGGAGGAGACGTTTTCGCGGGGACGGAAAGTTTTTCCTGGAAGTCTCTCCCGTTCCAGCCTCACAATGCGCCTTTAATGAGTCCGCCGCCTGTTAAAGGAAATACTCGCCGAGTCACCACGTGGCCACGGCGGAGCGAGCAGCTGGCTTCCCCTACGCTTACATTTTACCCTCTGAGAGACGGGAGAGAGATGGACACGGAGATAGAAAGAGAAGAAGAAGAAGAAGGGAAAAGAAAAGAAAGGCGGAGTAGGCCGGAGAGACAGGAAGGAGGCAGACGCGGCGATCTAAAGGAAGGCTCTAGTGGGTTGGGTCCGTTCTCTCACCCGAGCCACAGGGAACACACATACAGTAAGAGCCTGATTGGGAGGCCCGAGGGGGTAGGGGTAGGGTTACAATACCGTGTAACCTCAGGACCAGCGAGCTGCCCTGAAAAAAGCTCCCCACAACAATCCCCGCACATGCATGAGCACAAAAATAAGTCGGAGCCCCCAGCAAATATAGCCACCGGCTCTTTATGAATGGCAACGGCACTTACTCTGAACTGGGCTACAACCGGCGCATAGTTGCGCTCCCCGCGCCCCCCCCCCCGCCACACGCAGAGACCTTTTTTAAGGAAGGCTATTGCTAGAAGGCGCCAGGAAGAGGCATGTTTTAAAGGACTTTGAGGAGATTTCCCAATATAACCGCGTGTGCTCATGAGCTCGTCTCGTTCGGCGCAGGGCTGCGGCCCTACAGTCTCCGAGGTGACCACTGAAACACCTCCCGGCTCCAGCTCTTTTAATGAATGTCTTTATGAATATTTGGGTGTTTAGTATAACCCTGGTGAAGGATTATGTTGCCCGTTTGCACAAAGATCACTGAAACCCTGCCAGTGAGCCGCAGTAAACGGACAGCTAATCCCCCGCATCTTCCACCTGCAAAGGTGGCCTTTCACTAGCTAAATCCCATCTGATTTTATTTTATTTTATTTATGTAACCGCATGGAAACCAATTTAATAAATTAGATGCCACACTTGCTGTTGAAAGATGTACGCAAAACAACACTGGAAGAGTCTTTCAATGAAATCTCCTGACCCAGTACAAAGTACTATGAATAAAATATTGTCAGGTGAAGTGTAACGTAAAAATAAGTTTTTGGTGTCCATTTTCCGCACCATTTTTGAAGCAATCCTTAAATTTTTATTTCAAGAAGATTTTGATTCAACTGCAGTTATTATAGTCACACACGCGCAGCTCAAAATGACAACGTAAGCTCAAGGAGGAGTAAGCACTTTTCATGTAGCATGATAAATATGAGCGCTGTAACATTAGACGTTCCAATGACAAAATTACTGGACAGTATTTTGAACTGGCCTAAAAGCAGAAGTCACCACTTAATTTAAAGTCTCATAGACCCATTGCATTTTTATTGTGCATTTGTACTTCGACCAAATGGCTTGTTGAATAAGTGTCGATATTAACCTGCTGGCAGTATTGTTAGTAGTAGGCCTAAAAGGCCAATTTGATTTACAAGGAGGTTTACATGCCAATCTTTATTTTCTAAGATATAGTTTGCACGTTTACTGTATGTTTTTCTTGATTCTCAAGCTCAATGTAAAAAAACAGATTACGATCTCCAAATGGCGACAAAGTGGCACCGTATCAATAAACAGCATCACAATAAACGGTGCAATTTCTGGTGTTAAAAGGCACCCATGGCAATGATCAATGTTGTCTTTTTGTTTCACGGAAACCAAGGATAACATCTTGCACAAATATCATGTTTCCAGCTGGCTTCTCTCTCAAAAAGGTGGTGGTTTGGAAGGTGAGGTTTTTTATCATTTTAAAAGTCTGCCAGGACACAAAAATACAAATGAATATGTTTTAAATTTTTTTTTTTTTTTTTTTGTTACTTTAAATTAAAATTAATTTGAAATTAATATAATTTTTTAGAATTACAAAAGTGAAGCTATATCTTCTGCAGATTGAGGCAAATACCGCTGATGACCCAGATTCCATGGTCAACTAAAAGGTTGTGTTGAATTATGATTTGACATCAGTGCAGTGAGCAGACACAATTACATTGCAATTACATTTAATAAAATCTATTTTTAAGGGACTACAGATGAAAATTAGCCCTAATGGCTAAACCTGGCAATTTTTCATTATGTTTATTAATGTGCATTGTCCCTTTCTTAAATAAATAAACTTAAACTTTGATTTCACATGGTCAAATTTTAACTGGTAACTACTCAACCATTTATTGGTTCAGATATTCACTTGCTATTAATAGTTACAGGTCATTAGCGCTGTGGAATCTTCTTAAATGTAAACTTATCCATCTATGGAGAAACCATATGCTATACCCTGGCTTTGCAAGATGTCTGTTAGTTTTATAAAATAACAAACCTTGGGTCATCTTTCATTAGCTATGTCGACAATATACAGTATATCCATTATATATTTATTCTAATGCAGTGGTGGTCTACATAATTTCAAATACTATAGCTCACGGACCATGACATGCACATCTATAAATTAATGTGAATGTGCTCATACTTTTGTGTGGGGGAGGGGGTACCCAATATCTGCTGAAATTGTAACTGAAAGTCTGCTCAGGTAACAAAAAAGAAAGTTCACATAGAACCCAATATTAAACGTTACGTCTTTTGCTTAATCCAAACAACTGCCGTCTGTATCACAACTATTTGCTGTGGCCTCAAAAATACTGATATCTGATAGCTTGTTAAATTTATTTTATGTTTTTTGAATGTAGTGAAAACTTAGATCTTAATCCCCATCTGCTCAGCTGCTATGATTCACTGACTAATGCCAAAAGAAACTTGCAGTCTTCAGAACCAACAGCAAACAACCTCTGCAAATGCAAGCAACAGACAAATATCCCACAATTTGGCCTCCTCAAGAAAGATCTGCAAAAATCTACCAGAGTAATACGTCATTTTACAGGGCGAATTGATGATTTTCCCGGTACAAATTTTGCTGCTGAACGACAATCCATCTATGTATGTAAAAGTTCAAATGCCTGTGGTGTCGAAATAAAAAAGTAAAGACACAGTGTCTCAGATCTCAGATTCACGGTGTGCTCATTTCCCAGAATGTGGCTGTCCGTTCACGCCCCCACCACCAGCCATCTCCTGCTGACACTTCGTACACCCAATCCGCCCCCCACCGCCACCCCCCCCACGGCATTTTTATCTGAAGCTTAATTATTAACCTGCTCAATCATTAACTGGCTAGTGATAGAAATGAAAAGAAAAATGTTTACATTTCACTCAATGTCCTTTGAAGCTTCACGCTGGTAGCATGCTAATACATCTTGCTAAAGCGGACGCTGTGTTGTGGCTATCTTTAATTAAATACTTTAATTTTACTGGCTCGGTGTTGGTATTCCACTCATTACCTGGGGGCTAACGATAGTTGGCCTGCGTTCCACGTCCTGTTGGGGCATCAGACAGGGCTCTCCGCCTTGGGTGAAATAGATCTTAAACTGAGGTTGCCTTTTGTTCTGATCCTTCCTGATTTTGAAAGTGCAGCCTTGAGCAGCATCTTCCATATTCACGCCCTGGTCCTCCGTCTCGGGGGTCCCGCCCTTGGCCGTTTGGGGGCCGGCGCCAGGGCCGGGGTGCACGGGCTGGGAGGCGCTCCTCTCCAGCCGGATGCGCGGGTAGCGTAGCACGCGCTCGCCCTTGGCGCCCGCGAAGCTCATGTCCGCGCCCTCAGTCTGGGCGCCGTCGGGCTCAAGCTGCACCACGAGCCTCCGCGTGCCGGGACTCCCGTCGGAGTTCTGCCGCACGGACCAGCGGCGGGGGCCGCTCTGGCCGTCGGCGCCGTAGGGCCGGATGCTGAACCGCTGGACCTCGGAGCCGTCAGACGGCCTCCTCTGGATGCAGAAACCCCCGATGTTGATTCCGGGAGGTCCGCCGTTCGCCGCACCGGAGCGGCTGTATTCGCTCAGCACCTCTTGGGGAGTGCGGCAGAAAACCCTGTGCTTGCTCAGACCGGGTTCCACGGGTTCCGCGGTGGCCTTCCCCGACGGCTCTTTCCTGTTCCTGCGAAAGTCGGGAGGCGCGGGGTACTTCCTGCTGGGCTCGGTGTAGGGCGGAGCGGGCCCCAGAGGGTGTTCCAGGGGGCAGTCCGGGGAAACCCCATCGTCCCCGGGCCCAGCGGTGCGCTGCAGTGAGATCCGCATGGACGAGCTCTTGGTGGGCCTGGGCTCCACCTGGTTGAGGAGCTGAGGGATGAACATGGAGGAGCTTCGCTTCAGGGAGGCGTCCCTGGGCTGGGCGCCCCGCGGCTCAGAGAAGGGAGGCAGGCCCCTCTGGCGCGGCTGCATGTGGAATGTCATGGCCACGTCGTCTTCGGCCGCCCCTTCCAGCTCTTCGATCTCGGGGGCCGTGTTGCTGCGGCCGGAGCCGAAGTAGAGCCGGAGCCTGTGAGCCATTTTAGAGTTCCTCTCTCGCTCTCTCTCTCTCTCTCTCTCTCTCTCTCTCTCTCTCCCCCCCTCTAAGCTCTCTATCTACACTCCCACCCTCTGTCAGACGGATCCCGTCTCGATCCTTCTCCCTCCTTCTCGCTCTCTCTCTCTCTCTCTCTCTCTCTCTCTCTCTCAGCGAACGGAGCGAAGGAAAAGAGGAAAAGAGGAACTCACGCCACAATAACAAGAGAGGCACTGCCAGGGAGTTGAAAACTGCAAGCTGCAAGCTCCGGGGCGAGAGAGAGAGCGGGACGGAGCAGGGGCGAGAGCGGGATAAAGAGAGGGAAATAAAACAGGGATCCCATCTGCCAAACTGTTAGCACTGCAGACCGATAGCGACAGACAGCAGAAATAGCCCAAGTGACACGCAGCATTCCAGGCATGATTGGATAAGGGCACCCAGCACTCCTGCACACCGAGGTGAGGGTAGGGTGGCGGTGGTCATGTGACATGTGACAGAGAGGGAGGAGAGGGAGAGAACCTCTCCCCGTTTTAAACGGAGCCAGCCTGAAACGGCACCCTCTCAGCTGCTCCTTATCCATCAGGAGGACGAGGGCCCAGGAGGGAGGGAGGGAGGGAGGCGGCTCGCTGCGCTGAGTCAGGCAGGCCGTAAATCTCCACACACATCCTACGCGCCACCCCATTCCCGCTGCCGCACTTCCACACGCCGCTGGGGGGGAAGGGGGGGCGGGTTCTTTCAAAATACCATCGCTCACCGCGCAGGGGTGGCAAGAGGGGAACTTTACCAACGCCTGCCACTGTGCAGCTCACCAAGTTTAGGAACTGAAGAATTTGCCTTCCTCGTGACTCACGTGCACCTCACTTGTTACTCACATTTATTACAAGCAAGCGTCATTGGAAAAAAACTTTAAAATCCATATCCTAGAGCCCAGACCTGTGAACACACACTCAGCAGTCTGGTAAATAAAAATGCACATTTACAACTTGGTTACGATGTCTATTGTCTACCTTGAAGAAATGCAAAGTGAAGTAAAGCTGAGCACACAAATGCAGAGAGATTTGCCCAAAAAGAAGTTGCCGAACATAGTAAGACAGAAGAACAGCGAAGGTAAAATGAATGTGAACTACTTTCATAAACCCCAACATTTCTAAGTGTATATACGGTATACGCTTACAGAAGAACTCTGAGGCTGATGCCACGCAGAGTGCATTAACAAGCCTGCAATAATGCGGCCTTTGAGAGCTCCGATCATAGTGGACGCTTTGTACTGGTGGCTTGGGCAGCTGAGTCTGTTCCCCCCAGAGCGTCAGACTATCTCTGCGAAATAGTATGGAGTCGTCGGGCGATGACAGCCCGACATCTTATGGCGCGACGCAAGAAAACTCATATTGAAGGAATGCGCCTGATCTCGGTTACAAAACTCTGAGAGGGCTTTTTGTTTTGGAGTTTGGAGTGCACGAGCCCCCCGGCACGGATCAGGGGCAGCATTGCGTCAGCACTCTGACCCAATGCCATGTTTTGAATTCGATACATTTTGCACGGAGGAAATGTGCACCTGCACAAATCACTGCTCTAGGGGCGTGGCCATCTGTCATCCTTCTCAAGATGTTGATTTTTCATACATGAGCCGTTTCATTGGCTCTGCTTTAGCGTTTCATTTGACCCTTTTAATGTCGATATATGGTATTTCTCTTTCAAAGAGAAATAACAAGAATGAACAAATTACTGAATCAAACATTTCAGAAAGTAGTGCCATTTCTTCAAGATGTTGTTATTCTGGTTAAGCAGTTTCAGCATAAGTACATCCATCATCCAAGCTACATCCACCCCAAGCTAAAGATGTTCTGGCTAAGATTCCTTACACTGTTAAATTTGGTCTTTGTACAATGGAATAACATTGGTAGTCAATTCGCAGCCAGCTTTGGTTGCTAGCTATAACTTGCTGGCTTACAATCCAAAGATTGCCTTAATGGAAACATCAATACTTTTTTTTGTCAGCATATACAAATTGAATTCCTTCACTATGTCATTTTAGTTGAATAGGTACAACACAGTGGGTGTTCATTAGCCAAGATTAGTTTGAAAAATGTGATTTTAAACTTTGGTATTGTGGCAACCTCTCCATTGTATTAACAAGGAATACATCCATCCACATGGCTTCTGTATTGTTGATTCAACAGCTGGCTGCTGTACTGTCATATTGTTTTTGAAACCAGAGCTTCAGGAAGTATTTAATTATAATATATAATGTTAATTATAAGTGAATTAATTTTCCTCCAGTGAAAAAGAATACCTCCTAAAATTTAATAGCTAACCCAGGCCTTAAATATTATTGTATGGAGCCAAATTTGTGGCTGTCAACCTCATTGGCATTCTACATAAAATTGCATGCTGGATAATATGCTAATTTAAAAGTTGTCTAGTGCAGCAACAGGGGTGAAGAAAAATTTGAATTACTCATGAATATGCTAATCATGATACATTTTCCCAGATATCCTGCCCTGACAGGTCAAAGTATCTTTTGCATAAAGCCTACGTAGATTCTTAAATTAAGTGTGAAGATATTTTGAAATGCTTTGAAGTTGGATTTTTCAGATGTTTCGAACAGTTGTCCGGTGGCCAGTGTAGAAACCTTGAACTTTTGTGAACAAGCACAAAAGTTTTTTATTTTTTATTTATTTAATTGCTGTAATTAAAATCTCTATGAGAATCTCATTAGCTATGCTCTCTACTGCCTAAACACCCCCCAGCGATAACCTTTACTTGTTCATTTAACCGTTCCCACCGCAGCTTTTTAAAGAGTCACCCTCTGACTTTGTACGTTGGGTTTGTGTGGTCTTAAAGGTAAAGAGAAACTGTGCAGCTGCTGCTGCTATACGATGTAGCTCATATACACAGAAGTACATTAACATTGTTAAGGCACAGCTGTCAGAAAGTTAAGAGGCCTCTGTTGTTTTTAAAATGGAAAGTGTTCATTATGTGAAAGGGGTGATAGTTCAACTGAACTTTAGAAGGAGTGATGGCAACAAATCGAGTCTTCATAACTTATATCACAACCAAGCACAAACAGAATAGAGAACAATCGTCTATTCTAAGTGTGCGCCAACAAACACTAGGTCAATTGTTTCCATGTACAAACAAGTCTCATATTCAGCCCCTAGATTTCTCAGAATAATGCTGGTACGCTACATTAACAATTATGCATTAGTATTCAATGCATACTATATTATGATGTTATGCAAAAAATTTGAACAGAAACTTAACTGGCATTTTACAAAGCCATGAATTTTATTTTACGAGCACTAAGAACTCAAAACTCCTAGAACTACTTGTGTAATTACCCAGACACTAAATATTAATTATTAACTGAGAGAATGAGAATCATTTTCAGCACAATTAGCCACCAAACATGCACAGTGAATATGGATGAAAAGAAATATCACTGTAGTGGACTTGAATTTTAGGATTTGTCGTAATACCTAAAATGTAGCGTGAAGACCATATTAAGTGAGTTTAAGATATTATTCTCTAGTAAGATAATAAAATAAACATTTTTCAGAGTCATTATCACCAGTGTGCCACAAACCACCATAAACAAATTTAGACCAATACAATTTCTCAAATTTGTTTACCAAAGCAGAGGAAGATGTGTGACAGGGACACATTACAACCACTTGGGATTGTATTTTATTACATGTACATGCTTCTTCATTATTAAGAAATAGTTCAATCACACATGATTCAATTTGAAGAAAATAAAATCTGGCAGAAAGAACATAACGGTAAATCACATATTTTTCACAAGAACCGGTTTGTGGTATAAATCAAATAAAATAGCATTTTTCCTAACAATTTAACGCACGCACGCCACTTACCAGTCTGTTTTCATCGAACACCTCCAAGAGTAGTCTGTGGGTCTGTGGATAAACCTGGAAATGGAAGACAGAAGTTCATAACGTATAAATTTACAAAAATGAGAGTACAACAAATTAAAATGATACATTTAGCACATGTATAGATGTCTCAATATAGGCACTACAACAATTTTCAATACAACAAATTCCCTGGAACACAAATAAAATCACGGATATTTTCTTTATGTACTTCATAAACATATTAATATCTGTTCCAAGTCTTTTCTAAGATTCCAAAATGCTATGACAGCACGTCGCCATGAATCAAAGCGTCTAAAGACTGTTCTGTTGAGCATAAATCTCAGAAAGGTCACATTGCGATAGCCGTACGAGAATCTTCCCGTCCTAAATCACGTATGTGAGAAAAGGCTCATAAACGGAGCGAGACATGTTTGCGTGTGATTACAGTGGCCGGGGCCGAGCGACGCCCTTTAACATTTCACTGCCACCTCTGCATTGTTTAACAGCGCTGGACAGGAACAAGCACGACTGAGGGACTTTGCCAGTTTCACCGTTATATTTCGTTGGGAAATGTCCAGCAGTTTACAGTAAACACAGAAGCAAAATTTGCAAAATATTTATGTCTAAAGCCGGGTACAAATCACATAATCCGTAATAAGATTTAATTGACCGACGATCACACCCACCTCCACTCAGCTGAATAAACATACTACTCTGGTCGTGCCGTTTCAGTAGTCATTGCCTTGCAAACTGACATTTCAATTAGGCAAATGTAAAATGCATTATATATAATGATACATATGCAAGAGTGTCTACACATGAATAAGGACAAGTGTTTGCATGTGAATATGACTTACAAACATATTAATAAACACTTTTTAAGGTCTCCTCATCTCAATTCTCTGCTAACTGAAGGCAAGCACTTAATTTGCCAACCAATTAAAATTTCCACCAATGTTCATTAACCAGATTACAAGAAGGATATACTTCTCTGGCAACAATCCGCGTTTAATCAAAGTTATATTCACTATTTATCTAGGCCAGTCAGTCAAGACAGCGTGACTATTACATATAGATTATTATTGAAATGAGAGCGCCAATTTTACAACATCGGCATGCACAGACATTTCCCAGAAAAGGCTTCCTTGGTTAAAAAAAGCATGTTGTATTTAGCATTTTTTTCATATAATATTTAGAAGCATGGAATGCAATAGTCTGAAGAGAGTTCGAAAACATAACAGTTCATTTGTATAAAAAGTCACACTATTTCTTATGCGAAACATTACAAAACACACATTTTCACAACCATGCAGCTTTAATGTGACAAGGGCACAGGAAACAGGCTTCGTTTAACACGGCGAGACCCGTAAGCGAGAAAAAAGCTGCCATCAAAAGGTGTTGAAATATTAAGTATTTTTGACCTCTGTTCTCAAACCATTTCAAACAAAGTTTGCCGTTGCGTTCATACGCGTGACTCAATTTGCGTTTGTTAGTTTAACCCTGCTTGCCCGCTGATTGGCACGGAGCTACACTTCCCCTTCACACTTAATATTGAAAATACACATGTACTCACTCTGAAATAAAATTCCTCGTTCCATTTTGGATTCAGAGTCTGAAAAAAATGGGAGAAAAAACATTGCATTTTTAACGCCAAGACATAACAAGAGAGGTTTTGTATATTTGTTTTCTCATTTAATAAATTCTGTCAATTCATAAATGTGATGTTATGAATATTGACCACTATTATACCCATCACCAAAGGGAAAAGAAATACATTTGAAAACAGCCGCTACCCTTGGCAGAGCACTTTGTGCATTTACTTACTCACTGAGCCCCATAAGAAAATATTGATTGACACATCTTTTACATTACATTAAAAAATATCTTCTTACCTACTGTGACTCAGATATGTATAGACTAGACACACGCACACAAACACGTACATCCTCAAACAAACACACACACACACACACACACAAACACCTACATGCGCAGACCATCAATATCAGTCATTCTGACAAATATGTGGCAGGCTCAATTAAAATAGCGCAGGTTATTAAAGCTCACCACAACGTAAATGAGAAACTACTTTTGCAAGCCTTAAGAGAGAACAAGGCCAGTTTATGAAAGGTCTTACTGTTGATTGAACTAAACCACGTGGACCGTATTCTATTCAAGGGGTACTTATGCCAATAGCATTACAATTGCTTTATGAGCCAGCATAAAAGTGCACGTACTAAGCAAGTAAATTTGTCTTCATCTGTTTATTTAGAGTCAGAAAGCCAATAGAGCAAAACCATTCATTTTACCCATCTATAACACTTCAGTACGGCATGTCACAGAATGAGCTGCTGAATGCAGTTATCTAGCCTGCTCAGTGCTGCCACCTGTCTGCACAGTCAATGAAACAGCAGCTTCCTTCAGTCCCGCTATGTGGAAAGAGGGAAGAATAGACTGAAAGCAGGTGAAGCGGGGAGAAAGAGCGCAAGGAGCAGGCTATACACGCGTCGACCCCCAAGCCACAAGGCATAAAGTTACTTAAGAGGCTGTCTACTGTCACAGTACTGCACTGCGTAATAGCGGGCTTCTGCCATGTGTCCTACGTGTCGGCAGAGTAAATACGCTGTACTTTTCATCGGTTTTATGCACTTGTGAGTCTGTGTCTGAGAAATGCACCTATTTGGGTCTGAATATAACAAAAAGTTTTCAAATTCAGTTTATGTCAGTACGCAATCTGTTTAGATTAAAAAAAATCATTTCTGCAGTCCGCGGCACAGGATTTCACGGATTTGGGAACGGCATCCGGACGGACATGGGAACTGGGTGCAACCAGCAGGATGAGTCCGTCGTGGTGAAAGCGCTGTACGGAAACACTGGGGATCCTTTTCTAAGGTGTCAAGCTGGGAAGCCCCAAACTGTTGGACTGACAGCCAGTTGGCCCATCGGCTAGACTGAATTGAAATGCTCCTCCAATCAATGACCAGTGTAGACGCTGACAAACGGAGCATAGGCCCCTAACCTGAATACAGAAGACCGATGAATACAGTGTTGTTTCGTGGTTTCCGAGGACATTTCCTTCTTCTATAATGCCAATTTATGTATGCAGCAAAGAAAGCCAAGATTCAGTCAGATTTCAGTGAAATCTCTTTCAGTCCTTTCATCCCTAACCCATATGAAACATACTTTTAAAAAGTTCCTTAAATCACCAGAGGGATCATTTCTAAAGCTACTTTCGAAATGCCATTTTCACATTTCTCTCAGTAAAATAAACCCGGATTCTTTTGAGATAAAGTACATTGCTGAGTAATTGTGAATAACCTGTACAGCCTACAATAATTTATTATACCGTAAACAATGGTAGACGTGCAGACAAAACACAAAATTCCTTGGCTTGAAATGGCCGGAGCGAAGCAAAAATTCAGCAGCATTACCCACCATTTAGCTATGCTACTCTGTAGCACCACATCATTAACAGAGCATAAGGAAACCAAGGAAACTAATCCATCAGCACAAATGAGACTGTGAACATCACAATGACGTCACATCCCAGTACTGAAGTTATGTCTTGGATGTCCCAGTATCCGTGTTTTTTTTTGTACATTTGTTTTATATTATTATTATTCATTTTATTTCATACAACAGCACAGCTCTTTTGAGTTTAAAACTTAATTTTTCTCCCAATTCAAAATTCACAACTGTATTCGAGGGCCTGTTCCATCACTGCGACAACCTCCGCCAGGCTGCCCTGCGGCCAATAATTTGGGAACTGAAAAGGTCTGGATTGGACACTGGACCGTGGGACACGTAACTACACTGACAATCGGTGCTTTAGTTGGACCTTAAAAAGCCACGATAAATCTCCTTTTCAAAAACGGGAAGCTCACAGTATGCTGACGCATCTCTTCATGACAAGAGTTGAAAAAAGTGAATCTATTATTTAAGCTTAAGAAGTAATACCAAAAATATATAGAAAGCAAATAGGTTAAATAAATAATATTTACTTTTCGGTTACACACACAAAAATTGTAATTTCACCGGAAATGAAAGTAATACAAATTTTAATGCATGCACCTATCATCGATAAACACATCGTAGATAAATATAGTTACATCACTCATTATACAAAAAAAGAGTTTATTGTTGTCACATGCTCATACAATAATGGTTTCTTTTGATTTCAATGTGATTTTCAATCACTCAAAAGGGAAAACATAATAATTATAAACCTTCAGTTTTGTTGATCAGTTATTCATCCTACAGCCAAGGGTAAATGTGCACAAGGTTTTTTTCTGCAATCAAAGTGTTCATGGGTCTGATAGAAAAGTGCAAGCTTTTTTTATTCTAATGCTAATTTGACTAGCCGAGCTCATTCCTAGAACAGCAGCAAAATACACTACAATGCCATTTCCTGAATGTAATCCATTAGCTAATTGTTTGACTGTCACGTCAAGAAGAAACCCACGGGAAAATGATTGTTCAGCTGAGCACACCATTAAAAGGTTAAGCTGTGGCTTAAGCGCTAATGGCTACACAAAATGTCTAAAAGCTGTAGCAGTTGGCAATCAATTATTTTTTAGCAACAATTATTCCAACAAGATATACAGGAAGTTGCAGTGGGGGGAAAAAAGCATTTTAATTAATATTGGCTATAATAAATGTATATCTATTTTAAATATGCGCATACCATGTAAGCATTGACACCATAATAAGGATGAAGAAGAACACACTATAAATGGAATATGGGTCAAATTCTCCTTTAAAAATGGGAGTAAATGGAACACAAGCCTTTTTGTTCTCATGTCCTCTTTGTGCATGTAATGGCTTCAAGCACATTTCACATAGGGATTTCTAGGCTTCGCATAGAAATAACTACAATGAACACCCGTTGCATGAAGGAATGCAAGAAAACACGGGTAGTAACATTGGCACAGTTTTGATATCAGTAGTTTGGTACAGCGACAGATTTCAGATTGCGTTTTTACAGATGTACAGACTTGGCAACATGCCTTGTATATGTGAGTAACTTCACTTTGGATAAAATGGTTCTTCAGAGCAGCCTCACAAATCATACGATACAAAATATTATCCAGGCTAATAAACATTATCCTTTTCCTGTGAGATGGCTCCCTCTTGTGAAGGTGTTCCACTTTTAGAAGTAGTTGAGCCATTTGCTGACATTTTGGGGGGTAGTTTATATGACTGACATTGCCTGTCAAGAACTCACGGCAAAGTGTCAAACTGTCGAATTGTACAGTCTGGTAAGAGCAGACTGATTTTAATAGGTCCATCTGGCCGTGCCAAGAGGCATCACTACCTAAAGTGTCACCCGCTTCAGAAAATCTTACCTTTTTAATGGTTTTCGTCTGGATTAAGGCAAGTTCTCGGTTTTCGTCTGCAACGTAGAGGGAGAGTTTGACATAGGGATCACTGTGGACAAAAACAAAACGACAACACTAAATTGAAAAAAGAAAGGCAAGTTAATGACACAGACCTAACCAACGTTCCAGAGCGTTAGCCTGCCCACTCACTTTAATAACAGCTGATGACAGTCAGTCTCTCTCTCTCTCTCTCTCGCTGACCTACTGCAGCTTACTAAGGTATGTGAATCACAGGGACATCTAATCTCATGAACGAAAGCAATGCACAGAAGGTGGCACTCATCAGAAAGAGACCCTCCAGAATACAGGCAGATCAGACCCCCTGAGTGTGATTGCAGACTTAATTTACCAAAACATCAAGTGGCTGACAGAGCACAAAAAAACTGTGTCTGTCACCACAAAAAAAAAAGAAGCACTTCCAGAGCTCAGACGTGAAATTCAACCTAAGGAATGGATATCACAAGAAAAGTGCTTACTGTAGTGCATTGTCCCAGATACTGACAAAGTGCCGCGCTGCATATTGAGGGAAACAAGGACTAAGAATAGAAGAGCAAGTCAAGAGTAAACCCGTTTGCTCTTTAAATATAGACTTTGTATTTATAAGCACGCAAAATCCTCCGAAGGATTCGGCCTTTGTGCTAAGGGGTTTTTCCAGCCGTACCGAGGCGAGTCTCTTCCTTCAGGAAGCGCTGGAGTCCCCATCTTAATTATCCGCAGGAAAAGGAGAGGCTGAAGATGGCTGGTCTCCAGCCTTAATGACTAATTAACATCTCCACGATTACTGCTGTCTCTAATTGGATGTTTATCCCAGGATTTAATTTTCCTGACTACACAAACACAATGGCCCCCAGTATTTGAACTGTAGAGGAAGGCTTTTTACAAACAATCACTGTCAGAGACTGCGCACGCACGCACGCGCATACCCTCACAGAAATAGACTTCTTTAGTAAGGAATGTAAGAGCAATTAATATTCACACCGCTTCATGCTGCAAAGACAATTACTGAAAATACTGCCATTGGTAGGCCGCCATTGTAAAGGCATGTTATTCCTGTGGCATTACGGTACATACAACATGTTCTGACCATTCAGGATCATGGCCACGTGCACATGGAAGTGCTTGTATTGGTGACTCCTACTTTAACCACAGAAGACGAAAATGTTTCCATTGACATTATTTAACCCGTGTGATCTCTTCACTGTCATCAGTTGTACAGCCGAAGCTATGAGATAAGCCAGACCGGCACATGATGACATCATGCATTTCCCTCTTTCTTTGCAGTGACCTGTGTCTTATTGCTAATGTTGGGTTGGGTAAGGTACATCACCTTGTCAGCACTCCTTGCTTTTAAAAGGTGACAGCTGATTAAATCAGGTTACCAGGATCATTCTTAAAACCTCTCATAGCATTACAGGTGGGGATCACCTCAGATACCCCAAGCTAAAGTAGCCTGGAACTCTGCTGTTGCTAGGGAGACAGGCCTCTCAGATAAGAGTCTTTTACAGTGCGGTGCATGCGGTCTGAACAGAGACCAATCAGATAGCTATGAATGCAGGAAGGACAATAAACAGCTCTTTCCTGCTCCGGCTCTGGCATGCCTCCCACCTTAAACCTTGACGTCTTTTAACTCTCGGGCCCGTATCATTTGTGTAGATGGTTAGAATTTACAGCCATTGTCAAGACAAACTATGACATCAACATGGCAGCTTACAGTTACAATGGGCATGTCTTAATCTTAGCCGTTTGTAATTACAGTATGCCCGCACCTGCTTAGGAAAGCAGATTTCAACAGTGTGTATTCCCCGTGTGAGTCAACTCAAAGCTCAGAGGACCAACTTATGACTCGCAGCTTAATGTACACATTACACAAAGTTTCAAATGTTATACAAATTTTGAGAAACATGCCCATATAGAATGCATTTCCCAGAAGTGACACCTTTATGAGGTAAAATTTATTTTATATTTTTTTTATTTTAAGAAAACTCCCAATCAGGGGTGTATACTAACCTGAATACCGCATTGAGAAATGCACAGATGAAGTGTTGCATAGGTATTTTTATCTCTGAAGTTGACTAATGCTATTTGGAAGATGGGATCAGCAGAACTGGAGTTTTCAACAGGAAATGAATACAACCTGTTTTAATCCATTTCTCTGAACGCTGACAGATTCACATATTAACTAACAGTGTAAGATGAACAGCATACCCCCGCCCTTCTGAATGCACATACAGAAACAGATAATTATCTGGGCTAAACAGATAATGTCATCACTGCACACCCCTACTGCAAATACCCACAATGTCTACTCCTGCCTTCAAATGCATCAGTTTAAAAAAAATATATAATAAAAACTGTTCCAAGAGTGAAGTCACTGAAATGTTTGAAAGAGTGGTATTTGGCATGCTATACCACAAACAAAGATAAAAGTTATAATGATCAAAGTCCCTCTGAATTGTAATGGGGATACCAGTCACAAAAGCAAAATAGATGCAAATATAAACAAAAGTACTAAGAGTTTGCACATATGCATTAATCTTGCTCTTCTGAAGCCCAGCTCTGTTTATGTACAATAATGAATTCTCTCATGACCTCTAAAAGCCTAAAAATGTGTTTTATTTTATTTTTTTAGAACTCTGCTGGTGTCCAGTCCTAATATTGGGCCTTGCCCAATTCCAGAGAGACACTGCTACATTTGAAGTGTGGAAACGACATAACAGGTCAAACAAGGGCAATGTTTGGGAAATTACATTACTCCCCCATGGCCACATACTTTAATAAGTGTTTCCCCCGCATTGCAGACCCACGCTAGTGCCTAGCGCTCTGCACAAGTTCACCGAAACAATCTGCATTGATTTAATAATCCAAAAAGGTTAATCTAGTCTAAACTTGATTTAATATAATAAAATGTTCTTATATACAGACTAGTGTTTTAACTTTCGTACCTTGACATGTCTTCGACTGCTGAATTCCGGCAGTCTTCCTCAGAAGAGTCACATGATGTTACTGTGACATTTCCCGTCAGCTGATTTATGCAGGTTTGGTCATCCTATCTAAAATTATCATTCGATCGGAAAGCAACAGATACCACCGTCGGATCAAGGAGGCAATAGAAATCCGGAAACGGGCCCAGGGGACAGTAAACCGGGATGAGGGGGCATACCTATTGTCACGCACCTGGGATGCCGTCCTGTTGAAGTCGTCGGACAATTATTTTAGATATTCAAGGTACGAAAGTTAAAACACTAGTCTGTATATAAGAACATTTTATTATATTGCATTGATTTAAGATGATTTAATAATTCCCTAATTTTCACCCATAGTTTACCATAACCAGCTCTGTGCCCCGACAAGATGAACAGCATGTATGGAGTGCCACTCATGTCCATGTCATCTTAGAATCAGGGCACTCAGGTTATGGATCCTGAATTTTCCTAAACACAATCAATAATTCCAGTCTGATAAATTTCAGACAAGTAAAATTAAATAAAAGGCCTCATATGAGGACCACTTGCTTGGCTAGAGGGACCATGATGACTGATTTGATTCTAAACGAATAACATCTAAACAGAGGCATGAAAGGTCATGAGGAACTAGCAAGTTTAAAAATGCATGCCTTTCAAGACTATACTTACATAAATCAAGTTTTATATATACATTTTGAATTAAAGGATGTGCCAAATACTTTAAAGTATTTTCCAGACATAATTTAGCAAAATCAATTTCCCAAAAGATTTCAGGGACACATTTCAAAATACATTTAGGTACTTTACACCACTGTGTGTAGTAACAACAACCACATCTTGAACATTAATACATCTATGTTTACAGAAAACATAAAACAGGGTTTTTCCATATTTATAGTTCGGTTAGGCTCACTACACACAAGGTTTAAAGAGAGGGGCAGGCAAAACTCAATCTTCGCAACTCAGTATTACATTCTTGTAACAATGGTGTACAGTCTTTATATTACAATGCATTCACATGAAAGACGCCTTTATCCAAAGTGGCACACAGCATGCGCACACCAAAGGTCATCGAAACTACAAACATGTCTGATAAAACTACAGTTTCATCATGACGTAGCAGCTATAGAGTCTAGTTCACATAGTAAGCTAAGTCTTAAGGCTAAGTCAGTTAGACAAGTCAGTTTTCGTCTTGAAGTTTACTTGCGTCTCCTCTATTTTACCTTCCCTCTATTCTTCCTATGTAACCCAAAAAAAAAGAAATTAGAATTATAAATTCTTATATTAGGCAGTGTATTTTTACCACTGATCCAGCAAGCCAAAGCCACCCAGGATAAGCTAAATATTGTTCTTTATTGAGCAAAATACTGGTGTAGCTATTTAGCCACCAGGTTGATCATCTTACAATTGGCTGCTCCAGCATACAAATAAATAAATAAATAAATAAAATGGACTGATGGAAACAAGTACGGTAATCAAGTTTGAGCTAGCAAGTAAACATATCAGCTGGTTTAGACTGGCTTTCGCATCAATCTACGAAAGCTGAAAGAAGGTTCTGTGCCTCTTCCAGTTCAATTCACGGCAATGAGTGACGTTTTAAGAGAGAAAAAGAGGTCGCCAGCCGTTTTGTACAAAGCTCAATCGCCAACAGGACTGGGCATCGGGCCTGTTGTTAATAATGACCGCGCGCAGTTAAAGTGCTAAACTAGTGTTGGTGGCTGCAGCCATTCACAGAAACAATCATAATGAAGTGCTCCACTCTGCATACGGAGGTGTGGATATCATGGATGGATCCTGATGAAGCTCACGGTGCCACAACACTGACCTGCCCCTGCCACTGATGGCACACCAGCACAACACAACACAACACAACTCCCTTCCGTGCTGGACATGTGCAGGGCATACCGGCATGCTTCCAGGATGCACAGCTAGCATGGCAGGTTAGCATAATGCACACAGTGCCTGAAACAGCACGATCTGGCATACACCAGGTAGGCATACACCGTCCTGAAAACGTGTTTTCTGGTATCAAACAGAGCTAAGGACTGCATTTTTGACTAGTTTTTGGTAGAATTGTGGGTTCTCTGGCTCTAACGGGGTCAATTTATTTTTACAGGCTGTTCAGCTGCAATTCGAACTCAAAAATCTCCCTCGTTGTTCACAGTCTTTCACCACCTATGATATTAATACACCAAGCTCACCTGCAGCACAGCAACTCATTTATTATCAGGCTGTTAAAGTGCTGTTCAATGAAGTCAGCAGCTAAAACTAGGAAAACAAAACATATTTCCAGCAGGCATTCCATCCTGTGTTTATACTGCAGTTACAGAAAACACTACTGTAGGAAGGCCTAACGGTTTGTTGTCATGGCGATGAAATGGTTTCCCTGGCTTGTAAAATCTGAGCTGTCAACACTTATCGGACGCAAGACAAGGAAGAAACGTTATGTTACTGGAAAAAAATGCAAAAAATGTACGATAATTACTATCAGAAACATGCAATGAATGTAAGGAGCCCTGTCCTTACAGAGCATTCTGGGGTTGATACAGAGACAAAAATGCTAGGGCCAAACTTTTACAGATCTGCTCTTTTCAACAAATGTTACTTTGTCACGTATGCCACGGGGCTGTAAAGAAATACGGAACGAGGGGTCTTATCCAAGCCTTCACTGCATGAATACAAGCAAGAAAACATGAAACAAGACGGTCAGAGCTTGCATCACTACACACAGGATTTTCAACTGTATAATGTACTTGGATTCTTCTGTTACCGGCCTACTTTAGTGACTTGCGTTTAGGCACACAAGCACACCCGTAGAGAGCTTCTGGGGACTGCCTATCCCAGAGATGTGGTCTGTGCGGAGTGAAATGGGGGGGAGGGGGGGGGGACCTCAATTGACCTCGTCTCAGGGCTCTTTACTGTATTCATGGGTGCTGGCCTGTCTATTTTTAGCTTGCAGTTCCCACTATCATTCAGGCAATTTGTCAGCAAAGATCTTCACAACGTCAGGATGTCATTAGAGAGAAGCGCTGGTGGGAAGGAATGCACTTCAGCATTACCTTTCTGCCAACTTTGAGCTCATTTCACATTGAACAATTAGGAAACTGCACTGTAAGATGAAACTGAAACTCTTGCTCTCCCCCGTCCCCAAAATCCAGCTAAGCACAAAGCAGAACAAACAGCCATTTTGTGGAGTCTGTCATATTTGATAACGTGATTAGCTTCCAGTTAGATGAGGAAGCTAGACATTCGAGTTGGGGAAAAAGTAGGCCTATTGCAAACAGTTATTTCTGAAGGTTAAAATATGACTACACTGAAATGAAGTGAGTTTTTGTAGGATTTAAAGGTAGAAAAACAAGCGCTAGTTATTTGCTTGAGAACGTTCAACACATAGCCCACTTTACTTTATCGGTCAAGAATTAAACCATTATGTGAATAATTATTATTTTACCTCAGAAGGGGCATGATAAATATTTACTGGTGGGAGGAATTTTGTTCCATTAAGCTTCTAGATGCACCAAATAGCTCACAGTGAACAGCCATTGGTTTGAAGACACACACAAAAGGTGAAATTATTGAAGAATTCAGAAAGTGAACTTATTCACCTCTTACGGAACATTTATTAAACCTCAGAGAAGCTAAACTACTTCATCACTGTTTGATAGAACAGGTCTCTGTACAGTTAAAGTTCAACCTCCATCATAACAATGGGGTAAGGAGGCTGTTAATTGTTAAGCTGTGTTTATTTTCATTGAAAACAGCCATTGTTGAAAGGTTAGTATAATAATGTTTTCCCCAGGAACATTTGGCACAGTTTGTCTAGAGATGTAGAGGCTTGTAATCAGTAATAAAATGCTGGGTCAAAGTTTTGCCTCCTCAAAGCTGCCAATAGTGGCTCCTGAACTGTGAATTAAGACCCAATTGTGGATCAAGAGTTTGAGGTTCACATTGCAAAAAAACACTTAATAGTAATCAAACGAAATACCGTCACAGTCTCGGTACACATTGCACAATGACATTTAAAATATAAGTCAAGTAGTATATTAGTGGTGCCTGAGAGAGGATATAGGCTATTTCTGAAACTGTCAGCTAAAATATACAGCATCAGAAATATGATTCCTCGTGCGGTGGGTAGTGAGCTTGACACTTTGGGGCATGCAGAGATGCATCTGTATCTGTTCAACCAACACAATTTATTGTATTCAGATAGAAAACAATGCGCGGCTGAAATCAGAAGTATAAACTAATATTATGATAACGAAGGCAAGGCATCTAGCTAGTTGATAGCCACAGCTCGCTACAGCGGATCTGGAGTTAAAAAGCTAGAAAACAAGCAAATAAAAGAATTCCTGTTAAAATGAATGGATTCTGACATGCAGAAGCTAACTTGAGAGTGTAGTACAGGGCTTTCTTGCAGATTTTATTTGTGATAGCCTTCAAATCAGGCCACCCCTGTAGCTAAGCCGGTAAAAGTACAAGAACACTGCTCGCAGTGGGAACTGTATCCTGTCCCGACTTTCTCATTCTCTACGAGGCTCCACCTGTGTGTGTGTGTGTGTGTGTGTGTGTGTGCGCGTACGTGACTCCGCTTACTCTCGGCAGTGAAAGTCTGACAGGATGGCAAATTGCAGGTACTTTCCTGCAGTAACATGGGATTTCAGTTGGAGCACCGTCATTGTACCACTGAACATGGCACTCAATTGCTAGCTACCTAGCTACATATAAAATAATAACTGGACTACATGTAAAAAGAAGCTGTGGAAAAGAGTATCTGCAATATGCCTAAAATGTAAATGGTGAAATTCAGGAAGGAAAAGTATTCAGTGTATTTCCTAATATGGTATTCAGGGAAAGATACACCCCGCCTATATAAATCACAACTAGTTTACATGAAGTCACCAATGACTAAAGTAAGTGATGCAAGGTGAGTGTAGGTGAGGTATACTGTATCTGGCGGAGCTGGTTAGACGTCTGCAGTGATTAAGCTCTGTCAGACCCTGCCCCCGGCCTGAGGCAGGAAGTCCCAGCTGCATGCTGAATCAACCCCCCGGCTTCGCAACGGCTTCTTCCGCCCATTTGTCCATCGTCAGGAGCGCGACGGCCCTGCAGGGGGAGCCATTTTGGCTCGACAAGAGAGGCCGCGCTCAGGGTCGCGCCTGTCTGAACACGCCCGCCGAGCTCCCAGCCCGCCGCAACCTCCTCTCCTCCCAAACGCGCGAGCGCGCGATGTCAGCCTTCGCCTCTTTCCATTCTGCGGCTCGCCAGCTAATCGAAATGGGCTCGCGCGTTCGTACGGGCGCCGAGCCGGAGGAGGACACTCCGTGCGCAGTTCGTGCGGGCGGACCGTCGCCGCTCGAGTGTCCGACTGACCGCAGTCGGATCTCTGACGCGCGTCAGACGTGGATCGCCTGCCTGAAATGCGTCCCGGCCTGGGCAAAGCCAGGGCCAGTTATGCTCTGTCGTGCAGGCCTGCTGGCTGCTTTTGGCACTTCAACGGCCCGGATTTGATACTAGGCTGTGGGACCCATCCATACACTGAAACGGTCACAGAAAAGAGGGGTCAATCAGCAGATCCCATTTGACCCTAATTCTAAACGACGTATGTACGTGGGCTTAATCCTGGAATACAGACCTATAATCGGGGACAGAGTGTCAACTGATTATAGGCAAGACAGTCAAGACTTCAACAACAGGCCAAGCTCAGAATCATTACAAGTAATGTGCGGGAAAGGCTAGGTAAATAATTTCTGTAAGAAGTGGAATGGGCACCCTTAGCGTTTCTCTTGGGAACAGTTATATCCTTGTCTGTTACTCAAATCAGTGATTAAAGTTGCTACAGCCAAATTAAAACAACAGTACTGAAAGGACTAAGTTAATAATGGAACACTCTGTATACATTGTAGGACTGCAATCTGATAACTCTTTGTTTTCTCGCAGGTTTGAAAGTTGCCATTCTAAAAATAATTGAAAATGAGTAACAGGAAGAGCATATGGTTGACTGTAATAAGCCATTATAAATCTGTGTTGGTGTGTGCTTGGCACACCCAGTGAAAATCTTACACCACTGGATAATTTGCCAGTATACAAACATTGATTGCAGGCCCAAATACAAATATGTAAAACTGGACCAAAGTCTTGTTTTCTTTTTTTAGAAAACAGCCCCTGTGTCCTTATTGCCAGAACGGGCCATTCCTGTAGCCTAGCACGTCAGTGTCAATATGTCATGCAAACTTACGTCACATATCCGCTTTGAATATCCGCACCATTTACACCAACGATAAAAATAAATAAAATAATCAGAAGTAGTGGAGAGAGAGAGAACTGGGCAGTGCCCGGCTCCCTCGCTCTGTCCTCACCTGGCTCCGATGATGTCTTTCTTTGCCAGATCAATGCCTGCAATAACCTTGACGCGGAGAACTCGGGATTCATCCTGCAACGCAAAAAGAGAAGCGTCTCTCAATTAAAACCCTGTTTAGGCTCGACAGGTTTTTACACCGGGCAAAGTGACGTGTAAAAAAATAAATAAAATGAATGAATCAGCACCACTTCCATTCCTTGGCCCAAGTACATCCCATAAAGGATCCATTGGCAGATAAAGCCTTTGCATGTATTGCACAACCTGCATGCTGAGCTTTCACAATCTTACAGGGCTTGGCGAGGATGATAAGAAGCACGCCGTAGCAATAGGCTACTTATTTTCTTCCCATAGCACTTAAAGAAGCAAACTTCCAGGACCTGTGAATAACATGGTTACTCGGCATCCATTAAGAGATTGCCGATTCATATCACGCTTCAAAGCGCGTGACGCATGCGATAGGCATTTCGGACACGGCCGTAATCCCAATTAATGGATTACGTCAGAAATGTTTTCTGTTTGCAGTTAGTGAAACGCTGCAGATTACAGCACATTTTCTCGACTGGCTGGTAGTTTCTATTTGAAGCATGTGTCAGAACGCCGCCCCACGTCATTATCTGATAGTCCCTTTTTTGTTATCGGACCTTTCTAGATAAACGTGGTCTCATGCATGCAGGCATACGTGCCGTGACCTGAATATTTCACAGGGATATTAGTCACATTAGCCAGAAAGACCTACAAATGAGAATACAGTAATTATAGTCTATAAAGCGAATATAAAGCAAAAAATGGCCTCGTGCCATCTACAAAAAAGCTTCCAGATATATTGAACCGTATTTATTTATGTGCAGGTTTTTTTTTAAAAAGGAGTTCACCCACAACTCCATGTAGATATAATCTGACTGCTGAGAAAGCAGAACCAACTACTACTCATGTGGCAACCTGCATCTTACACAGACAGAGACAAGTACACACAAAGACAGACAGACACACACGCGCGCACACACAAAACACCAAATAAAACGAATAATGTTTGGGAGGTAAAAAGATTTTTTTTGTTGAAGGGCAAGCCTATCTTTAAACAAGAGGATGCCATAATGAGCAGCTGACCTAAATTTTAGCACATATGGGAGAAAGCACAGAGCACATGCCACTGATCACAGTTGTGGCTGGGTGCTCGTAACGGAAGTCACGGATTCTGTGAATTTTGACTATTTTTGGAAGTTCAGTGACATTCCCTATTTCTGCCATTTCCCCGTTTTTAGTGCTTTCCGTGATTTTTCGGCAGTTTTGTATGGTAACGGTCTTACCATAGCCTACAGTTTGTTTTGAATCGGCCTAAGCATTTACCATATTGCCAAATGCTGAGAGAATTGAAGTGCAAGAATGTATAGCCTACAGATGCTGGAATGTGCTGGGATCAAGATTTATCGCAAAAAGAGGTTTGACAGCCCCTGTCAACAGTGTTGGTGCCGAGCGCTCCTTCCCCCATTACGGTAACGTTGTCAGTGACAACAGGCGCTCCATCGAGGACTCAAACCTTGCAAATGTACAACATGTACCAAAACAAATTTTAAAGAAATAAAGACACACCGTGTTTTAGTATATTAGTAATGCAATTTGAGCATGCACTGTTTCTAACAACTCCCTGTTAAATGAAAGGCAAAGAAACACGCTCTTTCTTCCCATGATGGGCTGAAGCGATTAAATGTACCAGCCTATCAATGCGTTTTACTCGTAATTGTTCATAGCAACTTGTCCTGCTAAAGCTTTTTTTTTTTAAACTTCAGGCACTTGTTACAGTTGCTACAGCGCACGTTATTTCAGTCATTTCCCACTGCCGCGAATGAGATCTACGAATTAATTTAATTACTTAATGTTTTCTTAAAACACTGATTTCCACTGCTTTTCTCAGTTTTCCATGATCGTCAACAACACTGCCATGACAGCGCCGCGATTTAGCTAACATTTTCCACGACAAACACCCGGCCTTAACCATAGCAGCACAGCACTGCTATTAACGGTTGAAAGAACAGCTCTAATTGGTTGTATTTCCCACTCAGCCTGGTGAAGTTACTTTAAAGATTACATAACGTAAGTCTGGACACTATCTGACCACAGTAGTGTTGAAGTGCGACAACAGCAAATAAATGTAGAGATTTCACTAGCTTTCAGGCTCTCTGTACAGCACTATACAGCAATATTCCTCCTTACTCTCGAATAGGGGTGAGGTGAGCTATGTTTGATCGTCAACGGTTCGCCATGCTATATCACCCTTGCAGAGGATTTCGCCCATATTACAATACGTAGAACAAGATGACGGCTCCTTTAGGCACTTCCAATGTGGTCAGATTCAGTGCTGAATGTCAGAGCAGTTTTAAATCTAAGCTGTTTTAGTTACAAAATTGAAATTAATAAAGCATTCTTTTGGCATAATGTTTGAAGAAAATTTAAATAAACCGTATTAAGACAATTAAATGTTTAATTAATATATATTTAACAAAATATCATGGACTCTTCATCATACTACGTAAAGCACCCCCCACCGCCACATTATGTCAGAAATACCCATGTATCCCATCCCATGTTCACATTGTACTTATTGCGCTACTTTGCAAACAATTACATAAAAAGAGACTGATAAAAATTAAAGACCAAGGTGAATCAAGTGGCTATTTCTGACATAATGTAGCTTAAGAGGGCAAATAATCCCTCGAAGAGCACCTAAAATAAGAAAAATTTACATCTTCTGGGATTGCAATTGTGTCTGGGAACCACTGATCTAGACCTTTCTCCCGTAAGCGCTGCCAACCCGATATTTTAAAAAAAAGTAGGCAACACTACAGCCAGCTGTTAACAACGATCGACAATAGTGCAAAGCTTATAAATTGAAACAGCCATATTTGAGATTTCACACTTTTTTAACACATTTGCATGGTATTGCAAGTATGTATGTAAAATAGAGAAATCATGTAATAATTTGTGCGTAATGATCAGAACAGGGCAGACTAGCCAACTAGAAAATGGCTTCTGTTAAAGAGTAACTACACCCACTGCCTCAGCCTCTCTCCGCCTACTACACAATTTAGAAAAATACTTTGTGGGGTGAGCGAGGGAGAGGGGTGGGGGCGGAGGAGCATTGTACATTGTACAAATGATTTAGTATAACTCGGATCAACTGTCAAACTAGACATTGCACATCAAATATGAATCAAGATTCAGCAACTGCATGACCCATTTCTCACCTCAAATATTTTCAGAAACATATTTTACATTACATTACATTTATTTAGCAGACGCTTTTATCCAAAGCGACGTACAGTAAGTGCGTACAGAGACATCATCATCATTACAGAACAGACAAGGCAAAGCACATCCTTTGCATAATGTAGCAGCTATCCCTAGCAATGAACGTTGACTGTAGTTCACAGTGAGCTGTGGGCAAATCAGCAACACCACACTTCCGATTTTATTCCATTTTAGTGGAATAAGAGAATTGAACAGGACGCCACATTGTTCCGGTTTAAAAACGTGGAGGCGAAACGAAAGTAGCGTAGCGGGTCTAACCAATCAGGTGCTGGCTGTTTCCGTTGTGGGCGACAACAATTATCCATATGACGTAGAGGTACCTCCAAAGAGGTACTCTGACATCACGATTGGGGCGGGGGCAGTGTGGGGAGCAGAAAGGAAATTTCAACCATTAGGGACAGCACAAAGATGCTTTTCTACCAGTTTCTTAAGATATACAATATTATTTCAGAATTGTTGAAATAACGGAATGCATGAATAAGTTTCATTATAAGGTAGGCATACAAACACGTTTACAGCGGGGAAAAAAGTGATCTAGACTGAGTGTAGTTAGAGAGTTAAGATAATAGGTTTGTCGCTCCTGTGCTGTCAAACATGGATGTTTTAGTCTTCTAGTTGAGCGTAAGCCTGATTTATAATTCATCGCACAACCCTTTCGACAAGTATCCGGCGACAAATGAGGCCTAACGCCAGGTTCACACCATCTACTCGCGACGGCGACAAGATTACATTCAAAGTCTATGGATAACGGCAACAAACAGTGTGAGGGGTGGAGTCAGTACAATAACCTGTATGTTTGTCTCTGTGAAATATTGACTAGTGTCCGACGAGCTCGCGTTCTTTGCCGTCTTTCTGAAAAGCAGCTCGTCGTCACGGTCTCACACCACCCAATTCTATACGATATCAGCCTGTACGACTACAGGGATGTCAGAAAATTTTCGACTTAGAACAGAATTGCCGAGGCCGTCGGCATGTCCGGTGACTGTATTGTACTTTGCAATCTGTAATGTAACGTAATGTACAATCGGTAAGTTATTGGTGTCGCACCAAATGCGCTTACAATGCCCCCTTGTCGCTGCACGTGACCAAGCGCAGCGTTTGTTTTTGTCGCAGTCGCAAGTAGATGGTGTGAGCCAGGCGTAAGGGTAAAGCCACACAGAAAGCGGTGAAATCGCCTGGCATCGCTCTCGCCTCCCACAATCGATCTCTTGTGGGCGTCTATTCCAAACACCGTGTTTGTTAAATTGCATTTTATAGGAAATCCCCACACAGTAATAATTAACGGGTCCCTCCGTGGCAGAACTAGGAATGGGGAAATAAAATTTGAAAAGGGGAACAATTTATAAGTCGGATCTTTAATCCGATTGGTTATAGCGCCACGTTCCCGACAAGCCCTGCAGAAGCGAGGAACCGCCTCTCATTGAAAATGAAGAGCGCCGCGGTGGCGCAGCGGTCTAAGGCGCAGACTTTGTCTGTGCGGGTGAGCCCCGAGGATCAGGGGTTCGATCCCTGGACCTGCCAGATCCGAGTATAGCCGGTGCCGAGTATGGCCGGGGTGGAGGGAGGGACTCTGTGAAATTCGTTGCGCACCCCCGGGCGAGTTGGATTGTGGTCAGGAGCTCTCAAAGAGGATGTGGCGCCCTCCTACCTACTACCGGCTCACAGGGTTGTTCAGCAGCAAATTCAAGCGGTTGCTACATGGAGGGAATTGAATAGCATAGGGTTCAATTAGCTACCAAATTGGGAGGAAAAAAAAGAAAAATCTGAAATAATTTTTATTTATTTATTTTTTTAATGAATGGGGGAGATGTAAAGAGAAATCCTCTTCACACCACTTTCCGTGTGGATTCAGGGTAATGAAGTATGCTCGCGGAACGAAACCACTTCAAAACGTCGGGAGGCTTTTTGCCTTGTCTCGTCCATTTGTTTGCCTAGGATAATACTAAGGGTCACAAACATTCTGGAGCCTAAATCACCCTGAATGTCAGTTTTGAGTGACTCATGCATTTTGGGGGTCAGATTTATTTTCTGTAATTTGTATTCACATGTCAGTAATCCTATTACAATTTAGGGATATTTATTTTGCCATGGTGCTCCAAATCTTGGCATGGCACAGAGTCACAGCTGACTATTCCCAGCGGAATCAAGCAAAAGAAACACACATAAATTTATAGACTCAGCTGTTAAGTAGATAGCTGCCAATCACCACCAGATCGTGGGGCTCAGCCACACACTATGGGCAATGAGCCACCTAGCAGCCACATGGTCGCATTTTTGCCGATAAGGAGGATAGGTAATGATAATGAGCTTTACCAGGCACAATTGCATCAAACGTGCCACTTTTCATTTCGTACAACAATTGACTCAACAGTCAGTAGGGATGTCTTAGAACATGGGTTTTCAGCATGGGGGTCCTTAAAAGGTACTGTAGGGGGTCCCTGGCCAGACTTGATACGCAATGATTATATATAGTTTTAAGATATAAAACCGGTTCTTAAAATATAACACTTTTTTAAACTATTTTTAAGGGGGTCCCCAGGATGCCTTTGAGCCTGAGTGGGGGTCCCTGGATGAGAAAAGGTTGAAAACCCCCTGACTTAGAATATTTAAAAATTCAATATTACACTGTACACTATTGTACACTATTCCATTAGCCTGTCAGAGACCCGCAGCAATTTATATGTAACGCGGATATGGCGCCATAAATGACTTCAAATTGACAGTGTAGTAGTTGGAGTACAGTACAGAGTATGCGATGTTCAGTGACTACTGGGACAGTATACAGCTCATATTATAAATGTGCTTCTTTCTTTTCCACCAAAAGGCAAGTTAAATTATCGGCAAATGGCGGCACTAGTGTCGCTGTCTTACAGGGCGTAATATTTGCCGGTACACGTGTAAAGTTCTCTGTGACAAAGGACGTTGCGAAAAAGAATAAATGGCTTTGTACGGAAGGTAATATTTTCACGGTATACATAACAGCTGACAGCAGCTAGCATTGCTCTCTAATTGAAAGCAGCAGACTCAACTGAACGGTACTCACGACAGGCCGACAGACTGTGCGGCCTCCCCCCTTTTCCTCTTACAGGTCACAAACCCTCCAGCTGCTATGCAAAGAATGCACAAACGGGTCCTTTTCCTCTAATCTCTCCAAAGGCTCTGCGTTGCTACCGGTTTCTGTGGTTACGGGGTTTGGATATAGACTCAGAAAACGTTCTGGAGCTCCACGAGGATACATCCTTATATTTACATACATTTTCCTATTAGTCAACAACAATTATTATTATTTATTTATTTGTTTCTGATCTTTCCCTGTTTTCTCCCAATTTAGTGGTCAATTTTACCCCCATGTCATTCAATTCCCCCGTGCAGTAAACGCTTGAGAATTCGCCGCTATAACCCCGTCAGCCGGTAGTAGGAAGGAGGGCGCCACATCCTTTTCAGGGCGCGACTCCTCCAAGCTCCTGACCCTGATTCCAACTTCCATGATTCCAACGTGATTCCAACCGAGTTGGTTGTGCGCGACGATTCTCCCCCGCCGAGTAGCAGTCAACCTTGGCAGTCAACAACAATTTATTTTATTTTTTGTGTCGATGACAATGAGAGCAGTTTATGAATACAACAACCAATAAGGAAGCTGTAAACAGTAGTAGCATCACTACAAAAGACTTGCTGGTAAACTTGTCTCATTCTGCTTCAAACATCAAATAGACGTCAGTCACACATGAAGTAGCACACCTTACCGCTACAAGCTAAGGAGGAGCAATCATCATTGAGTTATGACCAGGGCTTGAACAATGTCTAACAAATTCCCAGCGTTTATGATACAATTCAGAGTTAATTGAGGTCCTGTGAGGAAAAAGGATAGTAACCGCTAAGCGGTATCTGGTAAAACTCAAGGTGATCACAGCAGATACAGCACAAAGGTGTACAAATACAGCACAGTACAAATGTCAACTAACACTCCACTGAAGACTGCCTCTAAAACAGGGCATGAGGAGTGAAATTTCACTGAATCACACACGCTGCAGAACGATTTGCACAATACCAGTTTTTCAAGTATACTGCAAATAAGCACACTGGATGCCAGCCAATTGTGTTCGACGGTGATATGAGCTTACATTTTCGTCAATTTCGTGTACAATTAACTACTGAGCTAACTAATGAGTTGCAATATAGGCCACTTTTATTTAATCATTTTGACCAGAGATGCAAAGCCAATGTCTATCAGTCTACTTGATGAGTTACAAATACGGCTAGCTACACTTCCAGCAATACAGAATTCATAGTATCCGCTGTAATATGTACTATTCCCCGGACATATGACTTTGTTGCACACATATAGTGATATTTTTACCACACCATGCATTAAACAAGCTTGTAAACTTTACTCAAGTCTCTTCTTGTATTCCTTTCCAGAAGGAATAATTCCATAATATCTTACATGCAAAGATGCAACACAGAGTCTCATTGTATGTAACTAATGTTGCCACAGGTTCATCTCTGCTTTTCAGTGCAGTTGGATTTAGTCTGGAAAGGTCTCCTAATTTCCTGAAGCTCCATTCCCAATGTGATGGCACTCCATGCTTTTATAAGGTATTTATCATAAATGTGTTAAACCCACTCACATTAAGAAATGAATGTACACATGATACATACTACCCACGTGTGATACATGCGACCCACATTGTCTTGAATGCAACCTAAAATCATTTTTAATGTACACGACACACACTACCCACGTGTGATACATGTCACGCACACTGTCTTGAATGCAACCTAAAATCATTTTTAATGTACACGACACACACTACCCACGTGTGATACATGTCACGCACACTGTCTTGAATGCAACCTAAAATCATTTTTAATGTACACATGACACACACTACCCACGTGTGATACATGTCACGCACACTGTCCTGAATGCAACCTAAAATCATTTTTAATGTACACATGACACACACTACCCACGTGTGATACATGTCACGCACACTGTCTTGAATGCAACCTAAAATCATTTTTAATGACAGCGTCTCAAAAAAAAATCAACGTGCTGCGTCTTTAACGCATCAAGCTATGTATAGGTTGAATGGGGGGGGGGGGGGGGGGGGGTGAAATCAACAGGGGGATAATTGTGGGTAGGGTAGGGTAGGGCAGTCTCCAATTCAAGGAACAAACATAAATATTAAACAAATGCAGCTTCCGGAATGGAACATTGCATCTTTCTTGCAATATTTTGGCTCGGTTGCAAACATTACATCAGTGTGCCTCTTAGCGACATTCGGGAGAACTTGGATCAGTTTGCGGAATGAACATATGGTGACCAATTTTTTTTATTTTTTTCCTGATGATTTGCAGGTGCAATAGAAGCAACCAATGAACAAAGTACTGGGATATATGCACCAGAGGCCACTTTATTAGGTACACTTCTCTAGAACAGGTAGGACCCTCTTCTGCCTCATAACAGCCTGCATGGATTCAACAAGGGGCTGGAAACATTCCTTAGGGATTTTGGAGCGTGCTAACTCGATAGCGCCACACAGTTCCCGCGCAGTTTTCAGCCGCACATTCAAGCTGCGAACGTCCCGTTCCACCTCATCCCAAAGGCGCTCTATCGGATTGAGATCTGGGGACCGTGCAGGCCACCGAAATAAACTGAAGTCACCGTCATGTTCTGGAACCAGCTTGAGATGATGCGTGCTTTGCGACACGGCGCTTTATCCTGCTGGAAGTATCCATTTGAAAAAAGGGTACACACTGTGGCCAAAAAGGGATGCACATGGTCAGCAACAATGCTGAGGTATGCTGTGGCATTCAAATGATGCGCAATTGGGATTAAAGGGCCTAATGTGTGCCAAGAAAACATTCCCCACACCATTACACCACCACCACCAGTAGGGCTGGGTATCATTGGAAATTTTTCGATACCGGACCCGATAGTGATACCTGGGACCACATGTATAAAACTGAGTAAAAGAACGCTCAGGGAGGAAGTCGGAAATCTGCTTTTGCAAAGTTTTACATTTTCTCCCTCTGTCTTTCAGTCACGGTGTCGCCATATCACACTGACTCCAAACATTGCGTACGCATGGTGTCCAGCGTGTGCGGAGCTACGCAGATTCTCTTATTTTATACATCTGAATTTCTGCGTGGAAACTCGCTTACGCAGCATTCTGAGGGCATTTTTCTGCTCAGCACTGTTTATACATGTGGCCGCTGGTGTTCGATGCCGATGCCAAATCGATACTTTTTTTCAATACCTTTCCCTGCTGAGTGTAAGCACATTTTTCAACAATATCCAAAAAAAAAAGTAACTTATTTAACAAAATAAGCCAAAACTTCTCAAATGCATCAGTATTTAATGTTGTCAACTCAAACAGCTAAAATACAGTATAAAATTATGATGTGAATCAAGAAAAATCTGATCCAAGAATAAAAACAAGAAAAAGTCCCCCTGGCGGGGCTAAAGATTTGGTACTTAACTGATCATTTTTTTACATTTTGCCAAAAAGTACCGAAAATTGGCACCGAATACTTTTTCGATACTCGGGCCGGTTTTCGATACTCGGTGCTACGGACATGATCCGGTCGGTGCTCAAAGAGTATTGATGTTCGATACCCAGCCCTAGCCACCAGCCATAGCCACCAGCCCCAGCCACCAGCCATAGCCACCAGCCATAGCCACCAGCCATAGCCACCAGCCATAGCCACCAGCCATAACCACCAGTCCCAGCCACCAGACCTAGCCACCAGCCATAGCCACCAGCCTGCGCCATTGACACAAGGCAGGATGGATCCATGGACTCATGTGATTTATGCCAAATTCTGACCCTACCATCTGCATGTTGCGGCAGAAATGGAGATTTGCCAGACCAGGCAACGTTTTTACAATCTTCAATCGTCCAGTTTTGGTGATCACGTGTCCATTGTAGCGTCATCTTCCTGTCTTCGGCCGCTGTAGCCCACCCGCTTCAAGGCTGGATGCATTGTGCATGAGATGCACATCTGCACACCGCTGTTGCAAACAGCTGTAGTTTGAACAAATCTGCCCATGCTCCTCTGATCTCTCCCATTAACAAGATGTTTTTTTTCCCCACAGAACTGCTGCTCACTGGATGTTTTTTTGTTATTGCACCATTCTCTGTAAACTCTAAAAACTGTAGCACATTAAAATCCTATTTTTTTTGTTGTTTTTTTTATGTACTTTTTAGCAAACTCTAACCTGGCTGTTCTCTTCTTGAGGCTTACCAGTGGTTTGCAACCCTCTCTGATTATGCTGGTGTAGTCTTCTCTTTATGGTAGTCTTTGACACATCTGTGCATATATTCTGGAGAGTGTTCCTGATGTGTTTTACAGGTGACGAGGGGGCTTTCTTCACAATTGAATAGATTGCGTCTTCGGTCATCCATTACGGTGGTCTTCCATGGTCTACCAGGTTGTTTGCTCTCGCTGAGCTCACCAGTGCACTAACAATGTAGCAAACCGTTGATTTTGACACCCAATGTTTTGGCTATGTCTCCGATCGATTTATTCTGATTTCCAGCCTCATGGTGGCCTGCTTTACTGGCATTGACACTCATTTGGTCCTCATGTTGAGAGACAACAGGAACAGACTCCAAATGCAAATTCCACACGTAGAATCAACTCCAGACCTTTTGTTAGCTTTCTTGATCGTGAACCGATGATAAAAAGAGACACAACTGGTCGAGAAACAGCTGAGCAGCATATTGTTCAATTACTTTTGCCCCCCTAAAATGGGGAGAGGGGGGTTGTGTATAGAAAGGGCTGTAATTCCTACAAGGATCACCTGATATGGATGTAAGTAACCTCAAATTAAAGCTGACAGTCTGCACTTTAACCTCATTTTCATTGTTTAATTTCAAATTGAATGTGCTGGAGTACAAGCCAAAACAACAACAAAAAATATTTTATTGTACGTCAGCATACCGGGTAGACAGTATTAAAAGATACCGGCCCAGCCCTATATTGCAGTGTAAATTTTCTTGGGAAATGCCAGTTCAGCTGCGTACAACATGCACTGCCTACGGCTATGACCTGCCTGTTAATCATATACAGTAATAAGCATAACAAAGGCTGAACTAGCTTCAACCTTTCCCCCTCAAAACCACTGTGACTAATGTCAGTAATTTCACACTTTGGACACCAACAAAATGTAGTGTAGATTTATTGCAAACAAAAGCCCTGTTTCCACTACGACGTGCAGCATACATAGGTAGACTGCACACACCTGTTCAACCAAAACAGCCAGTAATGAGCAATGAACTATGGTATACCCTGCTAAATTGCATCCTCCCTCTTTAGTCAACTGTTTGGCTAATATCGCATCACCCAGTCGGACTTCCAAAAAGCGGCCCAAAGCTGGATGTGGCCAGGAGGTTTCAAGATTCAAGACCATATAGAGTATATGTACCAAGAGCCAACAATTTAACTAGGTACCACAAGAGAACCCCCTCTTACAAGAACCTTTGTAACAAAATGAATGGCTTCCCAGCTGTGTGTCTTTCATTAGTGGATTTACATTTTCAACGACTGAAAGACAAAGGAAAATTGGCTGATCAGAAATAACGGCAAAGAAAAATCTTGAATAAAGAGCTGCGTGCACGTTCAACGGCAAAAGAGACATCTTGAAAAAGGTGCCGCGTGCATGTTCAACCTATAGCCGATTATTATGGATGTAAGAGACTTCCACGTGAAATGACATGGTTGTGTCATCATACCCGGTGTGAACATGACCATGTCGACACTGGGCAAACGCTAGCACAACTATGTGGACACATTCACAATTAGGCTAGTTTTGTTTTTCTTTTGATGCACACTCCCACACGGCGTTGATCATGGCCCTTAATACCTGCTATATTACGAGGCACACGGCAAAAATCTTGCCGTACATTTGAGACTGTGGTCTCATATTAACACCCTCGGGTGTTAAATGTACACCAGCAGCGTTAGGTTTACACCGCCATATATAACATCACTATCTACAGCCATGCTTTTACAGCCTTCCGTCCTCTCTCTGCGGCAGAAGCATTAAAATGTAATTTCTAGACATTTCCACAGGATTCCTCACCATTTCAGGATTAAAGGCCATGTCTCCTTTGGCTTCCATCAGCTATTTTTATACCATACTAAACCAGCTAGGCTTGCATTTATTTTATACAGCTACAGCTGACCCCAGAATAGGCCTAATTCCTCAAATATAAAGGCCAAGAGTGCCTCACCCTGTATACATCCTTATTCGGTATGAAATATATTATATACCGAATATGGATAAATAGCATGGAAAGGTTTGCATTTTCCAATTCTACATTTAAGCACCTGTGGATTGTCATATGACTGCAATATTTAATGTGTACTGCATTTCCACAGAGAAGAATGTACAAATTCATGAATGTATGCTGTTAATTCAAAGCTGAACACTAGGGGTTAGTGTGTCACTTTTTGATATGTGGAGTAGCAAGATGCAATAACAACATATCACATGAGGATTCTTAATTTTTCTTTGCTCATTGGAGGGGAAAAAAACTATCAGTAATTTTGCAATGCACTGCCTTAAATGACATCCCCTACCCCAGTATGGAATCTGCAACATCTTTAACACGAAGAGCCACCCACAGTCTAACCTGGTGTTCAAATACAGCAGCCTGTAGGACTAAAGAAATTGTTCAATATGGGAAAATGTATATACGTTCTTAATACAATTAAACTGCTACTTGTGTAGGACTAATTGTATATGGAATGAGCTTCAAAATCCTGTTTAGGTCTAGATCTATGTGTATAGTACATAGCCTACATACTATGTATTGCACACACTGGTCAGGGACTGTTACAAGCCAGGTCTGGCATTGTTGCTCACATAACTCAGGTGGATGTAATTATGTTCCCTTTCATTGCTAGTCACTCCAGATAAGAGTGTCTGCTAGATGAATGCAATGCATTGTAATGTAATCTGGCAAACTAGCAAGCCACTTTATGCAATGTATCCCATTCGAAATACAGGACAAAACCTCTAATGCCAGTTCTAAATTCACCCAAATTGATATTGCTATTCTTGTCAATTCATGGATTCAATGCCCACTCTTAAGATCTATTAGTTTGGTATAATGTATTATCTGTGATCTAAAGAGAAATGCCAATTAAGCAGCTTCTCCTCGGTAGATGAAGGGGGAGATTGAGAGTGGTTTCTCTCTCTGAAAGGTCTAATCAACTTTCAGTAAACCACATTTTTTATTAGGAATTTCTACATGCAAAAATCCTTTCTACTTCCTTCCTTTCAGTAAAAACTGTAAAACAAAGATGACAGTGGATTTCCGAGATGGGGCGCAGCCTGGTCCGTTAATTGCGTAGTATGACCGCATTTAGTTTGTCAACAACCCAAAATTTCTTCATAAAAATCGAAAAAACAAAAATTTGTTACTGTATCACTTGTATAATAACTGTCAGGGATTATACAGCTACCTTTTCATTAAAGATAATGAAAGAGACGCAGGATAGCAGTTTCCACCACATCGGTGGGCAATGTTTCGTTTGTTACTTCATGTCCACCCACTGCTGCAGCTGCAGCACACCCAACACAATATACAGTCGGGGAGGGGGACCTTTACTGTGCATTGAAGTTATCGTCAAGCACAATGGGCCAAACATGACCAGAGAATTAGCATTGCACTGGTCAGTGAACGGCAATGTATCTCAACCAAAGAGTATTTCAACATGGCACAATAAATGCAATGCTTACTTACATACCGTGAGATTGACGGCCGGGTTTAGCTAACGGGGCATATTGGACAAGTGGGACGTTTATACACGAAGAAGGCGAACAAATAGGACCAAGCAGTGGGAAATACAAGCAGAAACTGACTGTCACGAAAAACCTAACGTTAGTTCACTATATTTTGATTGTTTAAAACACGATCGAAAATATTTCAGCACAATCACTCACTGTTACTTTCCAGATTCAAGTCTAGACTGAACTCATAACGCCGTTTCCAAATACAGATGCAATTATAGATCCACAATTGTAATTATTTTGATCAGTGATCTGGCTAATTAGTTAGTTAACATTATAACGTTAGCTATTTGTGAGTTAATCGCCAACGAGCTATGCAGCCATCCAGCCATAACGGCGCACATTCCGCTAGATCAAGGCTACTCCCCAAATCCCTCAGGGGCCAAATGCAACGTTAAGCCATAAACAAGTTTCCTTGAGGAATTTTTGTAATAGCAATTAAGAAATTGGGTAATATTAAATTTAATTATAGCCAACTTGCAAGGCAGCGTACAATTAATTAACACATAATCGTGTTAAGACACAGATAACGTTATTGTTTTTCTACCATCTGTGGGAGAACAGTAACGTTATGTCATGCCAAAGCTAACACTAAAACAGCGAAACATGCCGGGTAGCGAACGTTAGTTTGCCAGTATTTGGCCTCCAGTGTTACAGTTGAGTAAAACATGTCAGGTAATTAAAATTAGATGTCTAGCTAGCTAGTTAGTTAACAACCTAAATAACTTTTTATATTGATATTCTGTATCCACACATCATGGGATGACTTGACATTATGCACTTACTTCATCTTCAGAAAGTCCATAGATCGGCTCGAAATTCGTAGCCATATAGCCAACTGAAATGTACTAGCCGCTTAGCTAGCTAGCTAGAACAATAGCTAAGTGCCTCCTCCTCCTCCTGAATGAGCGTTGCGTTTCCAGCCAGATAAATCCTTTTTTTCCCGAGTCCGACAGGTTAAGATAGTTCCAGTAATCCCCCTCGGAGTGGTAGCTTTAACTATCTATCCAGTTGTAATATTGACACCAACAACAGTGTTTGGTGTTTAGCTATTTAGCCCTTCCAATTAGCTTCCCAGTCTGTGCTGATCCCAAGCTCTCATCCAAGCAGCGCTGTATCACATTTACTTCCTCTCAGCCAAACACTCCCAGCCCCGAGTGACAACTAATTAAACCAACCACAAGGTTTTGGAAAATTCCAAGAGCACAAACTAGCCAATAGAATTTGCGCGAAGGCCGTAACAACTCTCAAACCGTCGAAGACCTGCAGTTACCTGAATATTACACTGGCTCAGATCGTTCTCATTTTCTGCGATGTTGCAGCGTCCTCTTCAGTAACTCGCAAACAAAGATACTCTTGTTTTTCATGAACACAATGACACTTTGTAATTGACAATCGGCCATTATGAAAATGGAGTGGATTCTTGATAGGAGCACAACATTGAAGGAAATAATTTTGATATTTACATTAAATGGGTTTCAAATTAACATATAACATCTTAAATATAAAGTTCAACAACTCATAAACGAGGAAAGCAAACTCTCCCTCATACTTTAATTCAGTTTGGATTGTATTTTCTATTTATAAAACATGCAACCCGATCGTGGATCCACTTTGAAAATCTATATCACTAATAGCTTGTCATAGTCAACACTTGGTGCCTGTATTGTTATTTGATATACCAATGAAGGGCCCTCCGGTTAGTTTATTTAGCATTGCCTGTATGCTTTGTCTAACAACAGAGGAAGCGCAATTTTTATTAGTGCACTGCACTAGTGCATTAGTCACAAATGCACACGCACGCACGCACGCACGCACGCACGCGCACACACACACACACACACGCACGCACGCACGCACGCACGCACGCACGCGCGCGCACGCACACACACACACACACACACACACACACACACACACACACACACACACACACACACACACACACACACACACCAAGTGTGGAGTAAATGTTGTGCCAATGTTGTGACTTGTGAGGCCCAAACCAGTCCCTAGTGAAGAAACACAAGTGCCTTACAACCTAATAATTGATTCTATATCTTGCAGACCTACTAAATTTGCTCATTATTTTTCCCAGATTCAGTTGCAGGTTTCTATAATTATATTTCTACGACATACTGTGTGTCAATAACGTAGCAGCGGTTCCTATACAAATAATAACTTGAAAAATTGGCTAAAGGCAAATCGACTGAATTGTAGCAGTTCTTTTTACCACAGTCTACATCTATTTAATGTCTAATGCTCATATTCCATCCACTTAATTTTTGGTTTTGTTTTTGTACTTATTGATACACTTTTGTTATAACATCATAAAGTGTATTCATTTGAATGGTATGGTTAACAGCATTTATTTATTTATTTACTCTGTTTTTGTGTAGTATTGTTTAGACATGTTCAGAGATTATTGGTAAAGTTAATAATTGTACAGAATACTGGATTCTCTAATGTTATAAAATAGCATAACAACCCAAGTGAGAATCCAATACTTACAATGAGAACATGACTGCCACCATTTTAAGGGCAGGAATTATATGTACAGTATACAGTATATAGAACTACAAACCCCAATTCCAAAAAAGTTGGGACAGTATGTAAAATGCACACAAAAACAGAAAGCAGTGATTTAATTGAAAACAGTACAAAGAAAAAAATATTTAATGTTTTACCTTATCAACTTTATTGATTTTTGCAAGTATACACTAATTCTGAATTTGATTCCTACAACACGTTCCAAAAGAGTTGGAACAGGGGCAAAAAGAAGACTGGGAAGTTCAAAAAACACCTGTTTGGAACATTCCACAGGTAAACAGGTGATGCTATCATGACTAGGTATAAAAGGAAATCAAAAGACTCTTGATATCTTATTTTCAGGTACTCTTACAACAGATACTATAACCTCTCTGCATTTGAATTGATCTCTATGGGAATTGGGGGGTGGGACTAGATTAAGATATAAATTACACGGGAATAGTATGGAACCCATGGTTGGCTAAATGGCTGTAAGTCATCAAGGGTCTGAGGTATCAAACGAGCCTCAAACCATCACTCTGCTGCCAGATATGCAGTAGTTATGGATGGATCACTTTAAGGGTTGTTTCTCCTGTCTCATTTTCCTATTGAACTCTATGGAAAAATAAGTCAGGAGAAACAACCCTTCAAGTGATCCATCCATAGTGGTGTTTTTTTTTTTTTGCCCCTGTCCCAACTTTTTTGGAACATGTTGCAGGCATCAAATTTGTAATTAGCGTAAATTTACAAAAATCAATAAAGTTGATAAGGTAAAACATTAAATATCTTTTCTATGTACCGTTTTCAATGAAATATATGTAAAAGAGAATTTACAAATCACTGCTTTCTACTTTTATGTGCATTTTACATACTGTCCCAACTTTTCTGGAATTGGGGTTTGTATATTGTTTCATATAAATTGTGCAGTGGAGAAGGTTTCTTGCTTTTACCCTTTTTCTGGTGGTTTTACCTCCTGTTTGTTTCAGCATAAAACGCTTAAGGAAAGTTTATTTTGTTTTAATTCCCATAGCTTACAAGTATTCACCACATAACCTCAACTTCATCTCTATCAATAAGAAAAAGGTAAAAGTTTCTCTCATCATAAATAGATACAAAAATACATAAATGAAAGTTCTCTAGGAAAACCCAGTACAATATATTACATTCATTTCCATATAGAGCATGTATTGAATGTCTATTTTTGATATTGCTGTAGAAATTATGTCATATATCAAAGGATAATATGTCAAGATAAAGTACCAGGTTGAGTTGGATACAACCCTCATGTAAGTGTTAAGAATGCTTTATGCTCTGAATATTTACATTATGTTAGCCCTTTCAGGTAAAGTGTTGCTGATTTTTATTACTACACTGTTCATTATGACTCAATACTTAAAGCAAACTTGTACCTTCCACTAGAGGGTGGTAGCATTTTACATTACCATCATATGTGAAATTAGAGAGCATGGTGTACCCATTTACATTATTTCTTGAGCAACAGTAGTGGCCAATAAATTAATGTCAAAATCATGCTGCTACTCAATCTTTCCTTCTATTTTTCTTCTATGTTTCTATTTTTTTTATTGGTAGAGGGACGTCAAATCACTCCTTGACTGTGAATGTTATTATTTCACAATTTTCTTTTAAAATACTTAATTGTCTAAATGTTGGGGATTGTGGATATAATGAACGGCAGATGGTGCAGTTGTCTTCCATCGCTCAGACAGTGATAGGGGTGTATAGAATACAGACTCACATTACTCAATTCCAAACAAAGAATCATTTCTGTTCACAGACTTGTATTTTAGACAAAAGGTGCATCACTCGAATAAATCCATGGGAATAAACGCTGAGGAATAAAGGCAGACTTCAAAATAAAGCAAATAGTGGTATTTCCTGTATATTTCGGGTTATCAATCAAACGCTATGACATCACAGTCCTTCTTGTTTGTAATACATTTATTTTCCTGTCATTTTCCAAGTTATTCTACACAGTGTGAGTGTTTTAAACAAATCTGGGGCCCAGATGGCCATATTAGATAACATTATTGCCTCAAAGAAAAAGGCATGGGTGGAGCTTTCATTGGCCGCCAGTGCCATGATCAGATCTGACAGGAACTTTGGTGTATTTTTGGAGATGACAACAGTGAGATGAGTTATCTCTACATGTGATGTCTTCCTGAATAAGAAGAAAGATGCATCTAGGAGCTAGCAGGGGTGTACTATAAACTACTCTATTCTAGATTATTCTGTGGGATTGTACTATGAACCTTTGGATTAATAAACTGATTTTTTTTTACATTAACCTAACAGACAGTTAAATGCAAAATAATTGGGATAGTGACACAAATTTTGTTATTTTGTCTCTGTATTCCAGCACAAGGGATTTTAAATGAATGTGTAGAATAACTTTTAGATTCCCTCTATAACTTTTAGTCCTCCGAACCCGACTCCTCATTACAAAACACGGAAGCCATAATGTAGGGAGCAGCGATAGCACCGGGAATCGAGCAGGTGCTGCCCACTTAGAGTGCTGCCCTTACCACCCATGAGGAAAGCATTCAACCCTCCAGGCTACTCAGCAGGCCATGCATGCGCAACAAGGCCAGCTTATGGATCAGCTGTGCTACCAAGGAGACTGCCTGCGAGATTTAGTGGCCAGTCTCTGCACACTGACCCTCGCCACTGTCTCCCCCACAGTTGCACAAGCACCCATGAACCCCGCTCCCTTGCCCGCCCCACTCGCTACCAGGGAGCCCAAACTCCATTTACCGCTCTGTTACGGAGGGGAGCCAGGGAGGTGTCTGGGTTTCTTGACCCAGTGTCTTATTTTTTTAAGGCCCAGCCATCTCGCTTTGCTACCCAGGAGTCCCGAGTAGCATTTATATTATCACTTTTGACCGGGACTGCCCTTGCGTGGGCTGACCCCATAATCCGAGCCAACATCCCTATATTGAGCGATACGAATTGGCTGATGGAGGAGATGACGTTGGTCTTTGACCATGACGTCTTCGGTCAGGAGGCCGCCATGAGACTAACCCATCTCCGCCAGGGTACCAACACTGTGGTAGGCTTCTCCATCACCTTTCGAGCACTGGCAGGGGAGACAGGGTGGGCCGATGGTTTGCTTAGCTCCCTCTTTCTCAATGCCTTATCGGATCCCGTTAAGGATGCCCTGTCAGTGCTCAAATCACCCGCTACGTCCGGTGCTCTGGTATCCACAGCCATTCGTATTGACAACTGCATCAGGGAGCGAGAGAGGGAGACAGGGGAATGTAGACACCGTTCGGCTCGCCACCGCCCTTCCTCCCACTCCTCCTTTAACCGGGAGGAGCCTATGCGGCTTGGGGCGGATGGGGCGGCTTTGCGCGAACCCAGGGGTGCTAAGCCACGGGAGAGCTGGTGTCGGTACTGTAGGCGTTCGGGGCATCTAAGAGATCAGTGCCCTAAGCTGGGGAGAAAAGGGGGGGTCTCACTAGGGGAACCGAGGTCCCTAGCGAGACATAATGGTATTCTTCCTCGGACCCTTCTACCAGTTCAGCTGCTCTGGAATAAGCGTTCGGTCAATATCGACACTTTTGTTGATTCCGGAGCAATTGAATGCTTCATTGATGCCAAATGGGCCAGGAAACAAAAAATTCCCATACTCTCACTCGCTCGTCCCCATCTGGTCACTGCTCTCGACGGCCGCCCGTTGGGCACTGGGACTATTCAAGAAATCATGGCCCGCTTAAGCATGCGCACCGACCATCAGGGCCATGTAGAAACTATCCAGTTCTTACTGGTGGATTTGCCTGCGTACCCGCTCGTACTAGGGCATTCGTGGCTGGCACGGCATAGCCCACACATTAACTGGGGAGGAGACAAGGCTTTCATCCTTCAGTGGGGGCCCCAGTGCAGATCCCACTTTCCTCACTTCGGGGGGACCCCGTTACCATCCCGAGCCCAGCTTGGACAGCGATCTGGAGGAGGCTAATTCTCTCCCCGACTATGACAGCTCCCCGGCTCCCTTTGCGAGTAAAGAGGAGAGCTTTGCCTGGGACTCTGACTGACGGTCAGTCTATTTGGCATGAGGAGGTCTCTGAGTCCGAGATAGGGTGGGAAACGCCACTCGAGCCTTCTGTTGATTTTGAGAACACTAAAGTTGGGTGAGCGCTGCATACTTCCTGAGGAGTATGCAGACCTCGCTGAGGTTTTTAGCAAGCAACGCGCCACCACTTTGCCACCCCACAGACCCTATGACTGCACCATAGATCTGTACCTGGGCAGGGTTCCTCCCAGGGGCTCCCTTTATTCGCTATTGGCTCCTGAGAGCGCTGCTATGAGGAGTTCCTAGCCAACAGCTTCATTAGACCCTCCACTTTGCCAGCAGGTGCTGTTTTTTTTTTTGTTAAAAAGAAAGATGGGGGCCTCAGGCCGTGTATTGAATATCGGGCCTCAACAACATCACTGTAAAAAAACTTTATACCCTCCCGCTTATGAACTCCGCATTTGAGCGCCTTCAGGGGGCGTCAGTGTTTAGTAAACTCGACCTTTGCAACACGTATAATCTCGTGTGCGAGGGCGATGATTGGAAAACGGCTTTTAATACACACAACGGGCACAATGAGTACGAGGTGATACCGTTCGGCCTCACCAGCGCCCCCTCTGAGAGATGCTGGAGAGATCTGTCTTTGTTTATCTCGACGAATTTTCTTTCTCCAATCTTCCCACTCACGTCGGTCATGTCAGGCAGGTCCTTGAAGCACTTCTTAAAGTGCAGCTATTTGTTAAAGCGGAGAAGTGCTCCATTCTCCGTTTCTTTCTGGGATTCATTGTGGCGGACAGAAAGGTCCAAATGGATCCCGAGAAAGTTTCGGCAGTCAAGAATTGTCCCACTCCATGGTCAGTCAAACAAGTACAGCGTTTTCTGGCCTTTGCCAATTTTTATCGGCCGTAAATGGTATAGGATTTAAGCAACCAAAGGTGACCACTTTGCTCCATCGCCTTGCTTTGGCGTTGCGCGGGACTGGCCTTTTGTGCATTAGAGTTCCTTTTAGGGTTTTGTTTTCTCTTTTGCATTTTTCTGTCCCTCGTTCTGGTTTTCCTTTTCTAGTCCCTCTGAGACAGTTTTGTCTTTTCTTAAAAAATCTTTTCTACCTCTATACTGACTGCTCTCTCGTATTGAGAACGAGAGGCCTTTCTTTCCTTTTTCGTCTACACTCAAGCCTACGAGTCTATTTCGCCCACGAGTCTATTTCGCCCAGTTATTCGGGTCACTTTATTTTCTATTTTTTTTACCTCTCTTATTAGTGCTCTCCTTTATTGAGAGTGAGAGGTACGTCCTACTCCCTTCGCTGCTCAGACTCGAGCCTTGCCCATTTTCTTGGGTTGATTTTCATTGGCGCTATGCCGGGAGTTTTGTTTCCCAATTTTTTATTTTTTCCTCTCCATTCACGGAACCCTTCCGCTTTTGTGGTTATTCTACTCTGTAGAATAACTTTTAGATTCCCTCTCTATCGTGTCTGGTCCTCCGAATCCGACTCCCCATTACACCATGACTATGAGTGCAGACTGTCAGCTTTAATTTGGGAGTATTTGCATTGATACCAGGTGATCCTTGTGGGAATTACAGTCCTTTTTCACCCGCCCATGTTGTTCACCCATTCTAAATCAAATTGGACAGATGTTACACCTGCTGAAGGCAAGACTGAAAGCAAAACACCCCAGAAACAAACAGGAACTGAAGATGGCTGCAGTACAGGCCTTCGCCACAGAAGATACCCAGCGTCTGGTGATGTCTATGGGTCGCATCAAATGCAAAGGATTTGCAACCAAGCACCAAATATGATTTATTTCAGATTGTGTTAACTAGTCAAATTCCTTTTGCTCCTCTAAAATGGGGGACTATGTATAAAAAGGGCTGTAATTCCTACACAGATATCCCAATATGGATGCAAATACCCTCAAATTAAAGTCTGCACTTTAGCCTCATGTTCATTATTTTATTTCAAATTTATTGATTATATATTTATTTCTTATTTTTATTTCAAATCCAATGAGTACACAACCAAAACAACAAAAATAGTGTCATTGTCCCGATAATTTAACTGTATATCTGTTTACAGCCACATGCTTAACTGGAATAACTGAATTTTTGGCTTTTTTTTCTGAAATAAGGGGAATTTGCCTTCAAAATCTTGTGTGTGATTTATAGCCCATACTAGCACTGTAAAGTAAAAGACAATCTGCTGATTTTTGAGTAGATGGGCATAGGTGACCTGAGCGTACCTCAGGTTATTCTCCTATTGTAATGTTGTATTACGTTCTGATGTCTTTACAAGCTGCTCTTCCCCAGAGGAAGTGTTCATTTAAAAAATGGAGAGCTGAGCTGATTAGTTTCCTGGGAAAGAAAATATTTTCTGCATCGCTTAAAGAAAAATGCAATGGTATCCTATTGAGCCTTGGTTACCTCGTATCAGCTGTGGTTACTTGTATTTTTCACATTTTTCACATCAAAGAGGTGACTCTGGTGTGTTTTATAATGGTCACAAATTTATCTCACAACTCTAAACCTACACTTTTCAGCACTTCAGTTTTCCGGGAACTTAAAAATGGTTTTCTGTGCTGTTATGTGCTATTTCTTTTATCTTTCTTTTTAATCACTGCAATAGCTGTGTGGTGTCTACCATGGCTATTTCCATTTTTGATACATTGATACTATTTGATATCAGGCTTCCTATTACCTAAATTGATTTGGTATTGCCTGAATTGCACCCTTGTTCTGTGTTTTTCCACTGTTAGAAGCCACTACTGTGACTGAATGAGGAGTATCACTGTTTCCAGGATACCTGTGTATTTTAATTGCTCTCAGGAGGGGAAGTAGACTCACAGTTACAGCACAATATATAACAGTTATTGACATGCTCTACATTTATTGTGATTATCACTACAATACTTCTTGCATTGTTTGATTTAGGACATGATTTATTTGCACATATGTTTGTACTACAAACACAGGAAGGTACAACAAACCCATGGTCATAATCACATGACGACAGTAACGCATTGCAGGTCTGTACTGCAAACAGATATTTAAACCTTTGATAATTTCTGAGATTTAGAGTTCATTTGTTTATTTTGATTTTAAAATGCCTAAAACAGAGTGATTCTGAAGAAGTACAGTACATGGTATGGTACAAGTTTAAGATAATGAATTGATCGAGAAAATGGAGTGAAATTAATTAATTAAAATTAAGTGAATGAAATGACCATGGGAAGCTTTTGGAGCCAAAATATTTCAGTTATTTTTAAAATGCCTCTCGGTATACATTTATAAGGGTGAACATCCATATAATAATGCATCATTGAAATAAAATAATATTTTCCCCAGCAGGAACAATAAACGTTGTTGTCATGTCATTGGGCATTGTAAGTTTGTAAGGGGAAAAAATCCCTACTTGGAAAACTATTGTCACGCATTGTTTCATACATTGTTAATACACCATTGTATAGAAAAGGGATATGAAAGCAATGTCAGCAACATAATGATAATCTGTCAACATAAACATGTATTCATTATTTGAACTCAAACATGTGAAAGGTATGTCTCTACAGTCAAACATGTCAGAGTTGTAAAACTATACAATTACATTAACATCCAGCGACAGCTTTTGTTGCACTATTGTGCTCTTGGAAAAATTATCTGTGATCCTGTGGAGAAATTATTTTATGGATATAAGAATTTCAGTTACTCTTGGAATAAGAATGGATGTTAAAACAATGGCTTTATTGTTTCAACATATTATAAAGTCAATTTATTTTGGCTGTAAGTCTTCATTTGGGCAATGTTGGAATATATTGTGTATATATTCAGCAGGAATAATACAAGCAAATGTACAAAGGTGGGAGAAAATAATGGAAACACCGAACAATATATGAATATGAAGTAACTAATAAGGAGTATAGTGCTGAACTGTGTGAAGTGGGATATTGGACCATTCTTCAAGAAGGAAAGCTTCCAGTTCTTTGATAAAGGAGGTGGAAATCTACTTTGCGCTCCTTCCCATAAAGTTTCAATGATTTTAAGATATTCTGATTGTGGAGGCCATGGAAGGCGAGTTCATCCTGGCGTTCTTGGAACCACTCTTGAATTTGTAAAAGTATTTGTACGAATATTTCTTTGGAGTCAATAATCAGGCTTGTGATGGAGAAAAAAAAGGTATCTTTTTGTATGTTTCCTTGGAGATGTGACAGAGCGTCGTGAAGGGACGTGCGATTGCTCTCATGATCACCAATAAAATCTGCCTCTACACATGAGGCATGCCATAGAAAAGAATAAGAGGATTATTTCTGAACGTTTAAATGGGTGGAGTGTTTAGAGAGGAGGGCCGAAGTGTTGTCAGCACTCGTTTACTCCTCCCTTTCAGGACGTGGTCGACCGGAGATGTGGGAATAATTCTAAGTGTGAAATTCACTCGTGGTAGTGTAAGTTACAGTAGTAGGCTACGTGTCCTTTAATGTCAATTCTGGACACTTAGCTCAGTATTCAACAAATTGACCTCCTATTTTATAATGTAGCGCAGGAGATGGAAGACAAAGTCTTTTGAATGATTTGACGGGATTATCGTTACATCACAGTGTACCAGAGGTGAGTACCTAGATATATTTTCCCCTTTAATCTCATTGACTGCTTATAGGAGCTAAGTGTTCTTTCGTTTAATAAGAAGTCATGGCTGTATTTTGTCAACAATAGTTTTGCAGTTTCTTGGTAAGAGTGGCTGTTAGTATCTGGAAAACGAAAAAACAAACTATTAATGTATGGGGTAATAAGGCTTAAGAAATGTCCTATTTTACAGCTGAAAATTACATTTACCATTTTTTATTTCATTTATAATTTTATAAGCAAAACCAATTTGATCCATTACTATTCATCTTCGGAAAAGCACCCTCAGAAATGAGATGCTGGCCAAAGTAATTTAACAAGATGGATGTTGCAAACATCCGACATGTAAACTAGACGTCTTGGTGCAATTTTCCATGGGATGTGAAGCACTCTAGGGTATATGCCAAATGTATTTATTGCAATAGCTATCGATACACGTTACATCTGAGCTGCACCAACAGCGTTGCGCATACGCTAAACCGCGCATGTAAAAGCAGGAAGCGGTTAATGTGCTACTGCTAATAGCCTGTTTGAATGTCAAGCGTGTGTGAGAATATCACGAAATTACTTTCAAATTCGCCCAACAGTCATGTCAATGTTATTCCATTTTTTATTTTAAAAAGGTTTTATTAAACGGTTAAATGTAATGCCTCCTTGTAGCTACCTCTAAGGTGAACTTGACCTCATCCATCCTTCACACATTTACGTCTACATGGTGGTAGCTATGTTCAGAGTAAACAAGACTATGGTTTGTTCTACATTTGTCATCCTCCCCCCATCTCCCATCACCCACCTAGGCTATGTTAGCTTGCGGGTTCTTTGGAAATTCAACCTCCTCCACAGGTCTAACAAGGTTGTATATTTTTGTGTTGTCAAAATAGCGCATAGGGGCGAAGTAACGAGACTTTTAGCATGGGACTAATTGTATGTCTCACCCCTCTATAACATTACCTGATGGATGCGTTTTCTCTCACCTGCCTCCTGCCCAACTGTCTGCTTCATAGCACACACCACTACACCTTCCTCATGACTCCCACGGGGCTGCATTTGGACTATGCTGCCATATCACATTATATCAATGTAATCGCCAGCATGGTGAGCTCGCCCTCATCTCAACAATGTATGCATGCAGTGTAACTTTGCTTGAGCTTCTTTTTGCATCGCAAAATGTTTTTTTCTACATTTATTTGCGTATGTGCATTTTGTCTTTGCTTATTTTTGTTTATTGACTTTTGCATATTTTTCTAATTGCAAAATAAAATAAAAAATGTATCAATTTATTGAGCTGTCAGTAGAAGGGTTAAATTATGAGATTCATTTTCTTTTTACTAGGAATATTTCCATTATGCAGTATTTGATCCAAAAGTATGTTTAATCTTCATCTTCTCATTCACAGAAGTTGAATGCAGTGCATTAGTTTTAATTTAATTTATTCACACAAAGTAAATAGTTGAACCAGGTAGTGCGATTATAATGAAGCAAGGTTATAAAAAGTGTGCAGGTAAGGCTTATAAAACCCCTCACCATATTAAATTAACATAAACAGTTTCAAATAAATCCACCACTCACGTACAGTAATTCCATTAGCTATAACCTACTACAGTCTATACATTTTTCATGATCATAGAAGTGTAATAATGTAATATAACATTTAGATTTATCAGAACACACCATCAACTGCTGGGCAGATAGCCCTACATGTTTACATATTCTCTCTGGGTTTTCTGAAACTTGTATTCGGAGCAGTTGTTATGGTGAGTGTTGCTTGCTGTTTTGTGGAGACACCTGTTGATCCTGATCTAAGTCTATACTTGGTTTTGGGGGGATGGGGTTAAATACATTATCGTCACAGTGTGTCACAGCATTGTAGTGTGATGGTCATCACATTTATAGAGTGTGTAGCTCGGTGCGCTGCCCAGATTAATCCTACAGTGTGTCTTACAGCCCCGCGTAGAGCTTTCATGTCTATTATGTCTGAATTTAGATTAGCCCCAAATCCGCCGTCTGTGTGGATGTCGAACTGCCGTGGGATTGCCTATGCTCTCCGTCATTGTACCTTGAGAGTGTGAAAACGAGACATTGAAGTTAATGTTTGACCTTTATTGTCATAACGCTCACTGCACAGCCCCAACCTAGAGATGTGTTTAAGCAGCCCAACATTGTACCGCTTTGTCTGTCAGTCATTAACGAAGCAGACTGATTATAGCGATATTTGCCAGCCACTCAGGATACTGAAATCCCGTCAACATATAATTATAACGTGTAAAAAATAGAATAAAAAAAACACATTGTACATCACTTGAAATCAGATACCTTGAATGATGTAATGTGTAGATGTATAAAATTGTATTAAATCACAGTATGATGAGCTATTAAGTGCTTTTCTGTTTGGCATGTGTTGAGGTCACTAGAATATATTTGACTAGAATACATTTATTTTTTTATCTTTTTTATATACCATATACAATGTTAGCTTTGAGCTCAAAGAAGGTCCACGTTCTTTCCTTTTTGTGTTACACCCCTTTTGTCTTTGTCATTGCATTGTGTTTATAGGGTACGTTTGTTGTCACTTTCTTTATGTGAAGACTCTGGCAATTAGCGCTGATATTCTGATTACAAAATATCACAGTTAAAAGGGGGGTCTGTGTGACATCCCTCCCAGCCTTGTGCGAGTAGAACTAACCCACAGTTTCTAATTTGTAAGTGTTAGGCCTCTAGTACACCATGCTGATGACTCTCGAAATCAGAACAATTAAGACCTGTTTGGTCAATATAATAGGGTACAATTTGGAAGTGAATAGAAGATTATGAGACCCATTTATCCAGGATTCTACATGAACCTGAAGATGATGATGATGATGATGTCAGGAATCCATAGCTAATCTGCCATGGTGTTATTCAAAATAACCTGAACTTATTATACATAGTTATTAGACAAATGTATGATCCAAGTTAGATATCATTGCAAAGTATAATGCTTGACTGTAGTGGTAATATCATTGTCCTTGTTTCCTCTTGTGATGTTAAAAGATAATCTTGACGTAACTTAAAAAGCCAATTTATTTTTATTTTTTTCAGAGCATAAATTGTGTTCTTCTCGCACAGATTCAGAAAGATGACCCACCGATGCTATGTGGTAGCTTTGAAATGTCTGTCCTGAATGATATTAACAAATGTGAAGTCTTTTTAGTCTTCAGCAGCCTTATTGTACAAGCGGCCTTTAGGTGCCAAAACGCAGGAAAGCAGGTCCAACTGGTTCCTTTTGTATTTGGATTCACATGAGGGTCAAGGTTCTATTGTGGCAACTTTGTCTGTATTATAAAAAAGGTCTAAATGCACACCTGAAAAATAACCTACCACATAGGAGAAACAAAAACTAAAGTGACTAAAGAGACTCCTGCAGACTATGAGATCAAATCAAATCAAATCAGTATTTATTTATATAGCCCATTTCACAACCAGTCACAATACGCTTCACAGAAAAACCCAGCCTAATCTCCCACAAGAGCAAGCCAAAGGCAACAGCGGCAAGGAAAAACTCCCTGGCAACTTTTCGGTCACATCGGGAACTCCTTATATATCTTTTGCGAGTATCTCATACATGAGACGCTTTCATCAACTTTGTCTGATTTGAAAGATTTCCATAAAGTGTCGTGGCACCATTTTATGACTGAGTGTTCAAGTGAAAGTGAAAACGTCCAGTTTATTATCTCCTCAGTTTATTTTTGTTCCAAGTTCCACAATACATTATGGATTAAGCAAAGAAAATATTGACTCGGTATCCCGCATTTGTGAGAGAACTACTCACCTACTAATCACCAATTGTGTCACCTTTTAGAGAGAATATGCAGTGCGTGCAATGCACGGCTGTGCATACACAGGACAATGTAGATTCAAGTTGGGTCTAAAGGTCCTATGAGCTTTATTACAAGCTTTATCACAGTTTAATTCTGGAGTTGTTTGTTGGACTGTTTTCCTCTGGTTCACAGGTAAGGCTTCGCTTAGATGCACCCGGCGTGAGCTACATGAGTCATCTGATATCCAGCAGGAACTGCATCACAAAGCTTTAATAATGTGTTACCGTTAAACCCTCACCTTAGGGCCAATTAGGTGACGTATTGAGACAGAGGGTAGCTGGAGTCAGGGATCACCCAATAGCCCTGCGTCACTTACGCAATGCTACACATGTCCCTGCTCACACCTCCAGATGGGAGCTACGTGGCATTGACTCAAGATGCAGCCCAGATGGTGTGAGGCATTTTCTGTCGCTAGCAACACATAATGAGTTTTTATCATTAACTTTGTGTGCAAGTATTATGACAAACTGTGGTGTATGTACGTAGGTGTTAGTGTTCAGATTTCATTAATACCAGTTAATTCATAATCATGATCTAAAATGACACTGTAAAATGATAATTTTCACTTAAATTTTTGTTTTTAGATATCAAGAATAGAAAAAGAATGCAGATTAGACATTTTGGCGTCATTACTCCATGTAAAAGCACAAAGCCTACATCATGAAATGCATTGTCCATATTCATTTATGAATATGAGAGATACAAATTTCCATGTAATTTATCAGTATTTGAAATCCCTGTTTAGACTCTGAAACTAGTGGAAAGTCAATGTTTTATTTTCATTCATTTCACCGATACATTCAGTCCTGTCACTTTTATGGTTATTCTGCAAATAACTGAAATGATCTGAGCCTGTTCATCAGGATGAAAGATGGAGGGGATAGTCCACAGTTTTTGATCTACTGCTGTGATGAAGCCCTGTAGTTGGCCAAGCACTTTTCCAGCTTAGCAGCTTATCCGAGTGATGTTACGTAAGGTTGCTATATGCAGCTGAGGGAAAATCCTCTGCTCTAGCTTTAATGCCAATTATCAGATCACAACAACGTTCTTGAATCAGAACCCTGTCATGTAAGTAACCACTGTTCATACCACTACTGTTGTAGCAATGATCGACTTCACATGTACACACGTATATGAATTTAGAATTTTGTCTTTTTTTATGGCCGACCAACAGAGTGCATTAGAACACATACTCCGTGCAGGGGAAATTAACTTGTCTCAGAACTGTTGCCTAAATCAGATTAAACAAATGTGGTAGCTCAGATTGCAAAAGTGCGTCATCAGATGAACCTGCCCAAACAAGAATCCAACCCACAATCTGACAAGCTACTCTTATTTTGCCATTCAACTATAAATCCTGAAGTTGTATCTTTGCTTCAGATATTCATGGTATCTCTCTGTATAATAGGCTTTGAGAACATAGTTCAGTGTTAAAAGTTTACATTAAAATCACCCGATGAGAATGTCCCCATTCCGATTGTTTTTTGAAGGCATTCTGAAGGACAGTGACCCTACAAAACGTTCCATATTGTTTTATCAATTTTTTTTTTTTAATGATTGTATGATGTGTATTACTCCCTCATTACTCCAAAATTTCTGATGGATGATTGATCAGTGGTTATTGTTGACCTTTTCGGGACAGAAATTTGATTTTTTTTCATATTGTCTGCATTTCCATGTTGCTCTCTGATGGCTTTTGATGATCTTAACATCTGTGTTAGTAATACAGGTACTATTAGTCAAAAAGGTGTCACAGTCTTGTATGATGGTATATATGTGAATATGTGCCCTTATGGAAAAAGAATATACTGCAGTATATTGTAAATATATCAAAATTATCTTCACAATATATTTAAAATATACTGCAGTATATTACATTTCCATAAGGGTGCACACCCGTGTGCTTAAAGAAATTCTAAAGCTTTTTTGTTTAATGCGGCATATGACAAAATGCAGCACATGATCCATTCTGAGAAACAAATAGGCACCTCCAGGCCCAGGACAGTCACATTGAAAGCTGTGGATAGTGTACTGCGTCATGGTCTTGTCATGACTGCTGCTGTCGTCTGCCATTGTATTCTTGCTACATTAATGATTCTCACAAGGGGATGATGGCTACACCTTTGACCTCTGTCAGTAGCCATATATTGTCAATGTCAGGTTAAAGAGGTGAAAACAACTGTTTACTATAAATAAAAGGGATGCAGTGCGTCGAAGACCAGTCTGCTGGTCTACAGTATGCACTGTGATTTTTACGGCTAAATTGAGAATTATTTCGGTTTCAGAAACAATTTAGAAATTTAGATTATACCCCCAATTTCCAGGCCAACCACCTTGGCTATGATTTCTTGTCACAGGCAAATTATACAGGAGTAAGAGAGCCTGCAATGCTTTATAGCTGTTTCTTCTTCTGTTCTGGAAGAAACATATTAAATAATGTTTATACAGGAGTAAGAGAGCCTGCAATGCTTTATAGCTGTTTCTTCTTCTGTTCTGGAAGAAACATATTAAATAAGAGGAATAAAGAAAATATTAATAGTACGTTAAAGACTGTCTTACACACTGCCAGTTCAGAACTAATTTAATTGAGTTTAGTTTAGCCTAATTGAATACCCTGGTGCTAAAAGTACTGAAGTCACATTTTTAGACAATTCAAGTTGAGCATAGAAACATGTTGTATTTGTTTAGCTATAAGTCCACCCTATAAATATTGTTAACAGAAAAGGTGCCTAAGCAATGCATAAAAACAGCAAAACCTTTAATGGCTGATTTTATGGATCAATGATATTTTCAGATTTGATTTTCTCAAAATTGACATTTTGTGACTGCAGTACTTTTAGCACCAGGGTCTTCAATTACGTTCAAAAGGGTTGTTTCCCTTACACTTTCATTCAACATGAATTGTATATTAATTTCCAGCATAATTTCCTAGAATAAAAATGACTTCCATACTGTGTAGCCTCTATACTGTACCATACATCACATGCCTGAAAAGAGATCATATGATTATTTGAATTTGTATTTATTTTAAAAACAGTACAACAGTTAATCACTATGCCAATGATTAACTGATTAACTCAGTTGTTTTCATAGGAAATACTGTATATTAGCAACAAAAAAGATAATATCACATTTTAAACAATTAAAATCTATAGAATGCAATCATATTGTAAATTATGATTGTGTTTGTTATTCTCTAGCTCAGTTAATATGTTCATATATTAGAGATGTGCACAATGTCAATAGCCATTATGATTGCTCACTTTCCACTTTCCTAAAAGCCTTTTGCTTTACAAGTACCACATTATAGCAAAAATGACTGTATCCAATAAGTGCAACTTGCTAGGATGAAGAAGCCGAGAGGAACCCTCTTGAATTTTATCTGTAGAGTGTTGGGTGTGTTGTCTGGCAGGGGTTGGGATCATCATGTTCAGCATACTAAGATGTTTTGCCCGTTTTGTAACAGTCAAACTGTGTCATGATGGCATGAATTTATACACCAAACCGGGTTGTTTCCCCCCTTAACGCCGTGTTTTTATTATAAACACTAAGGGCCCGCCGAAGCCGTTCCGTCATTTGTTATAGAGGCACCCGTGACCCGATCAGCCCAGTGAGTTCATATCTCTTTGTTTTCCTAAGGTGGCTTGGTATTGAGACAGACTTCAACATGATGTGGAGAGACGTAGGAGTCATGCTGATACTGTCCCTGGTCTTTACTGATGTCCTGGAGAGTACCCGTAAGTGACATCACTTTTTAAGTGTGGTAAAGCCTGAGTAAAAATGCTTGCAATTGCATTCCCATTTCTAGTGAAAGCCACCCATTGTAGCTGGAATTTTTGAGGTAGTAGCCTACGCCAGATTTTATTTGTTTATGTATTTATTTGCTACGGAGATACACTTGAATTACCTTTCATTTCACATAATATACATGCCTGCAGCTAGGTATTTACTGAAGCTGGATTAAATTGAAGTACCTTGCTGATGGCAATAGCCCTATGTGACATAAAGTATACTAAGGTGTATTTCAATTGAAGCCTAATTAAAGTTTACATAATTATACTACAAGTATGCCCAAGTATACTGTTTTTTCACATGGGGCAGCGAACCCTGATTCAAACCTACAATATTTGCGTGAGTTGTTCTAAAGACTACTGTACACTGCCATCTTTTACAGAAAAACCTTTTGTAAATTAGCTATTGCGTACCAGAATAAAGAGCCTTTTTAATCTGCAACAGTCATACATAAGCATTTTCTGTATCCAAGCCTCAAAAAAAGCCTCATTTGCAACAAATGTAGTGTAATGATGAGTAAATTCAAGGAAACTTCATTTTAAGGGTTCTTTAGTTTTATACTGCATGTGAGAGAATTAAGTATGTGATTTATGTGATATATAGGAGCCCAGAAAATTAGGTCTACATGTGCTTTTGCACTACACCTCACTTCAAGTCTTTGTGTAGCAGGTCTCTCTCCCCCTGGGAAGCCTACGCTCACAGGCTGCAGATCCCCAGAGAAAGAGACATTCACCTGTTGGTGGGAGCCTGGCCCAGATGGAGGACTGCCAACCAACTACTCTCTTTATTACAGCAAGGAGAAGTGAGTGCCCATGCATCTACCCTCAACCTCACAGGAATTGTGAATGTGAATGAAACCAGAATTTCCAGAAAATGGATGACAGTGACATGCTAAACTGTGATAGAGTGTACATCAATAGGCCTTGCAATTTATTTAGGATTTTCCTAGTCTGTGTTTTACTCAAAATCCAAGATGGCCACCAGATCGTGTGACCTTTCCATTTAAATTGCAAATCTAAACCTCAATAATGTGGCAGCGATAATATGGCAGATTCAAAAACAAGCATTGTGGTTTGAGCATGGACAGTGCCTTACCAGGATGAATCAACCTACAGCCCCTTCAATTTAACGACTCATATTATGGGAGCACTGGATATCATCCAGGTTCATACAGCATGTGCATGAAAGGATAATAATTCATTGTGGTTGGTCATGAAGTAAACATCTACTGAAAGGGTTTTGTAAGTATCAGACAGCCTCATTCTTTTAATACTGTATGATAAACTCTTCTTTGTTTTTTCTTCTCTGCTGCCTCTGCTACACAGCTCTGATGTGCTCGAGTGTCCAGATTACCACACGGCAGGAAAGAACTCGTGTTTCTTCAACAAGAATAACACCTCCCTCTGGGTAAACTACAACATCACCGTGGCGGCCACCAATGCCCTTGGGAGAAACGTCTCTGACCCTGTTGATGTGGATGTGGTGTATATTGGTGAGCCCCTCTCTGACCACATATGATCCATTACACATATATATGATTTCAGTCATGTACCTATATGTTATTCAGCTTTTGCAGCAAAATATTAGCATTGATAATAAACAGCTATGTTATTTGTCAGCAGATATGCTGAGCTGAAGACCATAAGGTCCTGACAGGACACCGGCCATTTATAGGTTCTGCACTTCCTTTGTCTCTCTCCTCCACAGTCCAGCCCCACAGGCCGGAGAACGTGACCGTGGCCGTGCACGCGGTCGATGGTGATGACCCTTTCCTTTTGGTGAGATGGGAACCCCCTCGCAAGGCGGACACACGCTCTGGTTGGATCACCCTTGTCTACGAGCTGCGTGTCAAGCTGGAAAAGGAGGAGACTTGGGAGGTGCGTGGGTAGATGGAGCAGGACCTGGCCAGATCAAACTCATAAAAGCTGCGGTGTTTGCATTTTGTCTCTTTGAGCTTATAATCACACAACTGACCTAATAATCTACCTCTCTGGTCAAGGACTAGGCCTTAACTGAGAGATATTTTAACACCTTGCATTCCTATCGAGAAAAACCTTGATGAGACTGATTAGAACACATATTTTTCAGATTTTTATTATTCACTCCAACAGCAAACAATGATTTTGTCTGGAATTACTTGGAATACTAGATATCATTTTTGTCTAGAGAACAAATATGATATCTAAGAATATCTTCATAAATTAAATACACAATCAACCATGAAAAACTAGAATCCTCTGGGTATTTTGTCTTCTGAAATTCCTCTTGGTTTTTCTGAAGGAGCACTTTGCTGGCCAGCAGAAACAATTCAACATCTTCAGTCCACCCTCAGGAGAGGTCTACATGGTGCAAGTCCGGTGTAAACCAGACCACGGGTTCTGGAGTGAATGGAGTTCTACGTCATATGTCAAGGTCCCTGACTGTAAGCTCATCCAGAGTTACTCTTCTTACTCTTCTCTAAAATTAGCCAATGGGTGTGGAGAGCTCTGTGTTCTAAAAGCAAAATATTAGGCCTTCCATATTCCCCAGCCAATGCCAAGGCCTTACTTCCTTTCTCTGCAACACTGGTAATTTGTCAGCTGAGTGAGCTTATGTTTCGCAGCCTGTGAATTTATTATCTTCATAAGCAATCTGGTGAAAATGGTTTCCCAAGGACCTGCACCTAAAAATAGCATTTAGCCTTGATATTGCAAATGCATTAACGTTGATGCAAGCTCAGCAAGATTCAAATTTTGCCAATAATTCAATGTTGACAATTAGGTACAGTGCAAAACACTTATAGTTGAAATGTATTTTCTTATGTAGAAAAACTTATAGTCAGAGGCTTCTGCAAGTTCTTGCCTGTGAATGTCGTAGAAAACATTGTATTTATATTTATATATGTATATGGATTCTGTGTATAAAGTTCAATTGGCCACTCGGTCATGGCTAGATTTGATGTGAGCCACAGTAGCACTAGTACTGAAGTACTTCCATTGTAGATTAGCAATAACTCTTGAATTTACATAATTTGATCATAAAAGGTATGCAAATATGTGCTTTTTTCTGTGATGGTATGCAAATAATTTAACTGTCTCATTATCCTCTCCAGACATTCATAGAGAGAGGTCAATGTGGATCTTGATAGCTGTCATCTCAGCTTTTGCTTTCCTGATCATCATGTGGACTGCAAATGCAAAGCACAGCAGGTTTGGCACTTTTATTACAGTTTATCAAAAGCATTTTTATAAGTTAAGTCTCTCGTGATGAATTGTGTATCTCTTTGGATGAAAAAAAAAGTTCATTCTTAAAAAATAAAATGTATTTGTTACTATGTTATTGTGTCACAATGTCATGGTATTTTAACAACCCAGTATCATGTCCTAGTGTGACAAAGACCTGTTTCGGCCAAACAGAATTGTATCAGTTTCAGAACATGCTTACATTCTTGTTTGTACATACTTTCTTGTGCAGTTATATTTTACTCAACAATGTCCCAAGTCTGTGTCATACTTATGCTGGCGTTATGCTGGCTTGTACTATGGTATGAGATTGCATAATTTACACAAGGATTAATGCACAGAAATACTCCAGAATAGTCAGTAGATTATACACATATTATAAATGATATTGAGGAAATTTCACAATAAAACAAATTTGGCCAAGAATAGATATTAACATATTAAGTATAATAAAATTTAACCGAGGGACAGAGTTTGGTTAAATACGATTATCATTTTGTCTTTGGAACATAGCCAATTGTGCAAATCTTCACCTTACACCAAGAATCTGTCAGAGTGCATGTGATCATTCTCTTATTCTCTTGAGTTTGGACCAGGAATGCAGTAATTTCATAAAGCCTGGAAATATTTACTAACTACTTTGCCTGTATTATTATTATATTGGATTATTGTGTTGTATTTTTCAATTTTATCAGGAATGAGAGATGTCCCTTTGGGATGTTTTCTCAGCAGATAAAAAAATAACTCCAGAAAATAGCTACTTTTGCTGTAGTTACACCCATTTTTCTTTCTTCTTTCTTCTCAGAGTAAAACATTTTCTGCTTCCCCCTGTTCCTGGACCTAAAATCAAAGGATTTGATAAACAACTGCTCAAGGTACAGTATGAGCTCATATACCGTTTATGATCACTAACGGGGTGCTTGTTCTAAGCTATGCCAAATGATTGGTGACTGTAATGTATGTTTACATGCAAGTGGTAGAAAGTGTTGATGAAAATGTTAAACACAGTCAACACAGGTATCACCAAGCATCGTTGTATCACCCCCGCGATCGTCTCTTAACTCTTCTTTTTTGTCCAACTGATTGGTCCACAGGGTTGGAAGTCAGAAGAGATGCTCGATCATTTGGTTATCCGGGCCTTCGCCCCAGCATCAGACTACGAGGACCTGTTGGTGGAGTCCTTGGAGGTGTATGACATGGAGCAGGAGTTGGTTCTTGATGGGAAGGACCTCCGAGAGGGGCATTTGAAATCCAAGAGCCCCTCCGACTCTGATTCCGGGAGGGGCAGCTGTGACAGCCACACCTTGCTAATGGAGAAGTGTGGTGAGCCCAAGGTGGACCAGACCACGATACTGAAGGAAAAACAGAGTGGCAGGGGTACCTCTGGTGAGGAGCAATAGCCATGGTTACTATATATATGCTGCTAAATCTGCTGATGAAACTAACCAGTCCTGGCCAACAGTCTTCTCCTCAGAGCAGCATATCCATAAACCCTCCTGTCATAGCATTCCTGAGCTCTCTAAGCAGAGCCATACCCCTGTCAAACCACAAGGGAAACCTCTTAGACAGCACCTGTCTCAGCAAACACCCAGCCGGCTACAGGTGCATGCCGGCTTACAGTGAGCACAGCATCCCCAACACTGGCCACAAGAGGGAAACCACCTTCCAGCCTTCTAAGCCAACGGAGTACGTGGAGGTTCAGAAGGTGGAACAAGAGAATATGCTGATACTGAAACCTATAGCAAAGGAAGGGAAGGACCTCTACCACCTGGAGTTCACAGGACAGGACTACAGTAAGGTGGATGGGGTGGTCAACGACAACATCCTCTTGCTTCAGGGGCAAATGGCTGCTAAGGACCAAGAATCGGAGAACTCGTTAGAGAACTGCCCCCAGCAACAGGCTGGTAAACCAGCAATCCACACAGCAGTGCCCCTTCCCCATGAGGGAGCACACGTAGCATTGAACGGCTATGTTGACACAGCCACCATGTTGCCCACCGTTTCTCTAGTCACCTCACAAAGAGAAGCCTCATAAACTTATTTAACTTTTTTTTTCAGAATTATTTATATTTGAATTACGAATAAAGAGAAATGTTGGTCCTAATGATAAGCATATTTATTTTTACATCACACAATGGTTGAGTAGATTGTGTCTGATATACAGGAAAACTTTTTTTTTTCCACATATGTCCACAGATAATTTTAAAGTGTCATGTTTGTGTGCTTTGATTAACTGCATTAGGACTAATATGAAAATGATTTCAATGAACAATGTAACAATAATTGCTGAAACTAAAATCACAAATTATTGTCAAATCATATTATGTTTTAGTCACAAACATAAAACAGAATCAATCAAAACAGAATCAATACTTAATTTTGACAAAATATATGTTAGAATTAAAGTACACTTGTATTTTGTTTATATTCAACAATAAAAAAAAATACATTTTATAAAGATTATATTTTTCTGTTTATGTAGACATTCATAGTTCACAACTGTTTAATAAATCAGACTACTTTTTTCATTAAAGTAGATCAACCACAAAGCTGCTTTTAATATGTGTTATTCCTTCAGATTCCCTCCTTGAAATCCACCATATCTTATATATTGTCAAAAGCTCTGTTACAATTATACGGACCTGCACATATTTGGAGTGGCAAATATAAATATGAAGGCCTGTGGCTGTTTGTTTTAAAAATTAACTTCAGGGAACCAGTATTATGTTTTATATAATTCCTGTACAATAAACCATTTGGATATTCATACCAGAACTTCATTTATACAGCAGGCTGACATGCACCATCAAGTACAGTATAAGACATAAATACACTTATACACAATACACAATAATGGAAATATTTTTGTTGAAATTGTCATATAATTGAGCTTATTGCATAAAAATATGGCAACATCCATTTTTCTGTTGTTGTTACCAAGGCTCTGTTTTGACACCTTAGATTAAATAAAGCCACAAAAACATGTGACAGGATGAGATCCAGGCAGTAGAATGTGTGGAGCATGGAGAGCGCCCTCTAAAACCTTGTTGCCTTATTGACTGCTTTTTTGTTTGTTTTAGGAAATGCTGCTTACCTTGAAAGACATATACGTACACTCAGGAGCTGTTCTATACATGCATGGAAAATTATATGAATAAATCCTCAAGGCCACTGGTATTACAAGATAGAGTACGTGCAATGCAATCATATGACACGTTGACATGTTCAGTTTCTTAGAATTAAACTTTAAAATGGCACGTTCCTGTAAACGTCAATCCTGTTTTCCAATTGCATTATCTCAACTGGAGTTTTAAGTTATAATCAACTAAATGCTGAACATTGGCGTGAGCGTGAGATGTATATCAACTGCATGTAGGTTATAGGCCTCAGTCAACATGTGAATTGAAATTCTATTTATATTTTTCTCATATGGAACATGCAGAGTGATCAGGGGGAAATGGAGAGCATAGTGATTTGTCAGGAATACACCACACAATTAAGTTAACAAGTAGCCTACGTATATTTCAGTTCAGTCCATGTAGTCGTCATGAAACAAGTTCAATGTCCCCAAAAATTGACAATTGGCATGTATTTCAAATGGGAACAAAAAAAAAAGAAAAAGATAAAAGGTATATACCCTATGTCTTTTTTTCAGAATGAAAAATAAAAAAAAAACAAATGTGCCTGACATGTTTACCTGCTTATCTGTCTAAAATTATCTTTATTGTAGCCTATTAATTATTTTAATAGCTGGCAGTTTTTACTAAACACGATCAAAAAGAAAAAATAATAACTCGGCGCACTGAGATAGATTGCAAATCTATTTGTATAAAGATCAACTTTCGGCAAGTAGACCTTCGTCAGAGTATTTGAGTGAGACATCAGAGAAATGCTGTTTTATACATCCTTTGCATTGTTTCATAACGCGTTATATCATATAGCTAGGCTATTGTGTAACTTAGTGTGTGCAGCTAATATGTTTTTTGTTTCTTTTTTGCCTGCGGCTCGCATCCTTAGGCCTACATAGTCACGACGCTGAAGTTGGCTCCCGATTCGCAGCTCCCGATTCGGAATTGCCGGTCCACCTTAAATCGGTCGCGAAAAGCGATTGTATGCTTTCACGGTCATCCTTCCGCTTTTTTCTCCGCTAAATCTAATTGGCTCAACATTCTGATAGCCTAGTTGTGTGTGTGTATACATACATTTATTTATTTATTTATTTATTTAGGATACTGCACCGTTTTGAAATAATCGCACTCCAAACTTCCTATGTCCACCAATGTAAATTGCTGAAAAAGGTGAAATTTTGAATAGGATTTTCTTGCCAATTTTAGAACGTCTCAAACTTTTGACACTTGGGTATGAGAGAAGAGGTCCTCCACTATATCTGACCCGAGTTGGGTGAAATATTACAGTAGCATTTTGAAATAATCCCACTTCAAACTTTCTATGTAATCCAATGTAAATCGACTGAAAAAGGTGAAAGTTTGAATAGGGTTTTCTTGCCAATTTTAGAACGTCTCAAACTTTTGACACGTGGGTATGAGAGAAGAGGTCCTCCACTATATCTGACCCGAGTTGGGTGAAATATTACGGTAGCATTTTGAAATAATCCCACTTCAAACTTTCTATGTAATCCAATGTAAATCGACTGAAAAAGGTGAAAGTTTGAATAGGATTTTCTTGCCAATTTTAGAACGTCTCAAACTTTTGACACTTGGGTATGAGAGAAGAGGTCCTCCTCTATATCTGACCTGAGTTGGGTGAAATATTACTGTAGCATTTTGAAATAATCTCACTTCAAACTTTCTATGTAATCCAATGTAAAACGACTGAAAAAGGTGAAAGTTTGAATAGGGTTTTCTTGCCAATTTTAGAACGTCTCAAACTTTTGACACGTGGGTATGAGAGAAGTGGTCCTCCACTATATCTGACCCGAGTTGGGTGAAATATTACGGTAGCATTTTGAAATAATCCCACTTCAAACTTTCTATGTAATCCAATGTAAATCGACTGAAAAAGGTGAAAGTTTGAATAGGGTTTTCTTGCCAATTTTAGAACGTCTCAAACTTTTGACACGTGGGTATGAGAGAAGAGGTCCTCCACTATATCTGACCCGAGTTGGGGTGAAATATTACGGTAGCATTTTGAAATAATCCCACTTCAAACTTTCTATGTAATCCAATGTAAATCGACTGAAAAAGGTGAAAGTTTGAATAGGATTTTCTTGCCAATTTTAGAACGTCTCAAACTTTTGACACTTGGGTATGAGAGAAGAGGTCCTCCTCTATATCTGACCTGAGTTGGGTGAAATATTACTGTAGCATTTTGAAATAATCTCACTTCAAACTTTCTATGTAATCCAATGTAAAACGACTGAAAAAGGTGAAAGTTTGAATAGGGTTTTCTTGCCAATTTTAGAACGTCTCAAACTTTTGACACTTGGGTATGAGAGAAGAGGTCCTCCTCTATATCTGACCCGAGTTGGGTGAAATATTACTGTAGCATTTTAAAATAATCCCTCTTCAAACTTTCTATGTAATCCTTTGTAAATCTACTGAAAAAGGTGAAATTTTGGATAGGAATTTCTTTCCTATTTTAGAAGGTGTCAAACTTTTGACACTTGGATATGACAGACGAACGAGGTTCTATTTCATATCGGTCAACACGCCACACTATGGGGCATCCTCACTGAGAGGAAGAGCTGCTGGGAAACTGAATAGCAAATTAACCACCACTACGGGCGGAACCACGTCACGCCATAAATATGGCGCTTGTACGCCGCCCGGCCTCTTTTGCCGACTTGAGGGCACTTGCCATCCTGAGGGTGCAAGGTTCCCCGCCTGACCACGGTATTGGTCACAGAATACCAAATAACGTTGGCCGCGGTATATTAGTGGGGTACCAGGACCGCAGGTTATTGCATTAGTGCGAATCCTGTAAAAAACAAAATGCACTATTGGCTGCTGTTCTTACCAGAAGAGCAAGCTCAAGTGGGAAACGTGGAAAATAACCACCGGGTAATAGAAACCCTAAATCATCACAAAATTTCATACAAGGTTGCTCCGCTGCCCTGAAGACAGAGGAGGCAACTGATGCCGATGATGCTACGTCCAGGTGATAAAACCTGTTGAAAGTGAGTGATGAGGCCCAGCCCGCTGCTGCGCAAATGTCAGCAATTGTGGCGCCACGTAGTAAGGCCCAGGAGGTAGCTACGCCCCGAGTGGAGTGAGCTACCACGCCTGTGGGAGGGGATGTGTCAGAACTGCTGTACGCCATGGAACCGTCTCTATGATCCAGAGGGCCGCGTGCTGTACAATAGGGCAAAGCCCTTCATAGCCCCTCCAAAACAATAAAAGGATTTTTGGTCTTCCTCACTGCACTTGTGCAGGAGATATAAGACCGTAGAGCCCGGGCGGGGCACAGTGAGTGCAGCCTGGCTTCTTCAGGGGTCTCGTGGGGAGGATGGTGAAACGGCTCCAACACCATAGACAGAGATGTACGACCGCGAGAGGGCCTTTGGCTGAAACACAAGGTTAAGAAAGAGAAAGACCGATGAGCTACTGTCACCCAACCGCATACAGGAGGGTTTTACTGACAGTGCATGCAGCTCGCTCACACGCCTCGCGGAGGCGATAGCGAGCAGGAATGCAGTCTTCAAGGTTAGACTGAGTCCATCCAGCTCGAAGGGCGGCTCAGTGAGTGGATTCAAAGCCAGTTGTAAGTCCCACGAAGGGACTAAGTTAGACCTGGGTGGGCAAAGCCACCTGGCTCCTCAGGGAAACTGGCTGGCGAGAGGGTGAGACCCCACCATCAGGCCCTCAATACGCTCATGGCTGTCAAATATGGCTGCCAGATAACACCTTACCGTGGACTCCACTAGCCCCTCTTTGAAGAGGGACTGGAGGAATGCCAAAACGACTGAACTGTCATAATTGGGTAAACCCATTATTGTGGTACCAGCAGCTAACATCTGCCCACTTCCCAGCATAGAGCGCCCTCGTAGATGGGGCTTTGATGCCTGAAATGTTTCCAGTACTGCTGGCCCCAGGCCCTGTGGCCACTCCCATCTAGGGGCCAAGCAGGTCATACAACTGTGTATTTGGTTGCCATAGCAGGCCTGCGGCAGCAAATCCGCTCTGGTCGGGAGGCGCGAAGGGGTGCCCACTAGCAACTCCCTAAATTAACTGCACTGTCTGGGTGCAGGCACCATTTCCCCGCTCTCAGGCCACCCCTGGACAGCCTATCGGCTTCCACATTGATTGTGCCCAGTACATGTACTGCCTTCGGGGACATACCCTAGGCCTGTGCCCACAGCAGGAGTTGACATGCTTTGCATGTCGAGTTGGAGACCAAAGCCCACCCTGTTGGTTGAGGTAGGAGACCACAGTGGAATTGTCTGTCCGGACAAGAACCTGTCTGTGTCGGACCACTGGGAGGAATGGGTCAATGCCTGATGCACTGCCTCCGTTTCTGGCAGGTTGATGTGCTTCCCGACCCATGAGTGGCTCCACAACCCTTGTAGGGAATGACCCTCTCCGACCGCTCCCAGCCAGTCTTGGAGGCATCCGTGGTGGTCGTCACCCTAGGTAACACACTGGGTAAATAGGGAGGAGTCGCCGCCTGTCCTCGTGCGGGCTTACTCCCTGTGCTGCCGCCCAACGCTGTAATGGACACGTATGCAGCAGCCCAAGTGGCACCACCTGGGCCGCTGAAGCCATCAAGCCAAGCAACCTCCGGTTAATGTTTACTGTCACCTGCTGCGCTGCAGCAAAGTGGGACAGACTGTCCATCAAAAACATGCTGCCTCTCTGGGTCAGAGGGGCCTGCATGGACATTGAGACCAAAACCGGGCCCAGGAAAACCCTCTCTCTGGAGGGGCTGAGGTGGCTCTTTTCCCCTGTTCAGGGTCAGGCCCAAGCTAGCTAAGTGGGCCAGTACTGACCTTGTATCCCTTCTGGCTTGCTCCTCTGAAGGATTGCAGATTAGCCAGTCGTCCAGGTAGTTCGCAATGCGAATCCCTTAGTGACAGAGTGGGATCAGCGTGTCTCCTTGCACTTCATAAAAAGTGTGTGGGGCCAGGGCTAGGCCGAAGGAGAGGACCGAGTGATCGTACCCTTTGCCTTGGAAGGAAAAGCAGAGGTACTTCCGGTGATCCCGGTGTATGGGGATATGGAAGTATACATCCGGCAGGGACACAGATGTGAACCAATCGCTGTCTCCCACCAGTAGGGGGAGACTGGAACGGCAGAGCATGTGCAAGGGCAGGCGCTTTAGGAAGCAGTTGAGCCCTCTCCGGCCGCGTGTGAACTGGAGCTTGTACCCCGACTCCAAGGTGCTGAGCACTGAAGGACATCGGGTACGTGGGCGCCATAGCAAGGTTACTGGGGGTAGCGGAGGACATATCCTGCGGAAATCCCTCCAACACACCACAGGCAGCGTAGTGTCGGCTAGCTAAGCCAACCAAGCAGAGGCCTAGTAGGCTGGCGCAGGTGGCTAGCAGTAGGCCCAAATCAGTAGCACTCAAGGGCCGCCAGAGACCGCTAAAACCTCAGGTAGCGTGTGTCCACTGACACAGAGGCTACTTCCGGCTTGTCCCTTTTCCCTTTCTTAGTAACAACAAGGAGAAAGAAAATCCAATGCCTCAACAGGACAAAATACAATCAGAAGATATCGGCATAACCCGATCTACTTCTGCAAGGAAAACCGGCAGTGAACTGCCTAACAAAAGGTAACAACTCTACCGAGTAATGGTAGCCAAACAAACAGCAACAAACCGTGATTCCGCGTTGCTGGGGAGGGAAAGCCCCAGAAAGAATACTCCGTTCAGGACGTAGCTCCAGGCAATAGGGAGAGGCAAGAAATTCTAAAGGGTACCATACAAACCAGTATCAGCTCAAACTGAGACAAAAAAAGGCCGGATGGCGTGCAAGCGCCATATTTATGGCGTGACGTGGTTCCTCCTGTAGTGGTGGTTAATTTGCTATTCAGTCTCCTCCCATACCATGCCATATTGAACAATATGAAATAGAACCTTCTTCCTCTCTCATATCCAAGTGTCAAAAGTTTGAGACGTTTTAAAATTGGCAAGAAATTCCGATTAAAAATTCAAAGTTTTATTCAGTAGATTGACATTGGATTACATAGAAAATTTGAAGAGGGATTATGTGAAAATGCTACAGTAATATTTCACCCAACTCAGGTCAGATATAGGGGAGGACCTCTTCTCTCATACCTACGTGTCAAAAGTTTGAGACGTTCTAAAATTGGCAAGAAAATCCTATTCAAACTTTCACCTTTTTCAGTCGTTTTACATTGGATTACATAGAAAGTTTGAAGTGGGATTATTTCAAAATGCTACAGTAATATTTCACCCAACTCGGGTCAGATATAGTGGAGGCCCTCTTCTCTCATACCCACGTGTCAAAAGTTTGAGACGTTCTAAAATTGGCAAGAAAATCCTATTCAAACTTTCACCTTTTTCAGTCGATTGGATTACATAGAAAGTTTGAAGTGGGATTATTTCAAAATGCTACAGTAATATTTCACCCAACTCGGGTCAGATATGGTGGTGGACCTCTTCTCTCATAGCCCACTGTCAAAAGTTTGAGACGTTCTACAATTGGCAAGAAAATCCTATTCAAACTTTCACCTTTTTCAGTCGTTTTACATTGGATTACATAGAAAGTTTGAAGTTGGATTATTTCAAAATGCTACTGTAATATTTCACCCAACTCGGGTCAGATATAGTGGAGGACCTCTTCTCTCATACCCCAGTGTCAAAAGTTTGAGACGTTCTAAAATTGGCAAGAAAATCCTATTCAAAATTTCACCTTTTTCAGTAATTTACATTGGTGGACATAGGAAGTTTGGAGTGCGATTATTTCAAAACGGTGCAGTATCCTAAATAAATAAATAAATAAATAAATATATGTATGTATACACACACACAACTAGGCTATCAGAATGTTGAGCCAATTAGATTTAGCGGAGAAAAAAGCGGAAGGATGACCGTGAAAGCATACAATCGCTTTTCGCGACCGATTTAAGGTGGACCGGCAATTCCGAATCGGGAGCTGCGAATCGGGAGCCAACTTCAGCGTCGTTACATAGTCTAGGTTATAGGCTAATGCATTCTAACTTATAGAAGGGAGGGAGGATTTCAGAATTGAAAACCAATGGTTGTTTATGATTTTTTAACAGTGCGCAAAAGATCATTAAGGAAAAGGTAAATCAGAAACTAAACATTTCTGAAATAAAGAAATGTGTTGCACACAAAGATGGGCGTTTTATGTGGTTATTATGTGGTCAAATTGTTCGAGTGTTTAACTGAATTACATTTTATTTATTCAATCTGGAATCATTATTAGAGCCATTACGCTAGAGCTATGTAGTCTACTCTAATTTTAAACAACATTGTGTGTAGAACTTTTCAACAGTTTCGATTGGGGTCGCTGCAGGTGGAACATTTTCCCAGCAACAATAATTGGTTGCTATCCTCGATCCCCAGCGCCGCCTTCTAAAGTTACTTTTGAAGGGAAATCGTGACAGTAATTACAATTATCTTGCAGTCTACACCAGCGGATTCACTTCCGTAATTTCCGAAGAAAATGCAGAAAGCCCTCTGTCGCATTCACGGTCCGCCTTTGGGACGGATAAAAGACGCGTTCAATGTTTTCGAATTCCTAGCAAAATTCCACCGGCACAGTGGTAAGTTCAAAAGTTTGACAGTTCTATCTACCACTTCCACAATTTCTAAATGATATTAAAATAATAACGATGCAGAAACATACAGTGTTGGCTAAAGAAATTGGTTTTAATGTAGATTATACATACTGCTCACTTTCTATGTTATTTATCAGTGCACAGTTTACTGAATGTTACCATATCGTACTACAGCCAGTTAAATTTAGCAGGAAAGGACTAGTAAGGACTAGTGTTGCTATGTCTATTTTCTGTCTGTGGAAGGTGGGTGTAAAGCCTGTCAGTGATATTTCTCAGGGACGGGGGATATAGCACATTTCCGCTACGTCATTAATGTTTGTAAAAAAAAAAATAGTTTTGTGGCTAAAGTGTCAAATTGGGCTACTCCATGTGTAGCCTACATCGGTGTGCTGAAAAGTCGGTGAAAATCCGGCTGCATTTGGTTTAAAAGTGAAAGTCTGCTATATGGGTAAAACTTGAGCTATAGCCTATTGGGGTTAACCTAGTCATTTTATGTCAAAACGTCTCTAAACCCATTTCCACCCCTTCAGACGTCGAGATTCCGGCTTTTGCTCACTGGGATAAATCGGGATTAATTAGCTGTTCACCCTTGCCCCTGTTCTCTGAAACGTAGCTATAGATAGTAGGGAAGACCAGAGCTGGTTGGCACACCTTTTACTCTCTCAGGTTTCTCAGAATCTGTGTATCTAACAAGACTAATATCAAGTAGAAAGCTTCGAGTCTTGGGTAGAAATCTCTTTTATCCTGGCAAAACTTTTGATTAAAAATGGGCAGGTTGTGTCAAGGTCTGACTCGAGGTTTGTTGACCCTATATTTTTCAATGGATTAATCACATTAAAACATTGAAATCTTATAACACAAATAACTTAATTTTTTTAATCCTGGAGACACCAAACAGTTTTATGTAAAATAGAAACCCGTCTCTATGATGCTCATCTAATCACTCTTGACACTATATTAGCCACAGTTACATTTTACAGTTTAACATCGTTTGATACAAAACAGTTTTTGTAAAAATAGTGTGAGCGTGTGTGTGTGTGTGTGTGTGTGCGCGTGCGTGCGTGCGTGCGTGCGTGCTTGCGTATGTGTCTATGTCTATGGATGGCTACCTTCTCTTGTTTCAATGAAGTAGTCTATTATCGCCATTGTAACATTTTTTAGTCCTTTCTTAATCTAGGTGCTTTCAAAACTAAAGGTTTATTATAACCCTAACGAAAATGAACTATAGTAAAACTATAGTATGTTGACAGCATATACTATACAAATACTATAGTATTACTGTAGTTTTTTTTGTACACACTGTAGTCATACTATTTTCCTATAGGGATAAATACTAAATAATTATTATAGGGGGTGAAAATACTATAGTGATACTATTGTACTATACTGACAAATACTATAGCATTATTATAGTTGGTGAAAAAACTATAATATACTTATAGTTTTCTAGAAGATATCTATAGCAATACTATAGTTCATTTTTGTTAAGGAAATGCTGACCATACTGAAAATTCCATCTTAAACCAACCAAACAGGTCAAGCTGGAGTTTTCTACACTTCTAGCTGGTTTTACTTGGTTGAACAGCTGACCAGCCCATAGTCACCTAGTCCACCAGTTTATTCTACCATTTTAACCAGCTTTGACCAGCCACAGACCAGCTTTAACTAGCCACAGACTAGCTATGACCAGCTAGAAGTGTCGAAAACACATCTTAAACCATCTTAAAACCCCAGCTGGTCTTAGCAGGGGAGTGACTATAGGTGTTGGAAAAATGTTAAAAAGATCAACTGAACTGAAAATACACCAATTTAAATGGCATCTTGGCTCACCTAATTCTGAACATAAAAGCTGGGGGTTTACTAGCTTACTATGGTTTACTAGGGGTTTACTAGATTTAAATATAAATCTAAACCTCTAACCCAGTTGCTTCTTAGTAACACTACTTTCTCAATATCCCGCTTGCACCTACTGTGGCATTTTGTGAGGTTATGCATCGACTACTACTATCTTGTGACACAGATGACTCTGTTCAATGACTTAACCTGTATATATGCGCTTATATAAGTCTTTCTGGATAAGACCATATGCTAAATGTAGCAGAGCTACAGTCTGCAATGCTATGGTTCAGCAGAACTACTATATTCGGGAAGAAAATACAAATTCAGTTAACCATGTCACACTGAACTGCTACCAAGTTTACATTTACACTTACATTTTAGGCATTTAGCTAATGCTCTTATCCAGAGTATATAATAAATCACCAACATTAATTATTCAGAGTGCAATAGTCCGGCCATAACACACCGGCAATAGGTAATCCTTTGTCAGTAGAATTAACACATGGAAGGGAAGCTAGAGAGGTTTTTTGAAGGGGGGTGGGGGGGGGGGGGGGGGGGTATAGGGAATCATATAATATTAGGGAATAGGATAAAATGTGGAAGAGGGGAATGGGAATCAGGGTAGAGAAGGGGGAGAGGTATTTCCTGAATGGATGGGTCTTCAGGTTATGGCGGAAGGTAAGGAACCAGTGGAGGGAATGCAGGAAGGAGGTAACATGGGAAGATTTTGGGAGGTGGATTGTGTAAGACAGTTGACTGTCTAGAGTCACACCGAGATTCTAAAACTAAAAGAGATCTGTAATGAAGTGTAAGAGTTAAAATGGCATGAACTGTTGTTTAATTTTTGTATAACAGGTTAGGAACTTTAGTAGGTGCTGACAACAAGTTTAGTTTAGTAATTACATTGGACAATAGGGGAATGTAACTAAGACACATATGCAACAAGAACGTGGTAAAACTGTTAATTGTGAGGTATTGATAGTCTGCATTTTATCGAGTGCTACTGTAATATCTATAGGCCTATAAAAGAGCATTCTGTCTTCACAAATTATGTCGACAGTATTTACATACTGATATAAGCATAAGACATAAGCTATAATGACACTACAGATAAACAATTTAATGGGAGAGAATACTTCTAAGTCCATGCTGCAGTTATCCTGTTTTATCATTTATTTCATAGCAGTTTTTTTTATTAATTCAATATAAATGCAATGGCTTTGCAAATGTACTGCCACTAAATGTCATTAAACCTTTGGATAAACAGAAGCCACATATCACATTGCTCAAAGGTCCCTGGTGATTCTGCAATTCTGTTTTTTTTTAATCATTCTCACCAGCTCTTATGCAGACTGCCAGGTGGCAGTTGGCAGTTCCTCTGTTTGATGCCAAAGTATCACTCCATAGAATAATCACATTTGTGTTTCCAGGAGCTTTATTGATAATAATGGAATGTTCAGGTGTACGCTGTCGCTGGTTCTTCTCCTGACATAGCACATATGATGCGTGACCTCATTAAATTATCTATTTCTGCAGGTGCATTATGTCAAAAGTCAGCAGTAAAATGCACTCCCCCGAATTTCCCGGAGATGCCCCCATGTGACTTTAACCCAGAGGAGTATCAGGTCAGAGGCTGTGGCTGTGTTGGCAGTTTGGCTTGCTTCAGAAATGGAAGAACAAGGGCAGTATTTTGCAGTCTGTCGTCTCATTTTCCTACAGGACCTGTCCAAGGCCCAAATGCTGGAGATTCGGAAGAAGTACTGTAACCCTATGACCATGAAGGTCACTTACTACAAAAAACCAGTCTACATCCATCAGGGCCACATGCAGTGGCTGTGGGATGTCGATGGCCGCCGTTACCTTGATCTCTTTGCAGGAGTTGCAACTGTCAGCGTTGGACACTGTCACCCGTAAGGCCCTTCCAAACCGCCTTATATTACCTTAAACACGTAGTCGTTGCCCATAATGTAATTTTGTACAAGCTGATGCTGAGTCATCCATGTTGTGAATTCCTGAACTGTGCGTCACACTGGATTGGATGTAAATCAGATCAGCTGCATAGATCACACACAGCAGAACATATGGTCAATGCTCCTTATACAAAGAAATAACACACCTTTGAAAATTGCACTCAGGTGTATATTCTTCAGTGCTCTACTTCTGTCTGGGCCTGACTTGGACAAAGTCCCTGCCAAGTTACATATTAGCTATGTTGTGAGGGGTGAGGATGGCTTCGACACTAAACTTGTGAGAAATCAACAAAACCAACTTACTTTCAGAGCGTACTTTCACAGACCTTCGTAGAGAATGTAGTCTTTTTTGGTAGGCCATTAAGATCTACATCTCGAAGATGTGGTCTACAGAAGTATTTAAACATGTCTTAAGAAAATGGTTATGTGTGAAAATGGTTATGTGTGAAAATGGTTATGTGTGAAAATGGTTATGTGTGAAAATGGTTATGGCTATTTGTGGATCCGTTCATCTTTCCTAAATTTAACCAAAAAGAATGCATTATCGTACAGATATAGTGTATTGCTCATTTTAATATTCTGTGGAACTTTTATTGTATTAATCGGTAATTACAATAGCACTATTTTCCTTTTAGCCACATTTAGTTCTACACCATAGTATGTTGTGAAATGTCTGCAACATGGGGGGCATAAATCATGTTTATCTGTGAAAAATTTAAATGAAACAAGGTCTCAATGCTGTAGACTGTTGATATTTATTGTTTTGAACTGACATTCTCAATTTCGTTTTCATCTTTATCGTCTTACGTTCAAAGAAACCATATAGGAAAAAAGACATAAAGCAAAAACTGAATAGAAACACAAAACAAAAAGAAAATTTACACTGGTTTCATCACTGCTTATGAAATACATCTCTTAAAATTGCTATTTTACATTTTATGCATAACCGTAGTGATGAGTACCCCCAACTCTGCAGGCAGGTGACAAATGCTGCTGTGAAACAGCTGAGACGATTGTGGCACACGACCCATATCTATGTGCATTCTCCACTCCACGAGTATGCTGAAAAACTGGCCTCTTATTTCCCTGACCCACTCAAGGTACGCCCACCACCATGCAAACAGTTTATATTCAAATACATTGGTATCTGAAAAAGACAGATTGTTGTTTTATCTCTGTGTTTAACCTATGTGGAAAATCTAAGGGGTCTATCTGTCCATTATATTGGCATGTAGTGGTACAGTACCAGTCAAAAGTTTGGACACACCTACTCATAGAAGTTTTTTTTCGTTATGTTTGATGTTTTCCACATTTTGGAATAGTAAAGACATCAAAACTATGAGATAACACAAATTAAATTATGCAAAGACCAAAACAGTCTTGGATAACTTGAAGGGTTGTTTCTCCTGACAAATTTTCCTATTGAACTCTATGGAAAAATAAGTCAGGAGAAGAAACCCTTCAAGTTATCCATCCATATCTACTGTATTTCTGGCAGCAGAGTGATGGTTTAAGGCTTGTTTGATACGTCAGACCCTTGATGACTTAGAGCCATTTAGCCAATCATGTGTTCCACACTGTTCCAGTGTAATTTAAAGCTAAATCTAGTCCCACCCCCCAATTCCCATAGAGACCCATTCAAATGCAGAGGTTATAGTATCGCTTCTAAGAGTACCTGGAAATAAGATATCAGGAGTCATTTCATATCCTTTTATATAGAGTCATGATGGCATCACCTGTTTACCTGTGGAATACCTGTTTACCACAGAAGTTGTTTGAGAGAATGGCAAGAATGTGCAAGGCCGTTATCAAGGCAAAGGGTGGCTACTTTGAAGAATCTAAAATATATTACTTTTTTTTATTTGTTTAACACTTTTTTGGTCTTTGCATAATTTAATTTGTGTTATCTCATAGTTTTGATGTCTTTACTATTCCAAAATGTGGAAAACAGTAAAAATAACGGAAAAAAACCTTCTATGAGTAGGTGTGTCCAAACTTTTGACTGGTACTGTATATACAGTGCCCTCCACTATTATTGGCACCCCTGGTAAAGATGAGTAAAAAGGGCTATAAAAAATTCACTGTTTGGTGATATCTTGAAGGGTTTCTTCCATAGAGTTCAATAGGAAAATTTGTCAGGAGAAACAACCCTTAAAGTCATCTATCCATATCTACTGCATATCTGGCAGCAGAGTGATGGTTTCAGGCTCGTTTGATACCTCAGACCCTTGATGACTTCCAGCCATTTTACCAACCATGTATTCCATACTGTTCCAGCATAATTTACAGCTAAATCTAGTCCCACCCCCAAATTCCCATAGAGATCTATTCAAATGCAGAGACGTTATAGCATCGCTTGTAAGAGTACCAGAAAATAAGATATCAAGAGTCGTTTGATGTTGTTGGGTCAGAGACATCAGGAAGTCATGGCATGCAAAGGATATGCGACCAAATATTAAAAATGATTACTTTATTCTATATATAAATCCAGGGGTGCCAATAATTGTGGCATAAATTTACTTCAATTAAAGGTTGGATTTTTCTCATTTTTTCAGTGTGAGATTAAGCTAATTCACCAAATGGTGAATTTTTTATAACCCTTTTTACTCATCTTTACCAGGGGTGCCAATAATAGTGGAGGGCACTGTATACTAGATAAATTAGAGCCCTACATTCAAGGTTGTAGAATAATAGAAAGCTGAGCTATAGAGAGCTAGATATTCTTTCTTGAGAGAATTGGATCCCTGGTGTATTCGTTCAATAAAACAGAAAAGGGAGACAAGTTGAGCCACAAAATTCCAAAAGGGACAATGTATGGGTGACTATGAAAAAAAAAAAAAAGCTTGCTGCATGTCAAGTCAGTTTATGCTGTGACATTGTGAAGAATTAAATGGTATAAAATATTTGCCCCTAGGTTGTTTACTTTACAAACAGTGGCTCTGAGGCCAATGACCTGGCCATGCTCATGTCGAGGCTGTACACGGGAAACTTTGACATCATCACTCTCAGGTAAAGCCAGTGCAGGCTAATACACACTTGCTGACTCCTGGGCTGCATTCAAATCCAATTTAACACGCTCCCTTCCTTTGCTGTCTTCCCTCGAGGGAGCTATCTTGCGACGCAATTTGCTACGTGCGGCAAGCAAACTTGCTCTGCAAGGGAGGATTGACGAGAAACAAACAAAAACGGAACCGAACCGCCCTCGCAACATTTCGGAAGTGCAACACCATAGAGTTGAAATGTGCGCCACATAGTTCTGTGGTGACCGCCCACTTTTTGCATGTGGAGCATTGCATTGTGGGATTCCCTTCTTGCTGGAAGCTTGCATTTTATACCCTTGGTGGAAGGGAGGATAAACATATTATAATTACACCCTCCCCTTTCTTAAATTGGATCTGAATCACACTTGGTGTGGCGGCCATATTTCATCCTGGTATTTTGGGGATTCCCCCCTTGAAGCAAGAGGAGGGAACGACAGGAAGAAAGGATACATTTTGGATCCGAACGCAGCCCTGGACGTGTATAACTGATGCTTTGAAATAGAATAGAACACAACCCAACTTTGGGGTCACAATTCATTTGCAAGTGTGCATACAATAATCTAAAAACCATGAAATTAGTAATTTGGTGATATTCAATAAACCGAGAGATTGTAATGTTAGTTAGGAACATCTTCACTGCTTTAATTTTTGTCATTGTTTACAAAATGAAACATTTGTTGCTCGAAATTATTTTGTGTAAAGGGCGTTGAATGATCCTTTGTAACTGCAGAGGTTCATACCATGGTGGCAGTCCACAGACGATGGGCCTGACCGCAAACGGAGCTTATAAATACCCCATCGCCTCCGGACTGGGTTGCCATACTGTAAGTTCCAGATCACAATTATCTGCTAATCATCTCTATATAATATATTTCCCCATAATCAATGATGGGGAAATGGGTTGAATTAAAGTGTGCAGTTACACACTGCAACTTTGTTTTTCATGGAGAACTTGAGACAGGGAAACCTTGAAATGTAAATGACAGAACTCAAACTTTATATCACTTTATACAGAATGATAATGTTTCACAAAGTATGCACTTACTGACCCACGTAGCTACAGCTGGCTATCATAGCAGCAAATATATTAAATGAAATACACATCCCTCTGCTACAGCAGGGCGACTCGCACTCCCCCCCCTCCGTGTCAACGGCTCTCGCTCGTCCCGACTGCGGAGCTTTTCCACCCTAGCTCCCCAGTGGTGGAACAAACTCCCCATTCCCCTATGTTCTACTGCCTGTGTTCCGTCGTGGCCTGAAGACACACCTCTTCAGACTCCACCTTGACTGATATACTGATCTAGGACCTTTTCTCATAGTACTTGTTCCCTGTGTTTTTTGTCTGTTTGATGTTATAGTTTAGAATAGAATTATAGCTGATTTACCCACAGCTTACTGTGAACTGCATTCAATGTTCATTACTAGGGATAGCTGCTATGTCATGGGAAGGACGTGCTTTGTCTTATCTTTTTCTTTTTTATTGTATGTCGCTTTGGATAAAAGCGTCTGCAAAATGATTGTAATGTAATGTACACAAAAAGTTGCCGTTGCACCCGTCATGCATAGTGCCCACTGTACAAGCCTCTGGAGGCAGTGTTATGATATGGGGTTGCTTCAATTGGTCAGGTCTGGACTCAACGTTATGCAGCAATAAAATGAAGTCAACTGAGTACCTGAATGTACTGAATGACCAGGTTATCCCATCAATGGGCATATTCCAGGAAGACAATGCCAAGATTCATCGGGCTCAAATTGTGAAAGAGTGGTTCAGGGAGCATGATGAATCATTTTCACACATGAATTGGCCACCAGAGTCCTGACCTTAACCCCATTAAAAGTCTTTGGGATGTGCTGGAGAAGACTTTACGGAGTGGTTTGACTCTCCCCTCGTCAATACAAGATCTCGGCCAAAAAGGAACGCAACTCTGGACGGAAATAAATGTTGTGACGTCGCATAAGGTTGTCGAAACAACGCCACGACGAATGCGCGCCGTAATCAAAGCTAAAGGCGGTCCAACGAAATATTAGAGTGTGCGGCACCAGGCAGTGTAATTCAAAGCTACACAAGAAAAGCCATTGCCAGCCATGTTTTGTTCCCCTTTGCTGCAGACCATGTGTCCCGATGTTTTCCGTGGCCCATGGGGAGGCAGTCATTGCAGAGATTCTCCGATCCAGACCATCCGAGACTGCAGCTGTTCCCCAGGTGATGATGACCTAACATTCACTTAGTAGTTCCTTATGATTGACCTATTTTGAGAATCAGCGAGCACAGCACCAGTATTTTAAAATCATTATATATTTTACTTTTACTTTACTTTTTTTAAGTAATAATGTATAATATAATAACATTGTCATATTAAGGTTACTATATGCATTTTATTCAGTTATTTTTTTAATGTTTAAAACTTACTGGAAGCACATGCCTGCTGACAACTGCTGTACAAACGTAACCTGAAATGGTAAAAGGAAAGATTTACCCACAAGTGTATTTTTACTCTGCAGATGATAATACAAACACTTGTAGATGTGACAGTAATGCTATAGGCATTAGGAAACTCTGCTATACCAGCAGCAGCTTTCATGCTCGGGGCTACTTGTCATTAACTTGGAAGTTAAAATTCCCTCATATATGTGAGGGCACTTGTCCTCTGTCAGTCAAGTGATTTGGCAATTCACGCATGTTCCTACTTCTTCAACTTTATCTTGAAAGAGTGTGTACATAGTCGTCTCAGCATTTCCCGTGCCTCAAGCTCACATAGTTTATAACAAAGTCTATGACATGTCCACGAAACGCTTGGTGGGTGGCAGTGCAGCGTAATCATTGGGGAACTGGACTTGCAACTGTGACGCTGTAGGATTGATTCCCAAGTTGGATACTGCTATGTTGCCCTTGAGCAAGGTACTTAACCTGAATTGCTATGACAATAAACAAAAGCAGTGACATACAGATTGAACTAAGTCTGGTGAATTTCTGTCAAAAAAGGAAATGTAGCCACTGTCTAAAGGGCAAGGGCAAATTCATTTGTTGTGTAAAACATTTACTGCTTTCTGTGAAAGTCCTTTACCGATTCACTTTTATAACTCGCGTGGATTCATGGAAACTGTAACTTGCTTACCTATTGCTGTGTGATCTTTTTTTCTCTTCGGTCATTTAACAACAATATTTTTTAGATCACATATTTGTCGTGATATTTACATAACCAATATCATCTTTCCACAATTACAGGCTGCTGCCAAGCCAACGACATGTATATTGGGGAGTTGAAAGAGGTATTTGCAACGAGTGTTCCAAGTAGAATCGCTGCATTCTTCGGTGAGCCTATACAGGTGTGTAGCATATTCAAAAATCCATTGACTGTATTGGGGCTGTTAACGAGACCAAAAGATTAAAAAAATAATAATAATAAAATCCCCAAAAAAAAAAAATTTGATTATATTCACAAATCTACCACAAAATATGCATAATTATTGCATTGCTCTAAAATGTATGGGACACTTTTAGGTGCTTCCCGTTACGGATTTTATGTCTACAAGGGGTGCAAGAAGGCCACAAAGGAAGATAGAATAAAGATTTTACCTAAATAATATTTTACATATGTTGGTAGAATAGAATAGAATAACTTATTTTCCCATTAGGGAACTTCGGTTGTAGCCACCAGCAACAACAAAAAAGACAGACAAGTGGGGCAGACCCACAACACACAAACAGACATATCAAACAAAGACATCCAATAGAATCATTGCATTAAAACTAATTAAGTGAATTAAAGTGGAATACAGCTTGTGACAAAACAAAAAACAGGGTTGGTTAACTCATATACTATAGGTAAATTGACAGACAATATTATCATTTGTAACAACAATCTGACGTAAACAAAAAGCATGACTATCACATCATAACATAAACCTGTCTCGATCATGTATCGACAGTCAAGAACATGTATTTAACCTAACAATTAAACCCTTATTTAAACAACATTCTCATTCTGTAAGAATGACCTGGGGAAGAAATTAAGCTATATTGTGATTAAAAAATCTTGACAAATAGTAAAAAATTGTCTGTTTTAGAGATTGTCCTTTAAGAGATTATTTATCAAAAACACAAGATGATCCATTTAGTTAGAGGCGAGTGTTACACATTTTTTAATTACAATGTTCAATGGAAAACATGCTTCGCTAAAAACATAAGTGCTCAGGTACTTCTGCGCTAGCTATGCAGTGGTTTTCCATCACACAAGGTACTGGTAATGCTGCTTGCTTTCCCTACATCATCATCTCTTGCTGGAGAATAGAAAGAAAATATGTGCTGTCAAGAGCAAAGCCATGATTCTTGTAACTAGAGGCAAATAATGTGCAGTTGAGTTTCTGTACAAGTCTATGAAGGAGGGTATTAGGATTCTCTATAATAGTATCATTGGCGTAATGTGCACTAGTTCTTCATTACTGTATTGTTGGACCTTAGATTGATGGAGTCAGTATCCATGTTAGGAACTAAGACGCATCACCAGGAGTAGAGGAAACATCACTGGTTCTCTAAAAAAAAAAGAGTCCATTTTACAGTTTGTGTCTTAATCATATAACTGTGACACACTTAACCGAATGCGATCTTCACTGTGTCATACAGCTGCAGTTACCAAAGGTGTACTTTGTCCAATTATTATCATGCCCTTAGTTTCTCTCATAATTGTAATACTTCCATTGTAACCTCACATCGGATTGAATGTTATACATATTTAACACGTGTGCAGATTGACTTGAGTTTTGTGGTGTCCTAACAGGGGGTCGGGGGAGCTGTGCAGTACCCTAAAAACTACCTCAAGGAGACCTACAAACTTGTAAGGGAGAGAGGCGGGGTCTGCATCGCAGATGAGGTCAAGTACCATTACATGTCTTATAGTCTACATGTCCTATGTTTGTATTCATTTAGATTTTATTCATTGGTCACCTTATTTGGTACAGTTGAAATGATTGTAGACTTTAACTGTGTTGATAGTCTATCCATTTCTGTAGTGATTTATTTGATGAAGAGGGAGATTACATTACGTTTACGTTTTAGGCATTTAGCAGATGCTTTTATCCACAGAAACTGACACGGCACACATGAAATGTCTTAATTTTTTGATTTACTGCTACAGGTTCAAACTGGATTCGGGCGCACAGGTAGCCATTTCTGGGGATTCCAAGGTCATGGGGTTGTGCCAGATATGGTTACAATGGCAAAGGGCATTGCTAATGGATACCCTATGGGGGCTCTTGTTACCACTCCAGGTAAGCGAGTGTCTGGATATAAGTCAGCATTTAGATTATAGGAGTTAAGATTGTTGGCTTTCTTTCCCTGCATCATCATCTCTTGCTGGAGAATAGAAAGCAGGCACTGTAACTACTGTTTTTCAATAAGCAGTCTTATATTTTTTATATAATAAAGTAAATAACAAACCATCTTATTAAATTATATTCTACATATTTACACGTCATTGTTTGAAATTTATTAGTACCTTCGTGATCAGGTGGGCATGCAGCTAAATGAAGAAACATTCTGCATTTTACTGTGTTCCTATTACAGCATTGCTATTTTGTATTAATGCTCATTTAACTCATTTAAAAAAACATGTCCGACATCTTTGAAGTAGGGCTTTGTGGAGCATGTTCTGGAAACATGTACCAGCCAGTTTTGCCCTCACTGAAATCACCTCAGATCACCAATCCACTGTTACAAAGGAGAAATTTATTAACTAACCTTAGTGGACTATTACCAGAATAGTACTGTTAATTTGGCAGATGTTCTTATCCAGAGCAACCTAACTAGCCATTACGGCAAGATACTCTGTGTGCAGTCCCAGGATCAAAAAGAAGACTAACATAGGTACAGGCAGTGAGTGTCAATGTATTTAAAATAAAACAAATATATTTTTGAGTTGATCATTACTTTACAGTGTCGTGGGCATCGAAGTGAAGCGTAGCAACTGTTTAAAGGGCAAAGATCTGACTTTCACACTTCTTTACATTTTACTCACTTTAAAAAATAGTTTCATAATAATTTTGACAATTGAAACACTGCACATGATCCTTGAAAATCTATATAAGTCTGACTAGCCTTATAAAAATCACGAAATACGTAAAACTGATTTGAGAAGGAATCCTACACCAGAGGACAAGTAAATGCTGGAATGGAAATATACTTGAAACAACAGTTAAAAATGTATCTTTGGAGTGAGTAACAAATATTTGAATGATCTTCTGGTTGCCTAGCAATGATGTTTAATATTTTTAATGGTGCAAGCATTAGTATGGCTTTACACAAGGCAGCGAGTCATAACTCAGGAGACCACTGCATAACTCAAGGGAAGAATTTTTTCACACAGATTTGAGATTGCAGCAGTGGGAAGTTAAATGCCTCGTTTTTACTTTTTTGTTTCGCATTTCAGAGATCGCTGCATCCTTTACCAAGGGAGTCCATTTCAACACCTTTGGAGGCAATCCTGTGGCTTGTGCCATAGCATCCTCCGTGCTTGATGTACGTTTAAATATAATCATTCATCCATTTTAAGCGTCTTCACGTATTTGTGATATCCGTTTGGGTTCGGGTACAATTTTCAGTATTTACTCATTTTGGTCCTGTGCAAGGAGTCACCAATTTCATTTCTAATTTATGTTACATAAAATGTATTGTGGTAACCACAGTGCTTGCAACGTTTCACTCGTTTAGACAATAAAAGAAGATGGTACGCAGCAGATCAGCGATTATGTCGGGGACGTACATGCTGACAGAGCTGGCCAAATTGCGGGATAAGTACGAGATCATCGGTGACGTTCGTGGGAAGGGGACTGCAAATCGGTGTGGAGATGGTCAAGGACAAGGTATGTTTGCTACAGCTGCAAAGGCAAGACTAGCAGGAATGTATGCACAGGGATGTATACACAGGTGTGCTGCATATGATATAGGAGGTAGCCTAATTTCAGTACTAAATTTTGCTTGAGCAAACAATAAATCCTATATATTAATAGGAAATCATGGAACAAACGGTTATTTACTTATATTTTCTTAGCCCATTCACTTTCATTAATATCATATGCAGAGAGAGACATCTGGTGCCTGAAATCGTTTATCAGCACATTCAACAGTGTACAACTGTTACTGTAGGTTTGGATTTTAAAGAAACAGTGCCTAAGTATCTATAATATACTCTTGTCTACAGTATTTTACTGCGTGGATCTAGAAGGTTGTAATCTTTTTTCAGATTTTAGGGTTTAACTTAAGTTTGCGAATGAACTGAAAATAAAGCAACTGCTTGCATGTTAATAGATTCTCAGTGATTACTTCTCTCCTTCACATGCACGTGCTTCCATACCCAATCATCTACATGCCGTTCATTGGGTCTGTGCTGGCGCATACCTCCGTGTGCAGTGCCCAGGGCTGTTCTCATTAAAAGCAGTGGAACTGTAACTATTCACGTCTCTAAATGCCCCGATGCACACTCTGTCCTCCCCGCAGACAAGCCGGGAGCCCTTGCCTGCTGATGCCATGAGCCAAATCTTCGAACACACCAAAGACATGGGTTGTACTCATTGGAAAGGGAGGAGTGTACGGCCAGGTAAAATCATATCCTGTGACCAAGGGCATGTTTAATAACCAATGTACTGTATAGGCTTGTAAAAAGTAATAGGCTTTTTCCATGCCCTATATTATCTTTTGTCCCAATTTGGAGTGTCTAGTTCAGGGGTAGGCAACCCTGGTCCTGGAGAGCCGCAGGGTCTGCTGGTTTTTGTTAACATTACGTTACAGGCATTTAGCAGACGCTCTTATCCAGAGCGACTTACACAACTTTTTTAGAATTTTTTACATATTATCCATTTATACAGCTGGATATATACTGAAGCGATTCAGGTTAAGTACCTTGCTCAAGGGCACAACGGCAGTATCCTACCTGGGAATTGAACGTTTCGATTACAAGGCCAGTTCCTTAACCATTATACTACACAGTCGCCCATACTCACCGGTACTTGTTGTTACTCGCCACTTAATTCATCAATTAAAGCAGTTGATTACACAGTTAACTCACCTCACCTGGTTTCTTTGGTCTAAGTAGTTGCTGTATTTAAGGTGAAAACAAAAACCAACAGACCCTGCGGCTCTCCAGGACCAGGGTTGCCTACCCCTGGTCTAGTTATATTACACACCCATCCTATCATTCACAGTAGTCATCATTAGCAAACACATCCTCCAAAATGCTTATAGTTTGGGTTCCATTTTCATTCTGTTGTCCATAAGCAAGCCTCTGATACTCTGGTACCATTACAAATGAATAAAGAGGTGCGGTCACCTGTTAAATTAGTGCCACCAATGGTGGAGCCAGTTTCCGCAAGCTTCAAACAAGGATAATCCTGTAATGCAAGGTCTTGTAATTACATGTTACTAGAGACAAGCTAGAAAAATAGCTAGACATAAAATAATTTGTCATTGAATGAGAGTTTGTTTTCTTCAGTTTGGTGATAGTATTTGGTGACCAGATTGTATTTAAGTATAAAAAAACAGCCATTTATATAGTGAAGATGAAGTGATTATTGAATCTAGGCCATGGTTTTGCCAGATAACAAAGGACATTCAGGCCCATGTATATTTTGTAACTGCAGAGTGATTACATTTAGTTTACAACAGGGAGCACTACATTCCCACTCCATTGCATCATGGAGTAATTGTAGTAGTAAGTGTTCTAGTAATTGGAGCACTCATTAGCAGTTAATAGTAATAAGATATTTTTCTTATTGGTTACACTGTTAATACTTAAATTAAGTTGCACAATATTAATGTCAATTATATATTACTCAAACTCAATATGTATTCAGCTAAACAGCAGGATATTCAATTCACTTGTTTTGTATTTTCAGTTAGACCAAATATTAAGCCACCAGGGCCCCATTTCCCAAAAGCATCTTAGAGTTAATAATCTTAGTGTCTTTTGTGTTTGTGCTTTATTAATGTTATGATTAAAATTATTAAAACTTACTTGCATTACATAAAAATATAAAAATAGAGGGAGAAAGACAAAAAACAAACAATGAAAAGTAATATAAAAACAAAATAAGACTTAAGATGTTTACTCTTAAGACCCTTTTTGGAAATGGGGCCCAGGTAACTTTCTGGATGAAAAACCGTATGAAAAATAAAATATATTGACTTGCCAACATCAATGTCCGACCGTCTGTGAGTGGTGAAGAGCGCCATCTCAGTATTGCCACTGTAACATTTTGTTGAATTACCGATGCTTTTCATGGCAGTGTATAGTGGACATTTCCTTGCTCAATACATTATCAGCACACCACAATAACATATCCGCTAAAAGCTAGTACATTTTACCATTAAAGTTCAGACAAATTAACAAAATGTCTGGGTTGCTAGAAACCATTAAGCACCGTCAAACTTCCCAAATAATCTAGTGTCAATTGTTAGGTTTTCTACTGTGTACAAACGGCAGATCAATTAAATGTACCCAACTAGCAGCGAAATGCATTATGCTTGCCGTATTTGTAGTTCTTACTTTCAGCTGTTCTACTGACAGGTAGCTTAGATAGCTTGCCTAAGACATCTATGCATAGCCCAGAAAATGGCTGGTCACTGTTTGGAGCTTATTCCATTGAGAAAATGACCCTGTCCATCTTGCTCTTGCAGACCTTCCGGATCAAACCGCCCATGTGCATCACTAAAGAGGACGCAGACTTCTTCCTGGCAGTGTTCCACCATGCAGTGCAAAGTTATATGGAGCAGAGATAATGGGGATCATTCCAGGATTGATGTCCTGCCCTTCAATGGACCTGCCAATCCACACTGGCTGAAGAATCATTATGCACCAACGGCCTATCAGAGGCCCAGGACTACAAGATCTAACACTTCTAGCATTACTGCTATCACCTATGATTTTGAATGATTTCATCCAAGACATGAAACACTGACAACCCACTTTACTTTCGATCAGTTTTGGTATGGATGCCTGAAGTCTGCATACTGGCAGTGTGCCGTTCATCAAAATGACTTCAATGGGAAATAATCTTGAACATTATAAAAAAAGTTCTCATCTGACAGGTTTACTAAAATGGACAGAGCTGTGCATTGACTTTTATTGTGTTAGAAATCTCAATCTGTCATGCAATTATGTTCAACTGCACTGTTCACCCAATACAGTTGAAGTCGAAAGTTTACATACACCTTTACATACACCAAATTCATTTAAACTCAGTTGTTCACTATTCCTGACATTTAATCCTAGTAAACATTCCCTGTCTTAGGTCAGTTAGGATCACAACTTTATTTTAAGAATGTGAAATGTCAGAATAATAGTAGAGAATGATTTATTTCAGCTTTTATTTCTTTCATCACATTCCCAGTGGGTCAGAAGTTTACATACACTGTTAGTATTTGGTAGCATTGCCTTTAAATTGTTTAACTTGGGACAAACGTTTCGGGTAGCCTTCCACAAGCTTCTCACAATAAGTTGCTGGAATTTTGGCCCATTTCTCCTGACAGAACTGGTGTAACTGGTGTCAGGTTTGTAGGCCTCCTTGCTCCCACATGCTTTTTCAGTTCTGCCCACAATTTTTCAATTGGATTGAGGTCAGGACTTTGTGATGGCCACTCCAATACCTTGACTTTGTTGTCCTTAAGCCATTTTGCCACAACTTTGGAAGTATGCTTTGGGTCATTGTCCATTTGGAAGAGCCATTTGCGACCAAGCTTTAACTTCCTGGCTGATGTCTTGAGATGTTGCTTCAATATATCCACATAATTTTCCTTCCTCATGATGCCATCTATTTTATGAAGTGCACCAGTCCCTCCTGTAGCAAAGCACCCCCAGAACGTCATGCTGCCACCCCCATGCTTCACGGTTGGGATGGTGTTCTTCAGCTTGCAAGCCTCACCCTTTTTCCTCCAAACATGGTCATTATGGCCAGTTAAATTTTTGTTTCCATTATTTTGTTTCCATCTTTGTCCCCACGTGCAGTTGCAAACTGTAGTCTGGCTTTTTTAATGGTGGTTTTGGAGTAGTGGCTTCTTCCTTGCTGAGTAGCCTTTCAGGTTATGTCGATATAGGACTCGTTTTACTGTGGATATAGATACTTTTGAACCTGTTCCCTCCAGCATCTTCACATGGTCCTTTGCTGTTGTTCTGGGATTGATTTGCACTTTTCGCACCAAAGCATGTTCATCTCTAGGAGACAGAATGCGTCTCCTTCCTGAGCGGTATGACGGCTGCGTGGTCCCCTGGTGTTTATACTTGCGTACTATTGTTTGTTCATAAACAGATGCCTACGACACATCCTGGGAATTTACTGGCCAAACACAATAACCAATGAAGAGCTCTAGCAAATCACAAAACAAGACCCAATTGAAACACAAATCACACGCAGGAAATGGGGCTGGATTGGGCATACCCTGAGGAAAACACCCTCCAATATGACCAGACAGGCCTTAACCTGGAACCCACAGGGGAAAATAAAGCCAGGCAGACCCAGGAACAGCTGGAGAAGGTCTGTGTAGGCAGAACACAAGGAAACAAGAACATCCTGGAAGGAAGCAGAAAAGACCACCCAACACCGAACCAGCTGGAGAAAATTAATGAATGACCTATGCTCCCCAAAGAGCAAAAGGATTTAAGTAAGTACTTTTGTTTGTACAGACGAACGTGCTACCTTCAGGCGTTTGGAAATTGCTCCCAAGGATGAACCAGACTTGTGGAGATCCACAATTTTCTTTCTCGGGTCCTGGCTGATATCTTTTAATTTCCCCATGATGTCAAGCAGAGAGGCACTGAGTTTGAAGGTAGGCCTTAATACACATCCACAGGTACACTTCCAATTGACTCAAATAATGTCAAGTAGCCTATCATTAGTTTCTAAAGCCATGACATCATTTTCTGGAATTTTTCAAGCTGTTTAAAGGCACAGTCAACTTAGTGTATGTAAACTTCTGACCCACTGGAATTGTGATATAGTGAATTAAAAGTGAAATAATCTGTAAACAATTGTTGGAAAAATGACTTGTGTCATGCACAAAGTAGATGTCCTAACTGACTTGCCAACACTATAGTTTGCTAACATGAAATCTGTGGAGTGGCTAAAAATGAGTTTGAATGACTTGTGTATGTAAACTTCCGACTTCAACTGTACATGCAACAGAATGAACAAACATTTTGTGACATATAATATAATAATAATTAAGGTTACTATAGAATAGTAGCCCTAATATGTAACTAATGTAAAGGAAATAGAATATTCTATTATACACTAATATTGTAAAAGCATATACTATAAAAATCAATCAAGAGAGTAAGCATTTTAATGCCATTTATTTTCTTTGATATTGGTTTAGATCAGACCAGAACACCAAATATTTTAATTGACAACCTAGACAACACTCAAATATTTTTGTTTCTGATTATATCTGTATAGGTGGCAATCATTTTTAATGTCTTGGACCATTGATATTAAAATCTTGCAATCTCGCAATTAATAAGTCAGTGCCACAGTGAGATATACACAATAACTTTTGTTGGGTTCTATTCCTGCTTTGAATTGCACAAATGACTCTCTAGCCATCAGAATGTGTATTCGCTCAAGCTATATCCAAGGTGGTACAGAAACCAGTGTTTTTATTTGCATTTTTTTCCATTTAAAAAGGCCATATAACCCTAACTTGGTATTCCTTATCTTATCAAACTGGGATTGTAGGCCCTAGAATGCAATCTGTACCACATATCAAAAATTGTCCAAGTGGAAAGTAAAGACTGCAATAATTCATCATTGCACATTCCAGAGTAAAACGAAGGTAAAGAATATGAAACTGATCTGCAGTGAGAAATCAGGAACGAAATGCCAGTTTCCATCAGTTTTCAGCTTTCTACCAATATATTTCAGATTAACAAACCATATACCATGGCAGTGGCAAAAGTCCGTTCTTAATTTGGCCATGCATTTCTTGCCAGCAGCATCTAGAAATGGTTATAGCCCCAATAGATAATTAGTCGATTCAATCCCGTATAAAAAAATTAAACTTAATGATACAATGGTTGTTTCAAGTTTATTTAATCTACTTCCTTTATAATAAAATATACAGTACCTCTCACTATGACTACCCAAAGCTGGATAGCATTAATTATGGTCGGAAATTAAATGCCAAGATTGACACAATAGACACTGGGAAGCTGAGGGCAAGAATGTTATTATCCAAGACCTGCAAACACTTTCTTATGAACTGATAGACAAAATCACATTTGTATTCATGATAAAAACCCAAGACTGTTCACTTTACTGTTACATCGTGGAATAACGGACACAGTGCTTACCATTACTCATTGGACTACACTGCACATTTATACTGGGGTGATTTTCTCCAGTAGACGGTTCAATAGAGGCTGGAATACTACACAATACAGCCAATATGGTTTTGGCCAGGCTCTGTTGGGAGTGTCGTTACAGGGAGGACTTACCTGAACCATATCAGCTTGTGACTGAGTCTTGGAGAAGGAGCACACTGGCACTGAAGACTGCCAGCCCAGGGGATGCCCTCCTTAAGTGGATAACTATTCGTCTGCAACAGGGGTAGGGAACCCTGGTCCTGGTGAGCCGCAGGGTCTGCTGGTTGTAGTTGTTACTCCCCACTTAATTGATCAATTAAAGCAGTTGATTACACAGTTAACTCACCTCACCTGGTTTCTTTGGTTTAAGTAGTTGCTGTATTTAAGGTGAAAACAAAAACCAGCAGACCCTGCGGCTCTCCAGGACCACGGTTGCCTACCCCTGGTCTACAACATCATAGTGAAGGGGGACACAAGAAAAGCAGAATTTCTTGGTTTCAGATTTAATTTAAACCCTTTCCCGCCACATACACAGTACATTATGCAGGAAGTCCCCGTAACCTCAGACATTTCGGCCATGCTTTTAAAATCCCAGTCTTTCAGGGAGGCAAAGTCTCTGCCCTGGCGAAGTTTGGGGAAAAGGTTATTTGTTTTTCCTCTTCTCCTTCTTTCCTTTGCTCCCTGCAGGTCTGGCGGCCGACAGCGCTGTGGCGTGTCCTGTCGTCTTCAGGTGGTCAAACAGTTTGTTCCGGGTGGTAAACTCAAACTGGCACGACACACAGCGCAGACTCACTTCCTGCAGGGAAAGGCACGGGTAGAGCATCAGAGACTCCGCGCATTCGTCGTATGGAATGGCGTGTTATGAATGGCTTCACCTGAACGGTACACACCTCTGGTGCTTGATCCAAGCCTCCCTGGGGTTTAGTGTTCTTTTTCAGCGCGCCCTTCTTTACTTTCGTCTTTCCAGCGCTGACAACACATAAACAAAATAAGTCATAAATACATTTTAAAAAGCTCTTTAATAAAGATTCACTGTAAATCAGGAAACTTTCAGTACGTGTAAAACTTTTGCAGGTGAGCAGATACCTATAGATACATATAGATACATCTATTAAAGAGCAGGACAATGCAAAAACACAGCACCCCGTTTAACCATTTTGTCAGTGGGGCCATAAAGTGCATAAACGCGTCCGTAGGCAAAAAGCCGTCATGAAGGAGGTCACCTCTTTGGTTCTGCGGGTCGAAGCTCTTCCTGCTTCACGTCCTCAGTGTCCTGGTCACAAGGCTGGTCTGGGGGAGACGGGGGACAGGGGGTGTCCTCGCTGGTGCCTGACTGTTCCATCTGTCCCTCAGGGCTGCATTGTGTCTCCACAGGCTCCGGAATGACAGATTCTTCCGCCGGCTGTTCTGGGGCGCTCTATATGAAATTAGAAAAACGTAACGAGAAAAAATAATGAGGGCACTGCTACGGATAATGTACCATATTAACGTCCGACTCCACAAGACTGAAAGCTGTGGCACAGATGTGTTCGTTTATAATTCATAAAATTCAATATTCAAGCATAAAAATGTACTTCTTATGTTTTCTCCAAACACTACTTACATTCGCAACTTTCTGTTGTCTTTTTTTCTTTTTCTGCTTTTTAGATAGCCTGTTCATCAAAAGACAAAAATACTGTTGTTAGCCTGTGTACATATAAAGAGGATAAGCATTTTTGGCCTCTTACATTACATTTTAATGGTTTCTTTACGCACGCACACACGCACATAATCCTGAATAGCCCACTCCAAAATCCTAGGACCTTTAAGCGAATGGAACATGTACGAAAGGTAAGAAGACATGCATACTTTTGCCTTTGAGCCTCCTCCTCCTCCTCAACCTCCTCTTTTTCGACTGCGTCTCCAGAGTTCAGATTCAAAGTCAACTCCTCTTCTTCAAGCTGTTGCCGTAGCAATGCCACCATCTCTCTGTGCTTTTTGGATTTCTCATGATTTTTCATACTGTGAAGGGATAGCAAAAAATTGTTAAAAAGCTATGAACTCTCTGCTACCACAAGCTACATAAACCACAGAGTAAGGGTCGGACATTGGAATTTCACTTACGCTTTATCGGTCTTAAGGGACTTATCACAAGCTGGACAGTAGAGGTCATCGAAATATTCCACAAATTCTTCTGTCCCATCTGTGAGTAGAACAGAAATAAGTATCAAACAGGCTTGCATTTCACGCTTCGTCTTTTCGCTTTTCTGAAAGAGCCACACGAATTGCCGTGTAGCCGATTGAGAACATATTTCCTCATCATCCTTACACTAATGTGTGAAATGAATAAATGTGTCCGACCATGTGTGTGTGTGTCAGTGTATGCTTGGGTGTGTCCAGGCACTGGCCTCCTCCACTCCGGTCTTCTCCGTCCAGGTCTTCTTCGTCACTTTCTGACGCATCGCCGAACTCCTGTCCATACTGCGCCTCTATCTGCTGAAGCTCCTTCTCCAGCTCAGACATGGCCGTCCAGCTCTGCTCCTTGTAGTCCTCTGCCAGCCTGCAGGGGCGAAGCCTCAAGTAAGTGCTGCGTGGAAGTGCACCGCCTCATCACTTAAATCAATGGCTATTCAAAACAACTTAGTCTAGCAACAAATCTCAGAGGAGAGCAAATCCTATTTGTCAAACGAATGTGATTTATTATTGATCCAATAAAGCACCGCTGCTCCCTGTCTCCAATTACAGCAAGTTAAAGATCAATGACAGAAACTTAATATTCATAATGGCTTGTACTTGCATTACACTTCAGTGAAGTACAAGAGAATGTTCATGAACAGGAGATGGGAGACATACTTATCTATCTACATAAAAATCTATAGACAACCCATTTTCTGGACAGGCTCTGACACATTCATGAAAATTTTGCACTTTATTATTTTGGAAAACATTTGTACCTGTTGCAGGATTCATTGTAAAAATAAAAACAAAACACATGCAGACATTGTTTGATTTGAAAATACAATGGTGGAAAAACAACCAATTTGTCAACTGCCCCAATACCTTTCCATTTATCTGTACATTAGGTTGTCCAAAGAGCAATGTTAGGCTAATTCCCCCATGAGAATCCTGTGATAGATTTCATAAACCAGGCTAGTGGTGCACCTGGCATTCTGGTGCTGTGTTAAGAATGTGTTTAAACTGCAGTAACTTTCTGTGGTATGGAGCTTTTATTCTCTATACCAGAGAAGACTTCTCAGCTTATTTAAATATATCCATCTTAACTATAAAAACAAAGAATTCAGCCTACATTAGTTGTCCATGCTGCGGAAGGTACAAAAGGAGGCATTCCTTTCATGTAAAGGTCAAACGACGGGATCTCACTCACTTGGCCTGGTGGAGTTTCTGTTTACGCCTCAGTTCCTCCACCTTCTTGGCCTTCTCCACGTTCTGCTCCTCCACCAGCTTCTTGTGGGCCTGGACTCTCCTGTCCCTCTTGCGCACGAAGGCCACCAGCTGCCGCACCAGCTCGCCGCGTTCCTTCCTGGCCTTCTCCCGCGTCTTCTTGTTCTCCTTCTCCATGGCCCGCTTCTCCCAGCGGTTGGAAGCCTGCCGCGTGTCGTACTCCTCCTTCCACGCAAAGTTCTTGCGGGTGCAGAAGCTCTGCCAGTAGCCGTAGAAGAGGTGCACCACCTGCCAGACACAGAAGCAGTGTTGGGGCCCCAGCAGAGCTTCTGCATTTAAGATCAAGAGCATGTGACGCACATATAAAGGACCGATGAAGAATCACCGGTAAATCCGAAAACCTCCCGTTTGTTCTGACACAGAGATGACGCATCTTGATACGCCTTTCCACAACATTTGCTGAGGCGATGTTTTACCGTGTCATAGTCACTTTGAGAGTCTCCAAATGCGGGGAACTCTCCCTCTTCTTCATCTTCTTCCTTACTGTGCTCCATTTCCTCCTTCACTATGGATTCAAACAGTTTCCTGTATACAGTGTAAAATCCCTGCAATGATAACAGAAATGCAACAGGATGACCATTAGTGCATAACTTAATATTACATACTATATATGCCCATATGTATACATTTATATGTATACAAGCATGCCCATATATGCCACATTTTAATCCGAGTACTGCACATTAAGTCTAAAGAATTTTTTGTGGGACCGAGGTGACCTTTTTCTGAACCTATATTTGAAGAAATCTCCTATTATAAATCCAACAACATACTAAATAAATTAACTGCTTGTATATGATACGTACACAGCACCAGTGTAATACCATTTCCAACACAATGTAGAGTAATTCTGCCCTCTAGAGGTGATCAGACTACCTAAACCATGCTTCTGTGCAAAGTTGTAAATATTCCTCCCATTCTGAAAATGGTCTAAAATTGCTGTTCGTAGATATTCCAAGTTTTCCAACAGCCATGTTTGTGAATATCACCTATTGCTTCATAGTAACAACCACTGTGTCTCTAGCTCTAGCATGCAAAAGATTACATGGATCATAAACTTTGACAAGGTTGATATAATCATGTTGATAAATGTAAATGTCTGGCATCATGCATGTAGTTTGTCCTATATAAAAAACTGCATGATAAGTTGTTTTCCATTAAAATTCACTGTTGCATCCTGAATATTGCCTTTATTAGAGAAGATAATAGTCAAAGAAATACCCATACATATGAAACACATTTTTTGTCAGTGCATCGGTTGACATTTTAAAAAAGAAAAAAGAAAAAAGAAAAACTATATTTCATCATGTTAACAGCAGGGTAGGCTAATGGCAGTGTAGGCGGTTGTGTGTTGCCTTCTACAGATTAACATGTTTTTGCAGAAAAGGAGAAAGTGACAAGACTTTAATGGCTTCGAGATGTTCCAGGCACTAAATTGTTGCGTTTTTCTTGAAGTTCCGAGAGGTCTATAAAATATATGCACTCCCTTCGCACGGCACGATTCATCCATTATCTAACCCGCTTATTAATGGCCAGGGTCAGGGACCCAGGACCTTCTTGCTGTGAGGCATCAGGGCCATCTACTGCACCACCATGCCGCCTCCCGCACTCCTGGGATAGTCGGGATTCGGTTGTATACCATTGTACTAATTGTTATTAACTCCCGCCTCAACCCTCACTAGTGACTAGTTTCCCACAGAAAGGTGGATTCATTATAATTGGCATACAAAATAAAATGGCATCAAAGATAAAACCCATGATGAAGCCCTTGTGTCTCGCTCACCTCCTCGTCATCTCCAAACCCGGAGTAACATGTGACAGTGAAGTACTGCAGCAGGTCGATACTGTCATCCGCGTACTCCCCACTGACTCCACCCTTCAACAGCGCCTCCCGGTGGTTGTCATACCTGTAGGGCAATAGCTCAGCGGCATTAACATACACTGCCTGGCCAAAAAAAAAAAGTTGCACACTGTAATATTTCTTTGGACCTCCTTTAGTGATTACGGCGCACATTCGTCGTGGCATTGTTTCGACAACCTTATGCAATGTTACAACATTTATTTCCGCCCAGAGCTGCATTCATTTTTGGCCGAGATCTTGTATTGTCGAACCACTCCGTAAAGTCTTCTCCAGCACATCCCAAAGACTTTCAATGGTGTTAAGGTCAGGACTCTGGTGGCCAATTCATGTGTGAAAATGATTCCTCATGCTCCCTGAACCACTCTTTCACAATTTGAGCCTGATGAATCTTGGTATTGCCGTCCTGGAATATGCCCACTGATGGGATAACCTGGTCATTCAGTACATTCAGGTACTCAGCTGACTTCATTTTATTGCTGTATAACGTTGCTGAGCCTAGACCTGACCAATTGAAGCAACCCCAGATCATAACTCTGCCTCCAGAGGCTTGTACAGTGGGCACTATGCATGACGGGCGCAACGGCGACTTTTTTTTTTTTGCCAGGCAGTGTAGATGCTTAAAGTGTTATACAGATCTGATGCGGTATGACATGCTAAGTATCCACTGTGCTTGAGAGCTCATTGGCCCTCATGAAATAGTGTCATTTACGCCGATTGGCATGGATTATTATTATTATTTTTTGTTCTACCCCATTTCTTTGGCACCACTGGGCACAGAAGTACTGACTTCAGAACGCGTGACACTTACCAGGCTCTTTCCTGTGGGTCACTCAGGACTTCATACGCCGCCTGGATCAACTTAAACTGCTCCGCTGCTTCTTCGCCATTCTCCAAGTTCTTATCTGGAAGGGAAAGACTGGGTCTCACAGAAATTCAGCCTCTTAAATATACACAGATGTTAAGTCAATAATGCCACCTCATTGGCATTATCGACTTAACATCATTGAATAGGACAAATGTTCTGTGCCAGTAGCCACGCAATTCCTATCAGAAATGCACGGTCACTGTAAATAAGGTTCAGTATGTTGGACCAAATTTTTTTTTTTTTCTGTGTTATGCAGTGAAGGCGATAAACACTGATCTCAATACACATTTACACACTTACACCTACAACCCAGCCCGCTTCACAACATGAAAGGTACCTCTCCCTAAACCGGCAGCACACTCTGCCTACTGTCGTGATGTAACAGATTAAAATAATATCACATTTACAAACTGCAGCCGTTTAATGAATACACCTAACATTGTTTGTTTTCGCAAAACAAAATCAGGATATAGCCTAGGTCAGTGGTTCTCAACTCGGTCCTGTGAAACCCCCGTGTATGCTTTATAAAACCAGCACAGGTAAGTAAACAAAATCAGTACTGTTGTTGTTGTGACTAACCCAAACATGGGGATTTCCATTTAGGATTTAAATGGTCGAACCGTGATGATATTTCAACCAAGTATCTCTGTCCCAGTGCAAATAGCATAGCAGATACTACTCTTTAGCTGATGAAGTCTAGGCCTTAATACCTAACTTTACATTTCCCCAAGTCTCAACTCTGTTTGGATTATTGTAGGGTTCTGCAACGTATGCAGGCAAGTAGCAACACAGGTAGCCTAGGAGAGATACAGCTTACATGAGTTTTACTCTAGGTCCCTGCTCAGGCATACAGAAAGGACAAGTTTGACCTCCATATGGCAGCAGTGTGCACATTTAACAGCCACTAATGCCCTATTCACTTGTTTTACTAGTCTCAATTGTTCTGGTAATAACTTGTTTTAATCAGTAAGAATCCAATGATTCAAGAGACTTGGTGAAAAAGTGTGTTATTAAAATTAAACCATTTAAATAATTCATTCGTCATAAACAATCTATTTTAAGAATTCTTTATGGACATGAGACTTGTATGCTAACGTTATTCCAATTCTACACTCCCTTCCTCTGAAGTGCGCACTACTGTTATCCACTTAGGCCAGCACATCTCCACATGTACGCAGTCAGCTTGTATTTTTCAACTACTAAACAGAATACATTTCATACACTGGACACAACCAGCAAGCAATTTAATTTACATGTTAGTCCAGGCATGGATCAAGTAACTTGTGCGTTTTTAGCTTACCCAGTTACTAATTTAGGTTATCCAACTTGCCCAAGTTATGTAACTTTTGTAGCTAGCTAGCGTTATTTATATTCAGTAATTATACCAACTCTAACGTTAGATAGCTACCAAGATGTGACCTGCAAATAAATAAATTAAACGAAATTAAATACCTGGGTGCCATTTCAAGGCTAATTTGCGATAGGCCTTTTTCAGATCGTCGTCCGTAGCATCCCGTTTAACACCCAAGGCCTCGTAATGACACTTCATGACCACGTTTTCCGATGAACAGCAGCTTGATAAAAATGTATCTGCCAACCGACAGGTCGTTAATGCGCGGAAAGAATAACTCGTTGAGAAGCCGCAGTGGATTTTGTCCACTCCGCATGCAGCAAGCTAACTGTAACGTTAGCTATGTGTAAAACTAAAAGCATACATTTAAGTCCCAACTCTCTTTCTTCATAGTTAGCTACAAACGATATACTATTTCCTCCACTGCCGTCTAGATATAGATTGTATGGTTAAAAGTTAAATGAACTAAAGCCAAGCTACTACTCGTTAGATCTCCCAGATCACGTAATTCAGTAATTTGCTAGCACCCAAACGTTTAGCTTGTGCACATTACATGTAGCGACTCTGCTGCCGGTATGCGCATTAATATGACGTCACCTGAAAACAGACACTGCGTCAGTTCCACAGAACTGAAAATTCGAAGGTGGGATCCTTTCTAGATTCCTAGAGCTTCTGTAAAATATGACATTACAAATGTCGTAGCCAGATTATAGGGTGACAGGGTAGCATTATGGATGGTGGGATACTACCCTGGTGCAAGATACTCAAGTTAACCCTAACATATTAAGGTATGTTATGGAATTGTACCCTTTGTAAGTCACTTTGGACAATTGCTAAAATTGCTAAAATGTGGGTGGGTGGGTGTCATGCATGGGTATTCACACTCCACAAAAGGAGGCAGGGTACAAAACTAGTTTTTACTTATTGTTCAAGTATGACTAGTTTTATATTGCAGTTTGTTAGAAACTACAAATATAGCCTTATATACAGCTACACAAAGGCAAGACACACTGCAGTGGACCATGTCAGGAAAGCATTCATTAAATTCAACTAATCTTCTCAATCTCACTTTAAAAAAATTAACTTTATACCACTACTGAACTTTATGCTTTATAGAGTATGCTTTCACTATCGTTAACATTAAAGGTCATTTATTAAATCTAAAATGCATTACAAAAAGGATTTCATGAAGACGGCATTAGGCAAAGTACTGTTCAATGCAGAGTTCTTATTCAACAGTACACACAACAGTACAAATACAATTTTCAACAGTAAAGGTGAGAATTAATTACACTACATTTCTGGCATAGGACTCAAATAAAATAAAAAAGAAGGTCAAAATAAAAGGTTAAACACTCGTATCTCTGGCTCATACTTGTGACAGTTGGCTACTCTGATGGATTAGCAGTCCTTCTCCCAGGATCCATTAATAAAAAATGCACATTAAACAAACACTTTAATGGTGCCCTGTGGCTTACAACTTCTTGAGCTTCTGCACCCTTTGTCGTTTGAACTCCCTGTTCTTCTTCTTCTTCACCTTTTTGAGTGGCGGGGCCTCGTGTTGTATCACAATGGGTTTTTCCTCCGAAGGCGTGGCAAATACATCATCTGTGACATCTTGGGTGACCACCTCTTTCTCCTCCAACCTTTTCATTTTCTGCAGCTCCTTCACCATCTGTTTCTCCCGCAGTTTGGCAGCTGTGGCCAGCCGAATAATCCTCCGGTGCTACACAAGGAAGGAATGTCATTCATTTGTGGCCACTATTATTTACTTACAAGACACTAGCTGCACTTTACATGGTATCCATTTGAACAATTGCTTTAAAAAAAAGACATTTCAGGTTCCATTTCTCACTTAAAGCGACTAGATAAGTAAACATACCCTTGACATTGACTTGCTCTCGTATGCTACGATACACCACTTCTCAACCCAAGTAATCAATTACGGTGTCTGAAACATTGTAAACTTCAATAACATACATGTTGGCCCAGAGTGAGGATGGTGTCAGAAGGCCAATGCGTTGCAATTCATTTATTGAAAAAGCTAAGAAGGAATGCGTGCCATCGCGGCAATGGGTGTGGTACATTGGTGCTTTTTAAATAGATAAATATACTGTGCAATTATTTTCGGGTATTTACCATATTAGGAGATTGGAAATGTGGGTTCTCATAGAGGGTGGGGCCACCAAAGCTTCCCTGGAATATTTTGATGAGGTTGAGGACAAAGCGAGGCCCGATCTCGACCAGGGATGCATCTTCTTCAATTATCTAAGGAAATTAAATAATAATTATTTCAGTTGAGTTATATTATGTTGCCCTGGCAATACAATATAGACATGCAACATTTCTGTACACATACGTTTTTTATATCAATACAAAGTTCTCAAACTTTAATCTTTGAGGAATTAAGCAGTATATTTCACTGCAGAATTAAAACAGACCCTGGGTTGTTTTTGCTCAGTCTGCAGAATGAGGCAAGTGTACTGAAACCTACTGACCAAAAACTAACAGTAAAAATACCTCTGCTTGCAATAAAATGCATACTAATACAAGTAATTGGATTGAAGATACACCACCCACGGTGACACAGTGGTACAAAGACATCTTCAGAATCGTTCCTTTGGAACGGCTTAGCGCAGTCCAAAATGGCAATGAAGATGCCTTCCTTAAACTGTGGAAACCTATATACGATCATATCCCAACAGACCTCTCAGACTGACTCTATCAAGGGCTTTTAGAATACAATAATACATATGCATGCGTGAGGTTTGGGTCGGGTGTTGCGGCTTTCGGTGGTGTTCATAAAGAAAAGCTCCCTTTAGCTCCTACAGTATAACGTCTAGTCTTGAACTTCCAGAGACCAGTTTCGTAGCCTGCAAATCATTTAAAGTGCACCGTTTCTCCAGAGACATTCCAGTGTAACACCTAACAATTGGTTGTTATTGACCAAACAATGCATTTGTTGCAGTCCAGAAAATATCTACAGTGAAAATGCTTTTGATTGCAGAATTTTTGACAATGGCCAGGGAGTTTATTTCATGCACGAGCAAGGCCGTCATCTGACTCTGATTTTGATAGCAAATCCAAATGGGGACTTTCAATCATATTTAAAAAAAAGAAAAGATTTTTGATCTGATAGTTTTCATGGCCCAATATAAATCTCATATTCCATAAGACGAAAATAAGTAACCAGAACTTACTTGGTAGTTCCTGAACCATATCCTGTTGTCTGCTATCGTGAATGTGAAAACGTGGTCCACAAATGGCTGACTCCTAGGGTGATACTGAGGAGTAGCGAATATCTGCAGAGACAATAATTACATCAATTACATTTTTTAATTATGTACTGAAAAAGGGAGTAAACGGGAAAGCCTATAAAATTTAATTAAAGAAGCCTCAGAAATAAAAGCCACTGATCGCTCTGAATATCCCTACACTCAGTAAGTCTACACTCAAAACTTCTCCAAGACAGGGACTGAATCATGCGAAATAAAGAGGACAGAAAATTATTAAAACTGAAGCCAATAAAACCGAACAAACAAATACCTGAATTATGCATGTGATAATTATGCATATGGAGGTTTGTTTAAATATTGTAAAGCAAGAAAAAAAACACAATTCACCATAGAGTATATACAGCAATTTGTAGTTTTACTAACCTGGGTGAACAACTCCTTCAGTAAGGCGTAGTGGGGATCCTTGTCAAAGTTCTGCAAAATTGAAGCACTCGCATCAAACTCCAGAATTAAATTAGAAAATAACACAAAAATAGACATTTCATTAAAAAAATATCAGGTAAAGGATTCTTGCTGTAAATATTTACTTTTTACTACAAAATGTTGCTTTCCAAAGAAATAACTGCACTCAATAGTATTTTAACTGAAACCAGTCTCTGTTGAATTACATGGAAGGTGCAAAATGTCACATGTAAAATAATTCCTTGTTGTTTACATTGCTGTCTACTACAGTACTTACTACAGTATCTACTACAGTACTTACTGGGTCGAAAGAAAGCAGTGGTCTGGATCCTTTCAGGCAGTTTCCAGTCATTTTGAGTTCTGCCAGTGTATGAACTGAAGGGGAAAAGAAAAAAGATGTGTGGACTAAAATAAACCAGTGACCAAAATAAATGCAGAAGATGCATTGTCTAAACATGTTTAATAAATAATGTGTATTTTAGGTCAATCAAGGCATTAAGAAATATGATCCATGTGTATTCTGAAATTCTAAAATTATTAACTTACTGTTCTGAACCAAGAACTTGGCTGATGGTCCATGGGGAACATTGGAAATCCTACAGAAATATTTGATCAGCAAATAATTTAAACAGGTAAAAACATCAGACCCTCTGGACACACTTAGGGTTTCAACAATTTACATATTTAACCTGAGGGGTCATTTCAGTAGGATTAATCTTAGAGGCCAAGTACAGACCTGCAACAGTTGCAATGAACATAGTGAAACTATTAGTATACACAGGAATAAGACAAAGAATAAAAAGATACCATATACATTGTTATAGTTAGATAAGCACTGTGGTCCTAGAGGTACTAATAGTGTTAATGATAGCAATGATTTCTGGATAGTTGATTTATTTGAACATGGACTTGGGACAATTTGAAACTAGGACATATCCATAATGCTTTAAACTTAATGCATTCAAGTATAGGCGGGGATGTAATACACTGATTGACTCAGTATTTACAGTAAGTACCAGCATTGTATGACAGTATTAGTTTCACACACAGAAAATTAAAGTAAGAGAGATTATATTTATACAAGCTTAAGACTTCTGAAGATTTGTCTCACTGATGTGACATGGCAAGTGAAAAAGTCGAATGACATACAAGATGGCAAGATGAAACAATTTCCTTGAACTAATTTAGCAAAACATGGACAGCACTGCTCTGAAATACTGCACATTTCATTTCTGTGAAATGTTAATGTAAGAGTGCATGCTGTTAACAACACAAAAATTTGATGCGTACCCTCTTTGACGCTAAGTGTATAATTTTTTATCTTTCAAATAAATTAAATCAATCAACATGTTAAATGATACATTTACTTTTTTTTAAAGAATGTCTCTGAATGCTCAAAGGTAGATGTGTTTTGCATGTTACTTCACATCATCCAATGTTCATGAGATGCCGCACACTCACCACATGTAGAGATCCTGCTTCTTTTTGGCTTCAAAATATATACACTTGTTGCAGTTTTTGATTTCGCACACCTGTAAGACGAGGCACATTGTTACAACTATGTACAGCTATAAGACTTTCAAAAATACCAGCAGACAAGTTATTGGCTCTTTTCTTACCTCGTTTATAACAAAAAGTTTATCCTTTCGATCCATTTTAGTATCTGTATGAAGACAAATGTTCGACGTAAGTATTTAAATTAGAGAATAAACAGTAAGATTCAACGTTTGCCTATAGATGATTAGCTACCTGCTTTCGTGTGAGGCATCATGGTTCTAAGGTCCTGCATCAGGTGCCTAGTTCTGAAGCTGATGCCTCTAGAAGAGAACACAAGAACCCGTTCTTTGTTCTTCCATTTCCCCTGATTAATGACAAAAAAGCAATTCGTTAATCTTGACCTGATCTTAATTGACACGAATACCATCATTCATCCAATCCTTAGCGGGTTGCTACAGTAAGCTAGCTATGTTGTAAAATACGTTACACTTAGCATACATTTCCCCATTCCATTAGCTGAAAAACTAGCCCGGTGGATAGTTAGAGTTTGTGAAAATTACTTGGTAGTTAGATGATCACCATTAGACTAACTTAGTTTACAATGAATATATAATTTACTATCTTGCCAACTTAATTATCAATGGAGAGACGCCGCTGTCCGAGAACAAGCAGCTAGGTACAGTTTCAAAAACAATCCTTGGAAAATATGTTATGTTACCACTGAAACTGGTGCTGGGACATTGTAATCATTCTTCGGATCCTCTTCTGATATGTCCGTCTGTTTTTGATTTATATTTTCGACAAATTTCACTTTTTTTGCATTTTTGGGACCTTTTCCTTTCCCCCCACGTTTTCTCTTGAGCGCCGACATTTTGCAGATTGTGGCGTCACGTGTTCTTCTTCTATTAGTTTGTTGGTCTTGTTAAGATAACGTAAATTGTGCATGCCGCCACCTACTGTACTGGAATATACACTGTCATTACATTAATATTAAAGTCGCCATACAGCGGTTTCATTTGCAATTTTATATCATTCCTCAGTATCTACAAAGTAAACGTGTGAAGGTTATTTGAATTAAAAATTTTCCGTACCCTCTCTCTCCCCTCATAGGCTGTGACCGAATAATCCATGTTCCCTGCCCCCTGTCCACTAAGACCCCTGTCTTCTATGTGATGTGCCCTTTGCACTTTGCAAGCAGTGTGCAAAAGAAATGCGTCACATTCCCTCGCTTATCCTCCCTTCCACCAAGGGTATAAAATGCCGGGTGCGTCCCAATATTCGTCACTTCCCACCTCCCTTCCTCCATTCCCCCACTACCACTCCGCTCCTATCCGGAAATATGCAAAACTGCCTGATTGTTTTGAGTATTTGCATGTACAGTATACAATGTACCTGGCATTGGGGTTTCCGTCTAGACATTAATTAATATGTAACAATTTATACGTAATTAAGATGTAATCAGCAACATTAGATTAAAACACAAAGATCCGTTTCCGGGGCACAGAGTAGAGGAGTGGTATTGGAGAAGGAAAGGTTGCATTTTTCGACTATTGGGATGCACCCCAAGCTTCCAGCAAGAAGGGAATCCCGCAATGCAATGCTCCACATGGAAAAAGTGGGCGGTCACCACAGAACAATGTGGCGGTCACATTTCAACTCTATGGTGTTACACTTCCGAAATGTTGCGAGGGCAGTTCGGTTCCGTTTTTGTTTGTTTATCGTCAATCCTCCCCTGCAGAGCACCTTTTAAGTTTGCTTGCTGCACGTAGCAAATTGTGTCACAAGATGGCTCCCTCGAGGGAAGTGAGCAAGGGAAGGCAGTGTTTTAAATTGGATTCGAATGCAGCCTTAAATTGGATCCGAATCACACTTGGTGTGGCTGCCATATTTCATCCTGGCATTTTGGGGATTCCCCCCTTGAAGCAAGGGAAGGGAACGAGATGAAGAAAGGATAAATTTTGGATCCGAACGCAGCCCGGGGCTGCATTCGAATCCAATTTAACACGCTCCCTTCCCTTGCTCACTTCCCTCGAGGGAGCTATCTTGTGACGCAATTTGCTACGTGCAGCAAGCAAACTTAAAAGGTGCTCTGCAAGGGAGGATTGACGATAAACAAACAAAAACGTAACCAAACCGCCCTCGCAACATTTCGGAAGTGCAACACCATAGAGTTGAAATGTGACCGCCACATAGTTCTGTGGTGACCGCCCACTTTTTCCACGTGGAGCATTGCATTGTGGGATTCCCTTCTTGCTGGAAGCTTGCATTTTATACCCTTGGTGGAAGGGAGGATAAACGAGGGAGTGAGGGAATATAATTACTCCCTCCCCTTTCTTAAATTGGATCCGAATCACACTTGGGCCGTGTCCGAATCAGCACTCTTCCACACTGTTGAGTAGCCTTGGTGAGTAGATAGGGCGAGAAAGTTGTAGAGTACGCAAATTTTTTTCAAATTGCAGTATACTTCAAACACCAGGATGACACACTTACTTCCGGGGTTTTGCTGAGTACATTCGGGAGCACACTTTTCAAGAAGTACACAAACATTTTGGTCACATGAATATGACGTGAAGTTTCGTTTTTGAAAAATGAGGCGCAGCTTCGCTGACGTTAACCATCAAATACAACAAAAACAACACGTGACATGGCAGCGCAAGAGTGGGGCACTGGGTTGCCAGATCTTGTAAGACTTTCCAGCCAAATGGCGACTCAAAACTAGCCAATTTATAGGCTATTTTGAACGGGAAACAGTATTTTAAATCGAAATCATCATGTTTTTACTTTTTAAAATAAGTGCGTGCTTTGCGACTTTTCATTTTTACCCGTGACTGCACTTTGAAAGTATCCCAATTTAGCTGTAAAACCGCGGACATGGCAACACTGGTGGGACGTCTTATGACCTGCTTACGACACTTCCACAGTATGGTTTGGAAATAGTATAGCGGATATTTTTCGCGTCCTGCTAAACAGTGCACATTAAACAGCACACTTCTGCCAGTGCACTCTTCGCAGGAGACAGGGCGCAGTAGATAGAGCTCTGATTCGGACACAGCCTTGGTGTGGCTACCATATTTCATCCTGGCATTTTGGGGATTCCCCCCTTGAAGCAAGGGAAGGGAACGATCAGAAGAAAGGATACATTTTGGATCCGAACGCAGCCCAGGGCTGGGTCCGAATGCCCGGATGACACACTTACTTCCGGGGTTTCGCTGAGTACATTCGGGAGCACAGAACCAGAGATTTTCTTATATGGGGAGCACACTTTTCAAGAAGTACACAAACATTTTGGTCGCATAAATATGACGCGAGGCTTCGTTTTAAAAAAAACTGACGTTTTCCTTCAAATACAACAAAAACAACACGTGACATGACAGCGCAAGGGTGGGCCGCAAGGTTGCCAGATCTTGCAAGAGTTTCCAGCCAAATGGCGACTCAAAACTAGCCAAAATATATTTTTAACCGAAACCAACATACACTACTCACAAAAAGTTAGGGATATTCGGCTTTCGGGTGAAATTTCAGGATGAACCTAAAATGCACTATAACCTTTACAGGTGAAATTAATTTGACCTTCTCTAAACTTTTGAATGCACATGTCCAACTATTCAATGTTTCAGTACTTTTTGCACAACTTGCTGTTCTCTAACAAGGAGCTGAACGGCAAAATTCACAACAGGTGTTTGATCCATGAATCGACCAATAAATTCCCTGGTTCAATTAGAATTGGTATTTAAACAGTCCTCTTCATCATGCTGTTCACATTTTGACATCATGAGACCAAGACGACACCTAACAATTGATCAACAGTACCTCGCCATTGCGAGGCTTCAAACAGGATGTTCTCAGAGGGAAGTGGCCACTGAGCTTAGAGTGTCACAGAGTGTCATCAGCAGGTTGCAACAGAGATACAGAGAGACTGGAAGAGTCACAGAAAGGCATAGAAGTGGACGTCCTTTGGCCACATCCCACACTGATGACCGCTTCATTGTGAACAGTGCCCTGCGGAACCGGATGATGAATGCCACTCAACTCCAGGCACATTTAAGGGAGGTGAGAGGCACCCAAGTGTCACGTCAGACCATTCGAAACCGTTTACATCAGCGTGGTCTGCGTGCTAGACGACCTGCAAGGGTACCTGACCACACCACCAGGCACAGGCGTCATCGTCTTGCATGGGCCAGGGAGCATTTACGCTGGACGAGGGACCAGTGGGCCTCAGTGCTGTTCTCTGATGAAAGTCGATTCACGTTGAGCAGAAATGATGGCCGCCAACGATGTTGGAGACGTCAAGGAGAGCGCTATGCATCAGCCACTGTTGTCACCAGACGACCCTTTGGTGGTGGCGGTGTTACAGTGTGGGCAGGTGTGTCTAGTCAATACAGAACTGCCCTACACTTTGTGAATGGTACAGTGACAAGCCCATACTACCTGAATAACATCATTAATCCAGTCATTGTGCCCCTGCATGAACAACACAGGCCTAATTTCATCTTCATGGACGACAATGCTCCAGCTCATCGAGGTCGCATCATTAGGGAAAGGCTGCTGGAGACTGGGGTACCTCAAATGGAGTGGCCTGCACTTTCTCCAGACCTGAATCCCATAGAAAACCTATGGGATCAGCTGACTCACCGTGTAGAGGCTCGTAACTCTGTACCCCAGAACCTCAATGACCTGAGGGCCGCCCTTCAAGAAGAGTGGGATGCCATGCCTCAGCAGACAATAAGTCGACTTGTGAACAGCATGAGACGTCGTTGTCAAGCTGTAATTGATGCTCAAGGGCACATGACAAGTTATTGAGACATTGAAATTTTTGTTGTGGTATACCCACCACTGTTGTTGGCTTTTGTTTCAATAAATTGTTTGAGATGAGGAAATCACCATTGCATGCTTCTACTTAAATGCCCTACTTTCATGATACGTATAATATCACTGTAGCGTGAACTTACATTTTCCATAAATTTCACCCGAAAGCCAAATATCCCTAACTTTTTGTGAGTAGTGTATTTTAAATACAAATCATATTTTAACTTTTTAAAATAAGTGCGTGCTTTGCGACTTTTCATTTTTACCCGTGACTGCTCTTTGAAAGTAGCCCAATTTAGCTGTAAAAACGTGGACGTGGCAACACTGGACTGGGACGTCTTGCAAAACTTCCACAGTATGGTTGGAAAATAGTATGGCGGATATTGTTTTGCGGACTGCACGTCGCGTGCTACACAGTGCACATTAAACAGCACACTTCTGCCAGTGCGCTGTACGCAGGAGACAGGGCGGAGTAGATAGGGCTCTGATTCGGACACAGCCCTGGGCTGTATCCAAATACGACCCCTACACCCTTTTGAGGGCGCATATTTGAGTCCACTTCGTCAAGAAGCTTTTGAGTGGGCGACTTTTTCTCACAAATGGGGCATTTAAAATACCAGGATGAACCCCTTATTTCCGGGGTTTTGTTGAGGGATTTACTTTCTTGTAACCAAGCAAACAATATTTGAATATCTCATTTTGTTTATTAAAATCCAAATATATATTCTTCTGTTCAGTATTTACACAATAATTTAGGGAGAAATTCTTAGGGAAATAATTCAAAATAGACCCTACATTACACACATACACCAACATAGAAAACCTGCAACAAAAACTACACAGAAAGTTATTAAATGTACATTATTACATTAAAATAAAGTGTTACAAATAAATCGATTATGTATGGAAAGTTTGCATTTGAGTAGCTGGAGTGAGCTTCAAGATGAAATGAAAATAAAGTCTTTGTGGTGTCTTAAAAGGTAAGCTTGCTTTCTTCGGAAGCAAGCTATTCCTCTTCAACCTCTTCATCCGGGCAGCAATAGTACTCCACAAAACAGATCTGTCCGTCATCATTTCTCACCAAATACTGAAGGGAGAGGAACCCTCGATTGTCTGTCCGGACTGACACTTTACAGGACAGAGCCAATGCTTTAGTCGAGGGCTTCAGCAAGGACATCTTATACCTGCAAAGATGACAAAGGAGGTCAGAAAGAAAACATACAAATCAATATAAAACATCAACTACTGCCACGCTGTATGGTTGACATTTCGGTCACATGTATGCATGAATATATACGTGTATATAATTCATATGTGTGCATGTTTGCGTGTACGTACAGTGGGGAGCAAAATTCTGAGGGCAGTGACACAATTTTTGTTGTTTTGGCTCTGTATTCCAGAACATTGGATTTGAAATGGAACAGTGACTATGAGGTTAAAGTGCAGACTTTCAGCTTTAATTTGAGGGTATTTTCATCCATATCGGATGAACCGTTTAGAAATGATAGAACCTTTTGTACATAATCCCCCCCCATTTTCAGACATCAAAAAATATTGGACAGTTTAGCATAGTGTGGAATAAAGTAATAATTTTTTAATATTCGGTCGCATATCCTTTGCATGCCATGAATTCCTGATGTCTGTGACCCAACAATTTCAAAAGACTCTTGATATCCTATTTTCTGGTACTCCTACAAGCGATACTATAACCTGAATGGATCTCTTTGGGAATTGGGGGGTGGGACTAGTTTTAGCTGTAAATTACACTGGAACAGTATGGAACACATGGTTGGCTAAATGGCTCTAAGGCATCAAAGGTCTGACGTATCAAACAAGCCTTAAACCATCACTCTGCTGCCAGATATGCAGTAGATATGGATGGATAACTTGAAGGGTTTTAAAGCTGACAGTCTGCACTTCAACCTCATTGTCATTGCATCCTTTCAAACTCAAAGTGCTAGAGTACAGAACCAAAATAACAAATGATGTGTCACTGACCAATTTATTGTGGTGCTGCTTACTGTAAGATATCAAGAGTCTTTTGATATCCTTTTATACACAGTCATGATAGCATCACCTGTTTACCTGTGGAGTGTTCCAACCAGGTGTTTTTTGAACTTCCCAGTCTTTTTTTTTTTGCCCCTGTCCCGACTTTTTTTGGAACGTGTTGCAGGCATCAAATTCGGAATTAGCATATATTTACAAAAATCAATAACGTTGATAAGGTAAAACATTAAAGATCTTTTCTTTGTACTCTTTTCAATTAAATGCATGTAAAAGAGAATTTGCTGCTTTCACTGCTTTCTACTTTAATGTGCATTTTACATACTGTCCCAACTTTTTTGGAATTGGGGTTTGTAAATGTCTTTTTACAAGCATCTCAGTGTGCAGGAGTTCTTTTCATTATGTCAGTTTGTGTCTCTCCTACGCACCTGTAATAAGCCTTGTCATAGTCACCTCATTTTTATACCCCAGGGAAACAGGAAGCCATGGGAGGCACAACTGGTCTCGAATATTGAGACAAACATTAAAAGAGAGAATGTTGATGCAGATTTATTTCCGTTTAAATTTATTTTGAATAACTATTAAGATATATTATCCTTTGGGAGGAAAAATACATCGCTTGTTAAACAAAATCCTTTTGAGTAATTGTGTTAGTGTAAAACAATGCAATTTTCCCCATTTGTTTTGAGCGCAGAATATTCCGTGTTCATTCTAACGGCCTTTTTATACTTGACTTTGTCAAGGGTGTGAACATTTTTCCAGGAGGCCACTGCACATCTAAACAGCATGGGCATCTTCTTACTTTAGTTGGCCACATACCTGTTTGTCTGAGTCTTTGTGCACTGGAAGAGCTCCATCATATCAGAGTCCTTTGGATAGTCATAGTGGGCATTTCCAGAATTCCCAAATGTAGACAGTCTACATTATAAGTGTGGAAAAAAACAAACAAACATGTTAATCGTTCATTTGAGCACCGTGAGAATATTTTTTTGTAAGACCGTGCTATCTTATGTCTATCAATTTCCTAACTCATGGAAAAAAAGAGCCAAGGTCAAAAATAAATTCCAAAACCATTTTTATAGTATATGGTAAGCTTCCTCATATATACTATGAAAAATGCAACATATTGGAGGTTAGTAGTCAGAGCATGTTCTCTCTCACACACTCTCACACACACACACACACACACACACACACACACACACACACACACACACACACACACACACACACACACACACACACACACACTTTATACAGAGCATCTGCCACACAAGTAACATTAATATGGGTTAATAAATCATGGTTCAATAAATCTTTGCAAACAATCCAATCATTTAATTACGTTATGACAAGAGCCACATGATATAGCAGACAGAATTAGGTGGTCAATTAATTTACTACATTTATGTCTGAACTCAACTCAAATAAAACATGTACGGACGCAAATGGGACAGAGTCGACAGGCAGAGGTGATGCAAACTACAGTAAAAACACACCTGAAGAAGGGTTGACTGGGTGACATTGTGATCTGCAGGATCTCGCTGGTCATGTCCAGCTCTGAAAAGGCATCTCTCAGGCTATCGGACTGCAGGATCACTTTGTTGGTGACATCGGTGCTGCAGAACTCAAAGTCAATGGGCTCCTCTGGCTCCTCCGTGTTGATCTTGCACACGGTCACAACGCCTCCCTCCTCGAGGAATAGGGTCAGGGGGTATCCGTAGCCATTGTAGCACAATCGAAGGGCAGTTGTCCCACCTTTTCAAAAGAAACCAAGAATTATTATTATCTTGCAGCTACACAACTGTAAGGTTGATTTTCCAAATAAAATTTTGAAAGAAAATCTGTGAGGTCTGAAAAGGTCTGGAAATTACTGCTTCGAAAGTAACAAAGCATAATACTTTCCTTTAAAAAGAAATTGCATGTCACCAATGTTAAGCATGGCACTAAATGTAGCTTTGACTTTAAAGCCCAGTGATATAATCAGCACAAAGCCGTGCTCAGCTAAATAAATAGTACACAAATCCATTTGCAAACCTGTGACTGTTTAAGTAGTTGTATCAAAAATGTTCAGATTGCAAAACTGCAATATTGAAGAGTAAGTAAGAAGCTACTTGTTTAAAAGATTATAACCTGGTCCAGTGTTTCCCCCAAAGATGGTGAGACAGTCCAAAAGAACTGTCAGATTGACCTGGAAGCTCACTGAATCTTCCTGAATGGTGTACTCTTGGAATATTTCAGCCTGGAGAAACACATATCTTTCATTAGAAAAAAAAAAAAAGGTAATATTTGTCAAATAATTTTGCTTGAGGTTGTTGCACTATTGCACTGCATCAATATTGTATTTGTACACTATTTTCAAACACTGACCTGAATAAAAGCGTTTGCTTGGAGACATTTCGAGTCCTCTACAGTGACTTTTAACCCGTTTGGTGTAGCATTGAACAGAGCATGGTCTTTAAAGGAGATGGCTTTAAGGATGTTGGAGAGGTTCCTGACATTGTCCAGACTGGCTACTAGAATGTACTGGTCATCTCCCGCTTCAGACAGAGTTGACAGGGGCATGCTTTCTGTCAGATAGGTATGCAACAAAAAAATAAACGTCACTAATCTACCTATCTTGCTAGCCTAGTAACATGTCAAACATGCTTTTCATAGATGGCAAGCTCGCTACCATTTGTCCAATTCGGTCTTTTCTGCTTCCAGAGCCAACATTGACAAGTACCAAAATACAATTGCTTTAGTTTATGCTATATACGAACAGTTTGCTGACGTTGGAGAACTCCATTAGCCGACTGGGTTATTGCAGATATTGTATAGTACAATCTCTATGGGCTTTGGTTATTGTCAGCTTACATTACGTTAGCTATGTTCTCCCAAACCAGCCGTCTGCTGCTGCTGCTACTGACACAGATGTATGCTCAAAACTAGTAGTTAACTTAACGTAAGTTCAGAAGCAAGCTAGCTTATTTACAGACAGTTTTTAGTTTGCCAACTAGTAGTATAATCAATTAGATCTATCGTTAGCTACCTATCTATAAGGTACTGTGTATTAACTACAGTTAGTTATAACGTTAGCTAGCCAATTATCAAGAAAATATCTGCTACTAGATACAAACTTTAAAAACAGCGTTATAAATGGGTAAATATCTTCCTACTTACTTTAGAAATAACCAACAAGGTTACGAACCAAGTATCTGTTGCTCTATAGTAAACTATATTTTGTTTCTTGCTAACTAGAGTGAAACGTTCACAAAAAACTCTTTCGAAGGAACGCGCCGCGCGAACTTTGACAACCCGGAAGAATAACCTTATACATAAAGAAGCTTCCGGTTGACTTTTTGTTTCCTAGCGACAAAATCACAGCAAAATCCGTCAAACCAGAGATACGATGATAGAACGTTAATGATGATAAGCTAAAACTGTCTTTGGTTAAACCCGCTAGACACACACAGTGCGAATTTCACTACAATCAACTCGTCATATGTTTAAAAATACAGGATTGCCAAGTCTCACGAATCTGGCGTGCTACTGACGATTTCAGACCTATTTTTATACAGTCTATGTTTCAGACCCGCTCCCCCATATCACGCCAGAGCGCTTTACAGATTTGTAAAAATATTAGTTCATGGATCCTTAGATCACTTCACAGACCGCCTTGACTTTACAGCTGCAGTTAGCTACATATGCCAGTCGTATAGTTATCGTTGCTCTACCTGCTCGATTTTATTTGATTTCACTAACCTACGCGATGTAAACACAGTAATTGATTGTTGATTCGCGCTGAAATCTTTTGCAGTGTCGTCTATCAATCAATTGAAACTTTTGAAAAATGTTCTTATTTTCTTAAACTAAGGTAGCAAAAGATGTCCGCGATAAAAGCGTGTGTGCGTCATAGACTGTATAAAATAGGTGTGCGTGCATTATTGTTCGAAAGACAGTGAAAATTAAAGTATTTTCTTTACTCCAGCCAGCTGAAGTTGGCAACCCTAAATACAATTAGGTGCTGTTTACTGTTAACCCTATCACGGAGCCAGCTGTAATACATTTATTGCACAACAAACTGACTGTGCGCAGTTTATCCTTTGCTGCCATCTACTGCAAAAGTAAAGAAAAATATCTTGGATAACATTTTAGTCTTTTGAAGCGCGACTGCTATGAATTAAAAGCACGAGAACATCCAGGTTGAATGCTTTGAGAGGTGTCGACAAGTACGTGTTTATGCTTTGAGAAATATAACTAAGTTCTCACATTTAGCGACCTCTGACGTCATGGTCCATCTGAATCGGGAATTGCGGTACGGCTTTAATTTCACACCTAGGCTCATACCAAATCCTTAGACTACTTTTATAATATTGCTGCAAAAAAAAACTGCATGTTACATAAAACTGCATGTCAATGAATAGATTTTACTTACGATTTCAACTTTAGCTTTCCGTTTAAATTGTTTCATGATTGTATGAAGTGACGAGGTGCTATTGTGACAAGAATAGGCTATACGAATAACCACTATACATAATATAAGAACTTTTAACCAGTAAACATCAACCTGATATTGTATTGTGCTGTTATTAGGGCTCACTGAAACGTGATTTGAAAGGGGGTAGGTCCCTATAGGTGTAGTCTATGTGATAGCACATAGCCTCCCACTTTTCTCAAACATACCATTCTCAGAACAAAACATTTGTGTGGTGCCTACTGATTTCATTTCCTATACTGTGTTGCACAAGATTGTAAAACATGCAGGGGTGTGTCTGTGATTATTAAAATCCGTGCAATTTCTAATAGACCAGCAGATGGCACTTTGCACAACATTGACCAAATCAACAAATCTGGGGGTAAAAAATCCTCTTGGGTGAAATGGTACCCATCACCCACCATGCCTGAGGGTGATAGGCTATATAAAGGCGATACATATCTTAAATTATATAGGAGAGAAGGGAATGATGCCGTTTATAATTGATTGAACAGTTGTCTTAATTATAATTTAATTATCGCATCACATCTGGTTTAAAATGGATGGGTTTTTTCAGTACAGATCATATGTAGATTTTTCCTCTCTCAATGATTTCCTTTAATACCCATAGAAATGCTCAGAAGTGCAAAGGTTTTCTCATGATGAGTGTATGGAAAAACTTTATCTTGGTCTACGACTATGGCTACATCCTCCAGAGACATCTTGCCTCTTTTTGGGTACAGATAAGACAATTCCATAACTGTATTTAGTCAGTCCTCTGATTTAGTCATTGAAGCAGCTATAATGGAAGATTGTCATGTGAATAGAATGGGGGTACACATTTTGTAGGGTGCGTAATCTAATAATCTACCTAAGATAATGTTTTACTGACAAATTAGGAAAACGGTACAAACTGTGGATTATTTTCCAAGATATTAAAATGGGCTAGTTCCCCCTTGAAAAGGGTATGACGGTCTTAATGGGGCTCTCTCCTAGACAAATAAAGGATACATAAAAGTAAAAAAAAAAATGGCTTATTGAAAAGGTGTAAAGCACCTTGTATACTTCACTACAGTTCTCAACATTTAGCATTAGCTGTATGCTGTTACAATATAATTTGAGCATTCTATCATTCAGCATCAACCACTACCACTAAGTGCCACTTTAGCTCCGTTACAAAGCCGAAACAAATGGCAAAAACACAAACCACATATGGAGTAATTGACACCAGCTCTGCAGCTGCCCTATAGAAATGTCAGATGGTTAATTTCACTTACAGCATAAAGTATACTGAGAATAAAGTTGTTCTTGAATTAGACCATGAATGGTAGTGCTGTGCATTCTAGTGTAGCATGATTGATGTCAGATGTGAACAGAATTGATGTTCCTTTTTATTTATTTTTTTTTTATTTTTATTTTTTACAAATGTGAGTAGGGTTCACAACTACTTCAAAAGTGTAAAAGACCAATAAAACACTGTGAGTAGTCTGCACTTGGAACTGAACTTTGATTAAATAAGATTTGCTTTTTTGTGTGTTCCAAGGACTCTACTCTATCTGGTCAAGAGGAGGGAAGTGATTACGGTCAACCTTGAGGGAACAATCCAGTCCAACCCCAAAAAATGTTTTATGGGATGCATATCTCTACTGAATGCGAACATCTGGCGCACAATAGCCGGCCTTCTTCCTCAAGTGGAAAAATGAGAAGCAAATATATCTACAAAAAATATTAAAGATAGTGTTGCCCGACTAAAAGATAGATGTAAGAAAAGATGTGCTACAGTATTAAAGCATTACATACAGTATATTAAGTGTTTTCCTCTGTGAGTGTTCCATGATATTTTTTTATTTGTTGTCAGTTATGTCATTCACTGCAAGAAGAGCATATACATGCTACACTGAGGTAAGTATATCTTCTCTAAGGAGTAGGATAGGGTTAATAATGAACTCATTATTTAGATACCCACTACAAAGCCGAAATCTACACCAACGAAGATCACTACGGCTCAAAGATGCCTTTGTCTGCAGCCAGAGCTCGAAAGAGGTCTGTTCTGTTTTGCCCCTTTGTGACATGACAAGGGTTTATTTGTTTTCCTCTGTGCTGCTTTTTTAAGAATTCACTCCCTCAATATAAGAAACATTGCATAACCTTTGCCCTACAACAGTGAGTGTTCCTACTTTTCCCTCTGAAGTCTCTAAGATGTATCTGACTCAGTCTGACTCAGTGTTGGTCATTCATATAAAAACACTCATCAGAGATGACTATTATTATATGGAATTCATAGTTTTACTATAAAAAAGCCTTAATGTCACACATGATGAAATATACCTGGTACGCACACAAAGAAAGCCTATGGTTTGAATCAACAGGTAGTGAACAGCCAGCTAATAAAACACATACGATGGACAGCAAATGTACGAATATTTTGGAACAAATGTAATAAAATTATGATTTATTCACAGAAATGCAAATACAAAATCTATAGTTTTGTATATAAATAACATAAGGTGTCTAAAAGCACAATATTTTAATATGACCAGTACACAGTAAATTTCAGTGTTCCAACTCTAACAGTGGTTATATACAAACCCCAATTCCAAAAAAGTTGGGACAGTATGCAAAATGCACATGAAAGCAGAACAACTACACAGTACCTACATGATTTGTAAATTCTCTTTTGCATATATTTAATTGAAAACAGTACAAAGAAAATATATTTAATGTTTTACCTTATAAACCTTATTGATTTAAAAACAAAAAAAAAATGTATTCCCGCCACCACCCCCCCCTCTTGGGAGGTCAACTTTATTTTTTATTTATGATTTGCAAAATTATGTAATGAAGCCACTCAGGGAAAGGGTATAACAAACAAAAGAAAAAAGAAAAAGATAAATAGTTTTAATTACAAATAGTGAAGTCGCCCCCCTCCCACCCACCCACCCCCCTACCTTAATCTCCCACAAAGATTTTTTTTAAATATACGCTAATTCAGAATTTGATGCCTGCAACACGTTCCAAAAACGTTGCGACAGGGGCAAAAAAAAAGACTGGGAAGTTCAAAAAACAGCTGTAAACATGCACAGGTGATGCTCTCGTGACTGGGTATAAAAGGATACCGAGCCTCAAACCATCACTCTGCTGCCAGATATGCAGTAGATATGGATGGATGACTTCAAGGGTTGTATCTCCTGACTTATTTTTCCATAGAGTTCAATAGGAAAATTTGTCAGGAGAAATAACCCTTCAAGTGATCCATCCATATCTACTGCATATCTGGCAGCAGAGTGATGGTTTGAGGCTCGTTTGATACCTCAGACCATTGATGACTTACAGCCATTTAGCCAACCATGGGTTCCATACTATTCCCGTGTAATTTACAGCTTAATCTAGTCCCACCCCCCAATTCCCATAGAGATTCATTCAATGCAGCGCGGTTATAGTAGCCTATCGCTTCTATGAGTACCTGGAAATAAGATATCAAGAGTCTTTTGATATCCTTTTATATGCAGTCATGATAGCATCACCTGTTTACCTGTGGCATGTTCCAAACAGGTGTTTTTTGAACTTCCCGGTCTTTTTTTGTTGTTGAGAATTTACCAATCACTCCTTTCTGCTTTCATGTGCATTTTACATACTGTCCCAACTTTTTTAGAATTGGGGTTTGTAGAAATTAGATCAAATTTACTCTCTGATGTTTACAGTATCAGAGGTAATTCAACACTGATCATTTTGCTGTATAGTAGAGAACAATGGAAGATTTTTTTTATAAAACATTACCTTAAAAAATAACAACAAGCATCCTGCAATGACTATTTACTATGAGACAAGACCTCCTTTAGACGTCAGGTACTTCTATGAAGGGATTTCTTAAAACAATCCCGGCAGAATTTCACAAGCAACCATTTATGAACGGTTTGAATCACTAGTAATCTTTGTAACTGAGGTCTGGAGATTGTTATAGCCAATCTAGCACACTGATTTTGTGTTCTTTTAACTAATTGTACACAGTGTACCTTTAATCATTATCATGCTTGAGTATGCAGTTCTGATCAACTTGGAACTTCGAATTAAACAAGTTGTTCTAAGGCGAGATGTCATTGTGGGCACCTCAATGCATCTTTCCCCCCTTTCAAACAAGAGCACCAGGACCAGAAGATGTTGAACAACCTTTTTGGCAACAGGTATAGCTTTGATAAGCATAATCTTTTTATCACCGGATCCCAAAAATACAGTATCATTAAGATATTTTCATTTTGTGACTTCATAAGTGATTTCTTTATTACAACTCATGAACACTGCAGCCGTATCTGTTTTTCATATTTAGTTTGACAATGATGCCAGACTGTAGGTACTGTTGGATTTCCTTGAGTCTAAGGCTACCTGTAGCCTAAGGCATAATCATAGATACTCTGCTGACATCCAGGGTCTCAAGATTACATAAGCATAAAGATGTCATTCTCTTGAAAGCAATCTGCTGAATTAACTTTACATTTTAAAATAAATGGTAAAAATACAGACATCTGATAAATACATATGTTTATGTTAACTGCATTGATTAGTTTCTCAAAATATGAAAATATGATTGGATTATTCCAAAATAGGAAAAGTAAATACACGGTATAATTTTTTTAAAAGAATTAATAAATAAAATAGGCTACATTGTAGCTAGCCTACTTTGCCTGTGGTTCTAGGCTACAGCCTATAATTTAATACCACGCATCTCTTCAATGTCAATAAATCACAGCCAAATAGTTTGAAAACTAGCAATAGCCTAACTACTTTGAGACAAGAGGGTGTGATTTTGAATCAATGTTATTTAAATCATTGTAGGTGCAACGGTTTCACTTTGCGTTTTCAGACAGAATTGTCGCTAATCATTTTGACGGATGGGACTGGAAAGCAAGCAAGCTTTTGGGGCGTGTAGCATTTTGTGACAGATATCGTCAATTTATTTTGGTATTAATTTTGCTATCGACGTGTCTGGTCATTCCAAAGCATAACCTACATTTTTATTTCAAGTAGAATAAATATTAAACGTGGTCATATATTTAAAAAAAAACATTTTACCGACGTTATTCAGAGTTAAAAGGAGAACAGTCTACCCAGCATGTCTAACACGATACGCTGCAATTATATTGAAAAGCCAAACGTATTCATTTAGCTAACCATAAAATAACAGAATGTAGAGGCCAGTTGAGTTTTAAAGACAAAATCCGCCCTTTTTGAACGTAGTAGCCTATTTCATATGCAGCCTACATCGGTGTAGAAAGTCGATCCGATTGCATGCCTAACTCAAAAACGTATAGCTTTGCTAACTTAGTTAAAGTTATTTTGCATTTTCAACATTAGTTTGCTTGCTGACATGTTTTCCAAAAGATACACTAATGAAGTGAACACACACTGTTTGTGATGTAATGATTGTTTTTAAGTATTGAGGGATGCGTTGTGCTCTGCCACCCCCCTCCGTATATCAGAATTGATATCAGTGGCGAAAAGAGATGTTTGAATTGGAGCAGTAGAGCAGCCGCCATGCTGGGAGAGACCAGCTTGTCACACTAATGCCAGGCAGCTCCCTTGCGCTTTTAACTACCAGCTCAGGAGGAAAAGGACAAGGTTATCATTCACTCGGTGAGTTTTGGCTATAGTTCATTGATTTATTTCACTCCTTGCCGTTTTGAGCATTTCGGCGTGCACAGTTTTCTTCATCAAACTTTGTTAGGGCTGCAGCAGTTTTAAACCTAAGGTAAGTTAGCCAACTACTTTGCAAGCGAAGCTAGTTCTGGAGTTTGTGCGTGCGGTCATGCTCTACCCTCTGTAGCTATGCACTTGTTGAGTACAAGATTCAACAGGTTTGCTTTTGTGCAGAGGTCAACACCTGCTTAAAAAAAAAAATTGTGTGCGTTCTTACTCATTCCCACTGTTTCTAGTGATTCTTTTATTATATAACGTTTTTGCATTTTGGGGTTTGAAAAAGTAACCGGCAACCGCGGGTTAGCTAAACTTTTGCGAGCTAGCTGTGTTGGCTAGTTGCTAGCAAAGTAACCCTTGCGAAGACATTTTGTTAATTACGTTTTAAAATAGAAACTTTTAACGACTGTGTTTACGTAGCCTATGTTTTAAATCTTGCTGGCCACATGGTGTATTATAGCTAACATTATAGGTGTTGGCCGGATTTAAACGTTTTTTTATTGTTCGTTCGTGTTTAGGGTCGCCTGATCAGGGTACTATTTGCACTAAACATTGGCAGCTTAAAACCTCGTCCCGGCCATAGTTTATAATATTTTAATACTGTGTAGTGTACAGAGCTGGCTATCCATAGCCCGCATAAATCAAGGATGTGCTTTCATTTAAACAAAAGTGCGTGTTGAATTGGGAGGGAAAACCACTCTGTATTTACGTGTTATCTTTCAGAGTGCCTCGGTTCGTGTCTTTTACTGGGTGAGTTTAGGTTAGTCTGAATAATTAAAGACATCAAAGAAACTGAGAATTCTGCACCAAATCATGTTGATTTCTTCAATTTAAAGATATTAGCCTACTTGTAAGATTAATTCTCAAACTTGGGTTTTCCTGTATTTTAAATACCCAGTAACTACACGGGTTGAACTGGCTTTCGAGTGTCTCTTGAGATATTGGAACGAAGAGATTGAGTTCACTACTATTTAAGCAGTTTATTTATTTTTTCTTTATATAATTTAGGTTAATTTCTTTACGTTGTGTTTAGGTGCTGTAACAGAAAGTGGGGTGATTCTGACAATAATGTTGCCTGATGTTGCACATTGCAATTAAATTATTGTGGTAATATTCACTGTGTATTGCATCCAGCAAGAAAAACAACCATCCAATTGAAATTTGGCTTCAGACAAATAAAGTATGTTTCTCTGCACGATCTCTAGAATTGAAACAAAAAGGCAACTATGTAAAACTGGTATAAATTGAAACTGTTTTCATATTATGGCTTTTGACGTGTTATTGTGTCAATATTTTGTAATCCAAGGAAAACAAAACTTAACAACTGTTGTGAGTTTCAGTTCTGAATGATGGCCTTGAATGCAATGGGAGACTTTCTGACTGAGTGCATATGGCATGAATGCAAATGTTTCCATGCTCCAATATTTATTGGCAGTTAGCAGATAGTGTGTTTAAATAAAATGTGTATTACACACACAGCTGGTGAGTAAAATCTCAAATGTTATCAACCGTCTGCAAAGTATATTGTGAGGGTTTGATGTTGATATACTGACAGAGACTTCACTGGGATATTTCAGGGTTTAAAAATGCATTTATTTTTTTAAAAATCATTTAAGTGAGTCCGTTTACTGTTGCTTTTGGATCTGTAACATTGTTGTTGATTTGACTGAAAATATTAGGCCCCTACCGCAACCGTTTCTGCTGTGAACAGTTCTTCGTGCCTTGTACTAAAGTATAGATTTGTTATCCTGAAAATGGTCTCAAAATAAGTTGTCAAACTATCACACTCATTTATTATTCTGTTGGCTTTATTTGTGTCCCAAGGGTAGTCATTGAATCATCAGCATATTATTTCAGCACACTCTGGCTTATTGACAATATTTTGCCTGAGGTCTCAACAAGTAATTTATGTGCTTGTCAGATGAGATAATCCTCTTCCATTGGATCAAAAGCGTAGTTACCACCCCAGCCATGTCAATATAATTGTCAGCTTTCCCCTCAAACTCACACTTGTCCATGGCAGAATGATGTCACTCATGCCTTCTGGCTCTGGGTCAGTTAAGTACAAGATATTATCATGAACAATGTCTAGCACCATATGGCAGCTTGTAGGCTGAGCCAAAAGCAGTTTATTATCTCATTAATAAAACATTGTTGTGTGTTAGGATGCCATGTGCAGTTAAGTACATGTTAGTATTAGTTAGCTATTGATTAGTATTTAATAATTTAAGATGCTAACATCTTCAGCTGTAACCTATTTGTTGTAACCTGGGCAACTTACAATACATTAGGGGATTGTAATAACTAAACCATTTCAGGATCCTCTGACAGTACCCCTGCCTGTAAAAATTATTTGGTGCTCGGCTTAAAAAGATCTCATATCCTTGGAGATTCTTTTTAAAACAGCTTTTTTCTTAAATGACCATGTTAGAATTTCCAGTCATGGAAGATAAGCCATCTAGTAACTGTCATTTAGACCAGCCATGTTTTAAAGGTTGAAACAAAACCAAAAACATAGATCAGCAGATGTCTTAGATTTTACTCAAATAATTAGAACTACATGGGGCAGATTCTAGCATCACCTGATGACAATTCTGAGAAATGTGTTTACTGTGGTTATAGCTTCTGTAGTCTAAGTACTGAGACTTGAGGCCAGTCTGTTCTTTATTTTGTAGGATCGGGTGACACCCTTTTCTTGGGGAAACACTGTGTAATGGATTTTGTTGGAGCCAATCCCTTTATCAATTCAGGTTGTGGAAAAAGTTATACAACCCCCCCCCCCCCCCCCCAAACTTAGTTTAAGGCAATGCAGGTTTGGCTAGATGCTGTTTGCACTGTCAAGTAAAATGACCAGATGTCAGAAATTAGAACCCCTCTGATTTCACTTGTCAGTCTGAAATTGCACCAGTTAAAAAATGTGACCTTGTTATAAAGGAATAATTTGCCATGGATTAGCCTAAAGCATTTGGTGATCTGACTGATTACACGTCCTAGGATGTGAACGTAGGGTATTTATTTCTCACGCCACGCATAGCCATTTTTTGCATTATGCGAAGAGGTTAAATCATCCTTCGGTATACATTACAAGTCGCTGAATGAGAACTGTTAACAGCCCAATACAATACAGAGGTTGCCGTTATGATTGGGATGAAACCGACACACAGGGTTTCCCAGGACTGAGTCTGATAAAGGAGAGGTTCCAGGCGTGAGCTGCAAGACATTGTCCTCCAACTCCTGCCTTGGTCTCCGATGCAAAGTCAGTTTTATAAGCATATAAGTACTTAACAAACATCTGTCTCGTAAATCTTTGATATTATATAGTCCACACACACAAATGAACTTGTTTAGAAGGCATGGATATCAGCCTGCAGGGTCTGTTTTCTCACAGAACAAGTACAGTGAGGCCTTGTTTACACCTCCCAAGAGCTTTTCTCTCTCTACAAAAAAAAAAGGGGACAAAGAACTTGGATGAGGGCTGGTAGCACAGTGAATCTACCAAAATGTCACCCTTGATTAACCTAACCAGCAGGGGAAAAAAGGTATCTGGGCTCCAGCAATGGATTGTTTTCCTTTAACAGAAAGACCGTCTCTGCCTTTAGTGTTTGTCATTTGGTCAAAGTTGCAGTAGGCAAAAAGCTGGGTTTGGTTTTGAACACGCCTGTAATGTTCTGCATTCAGTATGAAATGATTGGATTAATGGTGTTTTCTTGATTAATACAATCAGTTTTACCGCTTGCATTTCCACTCATGCTGCTTTCTAGTCTTTCTAAAAACTGTTATAAAAAATAAAAAGAACTATTGTGGCCCTCCGTGCTTTTGTCTTTGTAGATTAATGGACATGGATTGTTGTTCAGTGACATACTGTAAGCTTTTTCAGGCTAAATTCCTTGATCAGCTATCCACAGATTAGATTAGGCATTTTTGAACCATTGTCAGGCTGCACAAGATTGGTTTCACTCTTGGGACTCATGCTAGTCTTCACGGGTTAAGTGAAAGGGCAGCTTAGACTTTCTATAAATCACATGGACAGCCTAAAGTCTGTACACAAACACAAATGGGCCTTATGCACTGACGCAACCAAGTAATGACGTCAATCTGTTGTTCTTTAAAGCATGACTTTATCCTGCTGTCTTTTCCACATATTTTTGACCCCAACGTCACTTCTGTATGCCCTACCCCTCGTAAGATTCAGCTCTCATTTTATGCTTTACTTTATTTGAGTTTTTGGAATGCCAAATTACATTGTGGGCCTGTTCCATTCCTGCGGTGTCCTCCATCTGCGTTTCAGAGGACGCTAGCACGCACGTCCTGAAACGTGTGGAGCGCTTTGCTACCTTTTGTTTCAGTCTGCTGTCCGCCAGCTAAGCTGTACGCTCATGGTGCTCGAAGGCTGCACTGCTTGTGCAGGCAGACTGCTCGTGCCCCACTGCCCCATAGACGAGAGGAACGGTCACCGCTCCCGGTCACTGTCCCGTTCACTGTAACCCTGCCTTCTTGGGTGACACAATGACCGATTGTGCATTGTGACTTCGGCCCACAGTTGGCGCTGATAAGGCCAGTATTTGATTTCAAACCAGTGGGCTTATCACTAAAGAGATGAGTGCTTTTGCTGGACAGAAGGCCCTTTATAACAGGCAAGCACTCCGCTAGTCTGCTTAAGCCCGTGTTCAGGTGTAACCGGAGTTAGCATGGTGACCAGTGCACCTGAAGTCGCTTTCGTTAAAACTCTTACCTTTATGCCCTAAATCACTATTACCATTATACTTCCTCCTTTATGAGGGGTTGCTAGGATACTGATGAATGCTAAGGTTATGATCAAAGGTTGGTGTGTAAAGGAAAACCAATTGTAAACATTGCCCAAGTACCTCATGCTGTTATGTACTGTCGTATGCAATTTCAATCTTTTCTGTTGATATGCTGCCCAAATTAGGCTCCAGTCTTAATGTTGACTGTTTGTTCTCTTCAATATAACATACAACCAAGTTCTGTAAGATGGCTGATTAAGACTAAAGGTCTGGAATGCTGTGAATGACTTCAGTGTTAACATGATGAACAGTTCCATTGAAAGCACAAGCTTAGCATGAGACTTGATTGAATTACATAAAGTCCACACGCAACGTTTTTTTAGCTTTTAACTCAGTCTCCTCTATCATTCCGAGGCTTAATTGATTTATGAGTTGGTTGAAATTAGACCTCAATTTTGAGTGAAGAGGTGAATTTAGGTGAAGAGATCCTCTGTGTTGAAATTCCCCAGAAAGAATATTCGTTTTGCATGCCTTGAATTACTAGCAGAACAGTGCTTTCATGCCTAAATCTTGTTTCTTGTGTCTGAAGTACTAACATTGGTAGTGAAAACATGCATGCGAAGCTGGGTTTGGGGCAGTTAAACTAGATGTATATGATTTACTAGCTACCTTTCACACAAGCAAGCCTGATTCCTCCCACACTCTAGTTAATACTCTACCTCTGCAATGATTCTTTGGCATTGAAGAGCAGAATGTCAAGTAACAGCCACCAAGAAAACACAAATGAAATGGGTGGATTTTTGGCTCTTAATTTTATAAGCCATGGTTATTTTATTTGCATGCAGAAAAAATAGCTACAGATTGACCCACTTAGCTTGTTCACATTGTTAAATTTAAACTTTTAATCTACTTATTTTAATTGTTACGCTTTTACCTGAAACACTTGCTTAGTGTTTTTATTTTTGTATTTTGCTATGAATGAATGGGCTTTCTTCTGTTTATTCCACGGTGGGAACAAGCAATGGTAGCTACTGTTGCTGCATGCCACCATCCAAAACCACACACAAGGGTTTTCTTTGCCTGCAGGCTACATAACAAAGCAAAACTTTATGTAGCCTTTGTATCATGGCATCACGCATCATCATCTGCTCTAAGGGCAAAAAGCCTTGGAAACATGTGAGAAATGTGTGATGTGTTGTGTTTGTCTGTATATAAGCTATATCAGAAGTTTGCAGGAGTTTTAGTAGGAATAGTGTAGGCAGTAAAACATGGGCATGACCCAAGGAGTTCCAAGGATTGCTGAAATTAGTATTTCATTATTTTGCAATGTCTTGCCGGCATGAAAACTGTTTTTGTGCGGAACATAGATTTGTTCTTTTAGGAAAGGGTTCAGGGAAGTTAAGCATGATTTCAATGATGGAAAAAATAACAAAATAATAATAAAAAAATAATAACTCCCACTCTTTACCGTTTTTCGTCTTGTTTTGAAATAGATTTAAACTCCTTAACACAACCTTAGCTGGTCTCATAGGATAGGGTTAACTTTTACTTTTAGACGTGGACTTGAGCTGGCTTCAGTTGTTCTGTGCTGCTTTCCATTCTGTGGTGTGAAATGCACCCGAAAATGTGCTTCAGTCATTTACAGTGTTCCTTCGTTTCATTTGCATTTTAATGGCCAAGAGTCTCCTTGCAGCCGAGGTCAGGAGCAGTACGGAGAGGTTTTTTTCATGGTGATGACAGCTGATGGTGGTTCCACTGTGTCTGAAGCAGCCCACAGTGTCCCGAGGCTAGAATTCCCGATTGGAACAGAGAGTACACGATCACGTCTGCTGCCTGTGATCGAGATTCAGGGAAGCTTCAAGCTTATAAACGTCGTGCATTTCAGGATCCTCTGACAGTACCCCTGCCTGTAAAAATGATTTGGTGCTCGGCTTAAAAAGATCTCATATCCTTGGAGATTCTTTTTAAAACAGCTTTTTTCTTAAATGACCATGTTAGAATTTCCAGTCATGGAAGATAAGCCATCTAGTAACTGTCATTTAGACCAGCCATGTTTTAAAGGTTGAACCTCTGGCATGTTCTTTCAAGCCCTCTTATAAGTGGTCTCAACAGAGTCCTGTGATCACGTTTGGTTACATAAAGAACGTTTTTAATGGCTGCCCATTTATTGTTGTAAACCACCGCCCTAACCATATAGTCAGAAAGAACATAAAATCCATGCATGTGGTTATACAGCTTGTTACAGTTTACAGCTGCTCTGTGTGCTTAATTTGATGCCATTTGGCTCAGATTAATGGTACAAATCAGTGGCGTAGCATTGCTTTGTGAAGTATATTTGAGAATAAAGCGATCTTACTACCCACAATTATTCAACACGTTCAAATGGAAACTGAGACTCAGATTGTTTTGTTGCAGCATCACTGGTTCACGTTGGAAATATGAAATGTTATGCTCATCTTAAATTGTCTTGCCTATTTGGTAGGATATAGGTAATGTAGGCGCTCTGATTCAAGTTTATTTATGGGGGCCTTTGTTGTCTGTAGTTGAGAGATCAAAAATATTGCTTCAATTGTTTTATCGACCTTGAAGCTATGTAAATAGTCCACAATCCACATGATCTTTCAGATGGCTTTATTATAGGGTTTTTGCCTCATGGACCAGATGGATTGTTCAGTGGAAACTGAAATGGGGGAGCTTATTATTTAAAATTGAGTTAAATAATATGAACAGCGGACATATGAGCGGAATATAAACAATACAGAGATGAATAGAAATGCACGGTATTGAGTTTCAGATGATTGACGAGTCGCATCCATATTTTCACAAATTTGAACTGTAAATAATTGAAATGACTCTGAATGGTGGTGGGAGTGATGAAAAGGCGTCAACGAGGCTTGCCATATTGTGAGCGCGGGGAGCGCATGGGAACAGAATGCTCTTGGCAGGTTTGTGCTCCATTTGCACATAAGTGGTTCCAGAACGGCGTTCCCCCGGTTGTGACCGTGCGGCAGAAATACAGTACATACTGTTGCTTCGAGCATCGTCCTCTGCGGCAGACGCACGCACCTCGCACGCGCTCTCTCCGCTCTCTCGCCTTTAATCTCGGACAAGAGGTCTGGCACAACGTCCCGTCCCCCAGATTTCACCGTCTATTTAAACTTGTTCCCGCAGCGGGGGCCTGTCTGTTCCGCTGCAGTTGGTTGTAAATTAGAGTTTATTCGCATGTTTCGGGGGAAGCCTGGCTTGTGCGGCGCGTCTCCCCCGGGGGGGCGGGGGCAGAAACGGGGTCCCCACCGGATCCCGCGCTCCCGTACCTCAGGCCTGCGCTGATTTACCGCCGTCCTGAAAAACAGGCAGCTGGGATACAGGGATTCATCCGCTCTGCCAAGGAGCGCGGAGCAGCCTTGTAAACAATAGCCCTGTCCCCACCCCCTCCTCCTCCTCCTCCACCACCACCACCTCCTCCTCCCCAGGAATTGTGTGCATTGATGCTTTCCAGACACAATATTTCAGTGCTATCGCTCTCCAATGAGCACGGCCTGACTGCCAGGACTGAGAGCAGCACATCTTCCATTGTCCAATGTTGCCAAAGAACGAGGTCCGCTCTGCCACTAAACGCAGGGTGAGTTCTGATGTGATGTAATGATTTTTTTACTCTTCTACCCCTCCTATTCAGTCCTCTTTTCGGGACCAGCTGCTTTTAATAATTAATTGGCTCTTTGGAGAGGGAGCAGGGGGACGGACTTTGCCTCAGATGTGGGCTTCTAATTTGTTGCCATGATTGCCAGTGCTTTGAGAGGCCATAACACCTTGATTGGAGAGTTCAGAAGTAGAGACCGGAGCTGGACGATGTCACTGCGTTTGGTAAGGGCTCGTTCTAATTCCGACTGGCTCCGTGTGCTTGCTTGCACGAGGGGGGGGGTGCCACATTGCGGCTTGAGCCACATAGATTATTCCAGAAGGCGGTGAGCTGTGGTCCGAGGCTTAACCGTCGGGATACTCGGCTTGCTATCCATTTCAATTCACTGCGGGGATTTTGGGAAGTTTGTTGTCACACAGTTAATGGAGGCATCGAGTGTCTGCTCAGTTGTTTATGCTATTTTGGAAGGGAGTGGACTAGGCTGAATTTCCACCCCCTGCTTTTGATACGTTTTACGTGTAACTTTTTAAGAAGTTCTGGCGAGAGAGCCAAGCAATCCTTTCATTCATGTTCGGACTTTTCTACTGTCAGCAAGAAAATTATTTTGGTACAATTCCAAAGCTTCTTGCTGTCCAACCTGTTGTAATGTGTCTTGAGTTGTATGCTTTGATGTACCCGTGTTTTTTTTTGTTTGTTTTTTTCTCCCCTCTCATTGGACAATATGCTGGTATATTTATGTATAAGTTAATAGCAACATTTTCAAGATCAAAAAAAAAAATCAATTGTTATAGAAACATTGCTCTTTTTATAACGTATTTGAAAGAAAGACCAACTGCTGTGCGTGACAGATAATGATCGATGGCTTCTTTAGTTTCATGCGGGAACATGCAGCAGTTGCACTTTGATACCGTGGCTTTTGGACACGGACCTGCATCGGAAGAACGGGTTGCGATTCCTGGACCTTTATCTCCTTTCCCACCGTCGCTGCTAAGATTGTGCCGCCTTCATGAGGGATTTGTCCATTTTCATTTGGCACCGGGTCACTCCCTGTCCTAAGCTTGTGGGGTCAGTTGCTCTTTGAGAAGGAGCCTGCACTTGAGGTGCATGTGTTCCCTCAGAGAGATCAAAGCCTGTTAGCATGTGTTTTTGAGTGCTATCAGCCGGCTTCAAAGCCTGTCTGCTCGTGCCTTGGAGCTCACAGCTCCCCACAGTTGCAGTTGTGCAGTTTAATGTAGAGCCTTTTGTGATTAAAGCGCTATCTATAAACAGCAGATGAGTGGAAGTGTGATTTGCCACCTGCTTATTATTTGTGATTAAATCAAACGTGGAATGCAATGGGACTAAATTAAATTCTTAATTTTATCTGCCTAATCCAGAAAACATTGTCTTCAATCAAGGCCCTAAATTCACAGTGAATTAGGCCTAGTCTTTGGTTTTAATTATGTAACTTTTAATGTTATGTTAACAATTTATATAGTTTCCTCCAAGAAATTTGAATCACTGAGTTATTGTTATTAATTTCTCTTCTATTTTGGGATGTTCTAAATTAGAGTATTGTTTCAGTGTGTACTTTCATGGACTGTATTATAGAATCTAGGCCTATATGTATGTTGAATATATATGTAGGCCTATATGTATGTTGAACCTACAAACATGATATTTGTAAATATTATGAACTAGCACTTGAATATGACCGTATATTGCACACTAAATTACGACAGTTGCAAACGAAAATACTTGCCTTCTTTACTGTAAACATATTTTGCATTGATGACATTTACCATAGTCCAGGTATTGGTATACAAAATGCAATATTCAAACAAAAATTGCTGATCAGATATTGCGTTTGAATTGTGAACAAGTTACTGATCAGATTCTGTATTTCAACATTGCAAACCTAGTTTCCTAGCCAGTATGCTACACTAGCCTAGCTGGTTTGTGCTAAATATTTTTTGTTCCATGTTGATCAGTTGGTATTCTTAAAACATCCACAATTACTACAATGGTGCGGTTTCGATTAACAGTTTTTTATGGACAAATTGTCCATTTTCAGCATTTCAGCTTTTCTAATGTTCTGCTGTCATAACCCGGTCAATAAAATTCCTTGAAATAGTTTGTCTTTTATTGTTTAATCTCTGATAAGGAAAGTTGCATATTTTGTTGTTACTGGGGCAGTAATGGTTGGAACACTATAGAAAAGCTGGGTAAAAGAAAAACACAAAAACTCAACTGTCTGATGTGTGTGCTTAAACCCGCCAGGTTAAAGCTAAATTACTCCGGCATGGTTTAATTAAAGGATAGGTTCAGTAATTTTGAACCCAGGCCCTATTTTCAGATAGTCTGGGATGATTGTAAATAGGACATATCATCAGTTTGAAACCACTTTGTTGCAACAGTAGACAGAGCTCTCGTATGAATACATTGGGAATACACTAAAATTTATGTCCGAAAATAGGGCATAGTTGTTGATCACCAACCCTGTTGTACGTGAAACCATCATACTGGTTTACATTAAGTTTTATGATAAATTTTCCAAGTGGCCTGATTCTTTGTTTTTACTGCATAACGCTACTGAGTAAGACTTTTGTCTGAATCTCTTGTATTCCGATTCCTGACTTGTAGAGTGTCCAAAACTCAGCCTGTCAGTAAAACTTTATCATTCCATCAATGTGTTGCATCCACTTTTTTCAGTTCACAAATCCCCAGTTACCCTGAGGAGACCGATTCCGCAGATTGATGCAGTTATACAATCCTCATGGAATTTTGCCTCAATAAAGATGATGCCGTTTGAGCAATATTTCCCCCATATGTTCAGTGAGCATTTCACAAGTTGACCAATGATTTTTCCCTTACTGTGGAAACCTGGGATTTCTACATTTCTCAGCCACTTCGTCATATGTGTTGACATCCTGAAAACAAAAAAGTTGCCCAATTCTGTACTCTAAATTCCATTCTCTCTCTCTCTGTCTCTCTCTCCTCTCTCTCTCTCTTTCTCTTTCTCTTTCTCTTTCTCTCTCTCTCTCTCTCTCTCTCTCTCTCTCTCGAAGAATTCCACTGTCACAGCCGTGTAGAGAGGGTCGCAGAATTCATAAGTGATCATACGGTCTTATTGGAGGATTACAAGTCCATTTTAATGTCCAGTTCTATTCATAGACATGATGTGTGCAATCATTCTGTGAATAATGTTATGGTTTTATACAGACTGAATGTTGCAAGAGGATATTTTCAGGTAGCTACCTGACACATGCTAAGTGGTCCAACTTTGAATTTGAATTCTTCCCATATCATTTATGGATCATGTTCTTGTATTTTTCAATTAGCTTTGTGAGCTAACTCCAAACTCTTACCTACCATAACTGACTGCATTGATGTTGGCTGAAAGAATGGCAAGTGAAGTCATGTGATGTATTAATAACTATGGACCTAGATCATTCTTATAAATGTATTTTCTTAACCATTTTCAAATGTTAAGCGTAATATATGGTGTATGAGTATATGACTGCTGCTACCAATTTTTGGTCAGGACACTCTTGGAAATTTGATTTTTAATCTCAAGAGGTATCTCCTGAATATTGTGTTTATAGCAATACTCTCCTTTGTTTTAGAATGTACAATGCCTCTGCGTACATGCTCAAAATACACCTGCCTTGTTGCCACGTGCCATGTTTTTTTTTAGTTTTTTTTGTTGTCACCCAGACAGTCGAAGGTATGACGTCTCACAAATCCGATCAGATCTAGGTAATTTTACTTGGATTAATTACATAACAAGCAGGGAATAACACACAGGGAGAGGCCGATGTTTTATTGGTGTCTATGTTTTATTGGTGCTAACGAGACATCCAGCTATATTGAAAACCTACTGGGCTGTAGTCCGTCGTGTCCACTTTCTGTCTATAAAGATTCAGAGACCTCAAATGGGAATTTGGGAAAAGCCTACACTTTTTGAAAATCGTATTTTAAAAGTCTAATCATTAAATTAATAATTAATCGTTGCTCCTTTGTCAGCAGTTTGTACTTGGCCAGATAACCAGATATTTAACATTTACTGTAGTGATAGCTGTTTGCCAAACTCAGCTATCGCAAAATATTGCAGACATTTCTCATGCATATGTAGACTTGAATCCACGGTGTTGTATACACGGAGTGCCCATGATGACAGAGAAGCAGATGACCCCGCCTAACGAGACAGACAGGAATGTGATAGGGCAGCCGTGAGGGATCCCCCTAGGGACCACTGACACAGGCTCCAAGGCAAGTGTCTGTCTGGAAGCCTGGCCAGTTGCCGTCACAGCATCATCTCCATAATGTATAATGGAGGCTAAATGTCTATCCCGTTCATTCAAATCTGTCTCGATTTACTGTTGTAGTATGCAAATGCGTTAGTTTGTTGCAAGCTAATTTAAAGGAAAAGTTGTCCGTTTCATTTTAAACCATGACCTTATTATTCACTCTGTGTGATGGTCAGTAAAAAAAATCTAAATGTATTGATGTATTGGAAGAGAGCCATCAATACAGGCATTACTGTTGTACTGATATGCAGGTCCTGTGGACATCCGATGCTTGGAGCTTGAAAAATCATTACTATGTTGCAGCAATCAATCGTGTACCAAACAGAAAATAACTAGGATGGGGTGGCGATATAATATTACTGTTGGAATCGGGGCATTTGAAGTACTCACGAGGCAAAGACGGACTTTGAACAAAGGGATAGAGAGCTTAGATTTATGGAACTGCCAGATCAGGCAATTAAGAAATAAACATTTGTGTCCCAAGACCATTTATTCAGTAAACAGAGATTTAATATAGTGGTTGCACAGTTTAATTTTCCTTGCATTTAATTCTTGTAACTGCATCTTTAAAAAAATAATAATAATAATTTCCATGACGATGTAATGGCCAACATGTGAGTTGCATGCATATGAATGAGGACACAAAGATACGGTTATGCTGCCTTTTCAGAAAGGGGATAGGAGGGCAACTGGCTTTCAGTGACAGCATTGCCCAGGACGACCTCAAATTTCCCCTCTGGTACATTGCAGGGTAGGTTGGATTTCTGTGTGTAGGCACTTAAGTCGGGGGAGGCTCTTTGGGTTGCCATGGAAACTGTTTTCCCTACAAAGCTGGTGGCTGCTCCTCTTCGTCTAGTACTTGTGAGTCGGGAATGGCTGCAAGCACACACGTGTGTGCAAATGCAGTGAGCTCTGCGTGTAAAAATAGCTAGGCTATTGCAATATAAATTGATAAACTTTCACTTTTTCATGGTATATGCGGTAGGCTACTGTTTGCTGAACTGCTGACAAGGTTTTGAGAAACGTATGGCCAGAAAATGGTGAAATCCAGATTTATTCAGATTCCTTGTGATGGTTTTCTGGATGACATATACTGTCTTGATCCAATTTCCATGTGTCATTGTTGCTTTCCCAACAATTGCCAAGCATTTAATTTGCTAGACAGTTCCATGCACTTCATACCTCTGTGTTAGTCCCGTAGATATTTTGGAGCATATATTCACATTCACTTATTGAAATTGTACTTGTGTGGAAATTGAATGAATACTTTATTCAAGATGCACGTTGTAAATGAAACTGACATCATTATATGCACATGTGTATAAAATACAAATTAATAAAATACATGTATTATGTAATATTGTCTGCATTTAATTATTAAAAGTAGTTTCCAGTCCAAAATCTCTGCACAATGGCCCAGGTTTGTGGAATTTCACTTCTGATTTTTACTTCATTAGGAGTGGAATCCATCCATAGCCTCAAGATTTAACACAAAATGACTCGCTGCATTACACTGGTATGGAAACCCCAGAGCAACTGTCACAGCTCTCACTCTCATGATTTAATTATTGCATTCAAATTTTGTTTTGGGAACAGTGCATCATAACTTCATAATTATGCATTTATCTTCTATATGTTTGTTTCGCTAGCAAACAGGAATTTTCATAAACTGGGCATAAACTCCAAGATTTCTTAACTTCATGAACTACAAAGACAACATGGAATCATTTAGAATCTTTGTCATTGCCGTTTGTTTTGAGTAGGAGCATTGATGCAAGCTGAATAAAACTTTGTGTGCTACACGGCAAGCTGGCCGTGTGCAGTTTCTCTAATTCTAAATTAAAATAAGGCTCTCCATGCTAAGTTTACAGATTGATATGTTTGAAATCAAGCCCGCCAATAACCGAAGTAAATTGAATTGAATTGGGAATCGTAAATGTGATGTTTACAAAAATGAGAAACCATGGTGGCTATGCTGAATGGCACCCTTTGTCACAACACCGGTACTGTAAACTCGGAGAATCCCAAAATTGTGGGCTGTGAGATTCAGGGAGCTTTCTTTTTTTATTTTTTTTATGAAGAGTATATTCATGTCGTGCACTGTGGTCTAACATTTAAGGTAACACTATAATCAGTTAACTCAAATTACTCAAAATGAACAAATATTACGTGAAGTGGCTTGATGCATTTGGTTTGGATTTATTTTCAATGCCAATGTCTTTTTTTTATTTTTATTTTTTCCCCCTCAGGTGAATTGGAATCATCCTCAGCTGTATTCAACTCTGGGATTCTGTGCTGAAAACAGACAGTTTCATGAATCCGTATTCACTAGTTGAAGCCATGATGGACAAGTGAGTTATTTTCCTTCTTCCAAACTGCTAGATTGATAGAGGCGGTATAGTCCTGCGTTTGTTTATTCCTGCATGTGGTTATAACCGAGGCTTCTTGCACAAACCCTAACATTAATGTTTTAATGGCATGTCTGACTTAGTATACAAGTAAAGCGTCTCTCTGCGTCGCTTTGAGAGGCACGCCATTTGCATGAGGCTTCATTTGCATGCTCATTTGCGCCGTTGTGTTTGCAGTAGCTGCTGACTGCCTTTTGTTCTCCGGGCCGAGTTACTCATTTGGAAAGGTTGAGTCCGGTGCCACCAGCCCTCAGCCTAGGCCTGGGAGTCGCTAGTTCTCCGAGTAAACAATGAGCACATAATGGGCCAGAGAAATTAGTTGCGGCCTCATTGTGGAAAACATTTAATCGGGAATCGAAATAACAAAGGTACGGTGAGCGTGTTGTGCGATTAAGTGCGCTGTTTATTGTCTAAGCGGCGTAATCATGGACTGAAATGCACTTGGAACTTTGTTTTGGATCATTCCAATACATCTGATGCAATACGTGATTATATTGTCTTTGAGATATTATGTGTTACTTTTTTAGGTGTAACCCATGCTTAAAAACGGCACACTGAAGTAAATGTGTGCAGGCTACATGCCTCTCGAGTACGACTGAAACATCCAACTTAGTATTCGACCCACAACAAAACTGAAGCAGTCTCGTTCTTTAGCCTCCCCATGCACACACAGCTGGCCCATTAGTACACAGGTGTCCTTCGCCATAGTCTTTAAGATGGTTTACAATTTTCCACAGCCATTTCTGTCTTTACGACCTGTCTAGTTGTAACCATAGGAAAATCTGTTACAAAAAAAAAAAGGGCTGGAAAATTGTCAAAATCACAACGCTTGGTGGGGTCGGATGATGAATTGGTATTTTCACCCTTCTTGAATCAGCCAACCAGGGAGGGCCATGTGACGGGTTGCTGGAAGCGGGATAGGCAGGCAGCGCCCTGCGCGAGCGGTGATGCGTTTCTCAGTGGCTAGCCGCGCGGAGCCGCGTCAGCACTGTTGAGTCCAGAGGCACGCTGAGCTGCACCTGTTCAGCATTCCGGCATTTAGGAGCATTAAGCCCTGCGTGTCGTGGCACTCTGTCTTGGTAAGAGAGGAGATCTTGTCTGGTAGCAGTCACAATCAACCTTTAATTTCAGTGTTGTACAGGTGCACTGTAGACCAAACAAAGTCACAAATCACTTTTGATGTGTCAAAAAGTATGCTTTGCTATTTCTTTAATACTGATTTTTGAAATTGCACCAATTGAGTACAGCAAAGATTAATTAAGGGGGTGCAAGTCAACTTTAAAAAAAATAATTAACAAAAAATGTATAATAATCTCTTTAGTTTTTACAAGTGGAAAAAATGAAGCTTTTTCATAGTTGGATTTTTAAATAAGTGATGAGTCCTTTGACAAGCTGTCTAAAGGATCAAAGGTATCCTAGCAACCACCGCAAGGGGTGATGGAGGCCCAGATTTAGTTGTCTATTGTTCTGCCTGTGCTGGTCTGTGTTGTAGCGCAATTGTTCGTCTGGAAGAATGATAAATGTTCTGCCAAAAGGAAGTGGAGAGAACTGGAGAAACTGATCGTGTAACTGGCACGAAACAATGCCCCCCCCTCAACGTGATACTACTTAAGATTCATGCTGCTTCTGGAGCCCTTTTTCCAGTCCAGCCTAATATTGTATGCTCATGCTTTGAGTTTGATGGTAAATGTACATTGAGAGTAGTGTGATGCATCCTAAATGTTTTTGTTCCATTTGTGGATTATTTCCATCAGTTTGTTATTGCTTGTAACAGAAGACCATGTAGTGCGTTGCGTCATAACTCTGGCCCCATAGAAATTCCTGTCCCGTCCTCCCAGCGCTACCAGGCACTGTGGAAAATTTATTGTCTCGATGACCATCCAATTGGAACGTCTAAACATGTGTACTGACTTTTTGACACTGTCTCTCACTGATATTTGGACAGTATGACGACCACCCCAAAATGTATAATGGTTTCACAGTACTATACAGTACTTATTACTTAATTTATTTTACAATGCCATTTTCAGGAAAATTTCCAACAGGGGTTATTGCGTTGAATTCTACTTTCACAATGCATTATGTCCTGCAAATACATGTACTGTATATTGAAAACATGAATTTGCCTACAATAGTTTGGGCCATAAAAACTTATGGCCTATGCAAGGAAACGGGTAGTAGAAGATGGCTAGATGGCTATCTGTAACTATATTTTATGGTCAGAGACACTGCATGTTGGTGAAAGATTAACTAATGATTAGCTAATGCATTTTTGTGAATTAAACTCCTGAAGCGTAGCTAGCTAGCCGTTTAACCAGGCAAGCCCAATGTTGCTTGTAATACCTAGTCTTGACAACACTTGGTGCTCGCAAAAAAGTTATTATTGTTAAAAACAACAGAAAATATTTTCTACTTATTTAGCATTATGCTTTGAGAAATTAATGACACAGTTCCTCTGTGTTTGGCAAATATTGGCATTTGGCAATGTTTTTTTGAAGTTAATCTTAATAATAAGGACAACAGGTAGTTTTTGTGGTTATTTGTGGTGCCATCGTGCCAAAGCAGTGCTGATAATTGTCTCTAAAATATGTCAAGCCCAATTTTGTGATTTTTATACGGTTGAATTTAAATGCTGATATGTTGTGTTAAATGTTACAAAGCATTGCATGTTGCACAAAAAGAAATAATCAATTTCCATTGGTGAATCTGGTAGAAGTTCTGCCCTCGGTTTCTTAGTTTTTTTTATTTTTTATAGATGTTGCTGTATCTATTAATCACTTTGAAAATTACCTGTCCCATTTGGCATAATTGGTCACATCTGTTCTGTTTTATATAATAATTGCTGAGGTTAGAGTGCCTTTGGTGATGCCTTGAGGGTAAGGGTTGAAACTCCGGTCACATGTTGCCTAAGTCACATGGTCAATATCTGTAGGCCCAAGCCATGACTCATGATTTAAGGTCATATTGTACCTGAAATGGGTGTGAAGTCAGTCATGTTTTCACAGTTGTGTTCAAGAATATGTAGCATATTTAAAAATTCTCTTTTTTCCTCCTTTTCTCATTGACTGCAGTGCTTATGCCTTGAACGCTTCATCTTGACAATTATTACTTCCCATCAGACTTTTTAGGTTAAGAAACTACATTAAGAAATGTACTCTGGTGCATGCAGCACATGTGGATTACCTTCTTTGTAATACAGGTGCTATAAAAGTATTTTTTCTCATAATACCTATTATGGTGAGCCTTAGAAACATAGCGGTCGTCATATTGGTGATGGTCATATCAACCATTAACATACAAAGCTAATGTACAACATTTGTAACGGTGTACTAAAGGCATTATATTCTGACTGCCATTTACAATAGAAGTCTTCAGCTGTTGGAGTGTACACTTAAAAAAATCCTGTTTTATCATTCATGAATTGTAAATACAGGGGTCTTTTGTATGCAGTTTCTTTGCTGGGGCACGGTGGTTCTACTGCCAGATTTGTGGTTTAATTCTTGTAGACAGGGATTTGTTTTGTTGCAGTTCAAGCATCTATAATCCTTTTTGCCACTCATTCTGTGCAGGATTCGTTCTGTGTGGAGAATATTCTGGAATTTCACCTTTTTTTGTGTAATGAAAAGAGGTTTACTGTGACTGCATTGCTCTGATGGGGTAACTAGGGCAGAATGGCTTACAAGATTAACCAGAAAGTACCTGGTATTAGTTACAGGGCAGATGCCATTAACCAGAAAGTGCGCCAATTTTCAAGCTGGATAGCCCTCTTGTCCTAATCGGCATGCTGTAGAATCACACAGCTGGTTGGAAAAAAGCTTGGATGATGAGATATTTGGTGTGTTTTGAATTTGTTTTCAACGTTTAATACTCATTCAATATTTAAGTATTTCAGTCTTCCAGAGAAGGCACTGTTTCTGGCATGAGATGTGTGGTGACATGAGAAAACTGTCTGAGAGGAGTAGAGCGATGGCTCTTGCTTTCATTGAGACTCTATTCACATTATCAATATGACTTGATCCGACACCATTTTCACCTCTTCACTGCTGCACTTTTGGCACACATGCTGAAATTTCATTCAGCCTAGGCTGTGTGTGTGTGTGTGTGTGTGCGTGTTCAGATTACCAACAATACTACTAAGCACATCAACTAGTATGCTCATCATAGCTAGCAATCGGCTAGTGTGCGGCTAGTATGTGACTAGACCAGTTCTGCCTGCAGAACAGCGTACATTTGGAGATTTTATTTGATATTGGTGGGGTAATTAGTGTGTGAAACAAGATTTTGACCGTGTAATCCATGAAAAGGATATTTGTCTTTACAATTGCACAGGCGACTGTGTGGTGTGGATGTTGTGCTACTTCCAGTTTAGGGAAAAAATGTAATGGAATTGCAGCACGTTGAAACGGGATATTGAAACGGTTCCAATCACGGCGCGTTTCTCCGTTTAAAAAATAAATAAATAAATAAAAAAGAGCTGGTGTAAAGAGAGCTGTTGCCCAGGCTGTTTCAGTGTTGTTGTACCCTCCCCCATCCTGCTTGATGCTGCCACGCCTGTCACGGCCCTGAGATGTTTATAGACGTCATGCGTGACAGCTAGGAGAAGAATGCGGCAGCGTCTTTAAGGGAAGTTCCACATGGCGGGGGGGGGGGGTGCTTCCCAGCCGCCGGTCCGTGTTTGTGAAAGTCCCTGGCAGAGGGGGGAGAAACTCCTCCACATATGGCGAGAGTTCAAAGTTCAAGAGCCTTGTCATGGGGGACTGATCGACTGCAGCGTCCCACTATCTCTTAAGACTGGAATCCAGTCGTGTTCCAATGGCGGTCACTCAGAGGCCGGGTAGTCTTGATTGGCTCGCTGCTTGTTTGGTGTTCATATCGGGTTTATATTGTAGAAGACGTGGATGTAGAGCAGATAATTGCTTTGCAGCTCGTTGAGTTTTAATTGGGTGAACGTCGAAGGGGAACTCATTATTCCGAGCGTCGTTTAGCCGTTGTTCTGGGCAGTTGTCATCCGCTGGCTTTACTCTGCGTCATTCGGGGGAAGGATCACTTTCACATCCTACGCCGCGTCCTCCGCTTATCAGGCATCATCAGCAGCGATTGCTTCCTCCTAAATGGAATTATGAGACATCTGGACTTCCCTTCCCGTCATCTGAACTTCCTCAGTTCAGGCCGAGCTCTCTGTCGGGGAGTGGCTCTCCGCTGCTGTGTCGGGCCGCATTGTATTGAGATGTCTTGCGCTGGGGACTCAAATTAAACCATTTCCTCTGTATGCAAGGGTTGCTTTGAACTTTGAACCCTCAGCCCATCCATTTGTAAGGCTGTCATCCCCTTGTGTCTTTTGAGGTTTTTTTGAGTATCCAGCGCCAAGTATTTTGTTGTCTTTGAGTAGGGTTTGAGAGGGCTGTTTTAGCTAAGGCTATCCACCACAATGGCCTCTAAGAGCGGTTTATCTATGATGTGTTCAGTTTTCATGACCAGTGCTTTGGAGCGAAAGTAAAAACCAGATGGATAAAGAATAATAATGTTAAAAACCATGCAAAAATTAAACCTAACTTATATTCAAGTGCAAGCATGTGCCAAATTCTGTGACGTCATTTATGATGCCGAAATGCTGAGGAATATTCTAGTTTGCCTTCCTCCTGATGTCGTACCGACTTGTGTAGCGCATTTATATCCATCTTTTTCCCATGTATTATACAATGTGGAGGCAAATTAAGTGTTTGTGCATTTTATCTATATAGTGCACACAATTGGATATTATTTTTGCAGCGTTTTAATTTGAACAATTTAAAATAAAAGTGCATATAAATTTTTTTCCCCCCGTAAAGATAAAGCTGATGGGCTGCTAAGAGAGGCTGTTTCATGTTGGCCCTTTAGAAATGCTAATTTATACACTTTGGTTTTGGGAGGTGGTGGGGGTGGGGGTAGGGTATGTGACCTATAGAATGATAATGATAGTTAAGCAGAGTGGCTTAAACAGGCGTGTAGGAAACAAAGGATCTTCATTTCTATTTCATTTTTGAGTTAATAGTTTGATCAAAGTGGGTATAAAATATGAAATTACGAAAGCGTGCGGTGCAAACGGTACTTTGTTTTGTTTTAGTGATGTAATATTAGTTTACAGTGAAGGCCTTAGAATTGGAAAGGAGCAAGGAATTTGGACGGTTTTTGCGGAAGACGCCTTTCATATCTGCGTCGGTGAATTCGCATCAGTTTTGAGGGCAGACCTCAACAAAAACTTAAAGTTTTGGGCACGGTCGCCCTTTCCCTTTGAGCAAAGGGCTTTCATCCTTTTGAAGTGCTTTAATTTTGTGTGGGGAAGCACATTGACAGAAAGGAAAGCAGTCTGAAAGGAGGGTTGGCCATCTGTCAGTGGGATTCGGAGAGAGTGATGTCTTTCCTGCCTCGTCTTATTTTCCCTTTCACTCCCGAGCAAAAGAAGTCATAAGGGCTGAATCATGCTTTGCGATTGATATTTGAATTCTGGTTTAAGATGTTTGTGTGTGTGTGTGTGTGTGTGTGTGTGTGTGTGTGTGTGTGTGTGTGAGTGTGAGTGTGTGTGTGTGTGCGTGTGCGTGTGCGTGTGTGTTTAAATATGCACTAAAGGTGTTTTACACACAACAACCGCCTAGGATGTAGGAGAACAAGTGAATATATCAGCTGCATCCAGCAAGCATTGTCTGCCGATGCTTTACAGACTTAGAAGCTGTCACTGTGCTATGTGTGGCTACATAATATGGAGATCAAGCTGCAACTCACTGGGAATACAGAAGCTTGTTAAGCTGTAGCCTACATGGCTAATTTAATTGGTGATTTTTTTTTTAGGCTTTTCAAACCTTTTTCCTGATCGAGTTGTGGGGTTTCCCGTTTTCTATATAGTTCGGTGGGTTTCCTAAGTTGTGGGGTTGTAAGTCTTCCAGTGTACTGGAACCCATTCCATGCAACTGCTATTTTGACATAACTAGAAACACATTTAGCCTTGTAAAGGAGTTATGGGTATATTTTCAGTACTTACTGATGTTTTAGTTTGCTTCATATAACTCTGTGATGGGTGATCCCGGGGGGAAATGGCTCCTTTTTAATCTCAACCTCTCAGATTGTTCTGTTATTTGACACCCATAATGTAACCTTTGAATAATTACCATTAGAATATTTTTGAGAAAAAAAACCGAAACCATCATTAAGAAACGGTGTCCATTTTCACTCCACTTTTGGCCTACCCACCTCTACTCTCAAGACCTACCATTTGATAACTGTAAATGGTAAAAACAATATCTTCTAGGAAATTTGTGTCACTTGTCTTAGCTTAAAGAATAACAGCTAAAGCCACAATAATCCCATGAAGAAGTGCCAGGAGAAGAATTGCCCTGTAATGAGGAGCAAGGTGACTGCATGAACCCAGAAATGGCAGACTTCAACAAGTGTCTAGCTGCCATGGGAGATTCTCATATCAGTAAGAAACAAAAATACAAACCTCACAAAAGTATGGTGAAGTTGAAAGCAATCCATCAGACAATCAAAACAAAATATAATATTTGATATAATACATTGATACTTTCATCAAATCAATCTTTTAGGGTGAACTGATACTTTAATTAGTCAATCGCCCCTTGTAATAGTAGTAGTACTGAAAAACAGAAAGTGCAAGAGATCCCTCTCTGTTAATTTGCATATGTATACATCAGACTGTATTGAACAACATATAAAAAAATTGAGCAAGATGAAAAAAGTAGTTTTGAGAGATTATTAATTAGTAAGACCTATGTTGTAGAGCATGTCTTTGTGATTACAATGAGATGAAGATATTGTTTTTACCATTTATGATTGTCAAACTTTAGATCTTGAAAGTAGTGCTGGGTAGGCCAAAAGTAGAATGAAAATGGATACTTTGTCCCTACTTTTTTTTAATGACGATTTATACGTATTCCCATGTTCATTACTCTAAAGTTATATTATAGGTGTCTAAATATCTGAGAGATCAAGATTGAAAACGAGCCATTTCCCCCAAGAATTACCCTGATACCAGCGCAGGGTTAAGTTTTCTGTAGATGCATTTCTTAAGCTCAGTGCCCATTTGTGTTGCGTCACATTACAAATTAATTGTAATTTTCATGTTGGCATCTTTTAAGTGCTCTCCCTTCGTATTGGCCCGTCAAACCTGTAACATTTGCACTTTTGCATTGCCCGGCCGTCTGTGACCTTTGAACCTAAGTCTTGTCATTTGAATGCTAAGTGCTACTCTTCCTATGTGTATAAAGCCCTACAGCTGTCGGAAAATGAGGGCCCGTGCTGGGGCAAAAATGCAAACTTTTTCTTCTAGAAAGAATGTTTTGTCTATATATCAGGGTGGATATGGCATGAATCCTTCTGTTCCTAAATTAAGAGCAGATACTGCGGCATATTCTTCCTTTTAACTATAATGTGGTGTATATCTAAAGGAAGGAATGTATGTCTTGAGAACTTTTATGTAGTGTTATCTGTTCACCAGTTGTTTTAAATGCCTGAAAAATGAAAAGTTTAATTGTAGTTTTCTTTTCAGTCAAAGACGATATAATTCCTGAGAGAACGTTTAAAATGCTTGCTATTGTATCTGTGTATGTTAATAATATTTAGTTTTGTACTCTGTTTTGGACTGCGCAGTCCACATTGGTAAAGCTGGCATTATCATATGGTGTTGATTCAGTGTGTGACACCACCTAACCAAAGATGCAAACACCATGATGACTGTAATTTATGATTTTGTTTTCTTTTCCATAGCATGAGAATATTGTAATTCTCCCTGAAGAAAGACCTCCATCTAGTAGAGCTTCGTGGAAGAGCCACAGGTCAGAGACAAAAATACGTATGGATGTTCATGGGCTTGCATGCTGCTGCACGATCGCTGCATGCTTTGGCCTGACCCTCCTTCACCAATTACTTTCTCTTATTTTGTGCATGAAAGGGGGCCTGGGGTGATTTCACTACTGCTTTTCTTTTACCACTTTCTCGCTTTTTTCTCCGCAAAATGGAGGCTGTTGTTCATTTTTAAAGTGAGGTGATTGGGTGCCTTTCTTCTTGTGCTCCCACTGTTACCTAATATGGGCCGAGCCATTCTGGGCCACGAGGCAAAACGATGCAATTGAAAGTATTCTTGTTTTAGAATAATACAAAATATTGTTCTTATTCTCAATATTGATATACAGATCCTTTCCAAAAAATTAGAATATCATGGAAAAGTTTTTTTTTTTTTTTTCATAATTCCATTCAAAAAGTGAAACTTTCATGGATTATAGATTCATTACACACAAAGTGAAATATTTCTCGCCTTTATTTGTTTCATTTTTCATAATTTTGGCTTACAGCTCCAGAAAACCCCCAAAACAGTATTTCAAGAAATTAGAATAGTGTGTCGAAAATCAGCATTTACTTCAGTTATTTCAGAGAATGAATGTTTTAGACTGAGTGTCACACTATGTACGTGGTGTTTTTTGAAGCACTGACTCCAGCTTCAGTCCACTCCCTCTGCATCTCCGCCAAATTTTGGAATCGTCTTTGCTTGACAATCCGCTGAAGCCTACGGTCATCTCTTTTGCTTGTGCACCTTCTCCTGCCACATTTTTCCCTTCCACTAAACTTTCTATTGATATGCTTGGACACTCTGTGAACAGCCAGCCTCCTTAGCGATGACCTTTTGTGGCTTACCCATCTTCTGGAGGAAGTCAATGATGGTCTTCTGGCCAATTGTCAAGTCTGCAGTCTTCCCCATACTGAACCAAACTGAGATACCTGTCCAATTTAACAACACACCTGTAGAAAAACTTTGCTGGTGTTTTGAGTAAATTAGATGATTAAAGTGTGACACTCAGTCTAAAACATTCATTCTCTGAAATAACTGAAGTAAATGCTGATTTTCGACACACTATTCTAATTTCTTGAAATACTGTTTTGGGGGTTTTCTGGAGCTGTAAGCCAAAATTATGAAAAATTAAACAAATAAAGGCTAGAAATATTTCACTTTGTGTGTAATGAATCTATAATCTATGAAAGTTTCACTTTTTGAATGGAATTATGGAAAAAAAAAACCTTTCCATGATATTCTCATTTTTTGGAAAGGATCTGTATTTATTGTTAGTATCGCATCTGACTTCTGTTTTTCAGGTAAGTATTGTGTTTATCTTGTATAGGTTTCTAGTAGGACATATTTAAGGTTTCCTTCAATGCTTGAATGTTTATTTTAGCGGACGTGCACTGTAATGAACATCAGCAATTGACAATGTATTGTGCCAGATTAAGCTACACAGATAATTTTCATCTGAAGTCCCTTGGCAAGTGTAGATATACAGATAGTGATTGAAGTGATGTAGTATGGATGGTGGTATTCCTATATCAAATTCCATTAAGGATGCTGGAACATTGGGTAATCTATATTGTTGGACGCACAGTGTACACATTATTTCTGTAAAACAACCCACAAATATAAAGTGACATTTTTTCATAGTTGTGACCTTACTCAAAAGGTGATGTACTTCGCATTGCTATTGTTCTTTACAGCATTGTAACAGCATCACAGAAGACTGCTGATGTGAAATTTTAAGGCAGCATAGGTCTACATTCATGCATGAGGTCAATCATTGTATATATCACAATTCTGATGCAGAGAATTAATATTAATGAAGAGGTGCTGTATTACTTAAATCTGATAGGTCTGTCCAATATTTTAGCTAATGGCTTCTACTACATCTTCAGAAAATTGCATTCTTTGCCCATTTATACGCCCATTTGTAAAAGAGTGTTGAAAGTGTAACTACTCGCTCACTGAGCCATGCAGTTGAAAATGGATGGAGACCATAAACCTTAAGTTAAAAGTAAGGTTAAATTATGATTTCAAGGTGTATTATTTTTGTATGTGTGGTTGAACCTGGTTGAGCTGTGGTACCGATACGTTTTGTATGCGCTACTCGTGGCTGGCGCCTTAATAGCACGGTTCGGCCAAAGAAGTAGGCCTACTTCTCATCTCCATGGACATGTTTTTAGCTTCAACGAAGGATGTACTTAGTAACTGGATCTTAAATAACTTGAAGACGATTGTTTGCTTTTATCTGGCAGAGATGTGCCTTTTAATTTTGAGAACAGTGGGTGTGGTCTGTGCGTGAAAAGACTGATGTCCTTTATGTAGCTGTTCACAGCTATAATTGTGCATGCCGGCTATAATTATAATACACAAGCAAATCATTGCAAATTCTTGTTGACGGCGTTGATGATGTCTGGCAGTTCACAGATTTCATCTCATTTCTTTCTCTTCTCTTTTTGTATGAAGCAATAGAAGTAAAAGCAGTCTCTGTTCAATCTCAATTATTGAGCAATCAATTTAAAATATTTCTCGTTTAAGCAAGACATGCTAGACTAAATGCAATTAAGGTTTGTTATTAGAACAGTACGAGTACATTTATATTACACGAGGCGCGAATAGTTGATTGAGTAATTGAAATTGAGAAAGGGTCTGGTGGTGCGGTGGTCTTGGAAGGGAATATGACCCTGGGAAATGATCCGCCGGGAGGTGAGGGCTAGCGAAAGCTTGACCAATGAAAATGTGGAATAAATTCTGCCAGTGGGGAAAGGTCGCTGGGCATGAGAGGGTTTTCGGAAGAAGCGCTAGCTTCTAGTTAAAGTTAAAGGGGCAGAACAGTGAACGCAGTGGTAACTAGAGCAAAGGTTATGAGGCAAACGCAAGCAGCAACAGGGAGCCGCAGAATGGAATTCATCAATGGAGAATCAGGAACAGTGAGGAAGAGAAGACTGCACAGAAGAGAACCATTTTTTGAAGAAGACGTATTGAAGAATAATTACTGTAGACTCAAAACTACAGTACTGTACTATATTTGAAGTTCATTCGTTATTCTTAATACAGCAGTACTTTAGCTTTATCAAAGATAATGACCATTGCCAGGACTTGCAGAAAAATCATTGGAATGCATTGACATCACTGTTGTCTTCAGTTTCTTCTTGGGGAAGTAGGGACATTTGTAGCTTAGTTATGAGTGCCAAGTTCCAGAGGACAGGCTGGAAGTGTTCGAGTGCCAGTGGGTGGTGTGAGTTTTCACAGGGGACTTAAAAGGGTTTTTTGTTTCCCCTAAACTAAATCAGACCATGAAATTAGCGCCATGCTAAAGATAGCTTGCGGAACAACACGGAGCCTTCTCTTGAAAGTTGTTTTTTTTTCCCCTAAGTTTAATGCGGATTTTCTCTAGGCCTCTTGATATGTTTGATATGAATCTGGTTAGTAATTTTACCCCCTGAATAATTGCACATAATGCAAAAACTGTATATAAAAAGCTCTTGTCCTTTTATTACATTTGAACCAAATGGCTGTTCTATAAAAAAATAAAAAGATTTTAATTACAGACACTTCAGCACAATTATAATTTATGTTTTGTTTATTTCAGTCCCTCAAGACTGAAGTAAATTGGAGTAATTTTCCAAAAAAAAAAAAAAAAAATCTTCCTTCTGTTGTATTGTTGCCTGTGATTATAGCCGCCTTGGCTCATTTGGAAAATGGAAAACGATACTAAGTAAAGGGTATGCTTACCCAATGTATTTGATTTGTTTTTATACGTTTGAAATGTGCATTGACTAAATGCTGAATGAGGAATAACTGACCCTATGTACACGCCTGTCTGTGCTTCTTACTTGATGTGATAGATTATTTATTCTATTTTCTATATGTTTCTATGCTTTATTTATTTTACCAATGCTAATAATGCCTTGCCGGTTCATGACATTGAGACTAGTAGCCTATATCTGACCATAATGATTGAAACTGGATCTCTGCCCAGGGGACCTCTGGGAATTGAAGTCCCCAGCTTTGTCACTTTTTCAATGTACTGTAAACGTTTCCTGGGTTATCAGCATGGGGGGGTATGGCATTGACAGTGGGGTTGTAAATGATCCATCTTCCGAGGTTGAACTGGATACCCTCCTGTGACGACGTCCATACCAGCCATGGTCCTCCGGGCACCTGCCTCAGGATATCAGTGGGTAACAGTAACAGAAGGCCCTAAAAGTGCCTTTGCTCTTTCATGTCTCCCAAAATAGTCTGGGGAGTTTCATTCTCAGGTTCTGTATAATGGATCATATTTACCTCAGGAGTGTGCATTCTGTGAAGCTTTATTGAGTCATGTTCATATTCCATAAGTGTTTCTGCCCTGCCTGGGTCCACTTGCCATTTTCTTTTCTCCGTTGGCATGTGTTCCAGTAACGGAACCTGAAACCATACGGTTGACGCTCTGCAGTTAGAACCGGTCTTCTCTTTTTTTGGAAGTACCGTTTGTTATCGTGTCGTTTCTTTCCGTCATATTTCATGGCTCCCGGAGCTAGGGTTTTGCAAAGCCCCTCTGCAGCGGTATTTGCCGGCACTGCGTAGGAAATTACCTGTAAGAAAGTCTGATGCACTGAAATGCATGGTGTGCATGGGGCAGTATAAGGTGTTAAAAAATGTTCTGCTAATACTGTAGCGTTTCCCCTAGGTTTGGAACTCATCCGTGGCAGTAGGATGTGTTGTGTGTGTGTAGCTTATAGGCAGCTGGGGGAGTTGTTGGTGCCATTACACTTTGTTGTTGGTGTCATTTAAATTGCGTTCATGGACCAGGGGGGTGGGAGAGAGATTATGATGGCGGACCAAGGGGTTGGAGAATGTTATCGCGGAACAAGGAGGGGGAGAAACTTTATCAGTTGAGATAAAGGAAAAAGTTACTTTCCATTGCCTTGTCGATGTCGCAGATGTTTGTGGTCGTTCATCCATGGTGACTGTGGGTCTCCAAACACGCCTCTCCTAAATAAATACTGTTATTTTTAAATTATTTAAATTTTTATGGCGACCGTGCTGATATTGTGGCAGTGCGCAAATGTAGTCATTGTTGGGGAAACTGTACTCCAATCAGCAGTGCAGTATGTCCAGTAAGCCTACTGTTCTGCCAAGTTCCAATCAGTGAGTAAAAATATCACCTGATTGTTTTTTTGTTTTTTTAAACATTTGTGTAAATATATATTTTTCCCTTGCGGCACAGTCCAAGCAAAAGTAAACCGATATTGATGTTTGCATCAAGTTTTAAAAAAAATATTTTTTTTAAGCCTGGAATATTTTAGTGTGTGAAACGACTCATGTTAGCAACTGTCACTGCCGCTGGGAAATTCTTCGCAGGAAGTAATATACTCAAACTGTGAAATTTCAGTGTTTGTATTTTCCTCCTTGTGTCATGTGAGCTGCAAAGGGTGTGTTATTTCGAAAAGCACTCCATCACCGGTTAAATATATCCTTTTACGATAGCTGACCCTTAATTTCTCTCTTGTGTGGTCACGTTAGGTTAGGTTGCAAGCCCAGCATGTATCCTGCATATAGCAATTATGTCTCAGTAAACTATCTATATTTGTATCCCTTGCACAGTGTTGGCTTTGCACGGCTTTTCTGCCCTTACTTTATGATTTCCTTGCCTCATCCAGTCTTTTAACCCTCAAGTTGAATATGTACGGATAACCAAGCACCATGACCCAACCTGATAAAGCATCAGTTGCTCCTGTTTCACTGTAATTAGCAGTAGCCATGCTTTGCCAAACTGGTGTGCTCTGTGCTTTTCAGGCACAGTTGGAGGGATTTGATTCTTTAAGTGTTGACCATATTTGGAATACAAGGGTTATGTTTTACTAATCATTGTTTTGGTAACTTTTTCACAAGAGCCTTCTCGGGGGAAACTGACAGGACGTCAACTTGAATTGTCACAACTGTGATTTAGCCTGTACATTGTATAAGAGGGAAGCTTAGTGTTGCATATTTATGTGACATTTTTGGAGCTCTTCAAGAAACCAGGAGAGCGTCTCCAGAGGCAGAATCAATATTTTCCTAGTGGTATACATTCCTAGTAGGTTCCTTGCACGCATGTGGTATGCAATAATAGGGCTGATTGTTTCAATTCACGATATTTGAAAAGGGATTCTTTACGCAATAGCGAGGGGTATGATATCATGCTTAAATCGTCAAATGCATTGCCAGACCACAGACCTTGCTTTGACATTATTTATAGCGGATCAAACGCGTGTCATCATGAAGCTGCTGCGCCTAAAGGATTGGGTTTCAGTGAAGCATGGCGCGGGCTGCAGAATGCCACATGTGTCACGGCAGCATGTGTTTTATGGACTTGAGCACTGATTCTAGAGTAAGGCCGCAAATGTCCACACGGATTCAGTCTGCCTTTCATTTAGTATAATCTCAACCTCAGAACACAATTTTTTATTTTTTATTTTTTTTCTTGCCTGGAGGGCCCAAGTGCTCTAAGCACAGTGATCAGCAAAAAGGAATTGAATTCATTGATTGCCACACTGTGTGCAAACATGCACCCTGATATGCGAAATGAAGGGGCGGGCGAGGGGGAGGGGCGGCTCAGACATGAGTTCACACTGAGTCGTGTCAAAACAAAGTTTATCTGAGGTGACCCAAGCAGTAAAAAAACATCAGGATGGATATTCTGGAAACTTCAGAAACGGGAATAATGTTCTTGGGGAAAGAAAGGACGGTAATTTCCCCAGCGAGAGGGGAAACGGAGGGTTCCGGCAGGATGGCACTCGGCATGCATGTGTATTGATGTCTGATCGGTGAGTTTCTGCAGCCGATGCCAGCGAGCGAGATGGTTTGGGAGCGTTGGCAGGCGCTGAATATCCAAGCTGTAGTCAGTCTCTCAGCAGGCAGGCGGCCAGCCAAAGTACACCACCCACTGGGCCTCGGGCACCGTTAACCCAGTGCTCCATACAGGTGTCGCACAGCTACGCGTCTCCATGCATTCACTTGCTAATGGACTCGGTCACCAGTGGAAGGCTTCTAGCTGTGCTGCCACGATTTAGTGCTTGGAGAATGGATTGCTGCTAGTTTAAATGTGCCCGTAAATATTTATATTTCACTTTTACTTCACCAAAAAAAAGTCCCGCACATCTCAAATCCTATCAAATGAATAATTGCATAAAGTGTTGATCCGTTACAGTGGAGAGTGCTGGCAGTAGGTTTACAGTAGGTACTTTGAATAGGAAATATCATTCAAAACCAGTGGGAGCTGTCCGAAACTGTCAGGCCGCTACCAGTCATGCTATTCATTCCCCTCAGTGGGCCACACACTTATTTGCAGTAATCCTGCATTCAAGCTCTTGGCGGATTTACTCTATAACAACTCTGGGAAAGCACAGCTGGGAACTTCAGTTGTGAATCGCAGCGAGTTTTTTGGCCCACTTCTTTTAATCGGGTCTGGCATGTGAATTGGCAGTGTGGAGTGCCAAAATTGCACACTCCGGCTAGATGACACTAATGGAAATGGGAGTGAGGAGTGGATGCGGAGAGGAAGTGTGTTTGAGTCTCCTGTTGTGATGCTGGTTTGTTGTTTATCTGCGGAATGAAATGCATCATGGGAAAGAGAGGTACCCCATCTTGTCCGGCACAAACAAAAGGCCTGTATGCTATGAACCCCTCCAGTGTTGCTCAGCTGTGCATAATTAATTTGAATGGGTCTTAAAGCATTAATGAAAGGGAAGACAGTGCATCGCACCGCGGTGTCCTTTACATTGTGCAAGAGCGTGATGCAGTTAGCACATGTTGGATTGATGCTGGTGGCTGTCCACTTCTCCGAATTACAAATGGGCGGAAAACCTACTGCAGCTGTTTTCCATCATTGCCACGTCTTTGCTCTTTTGCTTTATCTAAACTGTTATCCCCTTTCTCAGTGTCAGAAAGCAATAAAACTGTAGTGCGTGGTATATCGTTTGGATTGATATGAGGAATTTGAAGGGGCCTTAAATTCCTTGATGTTTACCCCCCCCCCCCACCAGATCCTGTCAGGATTTATGTCTTATGTGGAGAAGAAACAGGGAAACCTTGCACTGAAGCAATTTCAAGGACCATTTCTCCAGCTTTAAAGTATTAAATATGCCTCTTGTGTTAACATCATGACCATTTAATGTCTGATGTTAAGGCCTCAATCACCATGTTATTATAATGAATATTGTTGGGCTGGTTTTGGGTTGTGCCTTTTGGTTTGAAAAGAACATTTTGACTTTGATGTGTGAAGTATGAAGTAAACTCTGCGTCATGTGCCTTTGCATGAGGAACGTTTGTTGCTCCCAGGAACAGCTCGGCGCATGGAAAATTGGAACAAATATGTCCATTTTACATAACCGTTAGGTAACGTTTGTTCCATCTGATTCTTATTCCCCTGTGCATTTTCCCTGCCTATTCTGAACTGCCTGAGTTTGTGGCCATGGAGTCTGAAGTGCTTGTTTTTTTTACGGAAGATCACTTTCCCTCTGCATCAAAAAGTGCTTCAGGGCAACCCAATAAATAAAGCAGGAGTCACTGTCTCTGTATTACTTATTCAGGTTCGCCTTGTACCGTTGGGTTAAGGTGTAATGGCACGGCCTGTTCGTTATTGCTTCTCGCTTAATGCACCGTTGGATTGCAGAACGGTGGTTGGTGTGAGTCACGCAACACTTCCATCGCTGCCATTTGCTCATTTTGCACAGTATTCTTTTTCATTTCGATATGAGATATTTCATTTAGATATTTCTGAAGGCGTGTCTGTGAGAAGCTATATTAAGCAGTTGCTACAGAGACGTGCTTGATTAAACTTGATTTCAGAACCCATTTTTAATTTTTAAAACATTTTTGTTGATCAAACGGCAGACCAAATTGTTAATGGGGTGGGACAAGCGCACACTGCGTTTTATGTTGTGTTCACTACAGCCAACAAACTATATACTATGTCCATGCAGTTTACCTTATCAATCAGAATACAACATCTCCTTAGGGTATGTAAATAGGACTGCAATGCACATGGATGTGATATTATACAGCATACACACAGAGACACATCATACAGGCATATACACCGATCAGCCACAACATTAAAACCACTGACAGGTGAAGTGAATAACATTGATTATCTCGTTATTTTGGTTCTGTACTCTAGCACTTTGAGTTTGAAAGGATACAATGACAACGAGGTTGAATATGCAGACTGTCAGCTTTAATTTGAGGGTATTTTCATCCATATTGGATGAACCGTTTAGAAATGATAGAACCTTTTGTACATAGTCCCCCCATTTTTGGGCATCAGAAAATATTGGACAGTTTAACATAATGTAGAATAAAGTAATCATTTTTAATATTTGGTCGCATATCCTTTGCATGCCATGACTTCCTGATGTCTGTGACCCAACAACATCAAAAGACTCTTGAAATCTTATTTTCTGGTACTCTTACAAGCGATACTATAATGTCTCTGCATTTGAATGGATCTCTATGGGAATTGTGGGGTGGGACTAGATTTAGCTGTAAGTTATGCTGGAACAGTATGGAATACATGGTTGGTAAAATGGCTGTAAGTCATCAAGGGTCTGAGGTATCAAACGAGCCTCAAACCATCACTCTACTGCCAGATATGGGGTTGTTTCTTCTGACAAATTTTCCTGTTGAACTCTATGGAAAAATCAGGAGAAGAAACCCTTGAAGTTATCCAAAAAAATAACGAGTTAATCAATGTTATTCACTTCACCTGTCAGTGGGTTTAATGTTGTGGCTGACCGGCGTATAAGTTTATCTAAGTGTAAGTTCATAATTACAGTTACTTAAAAAGGAAATGATACTAATTATACAAGTAGGCGCATACAAAAAAAAAATTAGCTTAAGATGAATTTTCAGTAAACTGTACAGGATCACCTTTTGCAGTCCTGTTAAAAAGGTGGAACGCCTCCAGCACATACACTACTCACAAAAAGTTAGGGATATTCGGCTTTCGGGTGAAATTTCAGGATGAACCTAAAATGCACTATAACCTTTACAGGTGAAATTAATTTGACCTTCTCTAAACTTTTGAATGCACATGTCCAACTATTCAATGTTTCAGTACTTTTTGCACAACTTGCTGTTCTCTAACAAGGAGCTGAACGGCAAAATTCACAACAGGCGTTTGATCCATGAATCGACCAATAAATTTCCTGGTTCAATTAGAATTGGTATTTAAACAGTCCTCTTCATCATGTTGTTCACATTTTGACATCATGAGACCAAGACGACACCTAACAATTGATCAACAGTACCTCGCCATTGCGAGGCTTCAAACAGGATGTTCTCAGAGGGAAGTGGCCACTGAGCTTAGAGTGTCACAGAGTGTCATCAGCAGGTTGCAACAGAGATACAGAGAGACTGGAAGAGTCACAGAAAGGCATAGAAGTGGACGTCCTTTGGCCACATCCCACACTGATGACCGCTTCATTGTGAACAGTGCCCTGCGGAACCGGATGATGAATGCCACTCAACTCCAGGCACATTTAAGGGAGGTGAGAGGCACCCAAGTGTCACGTCAGACCATTCGAAACCGTTTACATCAGCGTGGTCTGCGTGCTAGACGACCTGCAAGGGTACCTGACCACACCACCAGGCACAGGCGTCATCGTCTTGCATGGGCCAGGGAGCATTTACGCTGGACGAGGGACCAGTGGGCCTCAGTGCTGTTCTCTGATGAAAGTCGATTCACGTTGAGCAGAAATGATGGCCGCCAACGATGTTGGAGACGTCAAGGAGAGCGCTATGCATCAGCTACTGTTGTCACCAGACGACCCTTTGGTGGTGGCGGTGTTACAGTGTGGGCAGGTGTGTCTAGTCAATACAGAACTGCCCTACACTTTGTGAATGGTACAGTGACAAGCCCATACTACCTGAATAACATCATTAATCCAATCATTGTGCCCCTGCGTGAACAACACAGGCCTAATTTCATCTTCATGGACGACAATGCTCCAGCTCATCGAGGTCGCATCATTAGGGAAAGGCTGCTGGAGACTGGGGTACCTCAAATGGAGTGGCCTGCACTTTCTCCAGACCTGAATCCCATAGAAAACCTATGGGATCAGCTGACTCACCGTGTAGAGGCTCGTAACTCTGTACCCCAGAACCTCAATGACCTGAGGGCCGCCCTTCAAGAAGAGTGGGATGCCATGCCTCAGCAGACAATAAGTCGACTTGTGAACAGCATGAGACGTCGTTGTCAAGCTGTAATTGATGCTCAAGGGCACATGACAAGTTATTGAGACATTGACATTTTTGTTGTGGTATACCCACCACTGTTGTTGGCTTTTGTTTCAATAAATTGTTTGAGATGAGGAAATCACCATTGCATGCTTCTACTTAAATGCCCTACTTTCATGATACGTATAATATCACTGTAGCGTGAACTTACATTTTCCATAAATTTCACCCGAAAGCCAAATATCCCTAACTTTTTGTGAGTAGTGTATGTGGTTCTGTAAGTCAGTAACATTTATGACCTTATAGGCGATGCCCCAGAGGTAAGCACTCCATCTGAGAATGGAGGGCACTGAATTATGTGTTGTAGGATAATCTACAAAGGCCAAGATGCTTGATAAAGCTGCTATCCAACTCTGAACATTTCACAAGGGAAGCAGGAAAAATCTGATGTGTGGAGCTATTTTCCCTTTCCTAGATGGAGCTCAATTTTCTTAGACATCTGGGTACTGCTGATTTGGTTCAAAGATTTGAAGGAAGTCCCAAAGTCTATGGATTTAGTTTACCTTTACTTGTGGCTTGGAAATGAAAAAGTGCCACCCAATCTGATATTATCACAGTTGCTGTGATTCAGAAAAGCATTTCTTCATGCAGTAAAAATCAAATCAATACCAATTTTTGTTATTTATATACATATACATACACATACATTAAAAACTGGATGCACCATTTTCACAGTGCCATGGCTGGTAAATGTGCCCCTATTAGAATGAAATAAATTTGAAAAGGCCTTTAAAACGCTGCTTTGTCATCTTGAACATTGGTTCTTGTCACCATTTTAAACCTAAAGCCTGTTGGGTTGCTGCTCATAACCACTGTCCTGTGGAAAATAAAGTACTTCAATTTTGTATGATCAACTGCAGTAATGTCATTTATGGTTTTTCCATTGTGAATTTTTAGTTAACCCGCAGGAGTACACCTGGATTATGATCATTGCATCAGATTTCAGTAAAGTTATCAGGAAAAAAATACCACTACAGGTAGCAGACAACTGCAAGGCTTTCAAGCCAAATGTCTGGTGAACTGGCTATGATCAGTATTGTTTAGGGAATGTGGAGACAATTGTCAATCTTGTGTATATCCAGAGTAATGTCTGGTTTCCGATGTGTTCTTGCACTTAAGTGTTTAATTTAAGTCATTGATTGGCTAAAGAGTCTGCACACCTTGTTTCCAAGGCCTAAACTGGCTGCTGATTGAAAGGAAATCACAAAAACCAGCAGACACACCGGCCCTCCAGGACTGGAGTTTGAGATCCCTGGCCTAGGGTGACTACAATTGTGTGTGCACATCTGCAGACTGGTAGATGAAGTCTTTTCTATAAAAAAAGAACAATTCTGTCAAGTTAACATTAACCAAATAATGGCTCGAAAGAAGAAAACCAGTTTAGCTTGAAAGGCTGATAAATTGATAGCAATGTCCATGCACATCTTGAAGCACTTTGACAACTTTTCCCTTCTGGTCTGAGCAAAAAGGTCTGGTTATTCCTTCACAGATCTTGTCAGTGCAGTGTATCGCTCATATTACTTGCATCACATGACATTGACTGTGAGTGCCTTCTTGACACAACATTTTTTTGTTTATGGATAAACCTTTACACAAGATGGAAAGCAGATAAAAATGTTGCAAACATCAGCATGAGCTTGGTGTGAATAGTTTCATGGCAAAGTAGTGTGCCCTACATTTAATTTTTTCAGGATGACCAGAGCTGTCATTCTACAGGCAGGCATTATTTGTTAATCATCTTCTATTAATGACAATATGTTTGTGCTATAAAGCATGATGACTCCTAAAGAACATAGACAAATATTCAGAAAGCCATCCAAGATTTACAACATGCAAAAACCCCTTTTCTATGGAGTGACACAGCATTACAAATGCTATCAATTTGCTCCTTCAAATGGAAGCTTCATGGCCACATTTTATAATACAACTTGATGCAATCTTAGTACATTGTGTATATAAAACTTTTTTAAAAATTATTATTATTTTTATTTTTTTTACATTATCTGTGTTATGGGGGCCTGTCGGCTGTTTGGACCGACTGAGCCTTTTCTTTTAGTGCCCTCACAGTTTTTAACGGTTTACTTGCTACATTAGCTAATAACTGTACAGTATAACATCTTAATGCAATTTGAATTGTTTCAGTGCTCGTATTTTCTACTGCTTTGTTTTATGTGTATGGCCTTCATTCGAAATGAACATGAAAACAATTTGTATGTACATTGGACTTATTAAAAGTTTTTTTTTTTTTTTGGTGTGTAAAAGTTCAATTTCAGCCAGAACAAATTTGCTTCTCCACAAAATGGGACAGGGCACTGCTTGAAAGGGACACGGACACTGGAAACGTGCTGCTGCTCAGAGGTTTCTGACCCAAGCCCGGGGGGAAAGAAACTCACGCCTTCCCCTGTACTCTTCAAAGCACAGCATCATAGATCAGCTGAGATCGAGTGTGACAGTGCAGGATGTGATTTGACCTATCCACAAACAAACCCACCTCGTGTTTCCCCGTTCTCTGCTGTTAAGGGGTTGGGGCCTCGTGTGCATGTGTCACATTGCTTTCCTTTCTTACACAACCTTGAGCTCTTCACCTGCTTCCAAGTAATTCTGATGTCATAGGTGGATAGCGTTTTGGAGTTGGGCGTTTCCCTTTCAGCTGCTTTCGGATTGCATGCCTGAGTACGCAAGAAGTCAACAGAAAAACAGATGGTGTCACTTATTTTTATCAAACAAGCTATAAAGGCCTTTTTACTAACTAAATCAGAAAAAAAACAATTCCAAGAGTTGTTTAGACTGATGCAGTGGTTTTGACATTTTGAACATTTGGTGATGCAATGTTCTGTTTTCTTTTCACTGAATTCATAGGCAGACAAACGTTTGCAGTCATAGCTTGCTTTCTCCTCAACAATGTCTTGCGCCTCCTTTGGTAGCTTGGAGTAACTGCATCCAGCAGTTGATGATATTCCATTGTGATTCATCCACTGTGTACAGTGTGACTCTGGGCTGAGATCATGCGCTTATTATCAAGGGACTTGCTTTCAGTGCTTTGTCAATAAAAACATTTACATGGGAAATGTTGTGAATATTGTGTTTTTCCATATATGTAGGACTAATTGAAAGCTCTTAAAGTATTTTAATTGATTATCATTGTGCTTCTCTCAACACACGGGATGTGTTTTGTTTTTTTATGTTTAAAAGGGGTGATGGCTTCTCTGTCAGTAAGAGGAAGTGCATGGAGGTGGTGCATTGAATCTTTAGTTTCTGAATGCACACATTCTCTCTCTCATTCTCTCCTTGTTGCCGACTCTGTGCTGATGGAATTGTTTTTCTATTAATCCAGAGGAAACTTTACATTACCGAAGATCCCTGAATCCAACATGGCATTCAGTGTCCTCGGAGTGTTCTTGGGACTCCTACTGGAGGTGTCAACACATGGCCCCACCAGCATTCCAAGGATGTCCTGGAAACACCAAGGTAAGATGCCGACTACTAAAACACGCTACATTAAACCATGGCACTGAAATGGGGACCCAATTAAAATAGTTACAGATACAATGATGTTTATGGTGACGTTGTGTTTGCTGGTTTTATAAGAACTTGCATCTAGGCACAACATTTAGCCTTCTAAATGTTGAGCCTAACTAGAATATGCAGCACTGTCTAGCCTTGGCTTGAAGACCCTAACTAAATGTTGAGCCTAACTAGAATATGCAGCACTGTTTAGCCTTGGCTTGAACACCCTAACTAAATGTTGAGCCTAACTAGAATATGCAGCACTGTCAAGCCTTGGCTTAAAGACCCTAACTAAATGTTGAGCCTAACTAGAATATGCAGCACTGTTTAGCCTTGGCTTGAAGACCCTAACTAAATGTTGAGCCTAACTAGAATATGCAGCACTGTCAAGCCTTGGCTTGAAAACCCTAAGGGTCTCCGGCTTTACAACATGACTTGGCATCCTGCTCCATGTCATGTTGTAGATTGTATATTTGGTTTAGACATTTTTAAGTTTGAAAATTAAAATACCGCATATTGTAGAGGTTTGAAAATTGGTGCACATATGTATAAACCCTGTTTAATGCAACTTTTACTGTTAACCAATACTCATCTTTAAAAAATATCATAAGAAACTGGGTGATTAGAAACATTGCTGCAGTATCGCAATCAAATTGTATTATCAAGTTCTTCCTTGTAATGAAAATTGGGTCTGAAAGTAATAACCATCAGCACAAAACGTTGCTACATGTGTAAAGCACTATGCATTCAAACAAGGCTGTGCAATTCATCATGGTACTTTAAACATAATTTAAGATTATTAACGCTAAATTATTTAAACTACTAAAACTTCACTACTGAGCAGTGAGCTTGCCAGCAGCAGCAGCCAGAGGTTAAGGCTATAATGTGATCAACTCTCAAATGCTGAGTTTCTGCATTGGATTCCACATTTGATACTTGACACTATTTCTAAGTGAAATATATACGCCTGTATACTCATTGCTATGGGTTAAACTTAACTCATGCTTTATCTGATGATTTCATACTGATTTCATGTATATATATATATATATATATATATATATATATAAATTAATCTTTACAGGGCTGTTGACTTGCTCATAGCAATAATCATTCTAATTCATATCTTACTAATTACAGGTGGTTGACAATTTAGGCTACTTGTGGAAAGAAATCTATATTGTCTTTAAATGATTACAGTGGCTGAATGTACACAGTAGCAGGTAGTGCATGTTTTGCAGTCCCAAAAATATGTTGTTTCCATGATAATGTTGTGCTGTATAAATGATGCTAGTTTTCTGTAGTCTGTATCTTCACACATTTAAGTCGTTTTTTTTGTGGAAGAGGAAGTTGGGTACATATTTAACTATCGACAGAAATGACTTAGACAAATGTCTGGAGGCTGTGAGTAAGATTCACAATCCAACTGTAGACATGATGGGCTGCGGTCCGGGTGTTGGCTTTCATAATCGGCCAGTTTACGTCGGTACACTCGCAACTTGAGCTTCTCACAGCTGACACGACCGCTGCCAGACATTCAACCGAACGCAAACTATCACCAGGTCCGCTGTAAATCACTTGCGCTCTGAAAAAAGAAAAAGAACAAACAGTGACACAAAAGTCATGGATGCTGCTTAACAGCCACAAGAGTAGCTTTAGTGGTCTGCAGTGCTGTGGTACTTTTTACATGGTGTATGCTGGGTTCTGTATTTTAAGACTAGAAATACATTTTTTTATTCATACTGGTTAGTTTACTTGTACGCCCAACTCTGGAATCTGAATTTCTACTTAATACTATCGGTCTTGGAGAACCGAGAACAATCGTTTAAGAGAAACTGGGCTAAAACTATTCCTTAAGTTGACTAGTGGATCTTGTGGTACGTTGGTACTCTCAGCCTTAGGGCAGAGCAGCTCTGAAGCCAAATGGCTGAAATCCTTCAAAATACTTAGAGATGTGGAGTGAGCTCTGTCCTTATGGTATCCTTAGCTGCGGGGAGCTCAGCTCAGTTTCCTACCTGAGAACACCTCTTTCCAGTCACCTGTAGTTATGTGTGGTCAGATTTAAAAGAACGCAGTAAAGTATTCACTAATAAAACCAGTGTAACCGTAAAAGTTTAATCGCCATTCTCATGAAACTTCCTTTAAAAATCTTTAAAATACGAGCAATGTTGAGCCTCGGCAAGATTGTTGAATTTTATATCAGCTGATATGTCTATACCTAGAAATGTGTGCGTGCGTGTGTGTTTGAGGTATATGTAAACATATACCAATTTTTTTTTAAATTGGCTAAAGCATACTGCAAAGGTCAGTGCACACTGCATACTGGTTTCATTAAATGTCATGTTTGCATACTTGCAAGTACTTGACATACAAGGTGAGCTAATGTATATGTGCCTGTTGATTCTGTCCACAGATGTCAATTTGATAGAATTCTCAGAAGAAGGAATCTTCAATTATTCCACGTTGTTGCTCAGTGAAGAAAAAGAAGTGCTTTATGTGGGAGCGAGGGAAGCCATCTTTGAGTTGAGCATGAGAAATGTGTCGGTCAAGACCAATAAGGTACAAGGGGTTTCTAAAATTTATTTCATTTATTTCATTTATTTCATTTATTTCATTTATTTATTTATTTATTTTTATTTTTTTTGAAAGTTTATTTTTAAGCACCTCATTTGTCCCCACAAGAAATACTACTTGAGTTGACTAGCTCAGTCTCTTCATTTAATCCATGGTTCATTACATCAGTCCCATGTGTTCTTCTTAACTTCATTTTCCCATTGTGTTTCTTTGTACATAACTTGTTGCATTTAAGGCTCTGCATTTTCGGTGACTGGCTGATATAGATGATGAAGCTCAGGAAGCTGCCTGTTAAACAATTTTAATATTATTAAATGACAAACTACGAATCACATTAAATTAAATAGTTGGTGCTCATGGCTGTTGGTATATATGTATCAGATTGTTAAATAGTCTCCACAATGTGTCAATAATATTTAACATTTTAACAGTAACAGACTTGTCTTTCTCTAGATAAAGAAAATTATACTGAAGCCCACTGGCACTGAAAAAAGTCTGCTTATTACTGAATAACAAAATAATGATATTATATTTTTAAAGGCATCGGATAACTGGATAACATAATACTGTTTGTCCCTCATCATTCCCAATATCCCTGTTACTTTCTCAAAATGATTGGTGCCTTAGGATGTAAAGAGATAATATGAATAATGTTGTTTTTTTTTGGGAAGACGCTGGTGCCACTGGTATACTGGTGCACGGTGTACTAGGTGTATATTGCAGAAATAAAGTTGTTCAAGGATAATATATACAGCTTTGCAGCATGAAGCCCATACATATCTTGTGTGCCTTTTGAGTTTGTCTTGAAATTTCATGCTAGGAGGTCGAATGTTGGCCAATCAAATTTAGACTTTTGCACATATGTTTTTGCACCATATGCTTGTACAACTTGATGCCGACCAGTGGTGCTGTGGCCCTCTTAATTTATATATCCAGCAGCTGTTAAATCTTTTATTGATTACATGGGTTAATTTTTGCAGGTAATATGGAAAGTTCCTGAAAACCATATGTCAATGTGCATCTTAAAAGGAAAATCTAAAGAGGTATGTTGGACATTTAATTGGAAAATAACCCAAAAATTCAATTGTCATTTTATTTTCAGAGAAAAATAATTCCGTGCATATCAATTACAGCAGATTGAAATGCATGAATATGTCAGCACTGGCAAGATGCCATTTGCTCATTTGAATACATAATTTGAGAAATATACAATTGTAAAAAGTTTCTGTGCTTTGTCATTTTTATTTTTATTATTATATAAATGTATCACTGTGATCCCTGCAAAAGTAACTTTAGCGGCATCATGATCTTTGATTAAAATAGTGATGATTAATCATCTCTGGACATACTTCTTTTTATTACAGACAGACTGCCTAAACTACATCCGGGTTCTACAAGTGCTGAATGATGACAGTCTGTATGTCTGTGGGACACATGCCTTTCAACCTTTGTGTGACTATCTGGTAAGCATAGCCATGTTGGAGTCATGAGTGGGTTTCTGTTCCTTTCTGTTATACTAAAGGATTATTCTCACGCAATTACAGTCTCTCAAGGATTTTAAACTGCAAGAGAAACAGGAAGATGGCAGAGGGAAGTGTTCCTTTGACCCTGCACAGAGTTTCACCACAGTTATGGTCGGTAAGTTGACGTACTTCTCTCCATGTGATTAAAACATTTTATTTTATTTTAAAGTCACCAACATGTTTCGGCAGTTGACTCCCTCAGCACAAAAACATGATAAACCTGGTTATTCTTCTAACTACAGATGGAAAACATTTGGGGGGTGGGCAAGCTGGTGGGCAAGCTGGTGGGCTGCGGTGCTTTGGTTGAGTTCCCCCATGTGAAACGATGTACCCTGAAACTGACAAACTGCATTAAGATTCAAACGTGCCTCTGTTTTTCAGATGGAGAGCTTTACTCTGGGACTGCCTACAACTTTTTAGGAAGCGAACCGATCATATCCAGATACTCTCTCTCACAGAGTTTGCTGCGGACAGAGTATTCAACGTCATGGCTGAATGGTATGAGGTGTTTGTATTAAAGGGGTGACTCTCAATGCTTTTTAACTTTGCCGTCTGCACTGGAATAAATAAAAAGGACTGAACATGCATTTAAAATCAGTTATCCGTTTTTCACTTAAACTCATGATATTTATTTGGTTTTGAATCCCGGACGAGCAATACATTTTTGGACCCTAAATGTTAGCATTTCATTGGAAATATGAATGGGTCACAGTTATCAATCTTGTACGATATCGGCAAGCATTTAGCATTATTGACCCCCGGCACCCGGCTCCCCAGAGCCCAGTTTTGTTTTTGCAGATGTCATCAGAGAAGGCAAGAACAGCTTAGACGGCGAAGACGACAAGATCTACTACTTCTTCACAGAGGTGTCTGTGGAGTACGAATTTTTTGGCAAGCTGCTGATCCCCAGGATAGCCCGTGTCTGCAAGGTGTGAACGGCTTGCTGACCCCAAAGTCATGGCTCTTGAAAATGTAGTTTAACATTATTTCTGGCCATCGTAGCTGAATTGGCAAACTCTCTTTGCCCATCATCACACTGCCGTGTGGAAAAAAATGCCATTGGTGAATAATAAGGAGCGCTAATGAAATGGTATTTCTCCATCCAGGGTGACTTGGGGGGCCAGAGAACTCTGCAGAAGAAGTGGACATCTTTTCTGAAGGCAAAGTTGGTCTGTTCCATGCCCGAGCTCAACTTTGTCTTCAACGTGGTCCATGACGTCTTCATCCTAAAGACCCCAGACTGGAAAGACACTGTCATATACGGTGTTTTCACATCGCAGTGGTGAGTAGTGTGGGTGTGATGGTTTGCTGTTTGGTGGGTGGGGGGAAAACCGTGAATGTGCAAGGGAGGAAGTGTAATGGCACCTTTGTTCCTGTCATAGGGGAAATGTTGGGTTATCAGCAGTGTGTGCCTACAACATGTCCTCGGTGGAGGAAGTGTTCTCAAAGGGGAAGTACATGCAGAAGGCCACAGTGGAGCAGTCTCACACTAAGTGGGTTAGGTATAATGGAATCACCCCCACCCCTCGTCCAGGAGCGGTAAGCTTGTCCTATATTCTCACCATCAGTGCATCAGTACCCCCTCCCCCCCCCCCCAAGTGTAAGATAGTAACATGACCTCAAACCTGTGCTTTTTCAGAATGTAGTTATTTTGAGTTTGTTCTGAAAATATTCACTGTTTGTATGATGGTTGGATGTCAACCCCCCTAGCCTAGCCTGTCGCGTTTTAAGCCCCGTTGTTTCAATCTGCAGTGTATCGACAACAACAATAGACTGCAGAACATGAACAGCTCTCTTCATCTGCCGGATAAGACCTTGCAGTTTGTCAAGGATCACCCTCTATTGGAGGACCCTGTCCTTCCTATTGGTAATGGGCCCAAACTTATCACCAAGGATGTGAACTACACCCAGATCGCTGTGGAGAGGGTCCAGGCCCTAGACAACAATGTGTATGATGTCATATTCACAGGGACAGGTACGGGACGCTCCAATGTTATAGTGTGAATTAATCATTTAAAGATCATGTACAATCATATTTTCTATTGTTATGAATAAATAAGCACTATAATGTTAAATGTATTTTCTTAAGTGGAGATTTTGACACAGTATATCCTGTGGTAAATATCTTACACTGCCCATTACAGGAACAAGTTACGTAGCCAAATAACGTGGTGATCGACATTTTTACCAATCAGCAGTACAGTGGTGCTGCCATAATAAGTAAACTTGAAGTAATGCATTACAGAATGAGTGCACGGTCATGTTTAGAAATGACATACTCTACATAAATTTTTATTATTTTTTATGTTTAGAAATTTCAGTGAAGTATCTGTAATATGTATACGTTGTGCCTTAACGAAAAACCTAAATATACTGGGGGGGAAAAAGATTGCACAGGGTTTTGTACATTTAAGGATTCAGTAACTTACATTATTCTTCCGTCTTTAATATTTACTTGAGGCTTAATTTTTATCCATGCAAGTGTTCATTTCTTTATTTCTTTAACCTTTATATGAGTCGTATATGAGCTGCGCCACATACTGTACTGTAAAGGTGCGCCATGGCAACTTGTATGGTGAACATGCCCTTTAAACACCCTTGATCAGTGATTTTCAGTGCATCACGGCATTCAAGAGTTTAACCTAGTTTTACTTTTGTCGTACTTTTTTTTTTCTTTTTTTTTAAAAATGAGTATAACTCCATGTTTGCATCTGGGGGACTGATTTGTTGTAATAAATAAATACAATGAAGGGTGCGTCCTTCAAAATCTCCAACACAAGTGCAGTGCTTTAACATGGACTAATGTGAAAATATGTCCACGAATGGTTGTAGCATTTGGCAACATTGGGACAAAATTCTGTTGTTTCTGTTTGTTTTCAGATAAAGGGGTCTTGCACAAATCCATAGTCTATGATGGAGTAGTGCACACGATCGAAGAGATACAGCTTCTCCGTAATGTAGAACCCATAAAGACTTTGTTACTGTCTTCACAGGGGGTGAGCGGACCTTTAAATCTATGGCACTTTTTACCTTTTGTGAGCATATTAAACCCCTCTTAAAGGGGAAATTCCTGCAATTTCTATGTCTAATTGTTCATATATTAATGAAACAAAATAAACAAGGAAAATGCAAAACTGTTTAGGAAAGAAAAAAATATACATATATCAAACTCAACAACATATTTTTAAGTTTGCATGTAGTGTTGACCTTAACAATTCTACCAAATGCAGACGAGCCACATTTTACACTGACCGTTCCACCAGTTCATGAATCACGCTTAGGTCAGCTGTTTCACTTTTTGTGGAAAGGTGGAAGTCATAGAGACACTAAGTCCATTCAAAAAAGGAACTGTAACTGATTCCTCTTTTGCACAGTGTGGTATATGTGACACTTATAATAAATATGAGCTATTTTAATATAAAAAAAACACTGAGCCTTGGATTTTTGTTCACAGACAAGGTTCCTTTATGCTGGGTCAGACTCTGGGGTAGTGCAGTCCCCTACGGCCTTCTGTGACAAGTACACTTCCTGTGAGGACTGCGTTCTGGCGCGGGACCCCTACTGTGCATGGGACACTGATTCCACAGCCTGCCTCAACATATTCCAGGACCCGGACATTGCTCTACGGTACCCTAGCCAATCAGTCATGAAATTAGAGTCATGTGCCTTCCTACCACCAGTGTCCTAGGGCTGCCATTCCCAATTGCAGGTCTGCTGCTTTGTTGCATGGCAGTCTGCATTCATGATCTATGTAACAAAACGGTTATACAAATGTAAAATATAACTTATCTAAAATATATTTATTCTATAACTTAAACTTTGTTAATGAAACCCTGGAGTAAAGCTTTAATATAAACAGCTTTAAACATAAAATAAATGTATAAATTAAAAAATAAATATAACAAGAAATGAAATGCTTCGGTATCAACGTGCTTAGTGATATAACTTTTTTGACTACTTATTTGAAGCACTTTTTGACAGTTCCAACCAACAGCTTTAAAAAGTTAAATAATATGTAAAAATAATAGCTCAATAATAATATATGAAATAATACTCGCACTTTTGTTTAAAAAAAAAAAAACCTTCCCTTTGCTGTTGCTTGTTCTACGACATATTTCGCACGTTGTGTTTTCTAAAACCGAACCATTTCCAAATCACTGACGCACCTGTTTGTGGAATTAATTTTTCTGCTGAGGAAGAGGAAGTGGAGGTCAAAGCCTCAGTTTCTTCTTCTTTCCTCACTCCTTTTTTGTGTTTATCAAATTTTTTGTTGATGGAGCGTTTACTTCATGCGGCAGCTCACGGCCATGACAATCACTGCTAAGGGGGGGTGGGAGGGCTAACGGTAGGTCATTTCCACGCTCGGATACAATATGCCAAAATTATATTGTGCACAAAAAATATATTGATATAATGCAGTACTTAATGTATTCCCGCCTCTATCTCATACATTAGCTACTTAATGGTTTATTACCTAACAAACTCCAGCATGTATGGTTAATAAAAAATTTTCCAGAATACAAAAAAACACAAAACTGCTCCCAATATTATTAAATTAATGTTTAGATGGACAGAGTTTTTACCTGAAAAGAGACTTTGTCAGATTGAAAAATTCATATTATTGCCCTTGCATACAATGTGCACTCATTTTTTTCTCTTTGCTTTGTAGGAACTTAATACAGAGCCTTAATGGTGATGCAGACAAGTGCCCCAATGGTATGTACCAAACGTAATATAAACCTATCAATCCCCTGTGAGTTACCATGAGACATGAATGGGACGGGCGGAGTTTAATGTCTTACTGTATTCTACAATACAGTTTACAGATTTGAGCCTTTGCCACTTTTTCTCCCTTCCACCAGCGAGGGGCCGGTCCATGGAGCCCTACCGCCAAATCTTGGTGAAGCCAGGGAGCTCGGTAGAGCTGCCGTGTCACGTGGGGTCGAACCTGGCGCAGACGGTGTGGACGGTTAACGGAAGCGCGCTGACCGAGGCGTCGAGGTTCCACCTGCTGGCCGAGGCCGGCCTGCTCATCTATAGCATGGCCCCCGAGGACCAAGGACAGTACGACTGCTGGTCCCTGGAGTGGGCCGGTGGCAAGAACTTTACCCGGCTGGTCACCGGCTACGTCTTGAATCTGTATTCGGTTAAGAGGCCCCCTGCACCGGACCCCTCTACCCCGCTCACCTCCACCACAGCTCACAACCCCGCCACAGTCACTGAAGGTAATGGTAACACCGCTGGACCCCTACTAACGTCAGCCCCTCCCAGCTCCGCTAACTTCATCTCCCCACCCCAGCCCGCGACGTCACTAACCCCAGCGCACAGCAGCACGGCCGCCTTCCTGCAGAAGCACTCTTTCCCCAGCTCCGACGTCCCGCACCCGGAGACTCTCCAACCGGCTACCGAATACCTGCAGCACGACAACGGCAATGCCCTCCTCTTCCTCTTCCTCCTCTTCTTCCTCCTCTTCCTGGCCATCCTCAGCTACAACTGCTACATGCAGTACCTGCCTGCTCCGTGCCTGAAGCTGCGCGCCGCCCTGCTGGGCGGAAAGAAGAAGCCCCAGCCAGAGTACCTGGCCTGTGAGGCGGGCCTCATGGAGCCCGTGGCGGAGAAGCTGGAGCACACGGAGCTGCACCAGCAGAATGGGGCCCAGCAGAAGGCCCTGAGGGACACCGGGTACGAGACCGAGCCCGAGTGCGGGAACGGCAAGATCCCCTCCCTAGAATACGGGGACGAGAGCCCGCCCAAGGAGAGGCCGTTTGACGTTGAGTGTGCGTCGCAGCCGATTGAATATGCCGATGCAGATGTGCCCTACTGAAAACAAAACTGATCCTCCGTTTCTGTACTCTTACCCTTTTCCTAGTTGTAGTTCTACTCTACTTGCATATTGTGTACGAAGGGCTTTTGCTCTGTCTGAAAAACGCAGGCATACATAGGCAATATAGATGTATATATGTGAACCATTGTTTTAGTTGAATAGGAGGAAATTATTGTTATTGTTGGGGCCCTCTGTCTTGTACAGATGCTTGTTGGGCTCTTTATGGCTTAATATTGAGGTCCTACTAAAAAGCTTTTATTAATATAATTCCTTGCTTTCAACAAACCTGCATTACACTCAGCATTGCTTAGCAAGAAATCAGTTTGAATTCCAAATTGGAAACATGGTTTACCAAATTGGTAAGTTGACAGGATGTTTTCCAAATTGGAGTAAGTTACTTTTTATATTTTGTAAGATTTGGGGGGTAAAGTAGTTTTCAAGATATTTGTACATTCAAAATGACCATCACATTAGGCTATATTTCATGTGGGTTGACTGCTCTCTTTCTCTCTGACATTTTATGTGCTGGTAATTCTCAGGGATGTGCCATTCTTCACCTTGTTTCTCCACGAATTACTAAATACCATATAACTGCACCTGCAATCGCTGACGTGCATGTAGACACTATGGAGTGGTAAGGGCTTGCACTGAAAGACCAAAGTTACTGGCCAAACTGGGAATACAGAAAGATATGACGTGTGGGGAAATGAAAACCAGAAAATGAACAATGGGTGAAAACATACAGGTATTAGTGACCACTCTGAGCCAAGTGATTGTGAAGAAGTGCTTTTTTTCCCCCTGTGAAACAGAACCCTGGAGTCTTGAACCTCGAAACTGGATTAGTTCATAAGAGCCATTTCACTCTGGCCATGTTGGGCACCTTGGAGCCGGGGGTGAAAGACGCAGTATTAGCGTTATATTTGTGGCTGCAGTAATGGAAATCATTTGTTATGGCGCTAAAGAGAATGGCCCACCATGCTAAACACTGGACCACTGGACTGCTATCACGGGCATGCAACAGGTTCTTCTGTAGCCATTAGACGTTTCTTACCCCACTGTTCCAATTTTTTAAATGCAAATTGAGTGGTGATCCAGTGAATAAAAATAACTGAGGAAAAATTTTAATGCACAGAGCAAAGAATGCACAGCCATGTAAATTTGTACTGGAATAATTTTTTTTCTCTGTGGATGTGTTGTTGCTGTATGGTTAATTTTTTCAGCTCATGCTATTGCTATGAAATGAACGATGGGATGGCATCATTTATATTTTTGTCCTGAAACCTGGGCTTGGAAATGAGTGCCGTTTTTATTTTTGCTTTACCATTAAGAATTTTAAAGAGAAGTATTATTTAAATGTTTTAAAGTAGTCATTCCATTTAAAAAAAAAAATCATAATCATTTTTTTTTTTTATCTTAGCATTGCTTTTTCCATATGCATTCCACTGCATGGAATCTGCCCCCCCCCCCCCCCCATCCCAAAAAACCTTTAAGTAAGACTGCACTTTCTCCCTCTCTCCTGTCTTTTGGCACACATTTCTGTTCTTTCCTGGCCTTGATCCTCAGTGCTGTTTCTCTCCATCTCTCCCCCACTCCTTCTTTCCCTCACAGCCTCTCCTGCTCCTATCTCTCCTGTTGAGTCTTCATCCCTGTCCACTGTGGGGAGCACCCCCCCTGTCTCCTCCTCATCCTCTTCCACCTCTACCTCTTCTTCCTCCTCCTCTTCCACTGTGGGAGGTACGGGGGTACGGCTGCTGCCCCCCCTGCTGACTGACCAGGTCTGGGGGGTTGAGGGCCATGAGGCCTTCCTGCTCTTCTGCCTGGCTTTGGGTGAGTGGTTTGTGTGACCTCTCTCCACTCACTTCTCATGTCTCAGACACACACACACACACACACACACACACACACACACACACACACACACACACACACACACACACACACACACACACACACCACACACACACACACCACACACACACACACACACGTAAACACAAACGCACACACACGCGCGCACACACACACGCGCGCACACAGACGCGCACACACAGACGCACGCACGCACACACACCTACACACACACACACACGCACAGACACGCGCGCGCGCACGCACGCACGCACGCACGCACGCACGCACGCACGCACGCACGCACGCACGCACGCACGCACGCACGCACGCACGCACGCACGCACGCACGCACGCACGCACGCACGCACGCACGCACGCACGCACGCACGCACGCACACACACACACACACACACACACACACACACACACACACACACACACACACACAGCACATCTCTCATAGTTTCCCTCTCTTAAATATGCACTTCAGCTCCACAAAATGGACCAATTCCTTTTTTTTTTTCTTTTTTTTTAAGTGGTTATCTGGTTGAGCTGTTCCTCGTTCTTTTGATTTTTAATGGTACATGACAGGACGATATACAAATGTGGACTGAGAAGAGAATGCATTTTGTTTCAGCAAAAAGTTTATGCTTTTGTGTTAGAGATGAAAACAGAATTGGCTGTCTTTTGTATATTTTAGCCCAGTGTATATAGTCTTCTACTTCATTGCTAGATTTGCACCCTTGTTACTTTATTTTTCTTGTTGTTGCTGGCAGATTTGAACTTAGACCTGTGTTAGACCTGTAAATGGACTGTTTCTACTGTTGGAAACGTGGAGTTGACACAAAAAAGGGTCAAAAGCTAATCGTTCAACTTTCTGCAAATGAGAACTAAATGCCTCTGGTAATAAACCAGTGTACGGTACATTTGGCCAAATCTGTAATTCTGATTAGTTTCATTACCTATAATAGAGCGTGTGGTTGTACAGTGTAAATATGTGTATATGGTATATACTTTGGACAATGTACATAGGTCTCTATAGGCATTTTGGGGCAACTGGTAGGGGGTTTAAATAAATCTTTACTTCAATTGTGTTGAAATGTAGTGTTTGTTTATTCAAATCTTTGTCCTTTGCCTCAGATGTACCTGCCCTGTATTCGAGGTGTCTCAAAGAATTGTGTCCCCTTGTTGTAACATGTCATACTGCTGATAAGCTGTGGAGGTTAAATTCAATAACACTGCGCACAGCTGAGCAATCTTGTGGTTATCTCCTGTGGCTTCAGTGTAAGGGGATTGGAAGATAAAAGATTTTACTTATATCTGTGCCAATGTAAACTATCTAAGTACCATATACCTGTATAAACACATGCATGTTCATACACTTTTAGAGTGGTGGAAAGTGGAAAATGAGAAACACCACTATTGGGGGGGGGGGGGAGATAAAAGGTCTTCCTTGATTCTACAGTTAAAATTGCAACCAGTTAATCAAATTTGCAATTCAATGTTTGAGTAGTTTATTTTTTCTCAAGCCTTTGCATATGGACAAAGCAATCATGATGTAATGGAGGCAGGGTTCCGCACCTAATTTCTTCCTCTCAAAAATTAGGTTGAAAAGTGTTGGAAATAAAGGAAAGACGCGCTGATTACTGATTGCAATGATTTAATGATTCTATAATTCTTCAATAACTCATTATTAGTTCGCCACGGATTCAGATGTATTTGTTTCAGGCATAGGTATCTCTAAATACATGAATGTATGCTACAGTTGTTTCATATGTCATAGTACAGATTAAAGTCTGGCAGTGATGAACAAGCAAGTCTGTTTCTGCTAGCTGTGGGGAAAACAAAATTAGAATTAGCAGAACTTGACTATAGTATACTGTATTTTTCCAAAATGCAACAATTTAATGATTTAAATGGTGAATTCATTGTGAAAACTGTCGGTTCTTTTGCTATGGCAAAGATTGGTACTTGCTCTAACAGACATGGTATAGCCCACAGTAAGACCCAGCTAAGAAAGTTGGTTGTCAAAATAAAACTTGGTCACTGCATACAAACATTCTAACCTAGCAGATGGTGAACAAAACATCAGTGTGCAACTCAATTTCTCTTAGGTGAATTTCCACTCTGGCAGTCCAACTAAAACCAGGAGAAACTTAGAGGAGTGGTAGGGCGCACATGCATGCTCCAATGGGGTGCCCTGTTTGTGACCTGGATTAGGTAATCCACCCTGAACTTGAGTGTCATAGGGCAACATGAAGTGCCTTTTATACCCCAGGTCCAAGTGATCTCAACATTCGCTGGGAGGTGAATGGGCAGAGACTTGAGACCCCTGTCACAGAGTACCGACATGTCTCGACCACTGGGGAAGTGTTTGTGAGCAGCTGGTTGAGACAGGGTGACCTGCGGAAAGAGTCCCAGTACCAGTGCATTGCCACATCCCACGTTGGCAACGAAACCTCCAAAATTCTCATCGGCCCCGGACCCAAAGGTAGGACGATATTCCACAGGAGAATTTAACACAGGATTTCTAATTAACATAGAATAATGGCTGCATGCTGTATAGGGGAGAAATGGCATTGTTTTAAGTAAACTAAGCCGCAACAAAGGCCATTTACTTCTTGGAGAAAACTACCCATTGTACTGTAGTAGGTGTCAGGGCTAATGAATGAAAATGACCATTTCAGTAAGCTAGCTATGAAGCTGTTTCCTGTTCATTAACAGATAAAGACAGTGTTCTGTCCAGAGACCTTAAACAGTGGAGAAGTGCACTGACAGACCATGAAAAACTACTACTGAACTGGAAGGAGGCATGGGTATGTTTCAGTACTGACCTGATGTTCCGACTGTCTTAAATTTTACTATTTTTCAATCTGTCCTTCACTTTATTTCTTAGAAGCACATATATACGGTGTGTATATATAGACAATAGAATGTAAGCTACTTTACATTTGATTGTATGTGTGAGGTGTGTGTATGGAGGTGAGGTTTGAATAAGTTGTATCAAAAAGCACAGAAACTATGTCTGGTAGCTGTGCAGGGCAAGGCATATTTGGGTAGTGTCCAAGGAGGGAGGGATCGTGTCTGTGCAAGCTCAACTTATGGAGTGTGAAAAGAAGCAGGTGCCACTTTTGAATACGATTGAGCATTTCAAATTTGGATTAAAAATTTTTTTTTTTTTTTTTTAAGCCATAAAGTATTTTTTTAAAAGCTCGCAGCAGTGAACAGAGATGAGGAAACGTCTGACTGATTGGTGGCGGGTCTGTCCGTCAGTTCCAGTCACCTGCTTACCGAGATCCCCTGCGCTACAACCGCATCACATTTTTTGTTCATTGTTGCTTGTGGACTGGGACAGTTGCTTTCTTTGTGAAACAAAAATGGAAAAATTAGAAAAGCTTTTAAAAAAAAATGCATTAATTTCAAACTAGATGTAAATTCAGTCTAGACCTAGGTGTTGGCAGAGGTTGCCTCCAACTTGAACTTTAATTGTAGACCTTTGGTTTTGTTAGTGTTGAATTTGAGCTGTGAACCATTTTAACAATTTTTTAAACATGATGAAATTGTTACAATAAGTAAGAGCATATATTGCGCCTCTGGGGTGACCACTTTATTAAAAATGCCAGCTTTGGCCCCGTCAGTGCTGATCCCACACTGACACGGGAAGATTGATGCTTTTTCTTTTTAACCTCTGGTGGTCTGGCGCTGCCCTTGTCCGTGAGATGGAACATTGCTTTCTTATGGCGGAGTGTCACTTCAGTTACTGCCAGAATGGAACCGTGCAGTGCATTCATTTGACTATAACTAACATTATTTCCGTTGCATTTGTACTTCCATGATTGTGTACTTTGTGATTGGTGATGAGGTGAGCCTCAGGTAAATGACATTTTTAATGGTTGAGGCTACTCTTGCGTTGAGTCTAACGGATATGAGTAACTGAACATGTTTGCGTGTTGCTCCTTCTCAGGAAAGCTGCGGTGGAGAAGGTGTTCTTTGAAGATAGCTGGAGTTCCGTGCCATCAAGAGTGTTCTATCCTTTCCAGCTGGAACTTACATTGGCCTGGCGATGATGACATCACATGTAGGGTCTCATCCTCCATGGTTGAATATGTGGCATAACACCAGCTGAGAGAATCGAGTGTCCTGCAGTGTTTACCTGTTGCCCCGGTTTGTACATCTTTCCCGTGGGCTCTCCTTGATGGGAGGTTTGATATTTCCTGCAATTTTGGGAAGGCATGTACGCTGCAAGAGTAACGCACAAGAAAAGTTCTTATTGAAAGGAATAGTCAGAAACCGAGTGGGTGAATGATGCTGTGCTCCAGTAGACTTTGCACTGTTCTGAAAATGATGGCAAATGCCCATCTGAAAGTGGTTTCCCAAGAATGATCAACCATAGCATTTGAGCAAAAGCCAAGTCGTCTTTTCTGTTTTTACATATTTTTTAATCTAAATGGTTTTCTTGTTTTTGTACTACACAATCTAGAGAGTTTGAGTTTTGTGATTAGTTAAGTCAAAATAGTTTATTTAGTTTATGCATTGTAATGTTTAGAATATGGGGCCCTCTGCATAAGCATTGTGAGAGAGGACTAATTTTAGTAGACTGTCAAGATTTCAATATTCAAACTTCAGTATATACATATAAGCAAGATTTTCATATATTTTTACCTGTTTTATTGTTTAGTGTGCCAAAGTGAATGAAGAAACAATTTACTATGAATTAGTGTTGTATTTTTTAATTTTTACATTCAAAAATTTGAATTTGAAATTTGAATATGAAAGTTCAATTCTAATGACAGCCATTTGTGATGATTGGATTAGTTTACAGCATTAGTTTACCATTTTAACTGAAAGTTCTTGGTTTGTTAAACTTTTCCTGAGATTCCCAAACATGGCATTTATTTCTTCTCAGAGGTATGTTACAAAAATGTGTGCCAACTTCAGTGCTGAGATTTGCAATGGCCTTTATGCTATTTTAAACTCAGTATTTCCTTTTGTTGTTTCATAAAACTCGAACAGAATATAAAACAAGTGAAATTTCAGAGTGGACATTGAGTGGTTACATTGGTGTATATTCAGATCATCAGCATGTGAACACGAGGGATTTTCAAGGTGTTTGTGCTATCGGAAGCGTAAGCCTATACGCGGAATACTGATAAACGTACATGGTTGGTCTTGTCATGTGGGATGTCTGTGAGGACCTCCATGGTGAGCCTTTTCAAAAACGGGTAAAGGAAACGGCGTAAAGGCACTCCTTAGCATATCCTGTGATATGAGAGAGAAACCTATTTGGGGGAAAAAAGAGGAATATTCATTCCATGTTAGTAATGATAAATAGTGCTATTATTCCAAGTGTAAAATTTGCAATGAATTGAGTAAATTCAAAATGGTAGTTCATACTGCTGAAGTCCTGGACAAGTGTGAATACTACTCTTCCAACCAGGAGGCAGAGCCTGTACAAATCAGAGGCTAAACCACCCTGGTGGACAGTTGTCCAGGAGAAGACATGAGCTGGCCTATGTGATATGCTCCTGCAGAAACGTGTGCCAGGAAGGAGAGGGAGAGAGCTGAACATCACCTGCAGAACCATGGCGATATTCCTTTAACCCTTTGCAGTACATTGCATCACTTTGACTGATGCTCTTATCCAGAGAAAACATGTGTGTTGATCTGACTAATATGAGAAATAATGGCTGACCTGGCCAACAACATTTCCAGACTGGCAAGTAAAGATGCAGCTGTACTAATGCACTAATGCAAGTTGCCTATGCTAACAAAAATGCTAATTATAAATGCATACAGACTGTATCCATAACAAGCCCTAAGCAATGTATAACCACATAAATGCCATAACCTGGATGGTACTAAAGATGGGAGTGGAACCACGATGGTCTGGAGAGGGGGGTCTTCCGTCTGTGTTGGAAAATGGCCGATGTGTGCTGTCCTGACCGCTCGAGGGGGCCAGTACAGATGGGCATCGTTATCGGGAGAAGTGACCACACAGGGAGGGGAGAGCAAGTTGCCTTGAGATTGTGGAATGGAGAGATCCGTCTAGGGTGTGTAGGGTCTGAAGATTGATTGGAGGTATGGTGGAGCTGTTCCATCGCTGCCCTGTTGATTAGTACCAAGGTTTTAAACTTAATGCGAGCTGCACCAGGGAGTGAGAAGTTAAATGAGGAGGGGTTGGACATGACCACGCTTGGAAAGATCGTAGACAAGGAGCTGCGTTCTGTGGTGTAAACGTGAGATCTGCAAGAAGGGAAATGCAGTAGGTGTTCGAGTACCAGGGACTGGTCCAGGAGCTGTGTAGAGTAGGTGGTGCAGAATGGGTGGATATTTCAGATGATGTACAGAAAGCATCTACACGCCCATCTCGCTGCCACTACATGGAGAGAGGAGAGTTGGTCATCTAGACTTATCCTTAAGCTTCTTGCAGTAGAAGAGCTCTGACTGAGCGAGCGAGTAAATTATACATTTATGAAGCATGTATTTTATTTATATTATACTACTACTGCTTAGAATTAAATGTATAAAAGATGCAAATAAACTTGTTTAGGTAAACATTTGTATTACCAAAGTGTTTGTGGTGCAAATTAAGTTGAGTATTTTTATACATCTCAAACAGAAGATCACTTTCACAAATGATTCCGTAATGACTGAGATCAGCTCAAACTTAGTAAAGGAAACCAGTCCAAAACCAGGTTGAGAGCCACAGATTTTTAGGTTGGTCTACATTTAACTTCTCTAATAATATGATGTTATAACAAAATATTCTCTCTACTCTACATTGTATAAGGGTTTCACTGCACAATAAATTCCATTGGCATAGCACACATTACTGAACTCACATGACACAAATTATAGTTAAGGTTTACAGGAAAAGATTATTAAAAAATAATCACAGCTCTTTCATAGGCAAAAACAGACAAAAATTAGTCATTCATGGAGCCACATCCCTTTAAAAGGAACAGTTGGAAGCAAAGTCTATTTTGTGCATGTCTAAAATCAGCATGCACCTTTTTGCACAATGCTCACTACTTTTCAATAAACATTAATTGATAGAGGAACTTAAGTTATATGAATTAATTTCCACCAAACTAATTTCTGTTCCGCAAGTGTGCTTTGAAAATTTCATCAACAGCCAACGTTGAAAAAGCTCAGATCTACAGCTGGTCTTGGTGGCATTTAATATTTATAAAGGACAAAGTCATGACTCCACATAGCTGTTTGCTCTGCCGATGGATCCATTAGACTTCTGAGGTTTTTTCCATGACATCAAAGTAGATGGCATCTCAGCAATAGCTTCTATAGCTTTAATTATTGACAGGCCCATGGGCAATACCTCGTGGGATAGGATGGCCATTGGGTAAATGGGTGTTTTGGACAAAGCTCTGGGAGATCCAGGACCCTCCAAAATAAAGCAAAGACAAATTACTTGTCCTGCACACAGAGCTTTGTCCAAAACACCCATTTACATAATGGCATTCTATACCAAACATTACAATGTCACATTTTGTAGGAGACTCACATGCTACCTCATATCTCTCAACTCTACTACATATGCATGCAATTCATGGGACGAAGCTGCTTTAGCTAACAGGATTTTTTTTAAATGTCAGAAAATCCAAAAGAAACCTATGTGCTAAAATGTAAATGCATGGCATGTGGTATGTGATGGTATGCGTCTGATTTAAAAAAAAATATATATATATATATATCCTTTCCAAAATTAGAATATCATGTAAAAGTTTTTTTTTCTTCCATAATTCCATTCAAAAAGTGAAACTTTTATAGATTCATTACACACAAAGTGAAATATTTCTCGCCTTTATTTGTTTCATTTTTCATCATTTTGGCTTACAGCTCCAGAAAACCCCCAAAACAGTATTTCAAGAAATTAGAATAGTGTGTCGAAAATCAGCATTTACTTCAGTTATTTCAGAGAATGAGTGGAGTGGCTTGACTCAAGGAATCCGACAGTTGTAGCCCATGTCCCGGATACGTCTGTACGTGGTGGTTTTTGAAGCACTGACTCCAGCCTCAGTCCACTCCCTCTGCATCTCCGCCAAATTTTGGAATCGTCTTTGCTTGACAATCCGCTGAAGCCTACGGTCATCTCTTTTGCTTGTGCACCTTCTCCTGCCACATTTTTCCCTTCCACTAAACTTTCTATTGATATGTTTGGACACTGCACTCTGTGAACAGCCAGCCTCCTTAGCGATGACCTTTTGTGGCTTACCCATCTTCTGGAGGGTGTCAATGATGGTCTTCTGGCCAACTGTCAAGTCTGCAGTCTTCCCCATACTGAACCAAACTGAGATAAACTTTGCAGGTGTTTTGAGTAAATTAGATGATAGTGTGACACTCAGTCTAAAACATTCATTCTCTGAAATAACTGAAGTAAATGCTGATTTTCAACACACTATTCTAATTTCTTGAAATACTGTTTTGGGGGTTTTCTGGAGCTGTAAGCCAAAATAATGAAAAATGAAACAAATAAAGACTAGAAATATTTCACTTTGTGTGTAATGAATCTATAATCTATGAAAGTTTCACTTTTTGAATGGAATTATGGAAAAAAAAAAACTTTTCCATGATATTCTAATTTTTTGGAAAGGATCTGTATATATTATTGTTCCCTATTTTCTCCCAAATGTAAAATGTCCAAACACAGCTGTAGGACCTTCCCAACATTGGGGAAACTGTTTCTCAGGTTAATATAGACAGCAAAGCCCATTGACTCAAAATCACCCACACACAACTCCAGAATATGTCACTCAAGTGTAACTGTACACCAAATGAAGCTCACATGCAATGGATTACCAGTCCATCAGGCAAAATGGCTGTTTTTTTTATATCACCATCTTCCCACTGAGTGTGTGGGAACAAAAAAGTAACATTCTTGGGAGGCTGAATTAGTTATTCAGGTTTAGCTACCAATGTTCATCAGTAAGGAGAATATTAAATTAAAGCTTGCACTTTTACATTACATTCATTTGGCAGATGCTTCTACCCAAAGCAACGTACAATAAGTGCATACTGAAGGTCATTGAAGCAACTACAAAACAGATCAAAGCACATCCTTCTCATAACGTAGCAGCTATCCCTAGTAATGAACATTGAATATAGTACACACAGTAAGCTATAGGTAAGTCAGCTATACCTTCTAAACCAGGGCTGCCCAACCCTGTTCCTGGAGATCTACTGTCCAGTAGGTTTTCATTTCAACCCTAATTTGGCACACCTGATTCTACTAATTAGCAGCTCAATCCGATCTCTCGCTGTTGTATGAGGTGTGCTTTGTTAAGGTTGGAGTGAAAACCTACAGGATGGTAGATCTCCAGGAACAGGGTTGGGCAGCCCTGTTCTAAACTATATCAAACAAGAGTTGCAAGCAAAAAACAGGGAACTATGAAAATGGTTGCACTTGCTTTAGCAACCCTAATTTGCATTAGTGAGCATAAAGAGTTCACAAAAAGGCTTAGTTAATGTTCCTGTAATCACATGTTCTCACTGACCAGTCATTTCTCTCCAATCTTCCCATCTCAGTAATCCTTTGTGAAAAAGGCCCCAGGGCTATATAGCCTGCCCTAAACCACACACTGCACATGCCAGCTTGGGCTTTACTGACATCTGCTGGTCAAATAATGCACCATTCACACCTAAATAACGAGTGTTGGGACTGGCCTACAACACAATTTAAATTCTTAGTTAATGTTCCTAAATGTTAGCTAAAGCAGCCTTTTGCTTTTGGGGATTATTTTTTTAAAATTCAGAATATTAGTCAGAACTATTGGGCTAATATTAACAGCCTTTAATCATCACCTCACTCATCTTCATATATTCATACTGCTAGTACTGATGTCCTGTAAAGTTTATCCTATAGCACCCTCATGTGCCCATAACAGAAACGGTATGAACAAGAATTGCATACAGGACAGATGTACAAACGGATACAACATTCAGTACCTATAGCTTTCAGTGAGCCTCACGGCCTTGGATCGAATCCGGACCGTGCCAGCGCTGACTGTGGCGGTAGCTCCATGGGACGTGCAATTGGCGATTGCGTCGCCCAGAGTATGGGAGGGTTTAGTCGGTTGGGGGGGTCCTCGTTTCATCGCTCTTCAGCAAACCCCTGCCGTTCGATCGGGCGCCAGGAGATTGCAGTCAAAGCCGCGTAAGAAAGGCCTTCCTCCGACTCAACTCTATACAAGCTTAACTGTACCGCGGTGTGAAAAGAACCGATAAAACATGCTTATTTTCGAACCATGAATGTCTACACTCTACCGACTAGGCCATTGGGTACGCACATACGCGGTTGCGGTTGTAGACGATTGGCCATTCCAAAATGGGTTGGGAATTGGATATGCTCATCCCCATATTGGAAGCCAAAATAGGAAAAAAAAAAGGTAAAACACTCAATGGATATTCATGAATTTGTTCATTAAAATCACACAAGCGTTTGTTATCCAGTTTTTATTTGTCCCATTTAATACTGCCCCGACATCACAAACCTCACAAATAAAGTAAACTTGTGATTTGTTAATTCATCAGTTATTTTAGATCAGCAATTTCTCCCTGAATATGGGCAGTTCTCTCAATTCAAAAGGAATATTTTTCAAGCAGACTGATGGCAGGTAGTTAATGGCCTGCAAGGGGGCACTAGCTATGTGGCATGCTCATGTTATTTTCTGTACTTGTCCACAAAAAGAAATTATAAAATGTTATAATTTTAACAATTAACTTGACTCCTACAAACCTGTTTTCCCAATGATTTTGGGAGAAAATAAAAATTCACCATATAGGGCTTTCTGACAGGATTCTCAAAATTGCAACAACAAAGTTTGTTCCATTAAAATGTGAAGTTACACAATACAGTATATGGATGAGTAACTTCATCGAGCATGTCTGCTTAATTTGACACAGGCACAACAGGAAGCCAATATGTACATATATTTACACCATTGATGCAAAAGTTATTTTATTCGAAAGACTTGATCAAAAATGAATGACAGGCACTTTAGTCTGAGTAGGTATGTTCTTTTTCACGCAATACACCACCTCCGCTGTTCACACAGAGAATTTTCATTTCTTCTTATTTATATTCTGAGCTTTGTAGCTGTGAGGAATACAGCACAAGCACAAGAGTTCACCACTAGTAGGTTTGTAAGTACATTCTGAATACCAGATTAATACACATGGAAGTCCCAGAAAATTCCAGAAGTTCACGTCATTGTTTTGGAAGCGGTCTTCTGAACAGCAGTATGTGTGGTTCTGAAAGAAAGACAAACACTATATGAATATATCACGTTGTAGTTTATACTCTCTCAATATGCTGTGATTTCCAGGCTGATGGTGGCGCTTTAGGTTCAGATACAAACAAAAGTTTTAAAAATGCATGAATACAATTTTAGATTTGTAATCAAGCAATTAATATGTGGTTAAATCGCAGATTTCATTAAAGCTTTTATTTTATTACGTAGCCAGCCGCCGCCGCCCCCCCCCATTTCAGGACACCATAATGTTTGGGACAAATGGCTTCACAGGTGTTTCTGATTAGTCAGGTGTGTTCAATTACTTCCTTAGCGCAGAAGACAGCTTTCAGCATCCAGTCTTGATTCTAGGCTTTTTGACTGCCTTTGGAGTCTGTTATTTGTGTTTCTCAAGATGAAGGCCATAGTTGTTCCAATGAAAGACAAGGAAGCCATTATGAGGCTGACGAATAAAAATAAAATAAAAGAAAAAGAGTCAGAGACATAGGCCCAACCTTCAGCCTATCAAAATCAACTGTTTGGAACATCATTAAAAAGAAAGAGCACTGGTAAGCTAAATAATCGTAAAAGGGCCTGGTAGGCCAAAGAAGACCTCTACAGTCTTGTCCGACAGATCAGAAACTCTCTACAGGAGGCAGGCGTGGATGTGTCAGTGACTACTGTCCGCAGAAGACTTCACGAACAGAACTACAGAGACTACACTGCGCAATGAAAACCACTAGTTAACTGCAAAAACAATACGGCCAGGTTAAGAAGTGCCTAAAAGAACCTGCAGTGTTCTGGGGGGAAAAAAGGTCTTGTGGACAGATTAAATCAAAATGCACTTCTATCAGAGAGATGGCAAAAGGAACTACCCAAGATCCAAAGCAAACCACCTGATCTGTGAAACGTGGTGGTGGGCGTGTTATGGTTTGGGCATGTATGGGTGCCACAGTTAGTGGCTCACTCGTCATCATTGATGATGTAACTGCTGATGGCAGCAGCAGAATTAATTCTGAAGTGTACAGAAACATCTGCTCAAGTTCAAGCAAATCCCTCCAACTACATTGGACTTCATCCGACAGCAAGACAATGATCCCAAACATACTGCTAAAGCAACAAAGGACTTTTTCAAAGCCAAAAACTGGAAAATTCTTGACTGGCCAAGTCAGTCACCCGATATAAATCCAATTGAACATGCGTTTTATATGCTGAAGAGAAAACCTTAGCCACCAAAACAAGCAGGAGCTGAAGATTGCTGCAGTACAGGCCTGGCAGAGTATCACCAGAGATGATACTTAGCACCTGATGATGTCTATGGGTCACAGATTCAGTCATTGCATGCAAAGGATATGTGACAAAGTACAAAACATGACTACCTTCATTTACATAACATTACTATGTCCCAAACAATATGGTACCCTGAAGTGGGGGGGGACTATGTATAAAAAGTGCTATAATTTCTACACGGTGAAACCGAAATGTATAAAAATCTAAGATTGTGGAGTAGAGATCAAGAATGTCCCAAATATTATGGAGGGCACTGCATATACACTAGCATTCAAAAGTTTAGAATCACTGAGACATTTTTATGTGAAAAAAATGTAGGGAGCATTAAACTGATCAAAAAATACAGTCCAGACATTGATAATGTTATAAACTACTATTTCTATTTAATTCCATTCCTACTTTAGAAATTGTAGCCATTTTTACACAGTCCCCCCCCCCCCCCCCACTTTAGGGCACCAAAAGTAATATTTACATAAATGTAAATAAAGTAATCATTTAATATATGGTTTCATATCCTTTGCATGCCATGACTTCCTGAGGTCTGTGACCCAACAACATCAAAAGACTCTTGATAACTTATTTTCAGGTAGTCTTACAAGTGATACTATAACATCTCTGCATTTGAATGGATCTCTATGGGAATTGGGGGGTGGGACTAGATTAAGCTTTAAATTACATGGGAATAGTATGGAACACATGGTTGTCTAAATGGCTGTAAATTATCAAGAGTCTGATGTATCAACCAAGCCTAAAACCATCACTCTGCTGCCAGATATGCAGTAAGTATGGATGGATCACTTTAAGGGTTGTTTCTCCTGACTCATTTTTCCAGAGTTCAATAGGAAAATGAGTCAGGAGAAACGACCCTTAAAGTGATCCATCCATGTCTATTGCACATCTGGTAGCAGAGTGATAGTTGGGGGCTCGTTTGATACCTCAGACCCTTGATGACTTATAGCCATTTAGCCAACCATGCGTTCCATACTATTCCTGTGTAATTTACAGCTTAATCAGCATCAACTATGCAAGTTAAAAACAATTCAATATTAAAATGAAAATATAAAATGTGAATAAACAGAAAAACCACAGCAGAATAAAGGAATCAATTAAAAGCCAAATTAATAAGAAATGTTTTGAGCTGCTTTTTTAAAATTGCCAACTGGGTCTGCTGTTCTAAATGTACAGAAGGCACTCTCAGCACTTGGTTTTGTGATTAACCACAGGTACGTTGAGTAAGCCCGTTGTCCAAGTGCTCGAGTTGGTACATAAAATGAAGACAATCTTGGATATAAAAAGGTGCCAAACCACTAATAGCTTTAGACAAGTAACAAGATTGAAAATCTATTCTGAATGAAACACAGAGCCAATGCAAGCCAGCAATGCCAAGTGTCATTTTTTCTCTCTTCTGGGTTTTCGTTAAAACTCTAGCAGCAGTGAAACTTGGGAATTTATCAATAGACTTCTTGGGCAGTCCGGTAAAACGTGCATTACAGTCGTCCAAAACGGCCATAAATAAAAGCATGTATCAATGTTTCACCATCATGCCGAGTTGAAAAATGTTTTTTGGTGAAAAAAATGCAGTCTTAGTCACACTGTCTATGTGATTTAAAATTGAGGTCGGCATCTAAAAGAACTGACTTCAGGTTTTCTGTTGGGCGAGACTGCCCATTTTTGTTTGCAGCTCGTCTCTTTTTGACCGAGGACCAACGAGAACAGTGCGTCCCCCAGCCCTGTTGGTTTTCACTCCAACCCTAATTTGGCACGCCTGATTCTGCTAATGAGCAGCTCAACAAGATCTCTATCTGTTGAATGAGGTGTTTTTTTGGGGTTGGAGTGAAAACCTACAGGACAGTAGATCTCCAGGAACAGGGTTGGGGACCACTGGACTAGAAGTACTTTGTCTCATATTCATTTAGTTTTATACACACACACATATACAGTGCATCCGGAAAGTATTCACAGCGCTTCACTTTTTCCACATTTTGTTCTGTTACAGCCTTATTCCAAAATTGATTAAATAGATTTTTTCCCTCAAAATTCTACACACAACACCCCATAATGACAATGTGAAAAAGTTTTTTTGAGATTTTTGCAAATTTATTAAAAATAAAAAAATAAAAATTCTCATTTACATAAGTATTCATACCCTTTGCTTTAACGTATTTTTAAAGTATCATATTTCATATTTGGTCGCATATCCTTTACATGCTGTTACTTCCTGAAGTCTGTGACCATCAACATCAAAAAACTGTCGATATCTTATTTTCAGGTACTGTTACAAGCGATACTATAACCTCTCTGCATTTGAATGGATCTCTATGGAAATTGGGGGGTGAGACTAGATTCAGCTGTAAATTACACTGGTACAGTATGGAACACATGGCTGGCTAAATGGCTGTAAGTTATCAAGGGTCTGAGCTATCAAACGAGCCCCAAACCATCACTCTGTTGCCAGATATGGAGTAGATGTGAATGGATCACTTTAAGGGTTGTTTCTCCTGGCTTTTTCCCCCATAGAGTTCTATAGGAAAATGAGTCCGGAGAAATAACCCTTGCAGTGATCCATCCACATCTACTCCATATCTGGCAACAGAGTGATGGTTTGGGGCTCGTTTGATAGCTCAGACCCTTGATAACTTACAGCCATTTAGCCAGCCATGTGTTCCATACTGTACCAGTGTAATTTACAGCTGAATCTAGTCTCACCCCCCAATTTCCATAGAGATCCATTCAAATGCAGAGAGGTTATAGTATCGCTTGTAACAGTACCTGAAAATAAGATATCGACAGTTTTTTGATGTTGATGGTCACAGACTTCAGGAAGTAACAGCATGTAAAGGATATGCGACCAAATATGAAATATGATACTTTAAAAATACGTTAAAGCAAAGGGTATGAATACTTATGTAAATGAGAAATTTTAGTTTTTTATTTTTAATAAATTTGCAAAAATCTCAAAAAAACTTTTTTCACATTGTCATTATGGGGTGTTGTGTGTAGAATTTTGAGGGAAAAAATGAATTTAATCAATTTTGGAATAAGGCTGTAACAGAACAAAATGTGGAAAAAGTGAAGCGCTGTGAATACTTTCCGGATGCACTGTAACTCAAGCATTTCTTTAATGAAAAATACCTACCCACCTATGTATAAATGATTTTTGCACTGATTTTCGGTTACTACAGAGCGTCAGTTGTTTGTCTACATGAGCTACATCAGTCGAGTACTGCAAGCAAGTTAACTTACACATTTGGGAACTATTGTCAGCTATGTAGTGTTGTGCGATATGGTGGACTTGAGAACAAACCTGGTTCGTGGATCATATAGTGCACCCATCCAAGACTCTGCTGCACCCCAAGTCGCCTCCATTCGTCCTCCGACATCAGGTGTGATTTGGGCACTTGTTTTGCCAATTCCCGGGGTAACACAACGTGCCTACATTAAACGAAATTTCAGTTGTTTACATTTATCAATTTACAATGATTTCAGCAATTTGTGTTTTTGCCATGTTTAAACATATTTGGGATTCATAGCCAGTAAAGAAATAAGCTCATCTACCTAGGATAGTGATCGAAAGCCGTTAATTATCTCGGTGTAACATTACAAAGATAACTTTGTGAAAGTGAACTTTTTTCTCACTCTTTACGTTCAGATCTGCTTGCTGTTTAGTAAAGTTAATCTATCAAAGTTAGCAAGCTAAATTAACAGGATACGTTCAGCTCATAAATAGATCTAGTGCAATCCAACAAATCGTTAACTAAGCAAAGTGAATGTTTCACTTCCGAGGAAAGATGGCTTGATAGTTAACCGACTTAAAATAGCTAGCAGCTAGCTAGTATTCTTGGATGTTTTTTATTATTTGGAGAAGCTGATACAGCCGAGTTTAGCCAACTTGGCTAAACTATGTCGCTAGCTTAGCCAAAATGTAAGCATGTGGTGACGTTATGCTTTTCAGAGTAGCCAGCATAACAATATTTACAAGGCCATGCGATTCTTTATCATGAAAACCGCGTGTTCGCTTGCTAGTTTGACTTTATTCAATGACAAGCATGCAAATGGTCTACCTACGACCATGACTTATAAAAATATAGAAATATCCGCTTCCATACAATGGAAAAGCAGTTGTCAGATAAAGTTTCACCTTGTTAGCCGCACAACACCAGTAAGTTAGCTAGCCTAACCGTTAGTCATCAAACTCTTATTTGCGTGCAAATTATGACGGCTAACCAGCTAACGTTAATCAAGTTATCCAATAACTTTACCTGTATTCATAGTGCTCATCGGTGTACTTGTCTGAATAATAGATTTGTTTGTGTGCCATTATTTTATGCTGTTTGGTACAATATTAAGCAGTGAAAATTTAAACAACAAGCTTTCCTTTTCTTGCGACAAATTCTTAAGCTATAAGTTACTTGCCGCACACCTCCCGTGGCTGGCTAGATAGCGGAGTTAACCGATACCGTTTTGAACATAATGTCGAACAAGAGTAGATAGCCACCCATTGGACATAAATGTCATGTGATCAGAACTAACCATTACACAGTGCGGGTTACAAGCAGAGACATTTTATCATTAGAGAAACCACAGATTGAGAGCGATTCAGAGTAGGTAGTTCGATTCGCCGTTTGAACTGTGAAACTAAAGCAGTTCCGGTGATTGAACGGAACACGTATTGTATCTCTAATCCTTTGTTTCAATAAATGTACTATCTTTGTTACAGCCCTAAGACAAATGACGTGTCCGAACCACATTCTACAGTGAATGGTCCGAATAACCGCGTAGCTACTAATAGCACCTTATAATATTTGTGCTATTTACTGTGCAAGTATGCATAGGCTGGCAATAGGAGTATTTTCAACTGAGTCGTCTTGCGGAAGCGACGACTGAAGTTCTCCCCGCCTTTGCTTACATAGGAATATGCATGTATGGTATCCACCAATCATAGTAGCTATGTTCATTTCTGATTGGCAACCCGCTAAACTGACGCACCAGTGATTTAGGCCTACTGAAGTGTGCCAATTCAATAAGTTTGATTCTTTCAGGAAAATTTTTAAAATAAAATTATCACCTGACTAAAATATACGTTCACTGTTCTCTATATCCAGTGTAGAATTGACGGTTACTGTGTTGCAAAGTTTAGAGTGTTGGTAGTTTTCTGCACCTCTAGGTAAATCTTACTGATGGCTCTTGAACACAGCACAGAATCGAATGTTCTATTCAGCAGTTCAACTACTTTATTTACCATAGCTTTGTCTTTAAAGGGTAGTGCAAACTGTTATAGTATACTTTGCTTAGTTTGTTCTTGGCATGGACATTTGAGAAATACCTACCCGGTGCACATGTCCAGAGATTTAGTAGGATTTAATTTAAAGGACCTGTGTGTGGAAACTAGCTGTATTACATGCTCTGTTGCACTAGCTGTTGCCAACAGCATTTTCTTAGCAGGAGGATAATAGATAGTTACTGTTCATTTTGTGCAAAATACTACAGATACAAAACTCCATATGCCATTTAATAATTAACTATAAATGAAAAAATAATAACTACTAAATGTAACCATTTACATACTTAGCATTTGCCTTCCAGAAATTGTGTCAATTTAGCAAAAACATGATTTATGAAACTATTTTGAATTAGCAAATGTACTAGGCTATATTATCATGTCACTTATTGGCCCGCCACAGGAAGAATTGCAGCTGCTGTAGCCTACTCCTATATGAGCACTTGTCGGTATACATTACACATTACAAAGACATGCAGTACAATGTACTACAGGGCAGCTAGTTTCAATAACTATTAGCATATTGGTGCAATTGCAATAGCAAAGGCAGTAACTTGGCATAGTGGTTATTTGACGAAGCTATTCAACTTATCTGAGCTATTCAACAAATTCAATTTAGCTATTCAAACTGTTAAATATGCAAAGTCAACTATTTATCAAATTCCACATCAATAAGTTAGCATATAGGCTAATAATTTGTATTAATTAAATTAACATATAACATACTGTATAACATAACAATTAAATTGAGTTTAATTGGTCATACTTGGAAAGAGATGAATGACTGAGGATACCACGGAGCAGTCTGAAGAGGTGGGTCTTCAGTCTGTGTCAGATAACGATCAATTAAGCTTGCTACAATCGCTATCTATTTTATTTAATTTTGTACCTTTGTAAACCATTTGCTGACTGCATAAGACGTAGTAATCCAATTTGCATAAAGAATGTATACGGGATTGACAGAGACCATTTCCTTATGATGGACGTTGCCACTGGAAGTCAATGGAACCCCCCGGGAAAATTTTCCTTTATTTAACTGCTCTGATCAAAGTCAGAGGGAGAAATGCAGGTCTGTCACCCATCGAGTCTCATTCATTTTACTGACTAGAGTTAATGCTGATTTTATGAAAGCACATTCCAGCATGTGTATCTTACTATGTTTTTACAAAGTAAAATGCAATTGAATACATACGTGCACATGCAGTCATGCATGTGGATTGAAAATCTTGCAATGCCTCTGATCTTTCATTTTATGACAAATGTAGGCTATTCAGCTGGATCATCGCTAAATCAACTTTCTTTTAACTGAAATTTGCATCATAGTGATCTTTCAGTTTTACCAATGATTTACGTCAAACTGGGATGATATAGTAGTAGAACTAAAAAAACTAACTAATGACTAGTTATGTTATCTTTAACTGATTTTGCATCTTTTTGTAGTTCTATAGTTTATATCTTTTTAATATGTAGCCTAGTTTTACCTGTGATGTCGATGCATGTAAAATCAGGCATACAAAACACTTTTACATTACATTACAACACAAGCAATATAGCCCAATAATGTAAAATAAGAGATGTTAGACCAACACGAGGATCATATAGCCGAGCAAAATGATGTACAGTAGACTACATATAGCTATATCACTTCCTGTTTCTTAATTCAATTCAATTCTATTTGTATAGCGCTTTTTACAGAGAACTCTCACAAAGACGCTGCACTGGGAAACAGAAGGAAAATTGAGCACAAAACCAGGCCTGTTTCTTAACCCTTTGAAGAGTAGGTTTTTTGTAATGTTTTTTTACAAAATACTAAGTCAGTGTTCTCAAACTCCATTGCTTTCAACCATCAGCATGAATGTTCAGTTAAGAACATTCTAATCAGATATTTGTGATCTTATAAAGCAGTCTTCTGGAGCAAGTCTTCATGACTTGCTCCAGTGGTCAGCAAGTGGCCAACGGAGAATGATGTTTTTCTCTCTCTCCATTCACTGCCATTGCATGGCACACATCATTCTCCGTTGGCCAGTTGCTGACCACTGGAACAAGTCATGAAGATGAGCGTGAATATTACGCCTCATATCAGAGCAAGGTAGCTATACAATATTATGTTCTAACAAAGTTCAGTATGCCTTTAATTGGAAGTGTGAACTTCCATATAAGGCTACTCATAGAATAGAATAGAATAGAATAGAATAGAATAACTTTTATTTTCCCTTTCGGGAACTTCAGTTGTAGCCACCAGCAACAACAAAAAAGACATAGACAGTGGGGAAGACCCACAACACACAAACAAACACATCAAATAAAGACACACAATATCAAATTAAGTGAATTAAATTGCGTGGATTTATGCTAATCGCAAAATAAGGTGAATGCGCTTGTCATTTATGATGAATCGGCATGTATGAACATACACACGGAATACGGGCAAATCTGCCTTTCCCGCACGGTTTGATGAATCCGTAAACTTGTTTTGTACGTAAATGTACGTGCATATTTAGGAACGTTTCATGAATGAGGCCCTGTGTGTGTGTGTGTGTGTGTGTGTGTGTGTGTGTGTGTGTGTGTGTGTGTGTGTGTGTGTGTGTGTGTCTGTGTGTGTATGTTGATTAAAACTAGCAGAGTAAACATTTTGTTGTTACTTTTCTGTTTCATAAAATCTGTAATTCCTTTAAAAATTTTAATGACTTGTGTCATTAACTTGTCATTGGATCTTTACACATACAGACGCAAAAATGTCAAGCCTCTCAATTGGTGAACTTGTAATCTATTGCTGACCATCATAATCCATACAGTAGGACCTTTTTTCATTCCATCCTAACAGTCGGATATGATTAATTTGTAAATGGTATATTATTCCACTGACATCATAATACAGAAATGTCAACAATATTTGGTTCAGTTACATAAAATCAGAAAAAATATAGACATTAAGAAATGTAATTAAGAAATGTAGCAAAATAAATACCTTACTCACTGGTGAAATATCTCAACAGATTTGTCCAACAAGAGAGGCTAACATTTCTGTCATGCTCATACTAGTGTTGAAAATAGGCACTTTCATGAAGTACTCATGCAGTAAGAAGAGAATTAGTGTTTATTTATTGAGTACATGGAGGAATCCTGCTTCAAAAACTGTAACCTAGTAACACGTTTTATGAATGTCCCTCCCCTCCCCCAATATCCTGCATTCATGCAACCTGAAATGAGAGAGGGCCTGCACACAAACATGCCGTGTTACAGTTCGATGTCTCTCCGTGAGCGCGTCTCACAGGAGCGAATGGCATTTGCTGGATTTAGACTGTCAATCTTTTCAGCCAGCCCCCTCACCCCATTCTTGTTGCTATGCGGTCTTTGAAACTATGGTTACGGTAAAGGTGCCTTTAGGGAATGAGCTTCCTGTCATGACTTACCTCATTTCTACGTCCAATCATGGGGCATTGATTGTGTTTTAGAATGGAAACATCCAGTTTACTAATATTTCAAGTAAAATGGGGTCAGGGAAATATATTTATCTTTAAATAAAGATGGTTTAATTGTGGCTAAAGAGTATAATAAAATTGAACTCATGGATGCATGGGTGGTAAAATTATCATCTATCTATGTAATATATAGAAAGATACAGGTGAGTAAGTTCATGAACATTCATAAATAGCATATCTAGAATCATTGGCATTTTTTATACATTAGAACTGTGACCAGAATTTTTGTGTTCTCATCCTTCTCATCAACTTAAATTTATATTACTGCTGAGTAAATCGTGGTGTTGAGGTATACAGTGAGCACCATAATTCATTGGAGAGTGACACATTTTTTGTTATTTTGGTTCTGTACTCTAGCACTTTGAGTTTGAAAGGATACAATGACAATGTGATTGAAGTGCGGACTGTCAGCTTTAATTTGAGGGTATTTTCATCCATAGTCACTGTCCAATTAATTATGGTGCTCACTGTATGTGTTTAATGAAGAAAAATAAAACAAAGACCAAAGGTCAGCAGTGGAACCACTGCAGTAATGGCTAAAGTTATATTACATGTTGTATATTATGTACAGCTTAATATAAATATATATTGGTAAAACATATAGCCTAATGGTTAAGGATGAAGGCCCATAACCCAGGTGGTAGGTTGAATTCCTAGGCGAGGCACTGCTGTTGAGGAACGAGTTTAAGCTAAATTGCTTCAGTAAAATATAGAAAGCAAGTTGTGTCATTGGCTCTGGATGGGAGTTTCTGTTAAATGCCATGATGTAATGTAATGCAACAAGAAAAATATTTGTTGGCTGATTCCCTGCTTCTCAACCTTTCATACTTTATTCATGCCAGGTGATTTTAAGGTATAAAACAGTTACAGGTGCTATCTACACTGCCTGGCCAAAAGAAAAGTCGCCGTTGCATCCGTCATGCATAGTGCCCACTGTACAAGCCTCTGGAGGCAGTGTTATGATCTGGGGTTGCTTCAATTGGTCAGGTCTAGGCTCAACGTTATGCAGCAATAAAATGAAGTCAGCTGAGTACCTGAATGTACTGAATGACCAGGTTATCCCATCAATGGGCATATTCCAGGACGACAATGCCAAGATTCATCGGGCTCAAATTGTGAAAGAGTGGTTCAGGGAACATGAGGAATCATTTTCACACATGAATTGGCCACCAGAGTCCTGACCTTAGCCCCATTGAAAGTCTTTGGGATGTGCTGGAGAAGACTTTACGGAGTGGTTCGACTCTCCCGTCGTCAATACAATATCTCGGCCAAAAATGAATGCAACTCTAGATAGAAATAAATGTTGTGACGTTGCATAAGGTTGTCGAAACAATGCCACGACGAATGTGCGCCGTAATCAAAGCTAAAGGCAGCCCAACTAAATATTAGTGTGTGCGATTTTTTTTTTGGCCAGGCAGTGTATTTGTCTGCATCTATTTTTGTCTATGAGGTGGTCCTGGATTTCCACTGCTGAGATGGAAATGCATTATGTTGATCTGCATCTGCTGTGACTGTGTGCAGTGTGTTTGCTGTCATGACCCATTAATGATCATTTTCCTTTCCACTCCCTTCTGTAGGACAAGTAGGGTTGTGTGTACCCTCTGGAGGCATATTGTAACTGCAAGCTGCTTTGGCATCATTTGAAATGTGTTTGCTTGCTGAATGATTTTCATCAGAAAGTAAATATCTAAAATATGTTTCACTACACTTAAAAACTATTGGGGTTAATAGAAAATTTACACTAAAACTGAAATAATCTAAAATAAAACAACAACAAAAAACACTATCACTTTAACGATGTGTATGACTTTATGCCATCATTTTGGATTGAAGTGCCATAATTGTGAAAATCCAGCAAAAACTACTATTATTAAATTGTGCATGATTGTTCATTAACCTCTATTTTCATAAGGATTTTCTTCATCGTGTAAATGATTTGGTCGTGCAAATACCAATGAGGTTAATATTTTAAAATATTTTATGCTAGTGTGAAGACAGGTGATACGACAAAGCATACTCTGTGCCTATCTATCTAACAGTTGACTGACGTCACCATTGTTTTGCAAGAATGTATTCATATATGTATAGGTTACACATTGATATTGTTATTTATCATGACTGAAGCAGAATGTATTGTCTATTCATACATTGCCAAGTAATTCTTGATGGAACTGCAAATTGGGGGGGGACGACGACTTAGGGTTACTTTTTGCATCTTGGGGAACCTGCTTTTAGTTTAAAGAGCCTATCAGCTACCCATATTTATTTTCTAATGATAACACACATATTACAAAATCATTTCTCTTTATTCTGTCTATTTTATATACCTTATAAAGTATCTTCTTTAGTCTTAAACTCAAAAGATTTATTCATCTACTGAATTAATTTAGACTGCATAAAGAATATGATTTGAATTTTCGCCCCTAATTAGGCTACACTTCTTCTAGTCAGCTTGTCAGAAATTAAAAATTATTGAAATGATCAAATTTATTACAGAGATGAACTGAATCACCTTATTTGAGTTTGAACATTGAATTAAATGCTAAATGTACTTGTTAATAAAACTACATAATCATAATTCAGTGACAACCTACCTCTGCGATTCAACTGTATTTGCATATGACATTTTACTTTTACTTCTAATTGTTAAAGTTTAAATGGTTAAAAATAATATATTTTTTTAATTTGTCTAAACGTTAACGTCCTTAATCTGTACTTTACGATTTAAATAATTTTTTTCACAACATACACTTGTAATTTGCCCAGTTCAAATTCTTATTCATATCTATGAACATTTTTTACATTCAGGCATACAACGTTTTCTCTTTTTATGGCACAAGAAAATAATATACCACTTGTAGTAGGACATCTCTTCAGATGAGATCTCTCTCATTACCTTGAGAGATTATATACTAATTTAAGATAAATGATGTGGTGAAGAAATTATATTCAACAGCTGTGGCCTACATTTGACATCTTGGGGTATTTAGTAGACACTGTTACCCAACGCAACTTGCATAACTTACATACAATCCATTTATACAGCTGGATATCTACTGAAGAAATCCAGGGTAATTACGTGTATATTGCTTAAGGGTGCAACAGCATCCCCACCTGGGTATCGACTCTACAACCATAGAGTTCCCTACCCATTACAATGCAGTCTGTAAGTATTTGGACAGTCACACAATACTTGTAGTTTTGGCTCTATAATCCAGCACACACTGGATTTGAAATGAAACTATGAATATGAGGTTAAAGGGCAAACTGTCAGCTTTAATTATTTTGTGTATTTACATCTATATTTGGGTGAACCATGTAGGAATTACAGCCCTTTTATACATAGTTCCCCCCATTTGGACAATTGGCTGATCAGCTGTTTCTTGGCCAGCTGTGTGTTGTTGCATGATTAGTTCATGCTAACAAAAGATCCAGAATTGATTCTATGTGTGACATTTGCATTTTGGAGTCTGTTGCTGGACCAAATAAGTGTCAATGCCAGGAAAGCAGGCCACCATAAGGCTGAAAAATCAGATTAAATCAGACATGGACAAAACATGGGATCTCTACTGTGTCAAAATCAACTCTGGTACATTGTTAAAAAGCAAGAATGCACTGGTGAGCTTAGAAATAGCAAACAAACTTGTATACCACGGAAGAGCACTGTAGTGGATGAATACTTTTAATTGTGAAGAAAAAACCCTTTTCAACTGTCAAACAGATCAAGACATTCTCTATGGTATAAGCATGAATGTGTCAAAGACTACCATAAAGAGAGGAATACACAAGCATAACCTCAGAGGGTTCAACGCAAGATGCAGAACACACTGGTAAGCCCCAAGAACAGAATGACCAGGATCTGGAGCAAAGTCTTATGGACAGATGAGAGGGGTATTTACCTGTACCAAGGTGATGGAAAGTGTGGAAAAAGATCCCATGATCCCAAACATGCCACTTCATCTGTGAAACATGGAGGTAGTGTTATAGCTTGGGCATGTATGGCTGCCATTGGAACTGCCTTGCTTGTCTTTATTGATGTTGTGACTACTGACAGCAGCAGTAGGGTGAATTCTGAAGTGTACAGAAACGTCCTATCTGCTCAGATCCAACCAAATGCCTCAAAACTCATTGGATGGCGCTTCGCCTCGCAGCAAGACAATGTCCCCAACGATACTGCTAAAGCAACCAAGGTGTTTTAGAGTGCCAAAAATGGGAATGTTCTTAACTGGCACAAGTCAATCACCAAATCTGAATCCAAATGAATATGTGTTTCACTTGCTAAGGACAAGATTGAAGACAAAGCCCCAGAAACAAGCAGGAATTGAATATGGCTGCAGTATAGGCCTGGTGTAGTATCACCAGGGAAGATAGCATCTGATGTCTATGGGTCATAGACAGCTAGGTGGCAGGCCAGATTTACTCCCTGTAGGTTTGTAGTCCATACCAGTATTATTATTATAATTCATGGGATGAATCCGTTTTAATAGCACTTAGCATATATTGCAGTACTCATCATACCAAGCAATGTAAGGAATGTGGCATCCATATTAAGCTAACACAGGTGTTTTGTACCATTCTGTTACATTTATTTGCTCGTCCACCCAACCTGAATGTCTTGCCAATTCACTGTGAGTAGATAGCTGTAGCTACGTAATATGCTAGCTAGCTTGTTATTCACTATTAGCGTTTTATAATAAATCATGAGCATTTCTTACATTTTCAACATTTTGGTTTGTTAGTTTATTAGATTTATGTTTAATGAACTATTTTATAGTCACCAAGGTTATTATTTTTGGATTTAGCATTCAGCGTGCTGGAATGCAAGTCATCTGACTCCATTGGGTAGTAGCCTACATTAGTTCTTTGACTGGACCCAGACTCAAGTGTTTACATTAAGAAGTGCTGGTGAGTCACCGGAAACAGTAATAAAGTGATATAAGTAACTATGGTGTCAAGCGGAAATCTGTACTGACAAGGCATGATTGTCCCTTTGTCTGTTGATGTATTCAGTTCAACCAGTCAGTGGGGGGTATTTATTAAAGGTTCAAAAGATTTTTTTCCACATCAGTCCCCCCAAAGCCCCCCGCCCCCCGACCCAACCCCTCCCTCGTGTACAGGACTTTATATAACCATGCATTCAAAATGGTGCAGTTATGCTTGATGGATGTGACTACTAAACAGATTTTAAAGTATTAACCTGCCTGACTGGACATGGAGCTTGAGGCACCATGGGTGACCACACATTTGAAAGAAAGTCCATATAGCGCATTTTTAATACCATCATAACAGCAAGGAGAGGTTTCATTATCTATAATACACCGCATAGTTGCAAAAATTAAAAGGAGACTAGCTATGGGGGAAAAAAAATCGGGGGCTGTCTTTTCTGTTTTTTCGTTCTGTTGTAATTCAAATGACAGCTGACAGCTTCAATGTATAGGTTACTGAAAATAATTAAGAATTAACAACCTTATTGCTCTGCCTTTAATAACCTCAAGCTCTTTCTCTCCGCATATAGCAGAAAGCTTAGCTACCAGCTCAACCAATTAATTTATGAACATTGTCTTGTGTGTCGCCTCTCTCTGATAGAATAATACTGTATAAATGGTACAGAATATGTTTTCGGCGTTGCACTTTATAAGTGCTTGCATCTTTAAAGCTGGTTCCCCATTTAATTAGGGAATGAAATAAGAAAAAAAACAAACATTCATATTCCTGTCACAGCTCTGTTTTAAAAAATAGGATGGATGACAATGTACATTTACTGACTCAACGGCACAGACACAGTATGCTGTCATTAATTCACCGTCATTTTCACTGTTCCAATTGACATGCAGAACACTCAGTGGGCTGGTCAAATACATTGTATGTTCTTATGACCAGCATCCAGCATTCATATGAATGAGAGCAAAGCAAAATGAGCAGGAGAGAGGGAGAGAGAGAGGGAGCGAGAGAGGGAGAGCGAGAGAGAGAGAGAGCGAGAGAGAGAGAGAGAGAGAGAGAGAGAGAAAGAGAGAGAGAGATATACGTATATGTATTGAAAGCTTAAGATTGTACATATTTTCCAGATTTTAAATTGTATTTGTAACATAAAAATACCAGTCCTAATTCACAAAGCAGCTGATGGGGAAAATGTCACTTGAAAACCTTTGTGGGAATAAACACAAAATCAACACCTGCGAACGGAATGGACTCTTCCACTATTCTGCAAGCCTTCCCTGAATGACTCATCCAGCTCTTTTCTTATTGGATACGACCATTCGATCCCGAGGGATTGCCTTGCAGAGGCAGAGAGGCCGCACTCCATTCACAGAAACATTGGTATGCAAGCCTGCTATTTCATTCACATAAAACAAAATTATTATTTGCATTTACTCTTCAGCATTTGTACCCCTTTTCTTCTTCGACACAGCCTGAACGGGGAGCTCTCATTCTTCCTTTTGTGCTTTTATTTCATGCCGGTGAAAAGAACAAATGAGCTTTTTGTGTTTTCCAGGCGGCAAGGCAGTTTTTAACAAGATATTGGGAGGGACTGCAGTGCGAAATCTGTAGCAGGATGTGAGAAGCCTTATGAATGACTGTCAATCACCAGCTACTTGCTCCTCTGGACATTATCATGGATGGTTTTGCTCTGTGTATAGTCTGCTCTGACAGCTGTTGGTTTAAGGGATTGTGAATATTTCTTTCTAAACATGCAGTGATCGTTGTGCAGTCGGTATCTGTTTAGTGTGCACATCTTTGAATTGTGTTTTGTGTGTTTATTAATAATTCACCAAGATAATTCAGGACTGGCGTTAAATTAGGCTTAGTAATTTTCTAAGCAGTAAGAATGTAACAGCCTCAGTGGCTGTTATAATGGCTGTTATATCAGTGTCTGCTTTCTTTTTATCGGAGGCATTTAAAAAAAAAAACGAATTCTTTTCTAGACAATCCATTGCACGTCATTGTATTTGTTTTTGTTTTTTAAATGAGACAGAATTTACAAGAAATGTGCATGCATTATATTTGGCTATGTTAGCTGTCATTTTCAAAATCAACAAGGTGGGAAACGATAATGCAATCTTTAAATTATGAAATATTTCCTGTCTGTAAATGGCACAGTTAATCTTGACCAATTCTTGAATTACAGATTACAAAAAAAAATTATTCATAATGCAGCTAATCTAATGTAGTATCTGTATTTTGAATATATTATATGAAGTATGTATTGTTTTAATTGGGTTAGGCTGAAAAAAGCAGTGCATTAGCTGCAAGCAAGAGGAACATTCATGTTTAACAGTACGATTTATAAACAGCATAAAAATAGTGTTTGCTGATATGCACTGCATATAATATATTGTGAAGATAACCAGTTTTTGGGTTTCATAGTATTTTTCCTGAATGAATTAAAGACATTTGTACTTGGTAGTCACCTATTGTTATATAAGTAAATCATGAATGGCCAAATCAGATTATTTTTCCTTCTTAAAAATATCCTCTTTGTGAGAGCTTGGTAAATGCAAAAAGGAAGAGATTTTATGAGGGAGGAAGAAGAACAAAAACAAGGAGATAGAACAATTCAGGATTCAAATGCATTTTGCTCCTGATCGCAGCATTTTTCTGTCATTTTTCTTGCTTTCCCACTGATGAACTATGAAAGTATAGCATTCCTGCGGTGGAGAGGAAATATCGGTCTAGGAAATTTGAGAATTGATTGGTTCTAGTGTGCTGTAAGTGGGAGGATTTTTTTTCTTTTTTCTTTTTTTTGCTACAGGAAGTGATTTGCAGTGTTCAGTGAGCCTTTTGTTGAGAAGGGTCTTCTCAGACCTGTGAGTCATGCGTTTTCTGTGAGCGGGTAGGCAACTGTGAGAGAGCTCTGGATCTGGACCATATTCCACCTCTCTATCTCTGGAACCCGCTGGTGAAGGACAGCTTACCGGCAGCTTTTTTGAGGCTGTCTTTTTCCTTTCCTGTACAGCTTTAATGGATTGTCTGTTTTTCTCTCTTTTTTTTCAACCGCTAAACTGGATTGCAGCTCTGGCTTCTTCATAGCAACAACAACCTAGAGCCAGAACCACAGCAAGGGAAGAAAAAAAAAAAAATGACATCGGAGCTGCTTGTGATTGCTATGAGGCATTTGCTATGTTAAAGGAGGGGGTAATTAGCTTGGCATCGCATCTGCCAGTGCGCATGTAGGCAGGCAGATAGAAGGGCATGCTTCACCGTACCAAATACAACCGCTTCAGGAATGAGTCTGTGACGTCCGTCGATGAGCTTCTCCACAACCTCTCCATGAACCCCAAGGTCTCGGCAGCCCCTGCGCCCTCCGCCGATCCCCCGTACTCTCCGCCGGCCGAATTGCTCCACGCCGACCCGGAGGATGGCGGCACCACCCTCTGTACCCTCATCAACAAGGTGTCCCACCTGAAATTCGCCAACACGGGTAGCCTGCTGGGCATCAAAAGCCTCCCCTCTGCCGTCAAAGACCTGGCCGTGTCCAAGCTGCAAGGGGGCGGCTCTGGCGGCCTCGGACCTGCCGCCTCCTGCAGCCCTGCCGCCGGCCCTCCGTGCTCGCAGCAGGACCCGGGCGGCATGAGCAGCGGCACGGGGAAAAAGGGCAGGCTGGAGGACGTGCCTGCGGGAAGGCAGGACTGGAATCCCGGCGGCAGCGTCGTGAATAAGCCCTCCAGAGGACGGCTGCACTCCAGCGAGAAGATCTCTGGACCTGGCGTGACGTACGTCGTAAAGGTTGGTCTCCCGTTCTCCCTTTCCCCCATTCTTCCTTTTACCTCAATGACTGAGGTGTGAAAAAAGAGAAAGGACAGCTGTATCAGGCTCTTCTGTTTGAGACAATGTAGGGGGGATAATGTTCTAGGAAAAAGGGGGGGAAAAAGCAGGTGTTCAATAATTCATGCAACGGAGAAGGTCACGATTATAAAATTGGAAAAATCTAGATCGTTCAACAAAAGCATTCATCTTAACCTTTTGTGTGAAGAGTGTTGTGTTGCGTCCATATTCACCCCCAACCCCCCACACCCCCCACCCCCACCCCCACCCCCGTTTTGTCGTTTCTCCTGAATGTTCATATATCCCTTACAGGTCTGTTCGTATGCATGTGATGCATGTTTAGAAATGCCATACAGTATGTCAGCAGTGCTTGTTTTTCAAGCCAATGGCTTTCCTCGTGCTACTGATAAGAGACGTGAACAGCCATCAGACATTCAGCACACTACTTCTCTCCAGCTCCATTCTGTGACAACTCCAACATACCAGTATATTGTGTGTGTACTCTCGCAGCCCTCATAGATGCAGTCGTATGTCATGTGAAAGTGGGAATAGGTGTATGGCTTACGTGTTTATAATAAACCTGTAATGTAAAATAGGATTAAAATACACATAGAGGAATATGTGGAGAAATGGAAGTGTATACACATAATACATGCTTATATCATGTGCAAGGGATAGTCCTTAGATAGTATATATGACTTAGATTAGCTGTTTTTGGATTATTTTGTGTGTAAGATTTCAATATTATTTCAACTCATCGCATATTATTACATTTGTAGGATACTACAATTACAAATTATTATTATTACAAAAAATTTTCTGAATGTATTAATAGTGTTTTTTGGCACCATATGTACATATGTTTGAAATAGACTTATGCTAGCATCAGAAAGCTGCATATGATATCTACTCAGTCCCCTTAGTAAACATGAAAATAATATCTTAAATGCTTGAGAAAAACAGAAAAGTAAACATATGTTCACTATTTTGGCTTTGTTTTTGTCCTGTGTCTACATATAGTATGTATTCAGATTTTATGTAAAAATGTAAAATCACAATGAACTAGAATATTACACCCATTTTTAACGTAAAATTTATACTTCTCTTCGATTGGGTGACTTGTAAATACTTATTTGGACATCAAAGTGGATTGCGAAAATACTGATTTGATGAGAAGGCAATGTAGTTTTTTTTTTGTTTAAACAAAATTCCCCTTCATATAACACCGTGAGTGCAGTTCCCACGCTATCTACAATTAGGCAGTGGAGCAGTGCACATCTGACATGCTCAGTCGATGCAGTGTGGAGCACATTCACACCCCACTTTCTCCAGGCTTGAGTATTGAGTTCAGCGTGCAGTTCTGCTTGCAGCACTTTTAATTAGTGCCATGTTCCTGGCCATACACATCATGCACCATTAGCTTACGAAGACCATGATGGAAATCGACAGTCAACCCCAGCACACATTTTGACGGCAGAGTAAATGTGATTGTGAACATACTGTTTTTGAATGTGTGTGCTTAATACAAATCCAATTGTATGCGCCAACAGATTAAATACCAACAGATTCAGTAATGTTATGGAACCCATACTTTAAGATGTTTTGCACCGGTGATTTAAACTATAGTTTTAGATTGAAATTGTTGAGGTGCAGAACACTGAGAAAAACCATTTCTGTTGCCAGATAGGACTAATTCATGATGGTGGTGATAACCATTCATGAGTAAGCTGAAGGTATTTGTTTAATTTAACAAATGCAGTTTATTAATAAGATACTAATTCAAGGCATCTTTCTCTGATGAGACAAAATGTAATCCTGACTTTTGAAGCCACCTTCAAAAACTATAAATAACCTAAAGGTAGCATTATTTAAACACAGTTAAAGGTGCTGTATATTGAATCCATATATATGACATTTTCTTCACGAAAATAAAATAATTGAAAAACAATCACATGTAATAATAAAGATTTGCCTTCAGGAAAACATCTGCTGCTTATTTACAGTTCATTTTACTACCGTTAATGCAGTGTTTTCTTAGATGTTAAGCATGTCATAGATGTTGACATATCATTGTGCGACTCTCTGTCTTCTAAGCAAAAACTGTATAATACCTCTGTAATAATTTCTGAGAGTAGTTGTGTAACACTGTACAGTTAGTCAATCTGACATTTACATTACAGACTGAATGCTTAATTGAAGTATATATACAGTGAGCACCATAATTCATTAGACAGTGACACATTTTTTGTTATTTTGGCTCTGTACTCTAGCACTTTGAGTTTGAAAGGAAACAGGGTTGAGGGTATTTTCATCCATATCGGATGAACAGTTTAGAAATTATAGAACCTTTTGTACATAGGCCCCCCCCCCATTTCCGGGCATCAAAAGATAATGGACAGTTTAACACAATGTAGAATAAAGTAATAATTTTTAATAGTTGGTCGTATATCCTTTGCATGCCATGACTTCCGGATGTCTGTGACCCAACAATATCAAAAGACTCTTGATATCTTATTTTCTGGTACTCTTACGAGCGATAATATAACTTCTCTGCATTTGAATGGATCTCTATGGGAATTGGGGGGTGGGACTAGATTTAGCTGTAAATTATGTTGGAACAGTATGGAATACATGGTTGGCGAAATGGCTGTGAGTCATCAAGGGTCTGAGGTATCAAACACGCCTCAAACCATCACTCTGCTGCCAGATATACAGTAGATATGGATGGATCACTTTAAGGGTGGTTTCTCCTGACTCCTTCAATTTTCCTATTGAACTCCATGGAAAAATAAGTCAAGAGAAGAAACCCTTCAAGTTATCCATCCATATCTACTGCACATCTGGCAACAGAGTGATGTTTTGAGGCTTGTTTGATACGTCAGACCCTTGGTGACTTAGAGCCATTTAGCCAACTATATGGTCCATACTGTTCCAGTGCAATTTACAGCTAAATCTAGTCCCACCCCCCAATTCCCATAGAGATCCATTCAAATGCAGAGAGGTTATAGTATCGCTTGTAGGAGTACCAGGAAATAAGATATCAAGAGTATTTTGATATTGTTGGGTCAGAGACATCAGGAAGTCATGGCATGCAAAGGATATGCGACCAAATATAAAAAATTATTACTTTATTCTACATTATGTTAAACTGTCCAATATTTTTTGATGCCCAAAAATGGGGAGGACTATGTACAAAAGGTTCTATAATTTCTAAACAGTTCATCCGATATGGATGAAAATACGCTCAAATTAAAGGTGACAGTCTGCACTTCAACCTCCTTGTCATTGTATCCTTTCAGACTCCAAGTGCTAGAGTACAGAACCAAAACAACAAAAAAATGTGTCACTGTCCAATGAATTATGGTGCTCACTGTAGATTGCAGGCCATTCAGCATGTATCAAAATTTAGATTTACACATGTATTTAATTTCTGAATCAACATTTGATTTAATTTGCCCGAGGAAAAAAGTCTTTAGAATTTGTTAATGTTTTTAATTGAATATTTATCACCAAGGTAGCCCCATCACTATGTATGACAGTGGCTGTTCAACCTAGAAAAGTAACTTAAGTTAAGATCACTGCCAGTCTGCAGGCAATGTAATATCTTACAAACCAGCTTATGGGCCAGTGCTTGATATTTCTCAACCTGCTCACACCTGAGAACCTGGACCCATATACAATACCATAATGTCCTCAGTATAATTCCAGTGCTTATCACTTTAAACAATAGAACACCAATTTATGTACAAGGCCTATGCCTTGTGTAGAGCTCAGTCCTCTCCGGACACTTATGTCACCCCTTGCAGTTCACTATTAAGCCCCTTTCACATTAATTTATTCTGTAAACCCAGGACCATGAATGATGGAATTCTTGAGGGATTTTCCCAGGCATTTTATGGGTTAAACAGTGGTCATCTGGATGTGATGAATCCAGCTTAATTGTGATTCATATGACTGGAGGAGGGGTTTGTTTCAAGCACAGAGTTGTATTGTATATTGCTGTTCGTGTTACACTGTCCCTGAAATAATCCACGCTTACATACAACACATTTCTTTTCACGTTTCATTAATCCCTATCCAACACATGCAACCACAGGTATTGTGTTTTGTGGAAGATTCAGATCTGTAGACTGCTTGATTGAGGGGTCTTGGCATTTGAGTACATAGGGTATACTCCATTACATAAATTCCCTCATTACCCTCATCAATCCTAGTTCTGCTTATGAACATTTCCAATTCTCATTATCACACATTGAAAAATACAAACAATATTTCTATAGAAGTTGTATTTGTTAAAAAGTCCTTGAGTGCTGAGGTTGATGTCCATGTTTTGAAAACAAAAGCCCATCTTTATATGTGTGGAACTAGCGAAATATGGCATCCTGTTTTCAGAATGTAGGCTAAACCCAGTAGATGTTAAACACAATAAAACAATAAGTGCAGTTTAAAAAAAAAAGTGTGCAACTGGATGGGTTTCAGTCAGTAATGGGTCTGTATGATAATCAGAGAATTTGTATGATTCCCTTCAAGGGGGCATTAGCCTCATACACTGCCTGGCCAAAAAAAAGTCGCCGTTGCACCCGTCATGCATAGTGCCCACTGTACAAGCCTCTGGAGGCAGTGTTATGATCTGGGGTTGCTTCAATTGGTCAGGTCAAGGCTCAGCAATGTTATGCAGCAATAAAATTAAGTCAGCTGAGTACCTGAATGTACTGAATGACCAGGTTATCCCATCAATGGGCATATTCCAGGACGACAATGACAAGATTCATCGGGCTCAAATTGTGAAAGAGTGGTTCAGGGAGCATGAGGACCACCACAGTCCTGACCTTAACCCCACTGAAAGTCTTTGGGATGTGCTGGAGAAGACTTCACAGAGTGGTTCGACTCTCCTGTCATCAATACAATATCTCGGCCAAACATTTATGCAACTCTGGACGGAAATAAATGTTGTGACGTTACATAAGGTTGTCGAAACAATGCCACGATGAATGCGTGCTGTAATCAAAGCTAAAGGCGGTCCAACGAAATATTAGAGTGTGCAACTTTTTTTTTGGCCAGGCAGTGTATATCCTTACTTTGCTTTTCATGCAATATGTGCTCTCTACTCTACCCATTTTGCCCTCAGTATGATCCTAGATTAACTTTTAAGTATTCCTTCTAACATGGATGGGCAGTATTTCAATCATATGTATTTGCAATGTGTATTTTAAATACTTTTGAGTATATTGTCATTTGTAATATGTGAGCTTTTAATAATGACATAATTTGTATCATAATACAAATTACATCAAGCTATTTCTGCATTTTGAAAAGACTCAAAATACATCCTGGTCTCCCTCCAATCAAATAATTTGTATTTAAATAAAACGTCAGTTTCCGGTTTTCATCTGTTCCATCTTTGTTCACTTATCTGCTTGCGTTTTGATAACTCATACCCACTTGTCATTTGGTCTGTTATTAACGATCCAGAAATGAGGTGGCCTCACAACATTTGTACTTGTTAGTATCAAGTAGCCCTAACATGTCTAATTGCGAGTGAGGCTGGTTAACTCAAGGTGGTAGGCGTGTAGCCAAGCCAACAAGCCAACCTCTCTGTGAAAACAAACTATGCTTTCTTATGGGAAGACTAGTATGTTGTTAAAATGTGACGTTCTGTATTTTGTTTGCTCAGTTGTTTTACTCCTGTATGTTTGCCATTCTGGTACTGATAACATTCAAATAAAGTGATGTTAATTAGCTAGCTAGACGCTTGAAAATAGTCTAGCTAGCTAAGTAGCTTAGCATATCTGAAGACGTGGTATTCTGGTTTGTTTGCTTGTCGCATTAACTTCAAAAGTGTGAGCCAGAGTGCCAATTAGACATATATTCTTTACATGTTAAATGACGGCTTGTTTTACAGTTTGGTATAAATGTTTAACAACATAAAATGAGATATGATTGTGATTTGCATCATTAATCACAGCCTAGTTTCCCGAAAACCATAGCAACAAAGATTAGTTTAGACTAGGGACATGGATTGGCTCTAAGATCATCTAATGCTGTAATGGTTATGTGGAATTAGGCCATGGTCAAATTATTTCCCTTCCCAAAAATTAGAGCCTTGTTTCATTAAACTCGGCATGATTTTCAAAATATTAAATTTTTATGAAATGTCTGCTTATTATTATTATTATTATTATCATTATTGTTGTTGTTTTTGTTCATGGTTGTGGTCCATCATTATCAGACTATCTGAAAGGCTTTAGACAAAGAACTGAGGATAGTGTGTGAACACATGGGTTCTGTGCCATTTTGAATGATGATCCATGGGAACATGCACAGAATGGGAGCTACATACGGCTCATGTAAATGCTACTATTAAGCATTGCCTCTTGTCACCCTGTGGCAACACACGGGTAAGGAAACCCAACAAGGCAGGCTTCAGCTCTGCCATACACACTAGATACCTGTCTCTGAAATGTCATTGAGGGGGGAGGAGCTTGCATAGACTATAGCCTATAATCCCTGCACTGAAACATGATAATACGTAGGTCATAGATGTATATTTGGATGGTCATGACATTTGCCTCCAGTGAGTGTTCCACTGTTTGTATTTACTCTTGTGTCACCATGTACAGAACTGGGTTTAACTGCATGATTATAACCCTGCTGTTAGCCTGTTGCTCATTCCACATAGCATTACTTCACAAATACGTCATAGGGGCATATTCATTTTTTTATGATTCATAGAGGCCAAAAATGTTCTTCTGTGCATAAGCTTTACTGTGTAAACAAAGCAAATGATTTCTTAAAATATGCTATTTCTTATTATACTGTCTCTAATGATAGGCATGCTGACATGGTGCATATGTACACATGGGGGGTATTTCACAAAGCAGGATTACTGAGTTAGCTGGATAACTGCACTGAGTAAAACCCAAAGCAGGATTACTGCGTTAGCTGGATAACTGCACTGAGTAAAACCCAAAGCAGGATTACTGAGTTAGCTGGATATCTGCACTGAGTAAAACCCAAAGCAGGATTACTGAGTTAGCTGGATAACTGCACTGAGTAAATCCCGGAAGCTGTTCCTCGTTTTACTCAGTGTAGTTATATACATATTGTTCCGTTGTTATTGGTACCCTTGCAGATGAGCAAAAATGGCTGTATAAACACAGCCATAATTCATGCTTAAAGGAATAGGGATGTTCTTTCATTCTAATAAAATTGCTCAGAGAATAAGTTATACAATAATTTTATTCCCCAAAAATATAGGTATCAACATTATTGGCACCTCCCCTGTTCAAAACTTCATCCTGCCTTTGGAAGGCTAACACAATTGACTCATCTTAGTGATTTATGAGATTGGTGAACATATTGGAACATACAGAATCTTTCAAGAGCATTCAGATACTCTGATGTGCATGTGCAAAAATCTATGGCCATTACAAAACAGTAATTTTGTGGTCTTTGTGGTAGCCAGTTTTTGGTTGATTTTGAGGCTTGCTTGATATCATTGATCCCAAGATCCATTTGTAGCCAAGTTTGTGTTTCCTGGGTGGGGGGGGGGGGGGGGGGGGGGGGGGGTCCTTGGTCCTTGGTCCTTGCTGGAGTTGATGATTTAATTTCACCTTAGGTATAACATCTTTTTCAACATAAACATAATTTTTCTGATGCTAAATCTACCACTGCTGTATTTGTTCAAAATTCTCCATTTAAATCTCATCTTACCCTAAAAGTGCAGTAGACAAGATTTATTTTTTCGATATAATTTTGGATAAATTATTACATTTACTCATTATATTCCAGCAGTTATCAATAAATCAACTGTTCTGAAAAAAAAATCCGGTTTCTATGACCTATACTGGAGCCATTCGCAGTGGCGCTAGTGAACAACGGCACAATTGCCGCTCCCAGCCCAACCAGGAAGTGTGCGTCCCAATAGTCGAAAAATGCAACCTTTCCTCCTCCACTACCACTCCTCTACTCCGTGCCCCGGAAACGGATCTTTGTGTTTTAATCTAATTGCTGATTACATCTTAATTACGTATAAATGGTTACATATTAATTAATATCTCGATGCAAACCACAATGTCAGGTACATTGTATACTGTATATGTAAATACTTGTACTGAAAACGTTCAAGCAGTTTTGCATATTTCCAGGTAGGAGAGGAGTGGTAGTGGGGGAGTGGAGGTGGGGAGGTGTCTTGTAATATTGACATGTGCTGACAAATATTATTGGGCCTCATTCGAGAAACGCGAGCAAAACGATTTTCTGTTGAAATCGTTCGTATTAGCAGTTTTGTTCGGATTTTGGCATTCATCAAAGTTTTCGTATCTGAGATTTGTTTGTACGTACGGACAAACTTAATTTTTTTTTCTGGGCCATTTTGAATTCATATGCACCTGTAAATGTAATTTGCAACTTCCATATATGGCAATTCATGGGCGTGGATTTATGCTAATCTCAAAAGGTGCACGAGCCTGCCATTGACGATGAATGTTCAATAAAAACAAATCTGCCTTCCCACATGGTTGGATGAATCCAACGTAGGCTACATTTTTTTTGTACTAACTTGTTTTGTACGTAAATATATGCACACGTTTAGGAACATTTCATGAACGAGGCTCAATGTTTCAAATTGTTGAAAGTATACATTGTCACAGATGTGCTGATTATTCAAGTAATATTTTCTTATTTTGGCTGTGGAGGTCCCAATAATATGATCAGATTCCCCTCAATCAAACCATTGTAAGGTAGGGTAAACCTGATCCTGACAGTAACTACTGTTACTGCGCAACAGTAGGCTCAGGAGACAAGAAATACAATTGGGTTTTTGAAAGGCTCATTTCGTTATAAAATGTTTCCGAATATGTAGGCTACTTTATGTCAAGGAGTTCCAATATCACAGAAGCACTATGATTTTAAAATACCAACTGCAAGCTAAACCATTTAATGACAGTGCTAGCGATAGCTAGCGACTAGCCTACCTAACAGGTTGGCCACAGCTATCGTCAGATGGATTGCTACAGGCTGCAAACCGATTAACACTGGCAGACACTAATATGGATGTTCTGTAGGCCGTAAATAGCATATGCTGACCGACATACATTACCCTTGTGAGGTAGCCTACAGTTGTTTCACGTATATATTCTATGTATGAAAAAGAGAAAGCCGCTAAACTGAAACTCAAACATGCGACGGCTGTTGCATTATTGCAGTGATCAACGCACACAGGTGCCTACGAAGGCTTGGCAGATTTCTTACGCAGAAATATTTGGAAATACCTGCAACAACAGTGCCTTGTGAAATACTATTTTCACTCTGATCATATTTTACTAAAGAAGAGAGCTGCATTATCCACTGATTATGTTAACAGACTAATTTGTCTCAGCATCTTGGTTAAAGAAAAGAAATAGGAAGTGACCTTACATTGTGGCTCAGGTTTTAGAAACGATGGGGACAGTGCAGTAGCCTACCTCAGTTCACTTTAATGATCAAGTGATTTTTTTTAATAAGTATTTTTTCTTAAATGTTATTTTCATTGTGCATTACCACCGTGTTTTGTACAGTGCAGTATCTTGATATAGCAGACCATTTTGAGGAACATTGTGTTCATTGTGTTCCACAGTTCTTGAGTATTTACAAGAATAATGAGAGTCAATTTAAAGTGTAAGAAGACCAGATTAATTTAATTAAAAGCTCCCAATTTCATTAAAATTTTTTATTTTGAAGCCGGTGTTGTTGCAAAACATTGAAAGGTGGGGAGGGTCGTCATTGAAAAAGATCTGAATCATCACAGATTGCTTGTGCTTACATTACTTCCAGTCCATCTTATCTTAGTATTTACTCACAACAAAATAATGCTGTAAAAAAACATTTACTTCCAAAGTGCGATTAAATACGTGATTAATCACGATTAACTATCAGAGTTGTTAGATTAATCGCACTTAAAAAATGAAATCGATTGACAGCACTAGATATTTTATATGCATATTTGTGACAGACTCTGTAAAAAGAGCTATACAAATAAAATGGAATTGAATGATCTTACTAAAGTTTCCAGTGACCTGCCAGCCATACACTGGCTAGTATGGGGGCATCATCAGGTTAGTGGTTCGAGAACGAGTGCAACAGTATCCTTCTGGTACACTGCACCCAAAGAGATTGTATTTATTTTGCATAACTTGCAATTTACTGTAAGTCAGAAGAAGATATCAATAGACCAACTATTAAAAACAAACTGATTTTTAAGGTCTGAGATCAGCCACTGATGGGTAATCATCTGTCACCAGAGGAAAAGGCAGGCCTTGACTTTTGGCTGGATGTCATTCCAAATTTAACACATGCATTCTTAAGTGCACATATTCCACTGGAAAAAGTGGATTATCCAAAATTTCCAGGATTTTGGATAATCCAAGCATGTAATGAATGGCTGGGCTATTCCATCATCTAGACAGCTTCATCAGAAAAACTGTATGTGTCACAGGCCGCTGCTTTTGCATAAAATCTAAATTTAATAAAATAAAAAATTAAATAAATGATCAAAACAAATATTACTGGTCACGGACGAATCAGAAATGTACTACAACCACGATCAACTAAAACATAAAACACATTTCTGTCAACCAGCTGACAAATTTCTAAAGGCTGTCAGAATTTTTGATCCCAAAACAAACATGCAGACTTGACGTGACAGCCATCCCACTAGACTTAGTTCCAGGTTTTGATGAGAAGCTGGGCATTTACAAATCATTTGCGCAAGAAAAGGGCACTGCAATATTATTTGATGAATTCTGGGGTACAAATCTTTCTCAAAAGGCGAAACATTATGTTTTAAACAATACATGTTGTAACAAACTCTGATGATGCAGAAAGATGCATCTGTTCATATGGACATGTTTTCACCAAACAGAGTTTGGAATCTTGGATTTTCATTGTACTGTACATGATATTCACCACTTTTTAAAAAAATGTACATACCCCTTCTGTAAACTATTTTATTATTATTAATACTGTTCATTTAACTATTACTGTGTAAGTAAAATGTTATAAAACTGCTCTCATTTAATTAATGAATTTCCCCCCTCCCCCCTCACCCATTTTCTCCCCAATTTGGAATGCCCAATCGCATATACAGCTCATACTGCCATCTCCACAGCCGATACAGGACAGTGTAGACAAACACGCACTCTCCTCCAAACCAGGGGGGTATTTCACAAAGCAGAATTACTCAGTTGAATAACTGCATTGAGTAATATATTATATATATATTCTGTACAACATATACATGTTTTTCTTGAATGCTTTTAAAATACATTAATTTTAAAGTCATCAACTCACAAAGAGCATACAGAATCTTTGGCTGTGCACCTGGTTTTTGTTTTTGTTTGTCTATCTTGTCTGGATAAGGGAACACATTCCCAGAACAAAATGTTCCTTGCTCATGATATTAGTCAGAGAAAGTATGTGGGTGGTTATTTTACTACATGGAATTGGGACGCAATTAAATTAATTGGATCATATTTCACTGACAGGTGTGTCTTGGTAAAAGCAAATTAGCCTTCATTCGTCTACTTCACTGTACTTGCATATCGTTATTCTACCAGTCCATACCAATGTGGCCCAGTACACACACACAAGAATTATATTGCTTATGATGATTTTCAAGGTGATGATTATTGTAAATGTTGAATTAATTATTTATGTAAATGTTGAGGCTCATTCACATTTAGTATATATCCGTAAATAAAACAGTGTGTCAAAACACAATTTTCACTCAGCAGCTTAAAAACGACGGGGAAAGCTGTGACTTGTTGAAAAATTGCACTCTTTTTTTCTTGGAAATGGGAAACCCCAATCAGACAATCCATTAGTACCAGTACCAAACATTTTAATTAAATGAGACACATTATGCAAAAGAACAAAAACAGACAACTAAAGGTTTTACAAAACCTTTTTTCCACCATCATATTAATTCGACATAGTTATCACCTTTGAGGGTTTTTAATTTGGTTCAATAATTTTGTTTGTCTATCTGGGGCACAGTAATGGTTTTTCTACAGGTTAAGGTGAGGAGAGTCTATCGTCTGGTTACATGTGTTTCACTTGTGAAATGATGATGAGATTTTATTGATACAGAAACTGTTTTGTGATATTTTTTCTTTTATCTTTCAGTATTTGGGATGTGTAGAAGTTCTTCGTTCAATGAGATCACTAGATTTCAATACAAGATCACAAATAACCAGGTAAGACAAAAGGGATATTTGTAGCTTATTCTATCATTTAATGAAGCTGAGGGTGGAAGTAATTAATCAGACAAAAAAAGCCATTGACTGTACCTGCCATTGTTATTATTGAGCAGCAATGATAGCTCTGAGGCTGAGACATTTCTGAATACAGCGTATCACATCCATTCTTCTGCACGACTTACTGGTGTCAGCACTAGCATGTGTCCAGGGTCTCACAATATAGCTAAAAGGGATATCCAAAAGACGTAAAAGGCAAACGGGTTAAATAATCATACAAACAGCTTATGGTGCGACCACACTGTCATCATGCCCCATGTCCTTGTTTTTAATTGTTTCCTGGATTTAGGAGCTTTTTCAACAGTGCAATGTGAGAAAGTCAATTTCATAAATCAAAGTTTAAATAATTGTCAGAAAATCTGTCTGTTTTGGGGGAAACTTAAATAAACTAAAACAAAACTGGACTGATTGGATAATGGTAGGCATGATAATAAGCGTAATAAATAATTAATATAGGACACATTTATAAATTGGCTACCAAATATTTTGGAGATGATATTTTGTAGCTACTGTAATCGCATTGATTCTGCTTTAATTTACCTTGCTAGCTAGCTATCTGCCTTGCTTGTTACAATGTATATGGAATATCAGAGGAATTATATGGAAATGTCTCACAATGTACGTATACACAGATGTTCACAAATGCCAAGAAAGGATCATCAGAAAGGCTAAGAGGCAACCCAATGAAGAAACGCTAATATACATATTATCATGCAAATACCATTTCTGTACTTATATTGTCTTGATTGTTAAGAATGATATTTGAATGATGTTTTTTTTAGCCCTGAGTTTCTTGCACACACATTAAATAAATTTGTATGAAAGGTAATGAAACTTGTGAGAGTGTTGTATGGTGTCAGTGGACAGGTCAATTTTGTGAGATTGGGACTGTAGGTGCTGTAGATTTTATTTTACTTACATTCCATTACTAAACGTCTCCACAGCCGTTTGCCAGAAACATGCTGGTGATGCTCAAGTGAGCAAGACCAGTAACCATGACTAGATGTTTTCTTCTTGTTAGCATTTAGCCAGAATGGGTCCACTTAACATCTGGTTACAATGATTAACTCTATATGGGAACAACGCCTTGGTTCGAGGGATGATTTCAGGTTACTACTGTCAACAAAGAGCTGGGGGGACTTAGAGATCCGGTTCCCGGTCAGCGGTAACCAGTATAACATCCAACACATTAACTTGGAAGGGAGCTACTGTATGTAGATAAAGAGTCCACCATCTTGCTAGCACACAAGCTAGGAAGGACAGTAAGCTGAATTACACAGGTCTTATACACAGCGACTATTAGCAGTCTGTGTAGTGAGAGACCCGAGACAGTGACCTGAGGTAGGTAGGTATTCCACAGAATGACCCTGTCTTTTAACCACAGGTGTGCTTCTAATGCTACTGGGGCTGCACTGTAGTGTATAGGGAAGCCTGTTAGAGGGCGCTCAACCACCGTAATCAACCGTATAACATCATAACAGTGCTTGTTGCACTGAGCGTGTACATCAGTGGTCCCCAACCCTGTTCCTGGAAATCTACCATCCTGGAAATCTAGGTTTTCACTCCAGCCCTAAAAAAAACACATTATTCAACAGCTAGAGATCTTGTTGAGCTACTAATTAGTAAAAGCAGGTGTGCCAAGTTAGGGTTGAACTGAAAACTTACAGGATGGTAGATCCCCCGGAACATGGTTGGGGACCACTGGTGTACATCAACAGTGATTGTTTTTCACATCATTTTGAAAAGCAGGGAATATTGGGAAGTGCTGGCATGACATTCTCAGTAAAGGTGTTTCATGGGTAATACAGCATTTTGGTGGAAACCTGTATGAAAAGATTTTAACTAAATATTCACAAATTAGTGGATATTAAATAAGGTCAGATAATGTGCTGCAATAATGCTGATAAAAATGATAGAAATTATCGAAATGACGAGATGTACTACAAATAAAGAATTTAATTGTGCGAATGATGAAGTTTGTATGGCTTGTCCGTGTTGCTGTGTGATTTTGTGAAGGAGAAAAGGTACCACAGTCCTTGTCCATGCAGAGCATAATATTTATATTATTTCTGAATCAGAATTTGAAAGCAGTGAATACATATTAGCTGCTACATTGAGTTTGGTATCATGTTTTAAACTGGGTTACCAATATAAGCCATTTTTGAGTCATCAAGCAGCATTAGTAAAAACTGAAAAATATTTGAGTAAACAATGCTATTGCATGAGTGAAATAGGAGTCATGTGCATACTGTATAACATCAATTTTTTGCATTACAGAAGTCCATATGGTGTGTTGTTGACTGCTCTATGTTGCCAAAATGTGAATATTCAGCTTACCGCTGTCATTCCCTCCTCAGGATTTTACTGCTTCTCTCTTTCTATCCCCAGGGAAGCCATCAGCTTGGTATGTGAGGCTATCCCAGGTGCCAGAGGAGTGTTTCGTAAGAGAAAGGTACAGAACGAGGCAGACAGTAAAGCGCTGTTCTACAGGGGGACTGCGTGGGCGTAGATGCAGCCTGCAACGCAGAGACTGGGAATGCACACTGTGTGCCCAATGAGTCATAGAGTGCAGAATATCACTAATCAAAGGCACTTATTTTCAAGCGTGCAAACTTGCATATCTCAGCATTGTGTAGCACTGATCAGGACAATGGCTTTGAAGGGGTTATGTTGGCGTGCATGCTGGCAGCATGTTGCCAAAGTGAGATATTGCTGCTGCCTTTGGGTAAAGTTATTTGACCCTTTATGGGATTGGTTCAGATAAGATTAAACATAAACTATATACAATAGTTTTATTTTGATAAGGGTACCAAGGGTATGAAATTAACTTTTTCATCCACTGGCCTTGTGTATCGCCAACCATTTTCAACATTTTACCAGCCACATTACCTTTTACAATATAACGCAACCTGGTTGGTTACCGGACAAAGTGGCTGCTATAGTAAAAGTCTTACCAGCCACAATCAAAATGTTACCACAATTTGGCTGGTGGCTGGTGTTAATTTTACACCCTGGTAAGAAAAAGTGAATAACAGTGGTGATAGAGAGAGAGAGGGGGGCTGTAGCGTGATGCTGATTCTCCCTCTAGCCTCCCACTAAAGCCCTCTCCAGTATCCTTGGGAAGAACAACTTACAGTTTGCAGGAATGAGCATCAACCTGAACATCTCAACCAGCAGTTTGAACCTGATGACACCTGACTCTAAACAGGTAGCAAGGCTTTTAACTGTTCATAGAAAATATGGTCACGGGCCTTAATACTTTATCTCTTCAGAAAAGAGTAACACATAACATAATTGCAATAATGCAAAATTCCATTGGTTAAAATATTTAAATATTTTATTTTTCTTTTATATTGATTTTAATTTTTAATTTTTAATTATCTACTGTCATCAACTTTAAAATGAGCAATAAGCAGATTATTCAAGGAAATCTGAGTTTATCAATCGCAGCTCATATGAAAAAACCTCTTACTCAACCAGACATGCAAAGGGATTGGTTATACATATATTTTGAATTACACTGCACTAAAATCATTGAATACTTTTGTATTCTCTTCATCCTACAGATAATAGCAAATCATCATATGCAGTCTATTTCTTTTGCATCTGGTGGAGATCCGGTAAGATATTCCTGACTGTTGGCATTTTTGCACGGGGTAGGGGTGATTTCCTTCTCAGTTTCCTACAGTCAATCAATCAGTCAAACATCAGGAAGTGGGTGTCGTGCTACCTGGACACCTAGATCAGCCTGTACCTCAAAATTGAGTAGCCTAGCAAGTCTGAAATTGGTTAGAGAAACCACTATGAGGTGAATGGTGACTTTGAACTGCTACATATTTCAGTGGCTGAGATGAGGAAAAAAAGATCCCAGTATCCCGGTCGCTCCATAAATAGACATGCATGGCAGTGGCGAGAATGAAGCCATTATTGAAACAAACCGTCACATATGGTTTTAGTTTGCAAGACAGCATTTAAGTTAGGCTTTGTACTCAGCTGAGACAAAAATGGAAATTTTAAGTAAAAATGCAAAGCATCACACTGGCATGGCAGTTGGTAGTCTGACCAGGATAATGTTGGCTCATATTTTTATTTAATTACACAGTGATATTTTTGTTCATAGTATATGTTGTGTCTGAATGCTTAGAAATTATATGTTGTAGCACAGTGCTGGTTTTCACTCACGTATCTTTCTCTCATTGCAGGACACTACGGATTATGTTGCCTATGTAGCTAAAGATCCTGTTAACCGAAGAGGTACACTTTCTATTGTCTCACACCATTCTTGTTTTTTCCTGTTCATTATCACATATAACACAGCTGTATATAAATGACATACTGGATACTCAGAGTGGAATAAAAATGGGGACATCATATATATTTCAGTTATATTTCAGTCCTAGTTTTTACTTAAAATTAAGTTTTATAAATTTAAGCTGCAAGCTAGTCATCTACAGTAATTAGAGCCAGATTACTAATTTGTTGAAAAGTCATTGATCACTGACATCCATGAAATAATAGAATAAAAACTATTTCTTAGCATAATGTATAACTCATATTTAAGGCTAAAGCACATCTATGTTATATTTATATAGGCCTGAATATCTGACTGAAGAAAAATGGCAACTTCAAAGAAATCACTACTATTGTTACAACAACGTAATATTTTATGGTTGAATTTTTATGAAATGTCTTGTGATGATTGTATGTACACTTCTTCTTTGGTCCCTAATTCTGTTTTTTAAGGGTTCAACACCAGCTGAAGTTCAAAATTTAACATTTAAAATTCAAATTTACCCAACAGCTAGATTACTGTCCTTGCTATATTTGCATCAATATTAATAATTGCAATACAAAGAGGAAAACTTGTCAGAAAACAGAAACAGAAATGACCTTTTAGAAAGTTAGATAAATTAATACTTACAAATATCTGCTAAATGTAGCTTCTCAGGTGACTTCCTAACACGCTTTTAATCTTTTTAATTAAGAGTTAGGTCTTTTACTGGTTGTATAGTAGGTCTAATGTATTGTTGGGATATTAGCAGTGCTCAGTTTGTTTCTAAAAGCCTATGTGATTCCCTTCTGAAGCGTGTCATATACTGGAATGCTCTGATGGTCTGGCTCAGGATGTCATCAGTACCATTGGTCAGGCATTTGATCTCCGCTTCCAACAATACCTGCAGTGTCCCTCCAGCAAGCTTCCTATGTTACATGACAGGTGGGTCTAAGACTTTTTTTTTTCTCTGACACAAATATACAAGAGGAATAGGTTATTCTTGGAATTATAATTTAGTTGGTTCAGTAGGTGACTGATGGCCCTATCTTACATCTGGCGCTAAGCGGCACTAAACCAAACGCAAGTGTCTTTGCTATCTTACACCCGGCGCAGGGTTCATTATAGCCCCTAGCACTTACGTCGGTTAAATACCAAGTGATGTTGCACCCATAGCAAGTGAATTGGGCATGTTAGCCTTAAGATGAGATGTGGCCAGGATTATTTTAGGAATATTGCTATCTTGAGCCAGCAGAAAGCGTTTGCGCTAAAACCACCAAAAACCTGGTCTAAAGTCATGTCGCAGTTGTTTACATGTTATTGTAACGGTGCATATAAGTGCGTCTAGGCATGTGCACAAAGCACGTACACCTTCCTGTCTGTTACACACAGGGGCGCGCACAAGCATGACTAAAAATATCAAGATTACAATGTGAAGTATTATTATTGTGTAGGCTATATCAAAAAATGCATAATAATAAAAGGGTCCATAGGTCAAAGACCATATACCTGTCCCTCAGCGAAGGGGAATGCTGCATTAAATTACTTTCAGCCCACTCCATCAACATCCAGGCGATGGCACTGCGATGGTAGGTAAGGTTACATGTATAGACTATTCGCAATTATCCTGGATCAAGCTATGACTTAGCTTATATTTGCCAATAATTCCTGTAATCTTCTGGGGGGACAATCTTCTGTTACAGGACAATGGCTATCCATTAAAAAGAAGCTGATAACACCTATATCAAGCCTAATGCGTGAATTGTCATTTACACCTAATGCATGAATTGTCATTCAATGGAAAACCCGCGCACTGCAATAGACGGACATTTCAGCTCTGAAAATGCGCTACAGATGTCATTACAATACAGCTCTGTTCATCTAGGCCTACAGCCTGTAAGTAAATAGAATGGTTTTGACTGTCCAGTGAATATTGCATTTATTGTTTTTCAATTAGCCTAGGCTACAGTCCCCGGGAATCACTGTGCATAAGGTTTTTTTGATAGCCAACGGTTAAAAAAGGAGATAAATTTCACCATGTTAACTGAATTTTTGCCTTATTTTTCGCCCTTCATATTTTCTTAATTACAGTGACCAGGCTTCCAGAACAGTGACCAGAACAATTAATTCACAATTGATTTTAATGCCATTCTCTGCAATTTAAAGCAGGTGAAACAGACTTGCTTTAAATTGCACTTTTCACCGTCTTCCCGGGAAAGTGGACTTGTTTTTAAAGCATTAAGCTGCTAGTAAAACGCGTGGGTCACAATCCATAAGCAGGACATTATAAAACAAGGGAAAATATGCGTGGACCTCTGGGTTGCCAACCTGACAGCTATATTGTATTTAGGGTCCTCATTAAGGCAAAATTGCCACATCCGCCGCCGTTTCCCTCCAGTTCACCTTTCTTTCGTTTCTCTTGTTTTCCCATTCCTCATGTTTCATGTCGTGTTTTTCAGTTCACCCTGTCTGTCTTGTTCCGTGTTTGTGCAGGCTGAGTGTGGTTCCCCATTTTGTTCCTTGTTTTCTCCCCGTATCATTTAGCCTATCACTCTCCCCCTCTGCTTACATTCCGCACGCACTTTAATTATTCCATCAGTACTCTTACCTGTTCCTCACTCTATTTTAACTCCCCAGGTTCATTCACTCACTGACAGTTCGTTGTTTGTCTCAGCTCCGTCTAGACATTCTCCGGCCATTCTGTCTGTTTTGCAATTCTACCTAACCTGTTTGTTTTCTGTTCCTCGCTCCAGCCCGTCCTGCCTGCTTCCCGTCCTGTTCGCTCCTGCCCCGTCTCCTGCCCAGCCCTCTTTATTTCGCCAACCCTGTTTCCAGTCAGTCACCTAGCCTTCCCTGTTCTATTATCTTTTGCTGACCACTCTAATAAATATACTCCTTTCTGAGTTTTTGCCTGAGTCTGTCTCTGAGTCCTGCATTTGGGTCCAAACCAGTGTTCGAACCACAACAAAAATAATGGTATTTATGTTATTAATCAATATTAGAATGCAGGAAATTAACTTCGGATGAAGCTTGAACTTCGAGAACTCCATGAGAACAGCCTCATGGAATTGATTTTTGACAATGTTTCATTGCATAATCAAACAAAATTCATTGGACAAGCAGGCTAATTTGGCGTTTTCTAAGGTGAGACGGAAGCCATTGGTAGCTTATTCTCAGCTGTTGCAGGTGCTTTTAACAAAATTTAACCACATATATTTTGTAAAATTACAGCACTGTCGGGAATTACCGGGAACTCATAATGGTTAGTGTGAATAATATTGATCCATATAGTGTCATGGGGATTCAGCCTCCTTTTATTTCTGTGGTCGTTCTCCCTCGGAGCAGCTAGAGGGCGCTTACTTTTCCGCCCTCCGCTCCGGGTTTTCGCTCTGCCTTTTCCTAATTCCCTACACCTGTCCTTGTTACCGGTCGGCCATATAAACCCTGTGTTTTCCTTTGTTCTGTGCTTAGTTGTCGTCTTGCGACTGCACTTAGCCGGTAAGGTATAGGACTTGGGATACTGTTTTCCTTGTTTCAAATAAGCAAAGCAGGAAGTACCCTTAGTTTAGTTTAGCAAATTAGTTAGGTTTAGATCATAGGATCTCTCTTTGCCTTTCTTTTGCTTTTATTCCTTTTGCCTTTTGCCTCCCTCCTTTGGAGGGGTACCTCTGTTTTACCTCTCTCGTCTGCTTTCTTTGTTGAAAGCGAGAGGTCTTTTCTTTTCTTTCACTACCACTCGTATCCTCGAGTTCTCGCCCTGTTGGGGTCATTAATTTTTTTTCCTGTTTTATTCGCCTCCTTTATTTTCTTTCCTTATTTTTGAGAGTTGAGGCGAATTCTCCCCTTTTTCCCCTTTAGCGAATTGTTTTTCGTGTTTGTGGCTGTTCCTACGGGGATAGCTTTTAGAATGCCTTTGTCGCGTCTGGTCCTCCGAACCCAGCCCTCTTACATATAGCCTATTACTTGATCGCACTAAACACGCATGAGCATGTGTGCTTCGCCATCATATAAGCAATCGGCCAAGTTGGAAAAGCAGGCTTTTAAATGGAATGGGATATGACATTTTGATTGGTTTATTGCATGTCACGCCCAAGACACACCTATAATTAATGAAGAGACTAGGTTCAGCCCATTTGCACATTGCGCTGTGCTTAGCGCTCAAAAAACATGGCAACTAGCAAAAGTGGACTTGGACACGCCCAAAATGCACTTTACGCCATGTGTTTAGACAAAGCGCTAAGATCGCCAAAATAGAGCCCTGAGTGTTATGTGAGGTGGTTCAGGGACACCGATACTGAGTTAAACTGACCTTTAACTACAGGTATTGAGCAAAAAATACACCGAAGTCACTGTGGTGCTGGCTGGGCCACTAGCATTTTCGATTAAACTGGCCGCTCTCACCCCAGCTAGAAACATAGTCAGTTGATATGCGGTTGCTTGCCTGTTTTGGCTTGAACTTCAAAAATAATGCACGGGCAACATGCTCTTGGAATTTGCCCGTTGACAAGGATATCTTTCCCTCTGTCTTCTATGTTGACATCACCTTAGACAAGTTGAGCTGTCTTGATCACTGAAATTCTTGCTCAACACACTCCCCAACAATTACCCTTCTTTTGAAGTCACTGAGTTCTTAGAGCCATGCTAGCCATAATTACAGGCAACCTGACATTTCCAGAATTTTTATACATCTTGTGCGTGCTGGGATGTTATTGGCTTAATAGATGAACCACACCCGTGTATGAGCCTGTGATTTTCAGATAGTTCTTGTCCCTTATTTACCCAGGTGTGTCCATTTTTGGTTCACTATTATTAACAGTTACACATTAAATGAAATGGAAGATTTTGTTTCCACGTTGTGTTTCTTTGGACAGTAAATGCTTTTTTGTATCGTTATCAAAATCTTTAATTTTTAAATGTTTTTTTTTAATGATTTATGCTTTTGTTTTTTTTTTACCTATAAACTAATTTATAGGTAATTTAGGATAATACATTACTGTCTAGCTGTGATTCGGTGTGGATAGAAGAGTATCACATCAACATAATATAAATACAATGACTATAGGGTGACATTGTATTGTAGTGGTTAGAGAACCGGGCTCATAACTCAAAGATTGCAGGTCTTGGTGTCAGGAAAAAAAAGCCTGTGCAGCTTGGAATGCTGTTGGTAAAAAAAAATTTTTTTTAATTTTGTCTCAGCAAACTGAATGTCAGTAATAAGATTTCTGGTGGTAAAAGCTTAGCTGAACAAGCTTATTGTCTAATTGTCTTATTGGTAAGGTTGGTAATCTCAGTCATATTCTAGGACAGCCTCACCAATAAATCTGCTGTGTCAGCAGCACAATCCTCCATGTATTCTGTCGCTCATACACATTGACTTTTTTGCTGGGGCAGCAGCACAGGTCTCCTAACCTCCACTCCATGGTAATTTGTGTAATATAGCCCCCTTTGAGCATCATACAGTAAACATTACAAATCTTACCCCACATGCAAGATAGAACAGTAAGATAGAGAAGTAAGGTCAGTAGGAAATTGAGATTTTTTCTCCACCTTCCTGTGTTGGCTGATTGTGGGGAAAAAATCCCAGTCACACATTAAATGAAGTCTCCATATGAAGGCTTTATATAGCATATATAAAGGCTTCATAAACGAGACATAATGGCTTCACAAATCATACATAAGAAAATGTCATGCTTCATAAAGGGTGACATAACACCTTCTTATGCAACATGTTATGCCAAATGTGACATAACCAACAATGTCACCTGGCTAATGGCTAAACATTATACTGGGGGACATAAAACATGGTTATGTAGGAGGCTAGACTAACTGACACATCTGGCATGACATGTTGCAGAAGAAGCATCACATTTGCTTATGTATGATTTATATACATATTAAGCCATTATGTCATGTTTATGAAGGCTTTATATATATATATATCATATATAAAACCTTCATATGGAGACTTTGTTTAAAGTGTGACCCAAATCCCAATTGCCTACTGACCTTACTTCTTACTGCTTGTTTCATCTGCCAGGGCTTCATATTTTCAAATAAGATTTTCAACACATTTTCTAACTTTCAACACCCCCTCCCCCACCACCTCTACTCTTACAGCTGATGACATTACATTACAGGCATTTATCAGACGCTCTTATTTTTCCATTTTCCCTTTCTGAACTTTATTAGGTGACCCAGCGTGGCTCTGTCTCAGTCCCAGAGCCACGCCACAGGTGTGCCTCAGAGATCTGCTCTTAGTCCCCTTCAGTTTTCTTTGGACAAAATGCCTTGGCTTAATAATATCCTCCCATGGCGTCTCCTACCACTGCTATACTGATAATACACAGCTTATTCTGTTCTTTCCACCCACTGATATGTGTATTGCCTTATACTACATCAACCTGCCTCAATGGCATTTCAAGTTGAATAATCAGTTGGCATCTCAAACTCAATCTAGTCAAAACTGTAAATTCATATAAAATCAGTTTATATTCAAATATCTCTCCATTTAAAATATCTCTCCATTACTCTTGGTGTCTGCAATGGTGCAATGGTGTCTGCATTCCAGGCCACTAGGAATCTGTGCTGTATAACAAGCTGTTTTTCACTTAGGACATTGTAACAGTTACCAGGAGTTGCCGATTCTCTCTATATCTGCAAAATCCATCCTTTTCTCTACATACGTTAGTCAGCTTATTTGCTGGACTAGCACAACTCTCTCCTTACTGGTCTCATGATAAAATGCTGTCAGGCTCCTCTAACTCACACAGAGAGCTGCTGCTTGTCTTGTCGTGTCATGTCTCCTTATCTCCCTCAACTGGTTACCTGTTGTGGTCTGAATTAAATACAAATCTCTGGCCCATAGCCTATGCGGCAGCAAGAGAACCTTCTTACTTAAACTCTGTTAGCAAACTTTATACTTCAGAGTTCCTGTCTCAACAGCCTGAAAACTCCCCTGTTTAAACTTTGTTCAACAAACCCTGATGGTTGAGCAGTTATTCCAGGTTGAATTATCCTGCGTATGCTACTTTTTACACTGTACTGGAAATTGAATTTGCTTAAACCACGCCTTTGTCAACCTCTTGCACCTACTATTGCACGTAAGGTTATATTTTAGTTTGATGTAATAGCTACTGCTTTCACTGAAAACACCGATGTAACACTGTTGACTTAATCTCTATCTATCATCTCTGCTCTTTGCCTAACATTTTTGTACACATGTTTGCAAATCAGGATGAGAGCATGTGATAAATGATTAAGCGTCATGTTAATTTTATTTGTCTAACCAACTGTTTAACTGTTAATATACTCACTGTACTGTGATTTACATTTGCATTTCAGTAGTTAGCAGACACTCTTATCCAGGGTGACGTACATGAACGGTTTGCGTAGCGGTTTTGTAATTAATGGTCTAATTCCATCCAGCTTTCATTAAAAATCAATACGCTTGTGCACAGTTTATGAAATTGAATCAGTCACTGTTTACGGTTGACTGTTTTGTATGACAGCGTGCTAAATATGGAGGAGGCCCCATGGAAAGAGGAAGAGGAGGGACATGCTGAGCATCCATACTACAACAACATACCTGGGAAGATGCCACCACCAGGGGGCTTCATAGACACACGACTGAAAAACCAAACGTCTGGTCCAGCAGAGGGCAGCCAGGTACTGTAATCCCACACAATCATAGTATCCACACAAAAAGACTCTGCAGTTTTTTTTTTAAATTCCTTTTTTTGTGTCTGATATTGGATAGCTGATTTCTATTTATTGCATCAACATTGGTGCACAGGGTCTAGAGTCAACAGATTCTCATGCATACTGTAAGTGAGAATTCTTGAGTTGACATACAGCCCTTTTTAAAAAATACTCAGGAATAGAATAGACTGGTCCACAACAGAGAAACCTAGCATCTGTCAGTAGTAATGCTGATAATAAAACTTACTGTCCTTTGTAATTGTAGATATTATAGAAAATTATTAATTCTAATATAATAATATAATATCATTTCTAAACTACAATGACATCTTTTTTTATATCATATGCATTGAGTGCTGGTAGCAGTGTTGTGCTTAGCTAAGATATGTCCTTGCCCAGGCATGACTAAATAATTTGACCTATTTCCTGTAAAGTCCTACAGTAAATTGACATTCCTTACTGTAGAATAAATATTGTAAGAAACATTACGGGGAAATAGACGTACATTTATTAATTAACAGACCTGTTAACAAAGCGTACACTAACATAATGCCTTGAATTATCCGTAACAGTGCCAATGAGATTTGTAAGAAAGGCACCTCTGAATATACGTCTCTCATGCTTCTCCTCATTGCTCTCCTCTGCAGTCAAGTCCAGCGGTTGGACTAGACCAAACGTACTACCAGGGGAGACACTGTGGGGAGAGTTGGAGTGAGGAAAAGAGGGCCTTACCTGTTCGACAGGGTAGGAGTTTACTCGGTCAGGTGTCCAATCTTGATTCAGTGTAGAGAAACCAAGGGAATTCCAGACAAAGAACAAGTATTAACACTGTTGGGGCCTGATATGAAGAAGACATCGAGATGTAACCTTCATTGAACTAGACTGAGGCTATTGTTTTACTGTATTGGAAATTGCTGTGTTGTGACGGAACAAAACCATTGTTCTTTCTCATGATAAAAATGTTGGAATTCATGAAATGACTTGTGTTGTGTCAACTGTTATGTTTTACCATTCAGCTAAATGTATTCCTTCTGCCACACATTCTCTCCACCACTCTGCCAACCTTTTTTTGATTTTCGTCTTAGATTCTGTTTTTAACCTTAGTTTCAATGTCTTCTTGTACTACTATTTGTCTTCATTGAAGACATTTCCCACTAAACAGAATTAATCATTAATAATTAATTAAATTAAATGAAGATTTTATGGCATGCACTTCAGTAAGGTATCCCGATCTTGCATTTATCATCTTTGTCCGCTTCTAGGTTCAAGTGACATATACAGTCTACCTGAGGGTAAAGGTCAAGTACCAAAAATGGGGGACGTCCCCACTTACGTGAACACCCAGCACATTGACGTCCAGGTCCTGGCAGCGCTGCAGACAGAGTGTGACACTGTGACGGACGCGCCCGTGGGTGTGGCCAAAGATAGTCCCAGGAAAGATCTGTTTGATATGAGTAAGAACCACTGTTAACGCCTACCACCAGCCAATTAAAGTCACGTAGCATAATTACAGAGGTATGACGGTTATTGTTCGTGCTTGCTCCCTGAAAGCTTTTTATTAATGTCGTTTCAGCATGAGGACAAAAGGGATGATTTTTTTTTTCTCCAAGACATTTTTCATAGCGCAGCTCTTAGATGGCTAAATTTAGATGTTTAAATGGCATAAAATGTGGTCTTGGACCTTTACTTATACACTGTCTTGCCCTATGTATAATTTAGAAGTAAAAATCTATTGCAAGTACAGTTCAGTGTGCTTCCCTCAAGGCTTAATGCAGGCTCTTTGCTTGGACTTTGTTATTCGCTAATTGAATAAGCATTCCATTGGCTTAGTCATTGATTGTTGGAAAGCACTCAGCCAAGGTGACGCAGTCAGCTGCACGGAAATAAAAACTTTGCCATTATCCCCAGAGCCCTTTGAAGATGCCATCCTTACTCAAGCGCCGGCCCCCGCGCTGAGCAAGGTCGCCTCTGTGGACAACCCCAGCCCGCTCTTGGTCCGGGCCGCCGCCTTCAAAGCCAACGAGCTGGAGGGGCAGCCGTGGTACCACTGGGAAATGAGCCGCAAGGAGGCGGAGAAGCTGCTGCAGGAAGACGGAGACTTTCTGGTGCGAAAGAGTGCCACAAACCCGGGCTCGTATGTCCTGACAGGCATGCACAACGGGCAGGCGAAGCACCTCCTACTGGTGGACCCGGAGGGCACGGTGAGTCCATTCTCCTACTTATTCTCAACAACTTGTTTGTCAACAAGATAAGGGCACAAGCAGGGCGAAGCAGGTCACAATCACAGGCAAAGAAAATCAACATAGAGCAATTGAGGGGTGGAATATGACTGAAATGATCTAAAAAAAAATGTGTCACGGTTTGGCAGCCTTCCTTTCATCTCTGCAGACGTGGCTCCTCTGGGTCGCGAGAGGGCACTCCGGGTTTACTTTTTACGCCAGCCGCGCTGTGTTTTTCCGCTGTCAGGTGATTACCTGGCGCACCTGTTCCCAGTTTCCTGTTGGCTTTATAAGCGCGCTGCTTCCTTCTTCCGGCGCTTGTGTGTCATTCTCGCCACTCTAGCCAGGTAACTCGGTATAGGATATTCAGGCGACCACTTGTACTTTTGAGTTTCAAAAGAACACGTGGGAGTATTTAGTTCTTAGGTTTTTGTTCTCCTTACTCTTTATTTTCCTGCCTTGGTTTTTGTTTCTCTGTCTTGCTACTAGACAGTAACCTCGGCTTCGCCTTGTTTCCCTTTGCCTTTATTTTAGCTCTGATAGTTTCTGAGCTAGAGGCTATTCTGTTCTTTTTCTCTGCTCGAACCTGCGAGCTTCGCCTAAATAATTTGGGTTGTTATTATTTTTGGCTTACGCCGGGACTACGTCCTTCTCTGTTTAATTCCTCGACTCTAGTCTGCGAGTCTCGCCTAATTTTATTCGGGTAATTTTTATTTTGTTTTAAAACGGGAGTTTCTTTCCCGTCTTTTCTTCTTTCTCCTTCCCTCTATTGGTTGTCCACGGATCGTGGATAACTTTCTGAATCCCTTTCTGTCGCGTCTGGTCCTCTGTCCCGACCCCCTTACAAAATGACAGCTGCAAAGTTGAGAGTTTTCTTGTTCAATGAGGTATCGTCTTTCTCACTGCCATGCACAGTTGATTGTGTTTGTCCACTTTTCAGTGATTTTTAGTGATTTCTTGGTTGCATATCATAAAGCTATTTCCTTCAAAGCTAAAATATAAACCTAATGTTAGTACATTAGAAACTCTGAGGTGCAAACACTTCAGGAATGGGGATTGTTCCAAATTCTGAAATGTTTGCAACCTTGAAAGTGCTTTATTATTATTCTATATTACTTTAGCTACATTTTAAGCAAGCTAATTTCCTTCTGTAGCTGTTTATGTTAATTGGTAAGTGGGTCATCAGTAGAAAATCTTTTATTCAAAATATATTTATCCTAAGACTTGCTTGTTAGGCTAACTGGGGGCATTAACAGGGTGTTGCTGTAAAAGAGCATGCATGCTCAGTCAACCTACCCTAAATAAAGGTAAAAAAAAAAAATCTATATACGTATATATCTATATCTATATATTCAGTTGGCTGGTCAACTGAATGGGTAATATGAACCCAGAAGCGGTATATGTATTTATGCCTTTTAAAGCTCTCTATTATAAAATATGTGGATTATCTTATCTTGATAAAAACGGGAAGTACACCGCTTCCTTTATAACTGTATTGGGTCCATCCAGAATCATTAGGTTTTTGAGAGTAGCACGTTTTTCAGGGAGGAATATAATTAAACTAAAATAATGGTACCTACTCAATGTACAATTAAACACGCTATACCTAGTCTATACCTTTCAGTTTATCTGCATTCGACACATAACAAACTGTCAAATTATAATGTCTTAAAGAATGTATGTTTTCTTTTTGAGAGCACATGACAGGACCGACCATCAGTATCCACTAAATCAAGTACAGACTTCTCCATCAACAATCATCACAAGATAAACACTGGGCTTAACCCCCTGGGAAAACTGAATATAGGTTTTCCAAAAGAAAGAGTGACAGAAGTAGGCAGATCACACCCGGGGAAAGATCTTAGTTGGGGTGCTCATAACTGACTTTAAAGGAGCATTGTCAGAAATGCATACCTTCTGTAACAATTCAGATTTTCTCTACTCAAAAAAACACCTGAGAAGTTTAAAGGAAAGGTTTTTTTTCAGATATCTGTCACTTGAGAAATGTCATCTCCTGATACAAGTCCATTGAAATTGCTGTGACAGAAACAAAAGCACATTGTTGCTGCTCCTGACTGAATAACTGTATGACCATGGCCATAATCTTAGCGCATTGACATATTGCCAAAACAAAACTCTAATATTTGTCTTAATCAGAAATTTAAAAAATGTGTTTCTGTCTTTTCTTTTTGAAGGTGCGGACAAAAGATCACATTTTTGACAGCATCAGCCACTTAATTAGCCATCACCGTGACAACAACTTGCCCATAGTCTCTGCTGGAAGTGAACTGTGTCTTAAACAGCCTGTAGCAAGAAAAGAGTGAAAGGTTCCCATGCTGCATTGGAGAAAATAGTCTTACTCCTTTCAAACTTGAAACTTGAAGAAGAATACAGAGAATATATTATTATTGTCACAAATTGCTAAAGATGACAGTGTCATTGGAATGTGGCCATCTTTTTGGCTACTTGGGAAGGTGGGAAGAGATTTATTTCAATTGACAAGCGATTTATAGAACTACTATGATTTTGTTGTGATGATTGAAATTATATATTTTTTGAGGACACACATAGGTTTAATGAATAGATGTTTATTTGGTGTTTTAAACAAGAAAAAGCAACTGTTAACTGTTTAGATTATTTGCAAATTGACCTCAAGGAGGCAAAAAGAGTATTTTAGAATATCCTAATGTTCTAGTTTTGTCTATGAAGCACAACCAGATTTACACAATTGTAAGACTTAGAGGAATCAAATATTTGAAAAAGGGAGTTAGTATTTAAATATTTTAGGATCTATCTTTTATTGCAGCTAGAGTAACAGTTAATTTGGTAACATTCTATCAAATCATTGTAGAATATGCTTTCACAGAAATGTGTATCTGTTTGCTTTACAGTAGTCACAGAATTTAGGGACATGTCTACTGACTCCCCACAGTGCTGTGGATGTAGTTTTAAATACGGTGAAATTTTCTATTCAATACACTAATTTATCACTGCAGTCGCATGACTTGAAAATGAACTGTTCTTGTGGTCATTGTTTGTAGACCTTTAACTCACTGAGAGGTGCTTGTGTATACTCACAGTATTAAGCTTTTGAAAACATCTCTGTATCTGGTTTGAAATCCCTCTATAACCCTTAAAGGATGTGTAGTTAATTAGGTCGGGGAAGATTTCATGTCATAGTTATTGATCTTATGGGTTGCCTTGGCAGTCTGAATTGTGGGCTTAAAACAGAAAGTACATTGTTTAGAGAGGTGTAAAATCCGGGTTCAGAAAGTAAAAGTCCTCCCATATATTTGGTTCCAATCACCTGGATTTGCTAATTGGCACAATTCTTCAGCCAGGAGGTAGAACTAATTAGTAAAATCAGCTGGCTGAGTGAATGGGTGGAAGAAACACATGGCAGGACTTTCTGACCCCTGGATTTTACACCTCGGATTGTTTGACAAATATTCACCAATGAATAGCACAATCAAGCCATGTGTATATGTGTTACCATGTTTAAGTTACAGAACTTAAGTATTTATTTTTTTGCATAGTCATTTAATTCAAGGGGTTATATTAGAAAAACCTAGTTTAATTAATGCAACTCCTTGGTTCACTATATAGATATCTTTATAAAATGTTCTGTATGTAAAATATTAATTACAATATACAAAATAAATGGGATTTGTCCGTTTTTATGTATGTTTTTTTAGGTTGCATATTCTATTCCACAAAATATGTATGCTCACTCTATATAAGTAGGACCTATGAAATTGCACTGTAGTGAAATGAATACTGTGGAAATGGAAGCTACCTGTCCTGTGCTATATTACTAAGGATTGGTTAAGGGGTAGAGTACAAGAGATTAAGGGTTACTGTAAGTTTATTGAGATAGTGTGTAATTTGATTGTTTTTATCGATGCGTAAAGTGTGTTTCACACTAGCAACTGTGGAACAAGATGCACACACATAGTACATAAACAGTATCTGCACAGTAGTTACAATGAAATTACATAGGTAAAATTGCCAATCAGACCTATACTCTAACCCTGTGTACTTAAGACTTGGGGTAGTTGACATGACATGTCAAACAATGAGACTGTATGGATAACTAAATAAATGGTACATATATAAAAACTTATATGTCCTTAGCATGACTACACACATCTGTATTTAACATTAAATTAGCAAAATTCACTTGATATATTTGTAAATCTTACCAGTCAAATTTGTTTTCAAAAACAAACCACATCATGCCTGTTGAAATAAAAGCAGGGTGAGTATCACAGTGGAGCAACCAGGGCCATTATGAATATATAGGAAGATAGGCTTATTGAAGAAAATTAACCCTACAACAAACTAACCGTGCACTAAATTATTTTCAATGGTTTCAAAAATGTTATTCTTGTATTTGACCTCCCAGCTGAACTGGGAAAATAATTAATTATGTGTTCTTTTCTTCTTTTGGAGAGAAGGATTAAGCAATGTTTACAAATGACGAGTCAAAGCAAAAAGAAGAAACAAAATACAAACAAATTTTTGGTTTTGTATGTTGGTATTCAAATTTTCCAAAGTACCGTCTTGCATGTGTTTTTTGTGTGAAAAATATTTTCGGTACTTAACTAATTAAACCTAAGAACAGATTCATGGGCACATGTTATTACCATATCCAATAGAAAAGAAGTATGTTGATCCTGATATTATGTTACCAAAACAAGTTGGCAAATTATATGTTTCTTAAAAAATACACTTTAAATTGCACACTTGATCACTGTTCTTTTGATTGTACTTGCAGTATCAATAGTGCTACTGTTCAAGTCAATTACATTTTTGTAGCATTCTGTACACAGTTTTGTGACATAAGTTGTATTGAACAAATCTTCTGCACATTGATTGTTTATATCACGGTTCAAATTCTTATCTATGGAACTGAATTTTTATTTTCAATCACTGCATTCTGCACTTGGATGAGGACAGAATGCAATTTGTATATACCTCACAAAAACAGAAAGGAACCTTTAGCTGAAACAGAAGTCACCTCTCTCCTGAATGCAGCCTTGTTGATACACTGTCATCAGACAGGTTGTTAAAAAAGGTTAACAATACAGAATTACCATGAGAACCACATAAAATAAGATTTAACTAAATTGTATATCCTAAATTTGTTTGATAAAAATACAGGGTTAAATGATTATTTAACAGTATTCTTTGAAATTATGTTAATCAAAATTTGAATTTGACAGGGTTGCATTTTCCCCTTATACATTTCTTCATCAAATTCTGTACAGTCATGTACACCCCCTGTAGAGTTGTACCCGAGTGGCTTTTGTTCAACGTTCACAATGCTTCAAAAGACTGTTGTGCCAGGTGTCAAAATACATGGGAACGTACGGAAACAAAATCCAGCTTTTCCAGCCATCTGTGGAAATTCTGAATTCTGATATTCACATTGTATTGCAAAATGTGTTAGAGTCTTGCTTTAAAGGGCATTTTTTTATTTTCACATTTCAGCAGGCCACTGCAGAAGTTATATTAAAACCTTTGAATGGAGACTATGGAGATTTCATTTAGCCACAAAATTATAATATTATATATTATAATAAAAATTGTACTAAAAATTATAATAATGCATACAATGTAAACAGAAAATAGTACTAAGGAAAGTATGTTCTTATATATACTGTACTACCCCCCCCCCCACTCTCTCTCTCTCTCTCACACACACACACACACACACATACACAGATAATGTAATAAAAAAATCTAAATGTCCATCCCAGCATATATTTTACTCACCTTTTTTTTTTCATAGTTTATTTTTTTATGTTTTCAATCACGCCAGTACAATGGACAAATTAAGTACCGTCAAACCTTTTTATTGACTCTTCTTGACTGATAAAACACAAGTCTGTTTGGCTTAATTCAATAGATTTGTTTTAACGGGAAAAACCCTGTGTTTACTTGTATGAGGGAGTCAACAATTACATTGCTTTGCCAGATTTCTGTCCTTGAAAATGTGCCTTTTCATTGTACCAATGTTGTTTGTTCTTTTAAGTGCAATAGCCAAGCCTTTGCTGAAGTTCGTCAAAGGCACGCCCATTCATTAAAGGTTGTGCTTTGCAGTGCGATAACATATTGCTGCTTAAGATTCAACAGTCCAGTCCCCTTTATCTTTTGAAATGTATTTATTCTGAACTTGAACAACGGTGAATAGAATCACTCTCGAATCCTTTGGAATTAAAAAGTGGTTGTTTCCTGAAGATGTTTACAGATTTAATCTTTGGTTGTATGAATTTTCATCACTCTGTAAGACTGTTGGCAATAAAACAGTGAATGTGTATTTTTGGTCTTGTTATTTGTTATTTAATTATTCAAGCACAGGAATGTCAAAAGGAGATGGAGGGAAATTGACAGCACAGGCTCCTTGCCGGGCGACGCGGTGGTGCAGTGGCGAGCACTGTCACCTCACAGCAAGACGGTACCGAGTTCGAATCCTGGACAAGGGCCTTTCTGTGCGGAGTTTGCATGTTCTTCCTGACCCTGTATCTGTGTGGGTTTCCTCCCACAGTCCAAAGACCTGCACATTAGGTTAATTGGAGACTCTAAATTGCCCACAGGTATGAGTGCGTGAGTGAATGGTGTGTGTGCCCTGCGATGGATTGGCGACCTGTCCAGGGTGTATGCCTGCCTCTCGCCCAATGCATGCTGGGAAAGGCTCCAGCCCCACCTGTGACCCTGAACAGGAATAAGTGGGTTAGATAATGGATGAATGCATGGACTCCTTGCCTGACAAATACCAAGGTCTTATATACATGCTCTCAAATATGTGAAAATGTCAATTATCCAGTTTGCTGGAGATAGAGATAGTGTTTATGATGCATTTAAAAATTTAGGCTTACAAGAAATTAAGGAATATAGAAAGTAAATGGCCTCACAGTAAAGTGTTTGCTTACACTTACACAATGCCTATTACATTATCCAAGAGTTATTTTATAGTATCATCTTGATTCATAGAGTCTCAAAAGACATTGTTCCTTTATAAATATATTTTTTCCAAATTTTAAGATTATTATAAAATTGTTTCTGTACAATAGAGGGACTTGTATTATTTGACCAATTGTATTTTGCACAACCCTTTTGATATATTTTATCGTGTCATTAAATTTGAAATGCTCATGATACACTTGGGAACTAGTTTGTAGATCCAAGTGATTTTTTGCAGAGGCATTTTGATATTCTCAATTATGCTATAGGGAGCTAATCCGACAGTATTTGCTATTGTCTTGATGTGTAATGATGTTACTTGCTTGACACTTAATATTGAAACTTAATAACCAATGAGTGAGCAGGATCAGACTTCTCTGTTTCGTATCATTTCCTGGAAACTAAATACTTAATCCTTAGATGCAGCGTCAATTTACGGCATTGGGATATTTAATTTATAATAACTGGGAAATTGCGGGTATTTATTATATCTGCAGTATGAGACATATGTAAAACATGAGTAGGAATTGGTTGTAGGAGGGTATGTTGCTAGTAGCAACTTGCTGAGAGAACTAAAGGACTTTACAGAAACAGTTTTAGGTTACACTTTAAACAAAGTCTCCATATGAAGGCTTTATATATGCTATATAAAGCCTTCATAAACATGACATAATGGCTTCATAAATCATGCTTCATAAAGGGTGACATAACACTTTCTTATGCAACGTTATGCCAGATGTGTCAGTTAGCCTAGCCTCCTACATAAACATGTTTTATGTCACCCAGTATAATGTTTAGCCATTAGCCAGGTGGCTATTGTTGGTTATGTCACATTTGGCATAACATGTTGCATAAGAAGGTGTTATGTCACCCTTTATGAAGCATGACATTTGCTTATGTATGATTTATGAAGCCATTATGTCTCATTTATGAAGGCTTTATATATGCTATATAAAGCTTTCATATGGAGACTTTGTTTAAAGTGCGACCCAGTTTTTAACTGTCAAAAAATTTAAATAAATAATTTTTTTGGACTTTTTGGTCAAAGTTGATTTATTTATTTTTCATTCCACTCCTAGAAAACTAACTATTTCAGCCTGATTTAGTTTTGATCAAAATATCACTCAAATAAATGTTCTATTTTCAGTTGAAAGTAGATACCAGTCACACACCCTTCTAGCTGCAGATTCTACAGATGCCAAATGTCTGTCTTTATTCCAATTGTAGGCTACTGTAAAAAAAAGTCTTAGCCTTGATTTTCTTTCCGCAATAACTCAAAATAAAATGACAGTGACAAGAAGTGCAAACAGTCATCATTTAACATTTTTGCATTATAATTACCCATTTTAGTATGTATACATATTTAGTAACCTTTGTGTTATGTTATGAAAAACTTTTACAGCATGTGTCCATGTTTTTTAGGTCATGAAAAAAAAGACTTGGAATATATAAGCCTCCTTTCAGAAATGTCCGTGCTTTATGTATTAAATTAAGAATTTAATATCATGGTGATACTGTATCAGAGCAAGTGTAATATGTGGTATACAGCACTGCATGAATCATTCATGTTACAGCTTTAGCTATAGACAAGTACAGTACACAAATTATTGACATTTTCCAAGTACAGTACACAAATTATTGACATTTTTACATGAAAACAATGCCAAATCATTTACAGAATTTATTACTTGTTAGTTACACAAATATGTGCAAATATCACCACAGCTGTAATATACTGCACAAACATATTTATGATGCATGCTTCTTCTCTTACAAGCTTGTATACCTCTCATATTCCTTTGCCTCCTTAACTGTACTTCCTACCGCTCCAAGATCCTAGGGCCATATTTGAAATTAATTATTTAAAATTAGCTGGGTCCACTCCATCACTTTACAAGCGGGACCACATTCTTAATTTTAATAGAAAACAATTGGCTTAATTATTAATTTTTTAATTATATTGTCTTACTCTGGATTTGACATTACCTAGTACTGTACATTGTTTACTTCTAATTACAATCAAAGCCAAAGTTTTGTCTCTTAATGTGCAAATTATATCGTATTAATATACAGGTAGGACATTTATGACTTTTATTTATGAAGTTTAGCCCATTATCTATAAGAGTAAAATGAAACAGTACATATTTTGCTGAGCTCTGTCCTTTTTTGGAATACCAACTTCACTATCAATGCTCTTTTCCAACAGTACAACTAAGTTATGCCATGACATATCCCATACTCTGTGTGGGACAGCCAGGTATGCCACTGCTTGGTGATGGAGCTTGTATTTTTGTCCAATATAGTGAACCATGCTATCCATGTAGTGGCAGTACTTATATTAGTTATGTACAATAGATATAACAGTTATTTATACTTAATACATTATACATGCCACATTACAATACTTAAATGGCTTCGCCATAGCTTAAAGAACACTTCTTTTTAAGATCACAATACAATGCAACAATTCTTGATATCATACCCCCCAATATTTTATGTGATATTTTAAGGGTTATATGAATCATTGTTTCAAACAGATCATTTTACTGACAAAAATTTATATTTTTTCTCTTTGATTTATCTTATTAAAACTTTTTTTAAAATAATCTTGATACACATACAGTTGGCTGCCATTTCTTTTTTTCAAATTGGTAATACTGCATTTTCATTGCCTGTTTGTACAGTGCTTTGAGCATTTCCACATTTAAAAAACATGGAAGAAAGGTATTTTTTTCACTATGATTACACGTTACTTATATCTTAAAAAGAAATGTCATGGAAATAATTTGGTCAAAGCCTCAGTTTGCATCAAACAGTAACAATAAGGGTGAGGCACTTTGTTACCACAATACCACTGACCTACTGAAGCAGTTTGAAGCAGCAGACATTGACACATGTCCAATTGTTTTACAGGGTTACTAGTAAGTATAAAACATCACAGTTTGAATAAATAAATATATAACACAATAACAACTTTGAAACATTACCATTTTAATGTGCAGATAATTTATTACTAGCATGCAATTCCTATATATTTTAAGGAGCACTGTGTATGTTTCAGGGAAGACATGGCTACAATCTTTTTCTACTGTTTGTTTCGCTTAGAAAAAGTATGGTGTTTGTACGTGGGTAATGTTACACACGTCATTTGATTACTCCTGATTTCCATTTTCTCTTTTGCAATGGCGTTCTCTACCACCCTGTCAATGTTCATCACCATTCAGAGGCACTACAGTCTCTGGCATCTCTCTCTCTACTGGCCGCTGATAGTGGCTGCTGGTGGATTTGCTCCTGCTGTTTTCAAAGGCGGGTCGAACAACCTTAGTCCTGACCAGACAACTGCAAACCAGGCCAAAGAAAGCACGGCGCATCTCCCTACTGGCCAGCGTATAGATGACTGGGTTCATGGCGGAATTGAGCACGGCTAGGGTGAGAAACCAATCGGCCTTGAAGAGAACCAAGCACTGTTTGCGTTTGCATGCCAAGTCGATCAGCAGCAGGACAAATATGGGTGTCCAGCAGGCGATGAAGACGCCCACGACGATGGTGACCGTCCGGAGCAGGGCTATGGATCGCTCTGAATTACTATGTTTGGTGACCTTGCGGCTGCTGGACTTTACCAGTGTATAAATACGGGTGTACAGTATGGAGATGGCAAGCAGCAGACCAATGAAAATGGTGATACAGAAGGCTACATACTTCTTAGTATAAAGAGGTAAGACAGTGGAACAGTCAGGCAGATCGTCCAGGCAGTTCCAGCCCAGGATTGGCAAAGCTCCCAATAAAATTGCAATTAGCCAACAAGTGCCGATGAGTAAAAACACTCTGTATTTCTTGTTTGCATCATAAGGCCTCATTTTAATCATGGTCATGTGTCTCTCAATGGCAATCGCTAGTAAACTGAAGGTGGAGGCGGCTAGTGCCACAAACATGCTTCCTTCACGAACAAACCAAGCCGATGGAGACAAAGTGAGAGTCCTCTCACCTGACATGAATAAGTTCACTGTATAGGCCACTCCAGCCAGCAGGTCACAGAGGGCCAGGTTCCCAATGAAGAAATACATGCGGTTGTGGAATTTGTGGTTTTTCCATATTGCTACCAGCACCATCAAGTTCTCTAGGACAATACAGGAGCATATGATTAGGAATACCACAGTTTTAGCATCAATAGTACCACTGCTGTTATCCTCGCGGTTGTCGAGTTTCCCCACGTAGCTGTAGTGACGATAGATCGTGTTGTTCATCTTTCACAGCTGTTCAATGTGTTTCCTGCAGGGGGCAGCCCAGGAATGGGAGGCCGCCGCTAATAGTAATTCACAGTCAGCTTCAGATGTCCTTAGAACACTACCCTGTTTCCTTTTCTCTCGAGGGTACTGAGATGTTGCAGAAAGTTCACTGGGGAAAAAAGAAAAGAAGAGTCAACACTCCGCTTTGGGTAACAGAAAGCCTACACATTTCTCAGCATTGGTGGTGGTAGTGGCGAGTTTCCCCCTCATCACTGTAAGCGCTTTGAGTATTGAGAAAGGCGCTATATAAATGCAAGGTATTATTATTATTATTATATAGCAGAATATGCTAAATGTTTAAATGCCATTTCTTATTCCATATATGGGCCATTCTACAAAGGTCATGCAAATTGCTGTCCCTCTCTGATAAAAGTAATAAATTGACCAATAAAATCTTTCAATGCTATATAATTCATTAGATCATGTTATGTTTTAAATAAATTGCAGTAATAATATTTACATTTATCCAAAATCAACACTTATACTCTTGGGAGTATAGATTCCTATTGGGAGATGGGTGTCCCCACTATCAACCCTTAAACTGGTGCATTAAAAAATAATACCCAAAATATTTTTGCCAATTATTTGACTTGTCTCATTCAATAAAGCATGTGATTTTTTATCAAATATAAGTTAAAATAATGCAATCTATTTTGTAATAAATTTTATAATTCAAAAAACCTATCAAAAAAATGCTGTCCCCAGTTTTTACGTCACAACCGAAACGTACACTGTTTGAGTCTGTGCAGTGAACCTGCTTGTAGCCACACACCCCTTTTTTTAACCAGGAAATTAGACAGCCTTCATATGAATCAAGGCCACATGGTGAGTAGCTAGGTTTTAACGTTTTGATATAATTGTCCTTCAAAGTATGAAAATTAGTCTGTGGTTTTTAGAGACGTCACACCCAAACACCCAAGTTTTCATATTAGAGAAAAAAAGTTGATTTCATAACTAGATTTGATTAAAAGGAAGGTGCATCTGCACAGAGAAGTGGTTGCTAACCATGTGCTTGCTAAATCTTTTGTTTTGTGGCCGAAATGATTGGTGACACTTGTCCGTAAATTCTTATTAAAGACAATAAATAGTGAGACAATCAATGCACATGTACAAACCTCAATTCCAAAAAAGTTGGGACAGGGAAATGTAAATAAAAACAGAAAGCAATGATTTGCGAGTCCTTTTTGTATTCAATTGAAAACAGTAAAAGACAAGACATTTCATGTTTTAACTAATCTTTATTCTACATTTCATTCTCTATTCAGCTCATTCTACATTTGATGCCTGCAACACCTCCCAAAAAATTTGGGACAGGGGCATGTTTACCTTTGTGTTACATCACCTGTCCTTTTAACAACAACATTTGGGCTTCATAATGCGCCACACGTTTTCAATGGGAGACAGGTCTGGACTGCAGGCAGGCCAGTCTAGTACCCGCACTCTCTGACGACGAAGCCATGCTGTTGTAACACGTGCAGAATGTGGCTTGGCATTGTCTTGCTGAAATAAGCAGGGATGTCCCTGAAAAAGCGATTGTCTAGATCGCAGCAAATGTTGCTCCAAAATGCATATGTACCCTTCAGCGTTAATGGTGCTTTCACAGATGTGCAAGTTACCCATGCCATGGGCACTAACACACCCCCATACCATAACAGACACTGGCTTTTGAACATTGTGTTGGTAACAATCGAGATGGTCCTTTTCCTCTTTGGCCGGGAAAACACGATGTCCATTATTTCCAAAAACAATTTGAAAGGTGGACTCGTCAGACCACAGCACACGTTTCCACTTTGCGTCAGTCCATCTCAGATGAGCCCAGAGAAGTCGGCGGCGTTTCTGGATGTTGTTGATATATGGCTTACGCTTTGGGTAGTAGAGTCTTAACTTGCATTTGTAGATGCAGCGACAAATTGTGTTTACTGACAATGGTTTTCTGAAGTATTCCCGAGCCCATGTGGTTATATTCATTACAGAAGCATGCCGTTTTTAATGTAGTGCTGTCTGAAGGATCGAAGGTCACGGGCATTCAATATTGGTTTATGGCCTTGCCCGTTTTCTCCAGATTCTCTGAATCTTTTACTAATATTATGGACTGCAGATGGTGAAATCCCTAAATTCCTTGCAATCCTGTGTTGAGAAACGTTGTTCTTAAACTGTTGGACTATTCACTCATGCAGTTTTTCACAAAGTGGCGAACCCATCCTTGCTCGTAAATGCCAGAGCCTTCGTGGATGCTCCTTTTATACCCAGTCATGATAGCATGACCTGTCACCTATTCACCTATTTACCTGTGGAATGTTCCAAACAGGTGTTTTTTGAACATTCCACAACCTTCCCAGTCTTTTTTATACCCCTGTCCCAACTTTTTTGGAACGTGTTGCAGGCATCAAATTCGGAATTAGCGTATATTTACAAAAAAATCAATGACGTTGCTAAGGTAAAACATTGAATATCTTTTAAATATCATTTTCATTTAAATATATAGACAAGATAATTTACAAATCACTGCTTTCTGCTTTTATTTGCATTTTACGTACTGTCTCAACTTTGGAATTCAGGTTTCAGTAAGAGATGTCACAACCGCAACAATGTGGTCACAACCGAAACACCTGCTGTTTTGTTAAAATTTTGAATAATATGAATAATCAATCAAATATCCAAGATATTGTGCTGGTGAGGGTATATATAATCTCATAAATAAGAATCTATCAAATTCATGTGATCAAATCTGTCCATTTTATAGAGAACATTTGTATTTCACTAAATTTAATTAATCCAATGTTTTATTTGATTTAAAAATTCAGGGTAATTGATTCAAATTCAACAGCAGTCAAGATCAAAAATGTAATTTTCAAAGGGGTGAATTAAACATCAATTGGGTATGTAATTTTATTTCAAAAGCAGGTTTTACACCATGTTTCGGTTGTGACATATTTAGGAGCAGTCAGTAAATTCATCCTTATTCTGAAAAAAATACATGTGATTGCACTGTACATCAAGTATATTTATGTATCTCAGATAAAGTGTAACACATATATTATAAAAGAATTTTGCAAAAATAATACAAATTTACACTTTTCTCCAACCCTCAATTTGCACGACTTCTGTAGAATGGCCCATATATCCAGCCAAAAGCAGAGCATTGTTTGTATTTTGCGTTACTTTTTTATTATTATTATTATTATTTTATTGTCGTTACTTTTGGTGATTACTAACAATAAAAATGCAGTATCATTCATACTTTTAAACGTATATTAAGCACCACCAAAATTGAAATATAGGCTACAACATAAAATGTAAACTATCATTGCGGAGTGCATGATTTTAGAAACCACATTAATAGTTAACTGTTAATACTATTATACATGTAGCCTATGTTACGTTAAAATAAATAAATTAAATGTACGACCTGTTTGTAAACTTTTAGGCGACAACATCATTAGAAATTTCAAAATGTGTGATTGCTTGACGGAAAAAGTGATTCCGAGCTCTAATTTAGTAATTGTACTAATGTACTCATTTTAATCAGTCTTTCCCATTCCTGAGCAATATTATTATGCAATCGTATTGTGCTTTGAACATGCGTCAAGCTTTGGTTGTGAAAAAATCGAGGCTGAATTAGCTTCATGAAATATTCTAGGCTACTGAGTTCATGAGCCAACGAAAATCCCACCAGGCTGATTAACAAATTAACTTACCATGTCGGTTTCACGTTATTATAAAGGTTGTTTTCGCCTTCATCCATTGAAGTTCCTGCAACACGTCCCGTGAGCGAATGTCGCGAGTAGCCTAAATCGTTGTTTCCTTTAACTTTTCTGGAAGACCGTATGGGTCTACGTGCACCGTGGGCATCATTGTCTGCATCTGTTTCCTCTTACATCCAAGACATAACCTCTAACTTTCAGAAATAATAATCGCCGCCCATTTCCTTCCTCGTGGACAGTTACACACGCCTTACTCTGACCTCAAGACAGAGGGGGGCGTTATCATTCTGGTCCTGAGAAAGACCTAGCGTGTTTGTTTGTGTGTGTATGAGTGAGAGAGGTAGCGAGAGAGAGTGGAACAAAACAGCCGCTGCGAGTGCTGTCCGGAGTAGAAATGAGCTTTTGGCTACTAGTGAAAAAAATTACTGAGGTGAGGTTTGATACCTGGAGCTCAGCACCTACAGTGCCCTGCACTATTATTGGCACTGGTAAAGATGAGTAAAAAGGGTTATAAAAAATGTAACTGTAACTGTTTGGTGAATTAGCTTAATCTCACACTGAAAAAATGAGAAAAATCCGACCTTTAATTGGAGTAAATTTATTATGAGAAAAAAAAATCCCTCATCAAGAAATAATTATTTTTATCGAAACCACATGTGCCACAATTATTGGCACCCCTGCATTTATATATAGAATAAATTAATCAGTTTTAATATTTGGTTGCATATCCTTTGCAAGCCATGACTTCCTGATGCCTGTGACCCAACAACATCAAAAGACTCTTGGGGCCCTATCTTGGCGATCTTGGCGCTTAGTATAAGCGCATGGCGCTAAGTCCATTTAGGGCGTGTCCAAGTCCACTTTTGCTATTTTAACGGCGTGTTTTTTTTGGCGCTAAGCACGGCGCATGGCGCAACTGGGCTGAACCTAGTCGCTTCATTAATTATAGGTGTGTCTTGGGCGTGACATTCAATAAACCAATCAAAATGTCATATCCCATTCCCTTTAAAAGCCTGCTTTTCCACCTTGGCGGATTGCTTATGATGGCGAAACAGACATGCTCGTGCGTGTTTAGTGTGATCAAGGAATAGGCTAAATGGAGTATGATCAATATTATTCGGACTAACCATTAAAAGGACCTGCAACAGCTGAGAATAAGCTATCAATGGCTTCAGTCTCACCTTAGAAAACGCCAAATTAGCCTGCTTGTTCAGCGAATTTCGTTTGATTATGCAATGAAAGTGTCAAACATCAATTCCAAGAGGCTGTTCTCATGGAATTCTCGAAGTTCAAGCTTCATCCAAAGTTCATTAGGCTACCTGCATAGTAGGCTAATATTGATTAATAACATACATACCGTTATTTTGCCTTAATGATGACACTAAATAGCCTACAATAAAGCTGTCAGGTTAGCAACCCATAAGTTCACGCATATTTCCCCTTGTTTAATAATGTCCTGTTTATGGAAATGTGACCAACCTGTTTTACTCGTAGCGTAACTGTTACGTATCTGTTACGGGACGAACCCAAGTGCAACGACCAGGAGACAGATTTCACAAAGGGGTGTTTTTAATAAATTAAGTGTTGGGGTAGTCCCAACACTGTACAGGAAAGGCAAAACACAGAATGTACAGAGGTCTTGCGCCTGGAAGCCCGGGGCGGGCTGCTCCAAGCCGGAGCTGGACTGGAGGATCTGGAACGGACTGTTCCAAACCGGAACTGGACTGGACTGGAACTGGACCGGGTGGTCCACACGGGAATCTGGCTCAGGAACGGAATGTTCCGAACCGGAACTGGACTGGACTGGAACTGGACCGGGAGGTCCACACGGGAATCGGGTACTGGAACGGAATGTTCCAAACCGGAACTGGACTGGACTGGAACTGGACCGGGAGGTCCACACGGGAATCGGGTTCTGGAACGGAATGTTCCAAACCGGAACTGGACTGGACTGAACGGGAGGTCCACACAGGAATCCGTGGATGAAACGGAATGTTCCAAACCGGAACTGGACCTTGAGCGAGTAGTTTGTACAACTCACGCCTGGACTGGACTGGAACTGGCAGGGGAGCGACTCACTACGGCAGGGCAGGAACTGGACCGGACTGACTGCACCGGTACAGAGAAACAAAACAACAGATGGGGGGTTAGTGCAAGGGAAGGCACGGGAAAGACCGGGAGGTTCTCACGGAGGTGCCGGGTTTGGAAGTCAGGTGGTTGATGTAGCACGGCAGGACAGAGTGATGTGGCGCAGCTGCGGTAGGTCCGTAAGTAGCTGACTGTCTCCAGAGCTCCAGGAGCCGGCGCCGAAGAACTGGGTGGTCTCTTCGGTCGGACAGGAACAACTGGAGGGTAGCCAGGTAACGAATCACCCCGGAGCCTACACGCGCTGGAGGTGGAGGTACCGCAACACACACAACGAACACGGGGAACACGAACACTGCCACGGGAGAATGGGTGCAGGGTTAGATGGAGGAGAAGGGAAACAGGTTAGCTACACAATAATGACAGGAAATTGTGCGGGAGGAAAACTACCAATCCGTAGTTTTGCGAAGAACTAAAGCTGCACGGGAAACACATTCCACAACTAAGCGAATAGTTCACGCAGAGAGACCAGATAACGAGTCGAGCACTAACACCAAGTGACGATAGTTAACGAACTGGCGCCGACTGGCAGCCAGCCGAAAGACTATATAGTGAGCTAACTGACAGGACTAAATACGGTACAGGTGTGAACATAAACCGGGAGTGATTGCAAGACACCAGGTGAGGCAATGCATGCAACGAGGGGGAGGGAGTGAAAGGCGGAAGTAAGACAAAACAACCAGACGAACAAGACAGGGAAGGACACGCCTAGTCCGCGGCAGCGGGGAAAACACGGACAAAGGGATCCAACATGACACGGAGGGAAAACAGGAAAACACGGAAAACGGACAGGAAGGGAGCGGAACATTACAGTACCCCCCCCTCAACGTACGCCACCTGGCGTACCTGGCGGCCTGGTCTTGGATGGGAAGCGACTGTGGAAATCCTGGATCAGTGATTGATCCAGGATGAGACCCCTGTGGAGCCATGACCGCTCCTCAGGACCATACCCCTCCCAGTCCACGAGGTATTGGAAACCCCGACCCTTACGGCGGATGTCGATGATGCGGTCCACCGTGTAGGCCGGGGCGTTGTTGATGACCCGGACAGGTGGAGGAGGGAGGGTAGGGGCACTGAGGGGGCTGGAGGCGACAGGCTTAATTTGGGAAACATGAAAAACGGGGTAAACTTTGAGGGAGGCAGGGAGGGAGAGTTTGACGGAAACTGGGTTAACAAGACATACAACAGGGAAGGGACCAATGAACCGGGGCCGAAGTTTTTTAGAGGAGGAGGGAAGGGAAATGTTGGACGTGGACAACCAGACCTGCTGACCGGCCCTGTACTTGGGGGCTGCGGTCCTGTGCAGGTCCGCCAGACGCTGTGACCGGGAATTGGAACGTAGGAGTGCGGTGCGTGCAAGCCTCCAAATGCGCTTGCATTTGAGGATGTGGGCCTTGACAGAGGGGACTGCTACCTCGGCCTCCTGGACCGACAGGAGAGGGGGTTGGTACCCTAACGAGCACTCGAAAGGGGATAACCCGGTGGAGGTACTCTTAAGGGAGTTGTGAGAGTACTCCACCCAGGGGAGGAAACGGCTCCAGGAGGCGGGATTGCGAGCCGTGACGCACCGCAGGGCGGCCCCCAGGTCCTGGTTCGCCCTCTCTGCCTGGCCGTTCGACTGGGGATGGAAGCCAGACGACAGACTGGCCGAGGCCCCCAGGGCTACACAGAACGCCTTCCAGACCTGGGAGGAGAATTGGGGCCCACGATCCGACACAATATCGGATGGGATCCCGTGCAGCCTGACCACATGTACCACCAGGAGCTCCGCCGTTTCGAGGGCGGACGGGAGCTTGGGGAGGGGAATGAAGTGAACCGCCTTGGAGAACCGATCCACAATTGTCAGAATGACAGAGTTGCCTTCTGACAACGGCAGACCGGTTACAAAATCCACCCCAATGTGGCTCCAAGGACGGCCCGGGACAGGGAGGGGAAGGAGACGACCAGAGGGAGGCTGGTGGGAAGCCTTGCTCCTGGCGCATACTGAGCAGGCCAGGACAAAAGCACGGGTATCCTCCTTGAGGGTGGGCCACCAAAAGCTCCTCCTGACGAGGGTGGTCGTTCTGGCAACACCTGGGTGACACGCCAGGCAGGAGGCGTGAACCCACTCAAGGACCTGGGAGCAGACGGAGTCGGGAACAAACAGGGAGGGGTTAGGGTTATTACGGGGGTCAGGGTGGGAAGTCTGGGCGGACCTCACGATCTCCTCAATCCTCCAGGAGACCGCAGCCACCATACAGGACGCTGGAAGAATGGGTTCGGGGTCAGCAGGACTGGAGGGAAGGGAAAACACACGGGATAAGGCATCCGCCTTAATATTGCGGGAACCGGGGCGATAGGATAACGAAAAATTGAACCGGGCAAAGAAAAGTGACCACCTAGCCTGTCTAGCATTCAGCCTCTTAGCAGACCTTAAATAAATTAAATTTTGGTGGTCAGTTAAAACAACAAAGGGGGTACCTGCCCCCTCCAGCCAGTGGCGCCACTCCTCAAGAGCCAGCTTAATGGCAAGAAGCTCCCGATCCCCGACATCATAATTTCGCTCAGCGGAGGACAGCCTCCGGGAGAAAAAGGCACAGGGATGGAGTTTGTTGTCCAAGGCGGCACGTTGGGACAGAATGGCCCCCACGCCGGTGTCGGAGGCATCCACCTCAATCGTAAATTGGCGGGAGGGATCAGGGTGGCAAAGAATAGGGGCTGAGGAAAACCGTGTTTTGAGCTGTTCAAAAGCACGTTGGGCTTCGGAGTTCCAACAGAAAGAAAAAGCAGTGGAGGTAAGTTTGGTAAGGGGGGCAGCAATGACACTGTAATTACGGATAAAACGACGATAGAAATTAGCAAAACCAAGGAATTGTTGTAGGTGCTTACGAGAGGTGGGTTGGGGCCATTCCGTCACCGCCTTGACTTTGACCGGATCCGCCCGGATACTGCCCTCCTCAATAATGAAGCCGAGGAACGGGACTGAAGAGACGTGGAAGGAGCACTTCTCCGCCTTGACGAAGAGCTGGTTCTCGAGGAGCCGCTGGAGAACCTCCCGGACATGGAGAATGTGCTCCTGAGGGGACTTAGAAAAAATCAAAATGTCGTCAATGTAAACAAAAACAGTCTTACCCAATAGGTCTCGCAGTACGTCATTCACCATGCCCTGGAAGACTGCCGGGGCGTTAGTAAGGCCGAAAGGGACCACCAGGTACTCATAGTGGCCCAACGGGGTATTGAAGGCAGTCTTCCACTCATCCCCCTCCCGTATGCGCACCAAGTGGTACGCATTACGGAGGTCGAGCTTGGTAAAAATGACGGCCTGCGAGAGGGGTTCAAAAGCAGTGTTAATGAGGGGGAGAGGATATTTGTTGCGGATGGTGATGGAATTGAGTCCCTGGTAGTCGATGCAGGGCCGTAGTGAGCCGTCCTTTTTCCCTACAAAAAAGAACCCAGCACCAACCGGAGAAGAGGAGGGACGGATGATGCCCGAGGCGAGGGACTCATGGATATACTCCTCCATGGCGAGTTTCTCTGGTCCCGACAGACTGTAGAGACGGCCGGACGGAAGTTTGGCTCCCGCCAGCAGATCAATACAACAATCGTAAGGGCGGTGAGGAGGTAGGGACAGAGCACGTGATTTCGAAAAGGTGCGACCGAGGTCGTGATATTGCTTGGGAACGGTGGACATATCGGGTTCGGGTAGGTTGGTGCTGGGATTCTTGGACCCCGGAGGGGGAAGCGCGGAGCGGAGACAGCTAGCCAGGCAGTGGCCACTCCACGCCAGGATGCGTCCGCCCTGCCAGTCGATGTGCGGGTTATGGAGACGGAGCCAGGTCTGCCCTAAAACTATGGCTGATTGTTTAGAATTAATGAGGAGGAGTTGAATGCTCTCCCGATGATTGCCGGAAAGGACGAGCTGTAAGGGAACGGTGGAGTGGGTCACTAACCCCAGACTCCGACCGTCTAAAGCGAAGGCAGTAATGGGAGATGGTAGAAGCTCCGTGGGGATGCCGGCCCTCTGGGCGAAGGTGGTGTCCATGAAGTTGGCGTCGGCTCCAGAGTCGATGAGGGCCGACGAGACTAAGGACTTGTCCTTCCACAGGAGAGTGGCCTTGAAAACCAGGCGATTCTGGGCTGCATGGCAGGGTATGATAGGGCTCGTCAGTACGCCCAGTTTAACTGGCGAGCCTATTCTTTTGGGCGGATGGGACATGAGGCGATCTGGTGGCCAGGTTTGCCACAATAGAAGCAAGACCTGGATCGCTGACGACGTTGGCGCTCTGCAGAGTTGACCGCAACTCTGCCCAGTTGCATGGGCTCCTCTTCGGAGACCCCAGACGCCGCCCTGGATCCAGAAGCAGAAGGGTGAGAGCGTATGTGAGGAAGGTGACCGGGATTCCCCCCACGCTCACGGGCCCGGATACGAAGACGGTTGTCGACTGCTATGGCCAGGCTAATCAGGCTATTGAGGGAGGTGGATTCCTCACGGGTGGCTAGTTGGTCTTTAAGCTCCTCGCTGAGTGCCTGGCGGAAAGCCCCCTGAAGGGCGGTGTCGTTCCATCCGGACTCCGCGGCGAGGGTACGAAATTGGATGGCCATCTCTGCGACGCTACGACTCCCTTGACGGACCTGAAGTAGGCGCTGAGTTGCATCTCGCCCACAGGTAGGGTGGTCAAACACGCGCCGCATCTCGGCGGTGAAGGCAGCGAAGTTGTTGCAGAGCGCGGCTTGGCTATCCCAGATGGATGTAGCCCACTCCAGGGCACCTCCTCCCAGGCTGCTCATAATGAACGCGATCTTACATGGGTCGGAGGCGAAGGAGGAGGGCTGCATCCGGAAGACAATGTCGCATTTCATAAGAAATTCGCGACATTTCCCCAATTCCCCGCGGAATAACTCAGGATGTTGTACGCGAGGCTCACGAAATGAAGTGGACACAGGAGGGTCCGCCGGAGGATCCGGTGCGGGCGGTGTAGAGCCCAATGGAATACGCGGAAGCGGCTGGTGAAGAGACAGCTGCGTCACTTGTTCCGTGATGCCCCTCAGTACTTCCAACACGTCGTCCAAACGACGGCCCTGTTGGTCGCTGACCGCAGTTTGGCAGGAGAAGGCGTGCCGAATCTGCTCCAGGTCGGCTGGGTCCATGTTTTTGGCCAGTTCGTTCTGTTACGTATCTGTTACGGGACGAACCCAAGTGCAACGACCAGGAGACAGATTTCACAAAGGGGTGTTTTTAATAAATTAAGTGTTGGGGTAGTCCCAACACTGTACAGGAAAGGCAAAACACAGAATGTACAGAGGTCTTGCGCCTGGAAGCCCGGGGCGGGCTGCTCCAAGCCGGAGCTGGACTGGAGGATCTGGAACGGACTGTTCCAAACCGGAACTGGACTGGACTGGAACTGGACCGGGTGGTCCACACGGGAATCTGGCTCAGGAACGGAATGTTCCGAACCGGAACTGGACTGGACTGGAACTGGACCGGGAGGTCCACACGGGAATCGGGTACTGGAACGGAATGTTCCAAACCGGAACTGGACTGGACTGGAACTGGACCGGGAGGTCCACACGGGAATCGGGTTCTGGAACGGAATGTTCCAAACCGGAACTGGACTGGACTGAACGGGAGGTCCACACAGGAATCCGTGGATGAAACGGAATGTTCCAAACCGGAACTGGACCTTGAGCGAGTAGTTTGTACAACTCACGCCTGGACTGGACTGGAACTGGCAGGGGAGCGACTCACTACGGCAGGGCAGGAACTGGACCGGACTGACTGCACCGGTACAGAGAAACAAAACAACAGATGGGGGGTTAGTGCAAGGGAAGGCACGGGAAAGACCGGGAGGTTCTCACGGAGGTGCCGGGTTTGGAAGTCAGGTGGTTGATGTAGCACGGCAGGACAGAGTGATGTGGCGCAGCTGCGGTAGGTCCGTAAGTAGCTGACTGTCTCCAGAGCTCCAGGAGCCGGCGCCGAAGAACTGGGTGGTCTCTTCGGTCGGACAGGAACAACTGGAGGGTAGCCAGGTAACGAATCACCCCGGAGCCTACACGCGCTGGAGGTGGAGGTACCGCAACACACACAACGAACACGGGGAACACGAACACTGCCACGGGAGAATGGGTGCAGGGTTAGATGGAGGAGAAGGGAAACAGGTTAGCTACACAATAATGACAGGAAATTGTGCGGGAGGAAAACTACCAATCCGTAGTTTTGCGAAGAACTAAAGCTGCACGGGAAACACATTCCACAACTAAGCGAATAGTTCACGCAGAGAGACCAGATAACGAGTCGAGCACTAACACCAAGTGACGATAGTTAACGAACTGGCGCCGACTGGCAGCCAGCCGAAAGACTATATAGTGAGCTAACTGACAGGACTAAATACGGTACAGGTGTGAACATAAACCGGGAGTGATTGCAAGACACCAGGTGAGGCAATGCATGCAACGAGGGGGAGGGAGTGAAAGGCGGAAGTAAGACAAAACAACCAGACGAACAAGACAGGGAAGGACACGCCTAGTCCGCGGCAGCGGGGAAAACACGGACAAAGGGATCCAACATGACACGGAGGGAAAACAGGAAAACACGGAAAACGGACAGGAAGGGAGCGGAACATTACAGTAACCCTTTAAAACAATCCACTTTCCCAGGAAGACCGTTAAACGTGCAGAGAATGGCATTAAAATTAATTGTGTAACGTGCTGCAAATATGTTTTAGTTTCTAATTAGACGCTTAGTTCTCTTTAAAATCGTTTTGTTCAGTTAAGGAATAACGGGTGAAATCAGCTGGGTTTTAAACGGCGAGAGTATGGAAACCTGGTCACTGTCATTTAAAAAAATATGAAGGACGAAGAATAGCTAATGTTACAATTTAGTTAACATGGTGACATCTCCGTTTTTTAACCATAGGCTATCGAAAAAAACCTTATGCACAGCGAATTCGCTGTAGCCTAGGCTATTTGAAAAACAATAAATGCAATATTCACTGGACAAGGTTTTGAACTTTTTTCAGTCACAAACCATTCTATTTACTTACAGGCTGTATTCATAGATAAACAGAGCTGTATTGTAATGACATCTGAAGCGCATTTTCAGAACTTAAATGTCCGTCTATTGCCGTGCGCGGGTTTTCCATTGAATGACAATTCACGCATTAGGTGCAAAGACAATTCGCGCATTAGGTTTGATAGCTATAGGTGTTATCAGCTCCTTTTTAATGGATAGCCATTGTCCCGTACCATCGCACATCGCCTGGATGTTGATGGAGTGGGCTGAGAGCAATGTAATGTGGCATTGTTTCCCTTCGCTGAGGGAGGTATGTGGACCTATGGAACCTTTTATTATTATGCATTTTTGATATAGCCTACACAATAATAATATTTCACATTGTGATCTAGATATTTTAGTCATGCCTGTGCACGCCCCTGTGTGTAACAGACAGGAGGGTATGCGCGTTGTGCACACGCCTATGTAGACGCACTTATATGCGCCGTTAAAATAGCATGTAAACAACTGCGACATGACTTTAGACCAGGTTTGTGGTGGTTCTAGCGCAAGCGCTTTCTGCTGGCTCAAGATAGCAATACGCCAAAAAGAATCCTGGCCACTCCTCATCTTAAGACCAACACGCCCAGTTCACTAATGATGGCGCAAGAGTTACGCCGTCAAACATGCTAGTTTGACGGCGTAAGCGTTAGCCGTTATTATGGACCTAGCGCCGGGTGTAAGATAGCAAAGACACTTGCGTTTGCGTTAGCGCCGCTTTGCGCCGGGTGTAAGATAGGGCCCTTGTTATCTTATTTTCTGGTACTCTTACAAGCGATACTATAACGTCTCTGCATTTGAATGGATCTATATGGGAATTGGGGGGTGGGTCTAGATTTAGCTGTAAATTACACTGGAACAGTATGAAACACATGGTTGGCTAAATGGCTCTAAGTCATCAAGGGTCTGACGTATTAAGCAAGCCTTAAACCATCCCTCTGCTGCCAGAAATGCAGTGGATATGGATGGATAACTTCAAGGGTTTCTTCTCCTGACTTATTTTTCCATAGAGTTCAATAGGAAAATTTGTGATTCATCCATATCTACTGCATATCTGGTAGCAGAGTGATGGTTTGAGGCTTGTTTGATACCTCAGACCCTTGATGACTTACAGCCATTGTACCAACCATGTATTCCATACTGCTCCAGTGTAATTTACAGCTAAATCTAGTCCCACCCCCCAATTCCCATAGAGATCCATTCAAATGCAGAGACATTATAGTATTGCTTGTAAGAGTACCAGAAAATAAGATATCAAGAGTCTTTTGATGTTGTTGGGTCACAGACATCAGGAAGTCATGGCATGCAAAGGATATGTGACCAAATATTAAAAATTACTTTATTCTATATATACTTAAAAGCAGGGGTGCCAATAATTGTGGCACTGGGGATTTGTTAAGAATAATTATTTATTGATGAGGGATTTTTTTTCTCATAATAAATTTACTTCAATTAAAGGTTGGATTTTTCTCATTTTTTCAGTGTGAGATTAAGCTAAAACGGTGAATTCTTTATAACCCTTTTTACTCATCTTTACCAGGGGTGCCAATAATAGTGGAGGGCACTGTATATTATTACCTTTTCGCACCCAAATTTCAAAAGGGGGCGGGGTCTCGCTAAACCAGCGTGCTTTGTTACCCTTTAAGCAGATACATGTTGTGTGTGTGTTTGCGTTTTGCCTGCATGCCCACACACTTGCACTCGTATATTGGGTATGAATGTGTTTCTTCTCTGCGTATATACCTGTTAATTTCCCCAGTTATGTTGACCACATTTGCTACAAAGGAGGTGACAAAGTATTTTTATGGCCAACAACAGTTTTATGTTGGGAATACAATAAGGATGTGAGTACCTCCAAGTCTCAGATCTGTGGATTCTGAGAGGGTGCTGTGACAGAGATTGGACTGTACTGGCGTGTTGTGTTCTACTGCATAGTACACTGGACTGAACTTCTGCAGCAAGTGTACCAAGTGTATTGAACTTCTACAGTACCCAAACATCAGTGTCATGGTAGACATGGAGAATGAGCCAGTTCACACCATTTCCCAAGGGTGTGAATAATTTCAGAGGGCATTGTAAGTAACAACATACAGATTTCCTTTAAATTGTGTCAGAATGGGTCAGTCTGTGTGTTAAATGTATTGCAGAGAAAGTTTACAGCAGATCAGAAAGGGGGAGCCAGGAAGCGGCCCGAGACATCCAGCAAACCAGTGCTGAAAAAACGCAGTACAGAAACACATACTGTATAACTGAGCCTTAAAATAGCCTTCAGGCCTTTCCTTTACTTTGTGGCAAAGGCGTGTAGCTTTGGCTGGGACCTGTCGTGGTTCTGGCAAATTTAATGCAGGCGTGTGTGTGTGTGTGTGTGTGTGTGTGTGTGTGTGTGTGAGAGAGAGAGAGAGAGAGAGAGAGAGAGAGAGAGAGAGAGAGAGAGAGAGAGAGAGAGAGAGAGAATATAAGAATATACTTTTCTTGGACTGTTTACATTACATGCATTATTATAATTTTGTGGTTCAATAAAAAAAGTGTGCAAGCTGTATTTTTATACAATGGCTTGCATAACAAAACAAATTCTGAGCATAAAATATAGCTAATTATCTGCAGTATTTATAAAGCCTTCTTTGCTTTATCAAGGGTGTAAATAAGTTTAGAGAACCTTGTTTAGGATTTACTGTAAGGGATGCCAGAGAAATGATGTAGTCTGGCATAAGTCAGGGAATTTCTTGAAAATCTGTAATCACAGTAATATCCCTAATTCATCACAAAGCTCCTATAATAATAATGGGATGAGTCAAAATGTCCTTAGGAATTGGGGAACTTGCAGAGCAAGCTTAAACACAGTTGAAGGACATTGTGGAATGTTGTAACACCATAATAATTGTGGGTCTGACTCACAAGCTAATTTCATGTTGTAAGTTTTGGAAATGCTTATTGTTTTGCTCTCGGTTAATAGTGTTAAATTGTTGCAACTTCTGAAATCGCACATCAGTAGAGTAAAGCTAGATCTGCACAGTCTAGTTCTCTGAAGACTATTTCTGAACCAAAACCACCAAACTGTAGCCTTTCATGAAAGTATGTTCAACTAATTTCTCCAGAGGAGCTCACTTGCAGCTGTGAATACTATCTATTGCTGTGATCACAGATCTCCACATTTTCCAGGCAGACTTCACAGTCTACCCACTAACAATGACTATAGACTGTGCATGACGTGAATCCCACTGAAATTACATCCCCCACTGTGACATCCCTGCAAATTTGTTCAGCGGGGTGAGTTATGCCCTAGTGACTGAGATTATATATTATTCTTGGTGTCCCATGGCAAACCTTCCATTTGACTAAGGGATTTTGGGGGTGAGCAGTGGCTACAAATATACAATTATGAAGAAGCATTGCCTTTAATTTAGCTCTCTCTTTTAAAATGGAACTCTATGAATTTTGCCTGCAAATATGTGCCAGACTGGTCTTTACTGGTGGCCTTGTGGCTGTAGCTGTCTCTGGAGGCTGCAGTCCCCACTGTGTGTATTTTTCTCTGGGTGGGCGATGTTTACTGGTAGTATGAGAAGGTCAGTTTCATGAAGAAGAACCGAGCAAATAGAAACTTGCTCTTTTTGGCAACAAATAAAGTTTTGGTTTTCATTCAGTACAGACTGAAGTGGTCTTGTTAGGTTTAAGGCTTTCCATACACTTCATGTGTTTTTTTTTGGTGTTTTCTTTTCCTTTACAGGATATAGTTTTTCATGTACTGTGGGATGTGCATGACATATAATGTTTCAATATTGAAGGATGGTCGCTAAATAAAGTAAGGAATAAATCATAGGCTATTTTATGAAAGCAAAATGTAAAAAGTGCACTCAAATAATGTTATGGAACAAAAGCACTTTTTGAAATATGCTTTCTGGTTAGAAATGGTAGGTTACATTTCACCTCCAATGACTTTTCACATAGTAACAGGGTGAACAAAGAAATGGCCTTCTTGTGGCATAGGCCAAGTATCTATGTGAATCCTTAATTTTGACACCTGTTCAGCATCTTTTTAGACTATATTGGCTATAGTAGAAACACATCCTTGTCCAGTAGAAAAAACTCTCCTGCAGCAACAAATATTTACAAGATTACAGTCGTCTAATATTTTCTTTATATATCATTCTTTTAGAGGTTTTAACACTGTTTATAGTTCTAATGAAATGCCCCCCTTTTAAAGAAAGCCCCCCATAATTTAATCAGCTGTTGTTCACTGTACTTCGGTGAACATTGTAGTCTACTGACCCATGCCTATTTCCAAAGTGTAGTATCTCTAATACTGCAGGTTATACTACAGGTTATACTGTATAACTAGTAAACACACCAATAAAAGCATAGCAGCAGCTGATTTTTTTCTTCAGTAGAATAGGTACAGACGTGGAGTCATTACAAATATGTAATTATTTCAAAGACAAGCTATAAAATGCCACCAGGTGTCATCTTTGCTACAATGATTGGGCCCGTAAATTAAACTAAGCAACTGAGGTGTTCTGATCAACTGTCACCATCCAAAAAAGAGGCAGAGATTTCCTTATTTGCGTCTTTGTCTTGTAGAGACCAATACTTGTATCCAGGAAATATCAAGCACATATCCTGGTCAAACCTCCAAACTTCGAATTTCCACAGATGACCCTTGTACAGTAATTCCATTTGTTCTGGACAATGTCCAGTTAGACAATCCAATATTTTACAGCTGCATTAATGTCTCTTAGAGTGCAATCTTGTTGACTCGTCACATAATGCAAATGTTTAACAGTCCTCCATTAATCTCACATTGGATGTCTTAAGCTCCTCCATTAGGTTCTTTCAGTCAAGGTTGTTTGTTCTTTCAGTCAAGTGTTCCTGGAATTTCTCCATTCAGTTAGCTCCGGTATCTGTTTTCTAGACTATTGCCATACTGGTTCTTCCTCGAAGGTTCAGGCACTTGTATTCTATTAGTCCAACAGCTGGGACAAGACATTAAAAACACATAAAATTTTACTCCAGCCAAATGGCAAAATGTAACTATCGATATTTGCTCATATAAAGGGTGTTTTGAAAGATTTTACAATTGTTTCTCTATCATCTCTGAAATTTAGAAATGTTCTATTCACCTCTTTTATCACATCATTTTTCAGTACTGTGATGTGTTAAGTGAGTCTGGGTGATGTGATTTGTTCTGTGAGTTAATTCTGTCATCACTAGCCTCTGTCCTCTTCCTCAAATTTTTGTCCTCAAAGCAAGACATATGAAATAATTATTTAGAGATCCCTGGGGCTGTCACTTGCAGCTCATATGTGATACGAAATGTGTGTTGCTTACCATCATGGACCATTGGCCTGGTGGGACCCATGAAAGCTTCATTCTGTGGGTCAGTTTAGTTGGCTCTCGTTTGGAGAACGGTGCTGTGAGAGTTGGCCGGCTTATTGGCAAGAGTATACTCGTCAAATTGTTCGTCCTTGCCCACCTTGGCTGTAGCTGTGGTGCATTTGTGTGCAGCTGTGCATTTGTCTCCAATTCAATGTTGATCCATTTGATTTTTTTACTACTTTAACAGCTTGTGTGAATGGGGATCCTGCATTGACAACATGTTATCTCCTTCCAGGCCTTTTTACTTTATCACTTCCTATGACACCAGTACTGACAATACATTTTTTTTTTTCTTTACTGAACATTTGCTAATGAAACTTAGATTTTAGTGTTGGAATAATTCTTTCTTTTGATTTTATGGGCCATTTTGAGTATGCACCTGCAAATGGAATTTGCAACTTCCATATATGGCAATTCATGGGCATGGATTTGTTACTTTTTTCAAAATAAGGTGCATGGGTCATTTACGATGAATCTGAATGTATGGACATACGCACGTGAATACGAACAAATCTGCCTTTCCACGTGGGTTGATGAATCCGGCGTAAATTTTTGGTATGAACCTGCTCCGTACGTAAATGTATGCACATATTTAGGAATGTTTCATGAATGAGGCCCGTTGTACGTACTGCAATAAGAACGTATCTCTAACTCAATTACATAGACGTCTGCACTAGGTAGCTTGTTCCTAGCAAACGAAGGAGGTGTGTTGATTAATGCATAAAAATTATGCTGATATGGACAGTCTGTAATATTTTGCTTAAATTGGCTTTACATGCCGTGTCTCACGTCTCACATCAATGTTTCAGTGCCAGTGGGCAACGTAATGGCATTTCAATCTACTTGTCATGAAAAATTATGAAATGCATCACCTTTTTTTGGAGTAAAGTACTCAATTGTAATCCCTCTCTAATTATATTGGAGGGTTATTTCAGATTATTTACTTTCAAATCTAGCTTCAAACAAATGTTAAAACGAAAATCATTTACTCTTTTGAAGTATTTGTAACTTATTATGAACAGAAAGTGAAGCTTGTTTCATCACATGAAAAGAGGTACACTGCACATTGAAGGCTAGGAAACTGTAAATTGTAGGCAAGGCTAAATCCTAATTATGATTATCAATATTCTGCATTTCAATCGATTGTGTTGTATTGTAGTGATCGATGGTTTTTACTAATAAAGACACCTTTTGTGAATGGATTAACTCGTATTTGTGAATTTTACCCTAATTTGGCTAATTAGCAGCTCAATGAGATCTCTAGCTGTTGAATGAGGTGTGCTTCATTAGGGTTTGGGTGAAAACCTACAGGATGGTAGATCTCCAGGAACAGGGTTGGGGACCACTGGCCTAAACAATAGGACTAAAACATGAATGATTAAGTATAGGACTATTTAATTTTCTGTTTTAGACATTGCCTTGTGAAACAAATGCATTATATATGATGTTCCACTGCAGTGATTGGAAATTGGCAGTACGGGTCACAAAGAACACAAAGGCAACTGTGCATTTGTAAAGGTTTCCAAAACTGGAATGGACCCAAATGCAGGACTCAGAGTCAGACTCAGGCAAAAACTCCAGCAGGAGTGAATTTATTAAAGGCAGGAGGTAACAGGACAAATGAACAGGCAGGGCACTGGTGATGGTCAGGATACGGGGTTGGCAAAACTAAGTAGGACAGGACTGGAGATGAGCTGCAGCAGTGGGTTGAATGCAGGATGGCAGGAACAGGGAAGCAGGCTGGACGAACAAACTGGAAACAAACTAGACAGGTTAGAACAAACAAACAACGGCCGAATAACATCTAACATAATAAACGGATGGAACGAACTGGCAACGAACATGACAAAGAAGGTGATATAAATAGGGAAGAAGCAGGTGAAGTGGGAGATTGTCGTGTCTTTTTTCTCTTAGAATCATTCTCTCAGAGACAGGAGCTTGCCATTTTTGAACGACTTTATTAGTGATTAACAAAGCCGGGTGAGTTCATGAAGTCACACCCTTTCAGCCTTATTCCACAGGTTTTATACAGTTAAAACATGTATAGGCCCTCCTATTGGTCCGATGGCCAATCGCCTGCTGCATACATTGAGACCTCCTTAATATATGCATTATTTCAGGTTTTCTAGCTTATTTACCAATCGTAAAAATGTCTATAGCATATTGATGTGCACATCTGGTTATCCTTAACTGGGTATCTTCTCAGTCCTACCCTTAACTGCTTACTTAAGGAATTCCCTTCTGTCACACAGATCAGTACATGATTTGTTCTCTCAGATTTATTACCAACTGCCCACCAAGACACTCCCTTGACCTTTAATTCCACAGGTCAGTTCATCCGGTGCCTGGCAGCACGCTCTCTCCTTCAGACACACATTCATATAAACCTGCTTATACACCAATTCCCTATATATATATATATATATATATACTCATTACAGAGTCCCACACTATTCTAACAGAAATTATCCTATAAGATCAGTAATGAGTGTGGGCGTGAGGAATGTAAGCGAGTGTAATGAGATAATGAAAGTGCGTGCGGAATGCGAGTGGAGAATGCGAGTGATTTGTTGAGGGACAATAGGGGAGACAAAGAGGAAACGAGCAGGGAAATCACGTCCAGCCTGCACGACACGAAAAGACAAACAAGGTAGAAAGAAAGACATGACATGGAACGAGAGGAGTGGGGAAACAAGGAGAACAAAAGGGAGGTGGAAAGGAAGGGAAACGGCGGACGTAACAGTATTGACTTCAAGAATACCCTGTCATAAACCACTCCGTACAACTGGCAATAAAACGGTGTTACCCATGCGCCACATGGCTTTTTCAGTCATCAGATCTGAACTCATTTGAACATGAAATTGAAGGAGAATCTGGAATGTCTGAGACAGCATTTTCAATCTCCGTCAACGCGCACGAGTTGATTGACTGTCCTGTGGAAGAATGGTGCCACATCCCTCCTGCCATGTTCCAGACACTGCTAGATTATATGCAATGGTGGCTATAATCTGTTCTGGTGGCAATTTGTATCACAGTGCCCTATTAAGTGACTTCATATTGCCGGTTAAAACCTTTTGGCCATGACCTGTAAGCTAAAACAACAAAAAAAACTAAAATTAAGAAATGTCACCACATTTGGTAGCCCATTGAACTGTACCACCATTGAACTGTAAATATTGTAAACCTCTGCCATTAAAACATCAGCACATATCCAGATTTTTGGACATAGCCAGCCTTACATATGCCAGCCACAAGCTATCCAGTGCCAGTTAACAGCCCTTCTGCAGCTTTTGCCTCATTCCCCAGTCTTTGTCACCATTATTTTGCTTAATAGAGAATCAACCAAGCGCAAATGTTTTTTATAAGGTTAAATAGCAATTGAGTGAGGTAGGGTTTATTATTTAACGCTTACCAAAATCTAAGGTACAGACTGTTAAATGAGAAGCTTTTTAAATATGTATGATGTCGGTGAACATAACAGCTGGCGATAAAGTTGTCAAACTGAAGAAAAGAAAAACCACAGGTGTCTAGGTGTTAAGGTACTGTAAGCATATCAGCCTTACATCCCCTACCCTTCTACAGTCATACGCCTTGTATGTATGCCTTGTATGCAAACTGAAATGGGTCCGTATGATCCGCCGGCATAGCTGCGTATCGTTTACAGACATCCTTTTACGTGCACTTACCAAGGGTAGATGATGATTCTATGGATTAGCTAGTGTGGATCAATTGAATCTGGATAGATCAGTCAGTGGTATAGCCAGTGCTGTTATTAACATGTTTTAATGAATGAATGTGCCGTATTGGCGACTTATTCACATTAGCCAAGACTGTCAAATAAACCAAATGACATGAAAGGCCAATATAGTACTACTATAGCAGAATGTACATAGACAAGGTCAAGAATAGGATAGTGAAAATTTGTTTGTAGCTACATTTCAAATTATGAATATGCACACCTTTATTAATTTTTTTATTAATTCTTTATTTATTTTTGAAATTTTATACCCCTATTTTTCTTTTTTCACCCAGTTTGATAGTCCTAATCATAATTTCAGGTCTTCCCCACTGCTGTAACATCCTTGATTTGGGTATTTTTTGACAGCCACCGTTTCTTGTCACTTATAGTCTGCCTGATGAGCTGCATAGTTAGTCAAATTGTTGACGCCATCTCTTCTACTCTTGGCTCCTGCACATCGTTGTTCCTGTCTGCTTGCCCGTACACACACGAGAGCTAAAGCAGCAGTTATAGCTCTCTGGCTGACCGACTGCCCTCGGCAGGACAAAGCCAACTTGTGAACTGACACAGCAGTCTGTGGACTCATGGTCATAATAATGACATAACCCTTAGCTTGTGATGAGTGCTTTTACTGACCTCCCAAATGGGAGGGTAAATATATTAATTATAAATAATCACCAGTATATAAATTTTTTATATTTCCTTATGCATTTTCTGTCTGCAGTGCCGTGAAGGATGCCTTCCTCTTTTCCGTATCTTACTTTTGTCGATATTGAGATCCCGAGCACTCCAGAATTGCATTTGTGCTTGATATCAGAGCACAGTACTGCTGAGCACAACTGAAGATCAGTTTGCGGGGCACTGAGTTATGTTTTTCTGAAATCTTAGGACTTGTATTGGGTTTTAAAGAAGATGGCAAAAGACTTTTGTAGCACAGAGCCAGTAAATCAACCTCAATCTAATACAACACAAACAGAAAATATGTTTAAGAGCGAGTCTTATCTTGAGATTGGTCACTCAGTTGCTCTGCAGGCAGAGGCTATGAGTGAATGTTATTATTGTCGTATGCACGTCCTTGTATCGGACCCAAAATAAACAGTGAGGCATGGCTTTGCGATGTTTAAAGAAATCTGTGTTGTAACAGGCCATTGCCTTAAGTGTTTACCTTGTTATGATTTTTGCAAAGTTAATTAATTTGCTGTGGATTTAGCTATTTACAGAGGAAAGATTTACATTGCCATATTTTCACAACAATTTTATTTTTTACATAATATAGCACTCTTACAAATGCACAAAAAATAATTAATGTATGTTATACAGTAAACCACTAAGAAAGGGTTTCAGAAATATTTTTGAACCAATTTTATAACATAATCATGATATGTTTATTCAACAATTCTTTGTCAAAGAAATGGCATGTTGGCAAATATATACAGTCAAGCCGGAATGTCTGCACACCCCTTTCACCTCCACGTTTTATTACGTTACAGACTTATACTACAATAGATTGAGTTCATTTTTTGCCTCAAACATCTACACACAATAGCCAATAATGACGAAGTGAAAACAGGTTTTTAGAAAATATGCAATTTTATTTTACTAAAAAAAATATGTTATTTAGGGGTTACATATCTGTACACACCCTTAAGCTGATGATACACAGGCAATATTTTCAGGCAATATTGCCGGCAATATTGCCAGGCAATGATTGCTGGAAATTTTCCTATTGACAAATCAATATCTGAACAAGTTTGATCGAGGCAAGCAATATTTTGCTACCATCCAATCACAGATGAGATTTTGGGTCACAAATAAATTTCAACAATGGCTGCCAAGTGGTGCGAGGAAACCGAAGGGATGCAGGATCTCTTATAACTTTATTTATTTATTACTCAGGTAAGTTATATTGATGTATTAGTGTAATATTGAAATAAAGACCAACTTTTCATAAGTTATGGTATTCTTGACTTTTGATTGTAAATAATTGGTATTATTACTCACTCACCGCCGTACTGACGAACCGAGTGACTTTTAACTAGCTAGCTAGCTAGCTAACTTTACTCAGCAGACGTAATCAGACCACCTGCTTTACTGGTGAATACATCCATGAATGCTTCTGTAAAATTTAGAGATACGGTCGATGAAATTACATTGGCGGAAAGCTGTGGTTCTTGCCGTTCCGTACCTTTGTGGTGAGATGACGGTAAAGGTTTGAAACAGGTTAAAAACAGGATCCGCAAAAAATCTTTTTTCAGTTATTGCCCCATTGCCCATTGCTACAGTGGCCCATACCCATTGCCCATTGCTGGCAATATTGTACAATATTGCTGGCAATATTGCCTGAAAATATTGCCTGTGTATCATCAGCTTTAGCCTAATACTTGGTTGCTGCACCTTTGGCAGCGATTACAGCTTCAAGGCGTCTTGGGAAAGAAGCTACGAGCTTGGCACACTTGTTTCTGGACATTTTTGCCCATTCCTCTTGGCATATCCTTGCAAGCTCTGTCAGGTTGGATGGGGAGCGTCGGTACACAGCCATTTTCAGCTCTTTCCACAGATGTTCAATTGGATTCAGGTCTGGGCTCTGGCTGGGCCACTCAAGGACATGCACAGACTTTCTCCGAAGCCACTCCTTTGTTCTCTTGGCTGTGTGCTTTGGGTCGTTGTCATTTTGGAAGGTAAACCTTCGCCCCAGTCTGAGGTCCAGAGCGATCCGGAGCAGGTTTTCTTCAAGGATCTCGGTGTACTTAGCTGCATTCATCTTTCCCTCTATCAGGACTAGTCGCCCCGTTCCCGCTGCTGAAAAACATCCCCACATCATGATGCTGCGACCGCCATGCTTCACTGTAGGGATGGTATTAGCCAGGTGATGAGCGGTGCCTGGTTTCCTCCAGACGTGACGCTTGGTATTCAGGCCAAAAAGTTCAATTTTGGTTTCATCAGACCAGAGAATCTTGATTCTCATGGTTTGAGAGTCCTCTAGGTGCCTTTTGGCAAACTCCAAGCAGGCTGTGATGTGCCGTTTACTAAGGAGGGGCTTCCATCTGGCCACTCTACCATAAAGGCCTGATTGGTGGAGTGCTGCCTGGATGGTTAATCTTCTGAAAGGTTCTCCCATCTCCACAAGGATACGCTGGAGCTCTGTCAGAGTGACCCTCGGGTTCCTGCTCACCTCCCTGGCCAAGGCCCGTCTTCCCCGATTGCTCAGTTTGGCCGGGCGGCCAGGTCTAGGAAGATTCTTGGTGGTTCCAAACTTCTTCCATTTACGAATGATGGTGGCCACTGTGCTCTTTGGGACCTGCAAAGCTGCAGAGATTTTTCCGTACCCTTCTCCAGATCTATGCCTTGACACAAGCCTGTTTCTGAGGTCTGCAGATGATTCCTTTGACCCCATGGCTTGGAGTTTGCTCTGACATGCACTGTCAACTGTGGGACCTTATATAGGCAGGTGTTGGCAATCCCCACTCATGTCCAATCAATTGAAATTATCACAGGTGGACTCCAATTAAGTTGTAGAAACATCTCAAGCAGTATCAGTGGAAACAAAATGCACCTCAGCTCACTTTTGGGTGTCATATCAAAGGGTGTGCACACTTGTGTACATATGATATTTTACATTTAGATTTTTAATAAATTAGCACAAATGTCTAAAAACCTGTTTTCACTTTGTCATTATGGACTATTTTGTGTAGAATTTTGAGACAAAAAATGAACTCAATCTATTGTAGAATATGTCTGTAACGTAATAAAACGTGGAGAGGGTGAAAAGGTGAAAGACTTTCTGGCTACAGGTACATACACTTAAGAGTGCATGAACAACAAATCAAGCATGTTATGGTCATCAGCTAAGTCCTTTCCAACATCACAGAACAATCACATCAATGCAGGCCCTACCATTGGCTGATGCAGGCAAAATAGCCTGTCCTGTTTATATCCACACCAACATGCCCTGTGTAACAGCAGTGTGGCCATCTGGAAAGGTACAACCAAAATGTTATGCAGCCATCTACAGTATGGAGAATGAGAGAAAACAATCCTATATCTTTTTTTTTTTTTTAACTCCCACTTTTTACAACCCCATGAAATAAGCCCTGCCCCTAAATAAACATGTCTCAATCAGGTGATCTAAATTTTAAATATATAATGCAGTCACTGTTTTCTGGCATAAAAAGAGGTAGGGCAAAGTGATAAACGTCTGGGTTGTTCAATCTGCTAGCATTTACATGAACCTTCTATAAGTTAGAAGCAGAGGGAAAGTTATTGTGGAAAAAGTGCACTGTCTGCATGGTAAAATAAACTGCCTTACTTATAAGGGTTGTGCGTGTCGCAAGTTTACATTATCACCTGCAAGCAGAGCATACTTTCATAGATACCATTAGCCAGCTCAATGGTGAAAATGGTGATGGGTAAACTGCCAAAAACCCATCTGACTCAGCTAGACTGACGGCCCATAATGTTAAGTAAATGACTTGATCAGCACTGAGTGCTTGAAAAGAAAAGCACTTCAAAATTTTTAGTCATCAGCTGTCAGGCAAGTGCGTTTTGTTATTGAACAAACATTGTAAAGGCTTAGCATGCCTATAAGATGTCCGGACAGATTGGGTGGAAAATTAAATGCAACCTTCACTTTAAGACTAGCGGCATATACCCATAGAGAGAACAATTATTGGAAATGCTAGAAATGGTTAAAAACTAAACCAAATTGAATTATGTTCCCATTCATATTTTACTTTTTGTAAGTGCACCTTAAAAAAGTATTTAGGAACTATTATGTGGTCATTCTCAACTTCCTGTTTCACTGGGGTATAAATATGAGGTGACACACAGACAAAAAATCCTTTTGTCATTCATCAACATGGGGAAGGTCAGAGAACACACAAATAAAATGAGTCAAAAGGTTGCAGACCTTCATAAATCAGGCAATGGCTAGAGAAAAATAGCTGCATGTCTGCTGAAAAATTACCTATTTCCACCTTTAGGTAAATAATTAAGACGTTTAAGAAAAACTGAAGCTGTGATGAACCAACCTGGAAGAGGACAGAAGTGTAGTTTGCCTCTCAAACCATCATGCTTATTCATAGTGAGGATTATGGTTTGAGAGGCAAAAATTTATCCAAGGATCACAGTTTGAGAATTGCCGAAGTTGGGTGCATCCTGGGATCATCAAGTCTCCAAAATTACAATTAGACGCCATCTATATGCCAACAAGCTATTTAGAAGGCTTGCCAGAAGAAAGCCTCTGCTGTCAGCATACCACAAATGTAAACAAATGTTTTTTAGTAATTTAGATCGGAACCAGGTACTATGGTCACACAATAAATACCAAAGGTGGGTTTGGTGTAATAACAGGCATAGTTCTGCAGAAAAGGGCCTTATATCCACTGTGAAGTATGGTGGTGAATCTGTAATGTGGGGTTGTTTTTCCTCCAAAGGCCCTGGAAACCTTGTTAGGCTACATGGCATCACAGACTCCATAAAATACCAGACCAAAATCTAGCTGCCTCTGCCAGAAAACGCTAAAAGTGGGTCATGATTGGATCTTCCAGCAGGACAATGATCCAAGGCAAACCTTTAAAGTCTACACAAAAATGGTTCACTGACCACAGAATCAAGGTTCTGCAATGGCCATACCAGTCCCCTCACCTGACACAATTAAAAAATATAATTTTCTAATTTTCTCATTATTTTCAAACAATGACATGCCATTTCATATTTTCTCAGCAAGAGGCAACATAGCTTCCAGGAAGAGAGCCAGCCTTAGCTCAGAGCATGTGGACATGTTAACGTTTTTGCATTGCGATGCAAAGTTCCTGTAGAACCACTCGTATTTCCATTGGACTGTTGGGATTACAGAGACATGGCTAATACAGAGACAATATAGCATATGGCATAGGCATCCTCTATGCAAACATTAAACAAGCTTGTCAGCAAAGATAGTTTTTTTTATGAGCAACTTCAATTATCTCTCTAATAATAGTGACAGGACAGGAAAAATGTGAGGAGGAAAACATTAATTGTAATGTAACTTTTTGCGCAGTATGTACATTTTACAATACGTTTGTCAGACCACATTTAAGAGTAATGTTTGCAGCTATGGACACCACACTGTAAGAAAGAAGTAGAAGCCATAGAAAAAGTTAAAAGAAGGGCAAATAAATCGGTTCCTTTGCATGAAAGTTATGATGAAATATTTAAGGTGCTTAGTCATAGGGGCTGGTTTCTCAGACATGGATTAAGCCTAATCCTAGACTAAAAATGTTTCCCCGCATCCATGGAGCCTGCAATGCCGCCGCTTCCCCAGACGAGGGAACCCCGCATTCCCCATCCGGAACGCTACAACGGCGATTTGGGGAAATGCAAGGAATTTCCTGATGCAGTGCGATCTTGTCTTTGGCATGCAACCCGGCTCCTACCACGCTGACTAAGAGAAGATCGCATTCATCATGGCCAACGTCTCCTCCACCTCCGACAGGGGTCCCGCTGTGCTGCCGAGTTCGCGGTAGAGTTCCGGACGCTGGCCATCTTAGAGGTGGTGACACGGCGCTTCAAGAGGTGTTCCGCAACGGGATGAGGGAGGTCCTTAGGGATGAGTTGGCGACGAGGGACGACACCAGGTCACTGGACAACCTAATTTCTCTATCCATCCAAGCGGACAATCAGCTTGTGCGCTCCTCCTGACCTGTACCCCCATACCAACCCGGTCGCCCCGGTTTACGCATCTGGGTCGGCACCCCTATCAGTTCCCGTGACTCTGGCTGAGGAACCCATGCAGCTGGGCAGGGTGCACCTAGTAGAGGGCTTGAATGGCTTCTTCGTGTCATTACATGTTCTTATGTTCTTATTATTACAATGATGTAATGTTGAGATCGTTTATTTCCATGCCCTCTCATTTCATGTGCCCCACCCGCTGACGTATATCTATGCCTAAGAAAAAAAGAAAAAAAAAGTGATTGTGGATAATGTAGTGGTGGCACATAACAAAATCAGAGGTTTGTTTCAGATGCAGAATGTAAGAAATCCACAACTTGGACAACCCAAATAAAAAAAAAAAGTGATTTTAAAAAGTCTTCCAGAAGTGGAAGGATTAAGAAAATACAATATCTTTGAATTAGGGTGAAATTCCACATTAAGCTATGCTCATTGTACAAAGGCATGGTAATAATATTGATTTCACATCCTTCGAAGATTGCCAGACTCAGTAACTTGGAAAGGGTGAATAGGGTCTACTCTGAACTACAACACTTTAAGCCTGCCAATGGTTTTGGCATCTATCTCTGTACCCATAAAAACCATGTTGACCAAAAGATGACAATGAAAAATAATTAATTTGTAAGTCAAGTGGTGTGTTGTGGTTCATTTCAGCCTCAAGTCACACTCCATGAATGTTTTATTAGTTTGGCTTTTGTGACTGGTGCCTTCCTGCATCAACAGAGAGACACAAGGAAATGGAGGAAAGAGCTTTCTAGTAGACTCCTAGTCTGGAAGTAAGAGACTGACTAACCAGTAGCACAACAGCAGTGTTCACATTTAAGTCTCCACAGTAGAAAACTGGCTACTTTCACATACCTTAATGGGGGATTTTACAGTACAGACGCAGGTAGTCAATTATCCTATTGCCTTAGAAGCTATATTGACTTTAGACATAGACATTTCAATTTTCTGGATCTGTGAAGTAATCCTGTGGCATCAGGGATGGTTCCAAGGCACATTGGAATGTACACATTAATGTGTCCTTTTTTTAAAATCACTTTAAGGTACCTGTTTGGTTTAAATAATTGTTTTAATAGAAAACAAGAAAACAAATACCCTGATATTAATCGCTTGATATTCTGTTGAAATCTAGATTTTTTTTTTACTATATGATATTTGGTATTGGTATTTGCACAACGTCTTCATGACACACCAGAATTATGACAAGGAAATACACTCTCCTGTTCATAAATATTGTACATGAAAGGGAATTTATTTCATGTTCATAAATTTGGAAAAGGTAAGTAGGCCTATACATACTGTATATTCCCATTACGTAATGAACACTTTTTTAAATAAAAGAAAATTATTGTACACTGTCCTCCACCTGGAAGTTGAACCTGCAAGCTTCTGGTTACAAATTTTACGTCAAGGTCTGGAAAAGTCTTCTAAGATATAATCCAATAAGTCACATTGCGTTGAATCTTAGAGTCTAGGAAGCAGGATGTTTATTTTTTACATTTACAGAGCCAGTATTCCAACAGGAAAATTATTCCAAATGATTAATAGGATTTCTAATCAACTAATTCCTCCATTGGGGATTAATAATGCATCATTTGATTGTGTTTATGAATTGAATGATTTCAAAGTGTGATTGTATACATGAACACCGCAACCTTGATAACTTGTCTATTACAGTTTACACATATTATGTAAATCTGCTTTACAGATTATGATAACATCCTTTTGTTTTCTTTTGTGTACTGCTTGCTCAGCAGTACATGTCATGTAATCCTAAACAATGGAGGGCTTTGAATAAGGGCTATTCCTGTCAGGGCCAGGAAATTGTATGCAATCCCAGGATTGACCCAAATTTGTAATGCATCCCTACAGGATTTATTTCCTCTTACTATTCACCTCAGTGGAGAAGATTTGTGACTCAAGGTCTGTCTGCATTTAGTCTTTAAAAAAAATAAAAAAATAAAAACATTCTGTGTGCGTGCGTGCGATAAACAAAAATCAGGGTTTTTAACTGGTATTCAATATACAATCAGCTCTACAATGTGAATGTGAAAAGTAAAAAATGCAAGTTGTTCAAAATTATTTACAAATATAAAGCAGAAAACAATAAATTCCTTAAGTATTCTGCCCCCTTGCTTCATTGTGCTTTAACAGCACAACATAAGTTTCCCAGACGTCATGTTTAGATTATGCTTAAGGATATAAACAATATTTTCTTTTAAAATATAAATAAATAAAATACTGTCTTTCTTGGTAACAAAGCCAAGACCAGGTCCCTTCAATACATTTTAATGGTTCTTTATGGGATTTTAGGAAGTACAATGGACTTTCCATCGCAATACACAAACACGGTGAAAGTGATATTGTTCACTCATGGATAGCATTTGCTGGCATTTTCAGTACAGAAATGAACAGATACCACAATGGCTTCATGTTACTAAACAGTGATACACAATAACAATAATTTTTTTATGGGTGCATAGCAGGAGAAATTAAATCAGTGTAAAAATGTATTGCAATGCCTCTCTGAATCCACAGAATCATGATACAACGTCTCCCTCTTGTGGAATAGTTGAATGGATATGTCTGTGATTATGTAAAAGCTCGTTGGTGGAGGTTTTTGTGTCTTGTGTTCAACTTAAAACATGGAAATGTAATATAGTGTGCAGCTTACACTGAATTATCAAAGGTTGTAGCTATCTCATCTTCATAATAATATCCAGATTAGTTGACATGAATGCATCAGTATCTTATAGGAGCTTCTCAGCAACATTAAAGCACAACTTTGTTAATTAAATGGCCCTTTCCTGGCATTTTTGTATATTATTTGGAACGTAGATCCGGTAGGTAATTCTTGCGCCAGAAAAGAATTTCCACGTAAGCAAGCGTTCCTCCTGGTAGGATATATCTATGGTAAACCAACCTGCTGACATTTTGCTAGTCTTTTCTGGTATCTTGCATTGAACATTAGTAGGCTACTTATTCAATTATTTTAATTACACAAAAAATAAATACGTAGGACTGGTTATTGTTTGTATTGACAGAATCCGCTTCGTTCGCGTTCGTAGACGATTCGATTATCACCCCAGGGGAGCACAGAGCAACTAACGAACATATTTCGCCATATTTTGGACTCATATCATGGCCAGGTAACGACACAACCCAAAGTTCTACCAAAGTTCAGTTGTCCTTTAAATGAAACCTTGTACACAATAACTTGAGATCGATGTAGGAGAATTTCCTGGTAGTGACTAATCTTAGTAGTATAGGGTACATTATTTTCTTGGCAATTGCCCTTATCCATAGATGTGTATGTAAAAATCTTACTGTGTATAGCTGGAAAGTTACTGTATTTAAAAGCGATACTAAATGAGTACAGGGATTTGGTGTAATTGTTGTTCCTGGAGTAATAATTTAATTACGACGTGAGAACCGAATCGTTATACTTAATCGCCTCTTACTGCTGTTATGCTGTTCAGACAATGCTACTTGCAAAATGCAACTGGCCAGACGCCAGACAGAAACCTATTAATACCATACTGTGGTATGTTTATGGAAGGTATGTAGCCTAATTCATTTTTTTATAATAAATAATATAGATGTGAAACAAGGTACATACAGTATTATCCTGCTGTTATTATCTCAGACTAAAGGTGATGTAATCTACCTGCAGTGATAGTTTTGACATTAAACTGTATGAACAAGTTTTTTTTACACTTACATTTCGACCAAAGGTGGACTGAGGTGGACCCACTGAATTTATGTTGTTATAATTTAATTAAACTACCAGTTAATTCACTTTGAAAGTCTTAAGTTAAGGACAAGTGTCTGTAAACAGATGACCAGGAATGATATCGAATTTTAACGCAGAAACCAAGAGGCAGCAGACAATGAGCAGCAAAGAGAGGTCTGATTCTTGGTTTAAAAAGGGGCGCCCCATTAGAGGTGTGTGCATGTGATTGGTTGAGTATGAGATACGTGGTTGCTAACCGACCGGCAAGACTTTTCACAACAGAACTTGTATGCGCACTACGTTTGCGACACTCGTGTGGCTGGTGTATACGTTTTACACGCATCCCAATTTATAGTTAAACAACATGGGCCCTATCTTACACCCGGCGCAAAGCGGCGCTAACGCAAACGCAAGTGTCTTTGCTATCTTACACCCAGCGCTAGGTCCATAATAACGCCTAACGCTTACACCGTCAAACTAGCATGTTTGACGGCGTAACTCTTGCGCCATCATTAGTGAACTGGGCGTGTTGGTCTTAAGATGAGGAGTGGCCAGGATTCTTTTTGGCGTATTGCTATCTTGAGCCAGCAGAAAGCGCTTGCGCTAGAACCACCACAAACCTGGTCTAAAGTCATGTCGCAGTTGTTTACATGCTATTTTAACGGCGCATATAAGTGCGTCTACATAGGCGTGTGCACAACGCGCATACCCTCCTGTCTGTTACACACAGGGGCGTGCACAGGCATGACTAAAATATCTAGATCACAATGTGAAATATTATTATTGTGTAGGCTATATCAAAAATGCATAATAATAAAAGGTTCCATAGGTCCACATACCTTTCCCTCAGCGAAGGGAAACAATGCCACATTACATTGCTCTCAGCCCACTCCATCAACATCCAGGCGATGTGCGATGGTACGGGACAATGGCTATCCATTAAAAAGGAGCTGATAACACCTATAGCTATCAAGCCTAATGCGCGAATTGTCTTTGCACCTAATGCGTGAATTGTCATTCAATGGAAAACTCGCGCACGGCAATAGACGGACATTTAAGTTCTGAAAATGCGCTTCAGATGTCATTACAATACAGCTCTGTTTATCTATGAATACAGCCTGTAAGTAAATAGAACGGTTTGTGACTGAAAAAAGTTCAAAACCTTGTCCAGTGAATATTGCATTTATTGTTTTTCAAATAGCCTAGGCTACAGCGAATTCGCTGTGCACAAGGTTTTTTTCGATAGCCTATGGTTAAAAAACGGAGATGTCACCATGTTAACTAAATTGTAACCTTAGCTATTCTTCGTCCTTCATATTTTTTTAAATTACAGTGACCAGGTTTCCATACTCTCACCGTTTAAAACCCAGCTGATTTCACCCCTTATTCCTTAACTGAACAAAACGATTTTAAAGAGAACTAAGCGTCTAATTAGAAACTAAAACAAATTTGCAGCACGTTACACAATTAATTCACAATTAATTTTAATGCCATTCTCTGCACGTGAGCTGCATGTTCTCAAGTCGCACGTTTCACGGTCTTCCTGGGAAAGTGGATTGTTTTAAAGGATTATGCTACGAGTAGGCTAAAACAGGTTGGTCACATTTCCATAAACAGGACATTATTAAACAAGGGGAAATATGCGTGAACTTATGGGTTGCGAACCTGACAGCTTTATTGTAGGCTATTTAGTGTCATCATTAAGGCAAAATAACGGTATGTATGTTATTAATCAATATTAGCCTACTATGCAGGTAGCCTAATGAACTTTGGATGAAGCTTGAACTTCGAGAATTCCATGAGAACAGCCTCTTGGAATTGATGTTTGACACTTTCATTGCATAATCAAACGAAATTCGCTGAACAAGCAGGCTAATTTGGCGTTTTCTAAGGTGAGACTGAAGCCATTGATAGCTTATTCTCAGCTGTTGCAGGTCCTTTTAACGAAATTTAACCGCACATATTTTGTAAAATAACAGCCCTGTCTGGAATTACCGGGAACTCATAGGCTAATGGTTAGTCCGAATAATATTGATCATACTCCATTTAGCCTATTCCTTGATCACACTAAACACGCACGAGCATGTCTGTTTCGCCATCATAAGCAATCCGCCAAGGTGGAAAAGCAGGCTTTTAAAGGGAATGGGATATGACATTTTGATTGGTTTATTGAATGTCACGCCCAAGACACACCTATAATTAATGAAGCGACTAGGTTTAGCCCAGTTGCGCCATGCGCCGTGCTTAGCGCCAAAAAAACACGCCGTTAAAATAGCAAAAGTGGACTTGGACACGCCCTAAATGGACTTAGCGCCATGCGCGTAGACTAAGCGCCAAGATAAGGCCCCATGTGTTGAGGATTTCTGTTGTGCCATATGCTTTTATAGTGATACTCTAAAGGTAAAAGTCATATTTCATGTATCTACATTTAGTGAATATCTTGTTGATGTAAAACCGGTTCCAGAGTAATTGAGGCCTAGCGCTGTGTGGGCCCGGTGTTAACTGAATTTCGCTCAGTCATTAATGGCACTATTTCTGCCAATCACCTAACAGGCATCAGTGATAAAATACAGATGGACTGCGGAGGTTTATATCACATAGAACTGAATAAAATCACTGTTTATGTGAAGTAAATTATTTTAGACTGATGAATCATAAATTCTGTCTGAAAACATGTCCTTACATTGGTGATGCATGCCTTGGATCAGAGGACCAAAATATGTTGCAAGAAATCACTGGAGTATGATAGATTGATTTTGAATTACATCATAAATATGACCAGGTGTGGAGAATATTTTGCATGAATATAAATGTAAATACAGTGCACTCCAAAAGTGTTAGGACAGTGACACATTTTTTATTGTTTTGGCTCTGTACTCCAGCACATTGGATTTGAAATTGAACGGTGACTGTGAGGTTAAAGTGCTGACTTTCAGCTTTCTTTTGTGGGTTTTTACATCCATATCGGGTGAAATGTGTAGCAATTGTAGCCATGTTTACACATAGTTCCTCCCGTTTTAGGGCACCAAAAGTAATTGGACAAATTAACATAAACTTAAATAAAGTCATCATATTTAGTTGCATATCCTTTGCATGCCACGACTTCCTGAAGTCTGTGACCAAACAACATCTTATTTTCAGGTACTCTTACAAGCGATACTATAACCTCTCTGCATTTGAATGGATCTCAATGGGAATTGGGGGGTGGGACTAGATTGAACTGTAAATTACACGGGAATAGTATGGAACACATGGTTGGCCTAAATGGCTGTAAGTCATGAAGGGCATCAAACAGGCCTCAAACCATCACTCTGCTGCCAGATATGCAGTAGATATGGATAGATGACTTTGAGTGGTTTTTCCTGATTCATTTTCCAATTGAACTTTATGGAAAAATTGGAGAGTCTAAATTAACCTAACGAGCCTGAGTGAGTGGGTGTGTGTGATCTGCGATATGGATTGTCCATGGTGCATCCCTGCCTCTCGCCCAATGTATGCTGGGATAGGCTCTAGAACCCCCCCGAGACCCTGACCAGGAATAAGCGAGTTAGATAATGGATGAATGGATGCATTAAGTGAACAGTTATTAAAATGCATACTTGGACTACCAACATGTAGTCACTTAATAAGGCATTGGGTCACACTGCCACCATTGCAGCTTCTGTCTGATGTGACAGAATCTACCAGCATCTGTAATTCTGCTGGAGTGATACACCGCCATTTTTCCTCAAGTCAATCAACTCATGCCTTGTTTATGAACGTGTGTTTTTGTTTTTGTACCACTGTGCTTGCAACCATGTCAGATGTAATGAGCGGTTTGTGCACTGCAATCTAACTATGGTAATCCTGCTCTCCAGAGTTCCATCTAGAGACCATTCTTGATTAAACTGCCTGCTTATCCCCTATCCTCTGCCGTGAATTGATTCAGAGTTTCTGGCCAGTTCAACCTTCTACCCCAAACTAATGCACGGTCATTACGATCCACAGAGGTATGCACTTCTAACCACAGTTTACCTGTGTTGATGATGTCTTTTCATGCTGACCTCACCTTAGACACCATTCCTCTTGTCGTGAAACGCCAGCAAGTTCAGCTGTCTTCATCACTGCAGCTCCTGCCAAATGTGCCACAACAATCCAGCCCTCTCTCAAAGTTACTGAGGTCGTTCCTTGTAGACATGCTAGCAATAGGCGTGCACAATGTGGACTGCCCACTGCGCCAAGCATTTCTGTGCACTACCCTGAGCATGTTGGGATGTTAAGTTATTCACAAACTCAGGAACCACACCTGTGAGAAAGCACTTGTTTTCAATATACTTTGTGTCCCTCATTTAGCAAAGAGCCTCCACCTTTTTGGTCACTATCTGTATGTGTGGCGTACATCGTTTTTAATGGGCATTATCGTATTCTATGGTGAGGGGTGATGAACTAAAAACTAATACGCAAAATAGAATAAATTACTACTTTTACATTACTTGATTTAGAAAAAAACAAATTTCCATAAAAAAAACAGATTGAGCCATGTCAACTGATTGAAAAAATGCCATTTTATTTTCTTGAACAGTTTTTAAAATTCATTGAGTAATTGTACTGCTTTTAGCAGCACAGGCACGCTTTTCAGGGATGAAACATTGTACATATGTAAAATCTAATTCAAACTGAAGCTCTGTCTCATGTTAAGACTGATAAAGTGCATAACGTGAGTTTAATATAGTCATTAAATCTTTTTAAAGGAATTTTCAGCAATTTAAAGAAAAGGTAACAGTTAAGCATCAAAAGTAATTAGTGCAAATACACTTTGTTCCACATTCCAGAGCACAGTCCATATGTATATACAAGATGAGTGTTTGATTGACATAATTTCACTGAAAAAAAGATCCATGGAATTTTTATGTGCATTGAAGAGATTAGATTTGAATATATGCTATGTAATCCAGAGAGAAATAGATACTGTCTCGCAAACACAATTTAATGCATTTTCTTTTGTATTTGTTTGACCTAACCTTTTTGTATTGCAATATAGACACTTAAACCTCCTATCTTGGCTTGAGGCAGGACAATGTATTTGGTCCAGGCCATGAGAAATTGTGTACCGTACTTACTATAGTAACACCTTGTGAAAATGTATTCTTCTGTAAACACAATTAGCCTATAGTTGGGTGGTCCTCCCTAAGGAATGCCCTTTGATATCTTGGTTTGGAAAGATATTCTTAATATTTAAATGAAGAATTGTCCAGTTCTGTAGGATTCGTACCAAACACATATAAAAGCTCCCATGGACTGTACATCTTATAGTGGGTCCCAGACCCAGTGGAATATATTTTAGTGTCTTTATAAAACATCTTAACAAAATATAGCCAAGGCAAATTTAAATATGCATAAATAGAAAATATTTTCCATCTCAATTCAAACCAACATGAATTTCACTATATTTCTTTTCTTAAAGAACAGTATGTAACTGAAGGGTGCACAGTGCCCCTTTCATTTACTAAGGCAAACAGATATACAAACAAAAGTAGCAATCGCTGTTAAAATTTCATATGTACAAAACACATTTAAAAAATGTACGCTTCTCAAAGGGACAGAAAACATACCACAACACTGCTTCAAGTTTGTGAATTTCCACATCTTTGGATAATTCTCAGTTATAAAAAAAGAGCCCAAACCACTGTACACATCAAATTGAAATTGAAATTACCATGGTTAAAAACATTTTTCTGTACATATTATTTACAATTTTGCAAGCTAGATTTGTTTGAGGGACTGAGACTGAAATTGCCATAGAAAACCTAATAAATGGTAATTATGTTCAATTTTTATATCAGGCAACACATGGCTCATATCATAGCTGATATCATACTGGCTCCCTAACCCCTATGCCACTAATGTCTTAGCATTTTCACAATTTAGTCACTACATTTTTTTTATCACACCATAACATTGATAACATGTAATGTTCAAATTTGCAACGTTGAGTAAATTCTGCCATTATGTATCTGCTAAATGGGACTTTTACTGTGGCACTGACTAGATACTCTATGTACCGTATTCACAAATTCCTAAATTGTGAAAAAGTTGGGTTCATGTTTCATTACTCTGTGATTGATGGGAATATGTTTGATGGTTGCATTTTTAAGATTTTTTTTTATTTTTTAACTCAGCCATACAACAGAGTTTAAACTTAACTCTAATATTTAACTTAAGCTCTAATATTCGTACTTGGGAAATTGGTGATCAAATTTAGAAAGGTTTAAAAAGTTACTTAACAGTTTTTTGTTGTGGCCTGGCCTAAATAGAACATTACTACTTCACTAATGTAGTATACAAGCTACAAGCTCAGGTGTGAGTAACATGCAGTAAGTCACACCATATGTAAGTTCAAATACAAAAAGAAAAGTTTGTTATTATTTCTTATTTATTATTATTAATAATTTTTTTCACAGCCCATTTTCACCATAGTGCAACTTTCTGAAACACTTTGTTAGCTTGGGTCCTCCATGTTTTAGGCCTGATTCAGATGCTTTTGTTTTTACTTACTGCGCTTTAAATGTCTTGTGCTCATTTTTCATTTGAAGCTCCAAAAATCTCAAACTGGTCAAAAGTTCATATTTATGAAAATTACCAGCACCAATCTTAAGCCATAGCTGCCAGACTTTTTTAAACGTTTTTGCATTAGAAAATATTTCCAGATAAATATTAGACCAGAAACAAGACGTGTGAAATGAAAGCTGTGCGGAAGTCTTCCTGAGTTTTGGTACTGAGCAAAGATAGCCACCTAGAACATGCATTGATCTAATTGTTTTGGAAAGATACGAGTTGTACGACAAATAATAGCATACCTCTTATACGTTGATACCTAGCTCATTTCCCATAGGTGATTTTCATCATGTGTCTCATGGAGTTTATTGAGTAAAATCAATTGGCAAAACTAACATGTAATCGTATGCAAGAATAATAGAGCAAGAGATATCACACCTGATTTAGAATCTATCTAGCATATGAAGCACACAGCTTCTATATTTAGATGTGAATTGTTCTCATAGACGGGTGGCATGCTCATACAGTATATCCAGGGGAATCTGCAGCCTGTTTTGTGCCGTTTTATAATCCGTTCGGCCAGAATGAATACTGCTGTTGCAGAGGAACTCATAGTTTTGATATAGACATGTAATACAGATGAGGACATCTGCCTCTGAAGCTTGTTGCTTTGGGATTCGTTTAATGAGTTTGGATGAAAACCCTGTTGTATAGGTTCATGTCAAATAAGACCATGACGTGTATTAAACTGTCCTGAGCGATTGTTTACATAGTACTAATATTGTTTAATGAATAAGTGACACTGGTATTTTTTTTTCTGAAGGTATTTCAAAACGTCAATGGTAATTTTACTTTCATTTATTGTAGAGCATTATTGTCATTATAATTTTCAAACCAGTATCTAATTCCTAGTGGATGAGCTATTAATAGGTAATATGAATATTAGAATATATAAATGTTTCTTGTCAATCAAAACTTAAAGTATATAATGATCAGACAACAATGTGATTGGTAAGAGCTTGTTGGTTGTTTAGTGAGTTCTTAATCTCACTAAACATTTAAAAAGAAAGGGGACCATTAGGATTCACTGACTTCCTCAAAGTATGTATACATCTGGCTTGACTTCAGGTTTAAGACCAAATCTCATATTCTGTCCATTTATTATGTCCTAGGACTGTGTGTTCCATTTAATATATTTTCATTTGTACCTTAAAAAATATTAAAAATTGTGAAAACGAAGGAAAATTTTGGAATGATTTTGTGACAATTTCTTTTTACAGAAGTTGGTAAATATCACATTAATTATTTAAGATAGTCATTTATGAATTACAAAAATATCACAAGATATTTACCAGTTAATTTGAGTTCTCATCCAGTCACTGGTGCATTTAAGGTGCAGTTCATGATGTAAGAATAAGACCCCTTATCTCAAATGTGAAACTTCCTGGAGGCATTTATTGCAAACATCTATAAAAAAAAGAAATATATATAATAATTAAAAACGCTTTAGCTGGTTGCCTCTGGAATGGGTGGGATATGCTCCAGCCTCAGAGCCCAGGGGTCAGAGGTCGGGGAGTAGAACGGCCTATGGGAGAGCATGTCCTCGTGTGCTAGGGCAAAGGTGAACACTCCCCTCTTTCTTTCCACCTCGTGGTTCCGGTCTGACTGTCTGGTCTCCATACTCTCCCTGCTGTTGCTGTCCAAGTCCTCAAAGCTCAAGTTCCTTCCACCCAAGTGTCGCCTGTTGATGAAGCTTGGGTCTGTGACACCGTGACTGGCCGGAGGAAGCCTGCTGCCCATGGAGTGTCCTTTGTCCTCGTGGTGGGCGGCAGGGGGGTAGAGTAAGTTGGCCGAGCGCCAGGCTGCTGGCTTGCGGCCACGTCTGGGGCGAGAAGCGCGGCAGCTCTGCCTCTTGATGTGGCGATGCAGGTGGTCGGAGCGGGTGAAGCTCTTGTAGCAGTGCTCGCACTGGTAAGGCCGTACCCCGGTGTGTATGCGTAGGTGGTTCTTCAGGTCATAGTTGTGCACAAATTTGGAGTTGCAGTGCAGGCAGATGTAAGGACGCTCCCCTGTGTGCTTCCGCATATGGATCTTCAGCTTGTCTTGCCTGTGGAGACAGAAATCAACAAGAGTCTGGCTCTCTTATTCAGTTTTTTTAATCACTCAAAATTTAACTACTCAGAAATATATGCTGAATATTGTACATATATTGTACAGCGGCAGCGGAATTTCCTCCTGCCCAAATATTTTTCACTTCAGTCCGGGTTGGTAACTCTGTGGTCTGAAATGGCGGCCCTTGCGTCAACATGGGTTGGGCAGTACTATAGGGGGTGTGTCAATAAAAACATGTGCCGCCCAACCCATGTTGACTCAAAGGCCGTCATTGCCGAGGCTACTCTAATTTTGTACCTTAGTTTAAATGAATCAACAATCAAGCCAGCTGTAATCAGGATCTCATATGAACTGCTCTTTCAACAACTGCTGTCCAAACATAAATCTCCTTTTAAGTGACCGTATCACAGAAATCCGAGATTTTATTCTGTTTCTTTATATCTGAAAACGGTATGGAGTTTATAAGTAGTTCCCAATCTTAAGGTACCTGAAAGGATAACACAGCAATGTGCCCACATGTGCAGAACAGAAAAAACAAGAAATAATACGCAGATATATATACACATATGAAACGGTACAGGCAACGTCATCTTCAAGCAAACTGAGCCACCACAAAAATTCCACTTGCAGAATACCTGGAATGGCCAAAATATGCCTTTCACAACACATTTCTGGGTAACTATTTGCTTGTGTTTCTGTTGCATACATATTTCAGCACATCTACTGTGTAACTGCACGGTGGATGCTACTAATAAGTTCTGTACGTTTTTTTTGCAATAATAAAGAATTACCATGTATTTTTCTTCCTTTGCATATGTATTTATATATATCTCACTGCAACTCTGCTTATCGTGGCTTTGTTTCAGTTGAATTGTTTCCTTTTTGCCCCAGAACTTGATTCTGATTGTAGTAATGCTACTTCAGGTTTCTTATGTGTTCAGTTGACTGGGAGGGACCTGTGGCCACGGGGCATCACAAGTGCATCAATAAAACATAATTGGAGTGGAGAATATGTATCGTCTCAATAGGTAGCACAGTCTATAAACAAGTGCTACGATTCTTATAAAAATTATAAATAATAAATGAGTACTTTTTGCTTATATCCAGCTAATATGGAAATACATGGACTAAACAACTAATAGCTGCCAAGTTTCCCTCCTCTAGTTTGCAGGTCATCTTGACAACATAATTTGCCTGAGGAGGCATAAATGTGCATGTGCCAAATGCATCTCCCATCCATTACCTAACCCATCCATTACCTAACCCATCCATTACCTAACCCATCCATTACCTAACCCATCCATTACCTAACCCACTCATTACCTAACCCATCCATTACCTAACCCATCCATTGCCTAACCCATCCATTACCTAACCCACTCATTACCTAACCCATCCATTACCTAACCCATCCATTACCTAACCCATCCATTACCTAACCCATCCATTACCTAACCCACTCATTACCTAACCCATCCATTACCTAACCCATCCATTACCTAACCCATCCATTACCTAACCCATCCATTACCTAACCCACTCATTACCTAACCCATCCATTACCTAACCCATCCATTACCTAACCCATCCATTACCTAACCCATCCATTACCTAACCCACTCATTACCTAACCCATCCATTACCTAACCCATCCATTGCCTAACCCATCCATTACCTAACCCACTCATTACCTAACCCATCCATTACCTAACCCATCCATTACCTAACCCACTCATTACCTAACCCATCCATTACCTAACCCATCCATTACCTAACCCACTTATTCCTGGTCAGGGTGGGAGGGGTGGGGGTGGCTGGACCCTATCCCAGCATGCATTGGTTGAGAGGCAGGAATACACCCTGGACAGGTCGCCTATCCATCACAGTGCACACATACCATTCTCTCACATATTCATACCTACGGGCAATTTAGACTCTCCAATTAGCCTAACCTACATGTCTTTGCACTGTGGGAGGAAACCGGAGTACCCGGAGGGAACCCACGCAGACACGGGGAGAACATACAAACTCCACACAGAAAGGCTCTCGGTACCTTCTTATTGTGAGGCAACAGTGGCGTGCTATCTACTGCACCGCCGTGCTGCCCGAAATGCGTATCCCAGACAAGTATAACCAGACATGACAAAACTGCCAGTTGGCTATTTGTCCCATAATGAAGCCAAACCCCAAATAGCCTGCAGTCACAAATTTACCAAAATTCTGTTTGGACACAACACAATGTGCCACTGTGAGTTACCAATGGAGTTTGATAATTGAGTCATTATTGTAAAAATAAAACAAAAAACATCTTTGAAAACAAATGCCTTAAGTATGACATTATGAAAAACTAGCAGAATAGCCCGATTTCTACTGAGGTTGGTAGTGACATTCCCTTAAATTAACCCCAAAAACATCTTCTACTTTAAGTGGTGGTGAAAGCCAACTATTAATCTAAAATCAATTGAATTATTTTTCATATTTCAGTTTTGGATAATTTCTTTTTAAATCCTTGCTCCTACATGCCCTATGATTGTAACTGGAATGATTTCCATGACAAATAACTGATAATAAATGCAAAATATATATATAAGTACAGGTTTGTTCAAAATGGCATTAAACATTCAACAGAATTACAGTCTGTCTCACTAACCTGGTGAAGCGAACCTCGCAGATGTTGCACATGTAGGGCTTCTCTCCAGTGTGGGTTCTCATGTGCCGCGGCAGTTTGCCTGCCCCCTGGATCACCTTGTTGCAGATGGGGCACTGCTGCGAGGCCTTGGGCTTCATCTTCCTCTCTTCCTCCAGTTGCCATGGGGGAAAGAGGGAACCCAGATGGGATGCACTGAGGAAGCTCAGGTATGATCGGAAGTCCGTTTCATCCTTGATGGGCCCAAAATGGGCCTCGGCCCCCAGACCGAGGCCTGCGCCCATGAAGTCTTTCAGGAAGTCACTGTGGAAAAGACTGGGGTGCATCTCCTCCTTCAACTCCTCCTTGATCACCTCTTTCTTTACCGCTAAGTCCAGTGGCCTGTTGTCAAGCTCTTGATGGTATAGGTGAGGACTAGGGTTTGGGTCCAACATCTGAGGGAAACCTGGAAACTCTGTGGTCCACATGGGAGGGAAAAACCCTGGGAGGAGTGGGGAAAAGCTTGATATTCTGTCAGTGGCAGACATCTTAGGGTACAGGCCTTCCTGCAACAAAGATTCAATGGAAAAGTCCTTCAGGGTTCGGCTCTCCAGGCCTTCAGAGTCTATGGGTTTCTCACTGTCCTCTGTGACATCATAGTTTCTTGGTACGTCTGACCTGTCTTTCTGCTGGGAGGTACTTGGCGTGCACTCCACGCTCTCATCAACCACTTGGTCTTGATTCTCAGAAGCCCACGTCAACTTCTCACTGGCTTCCTCTTCAGGGTCCTCCTCTCTCGACTCCTCTCCTTCCTCTTCAGCGTCATCATCGTCATCATCTTCCTCTTCCTCATCTTCACCTCCTCCTCCCCCTGTGTCCATGATCTCCAGGCACACATCGATGATGCATGGGATCTCCAGCATCTGGGCAGCACCGAGGATCTCTTTCACATTGGACGTGGTGACGGTTAGTGTGGAGGTGTAGGCAAATTCCAGAATGGCAGTCAAAGATTCTGGGGCAACAAAGTCGATCTCGTAGACGCTGTGCTGATCGCAGTCCATTCCAACGGTGAAGAGCTTTTTGAAATACTGGCTGCAGGCCGCCAGGACAGACCGGTGTGTTCGATACTCTTGGTCACGAACGATGAGCACCACGTCGCAAAGCAGGCCATCCCGCCGCTGCTCATTCAGGCTGCAGAGAACATCACTGCTGTGGTTTGGGAAGGGAATCCCAATCAGATCATCCTCTCTACTGGCCATCCTCTCACCAAAAGCTCTAGAAAAAAAGAGAAACAAACGGACCTTTATTCAGGTCTGAACATTTATTCACGTCTTTTAGCTTTCTAGGAAGTGGAGTTTTGTTTGGTAATAGTAGTACTGCACTCTGCCAGAAATATAACAATTCCATGAGCAGTAAGACAAGCCATTTGCTTAGTTATTTGATCAATTTCTTTCCTTCTTGCACATTTAAACATATGACCACGTATAGTTTAATTTCACAACTTCCCCACTATTTTAGATGACAGTAGCAGTAGTATTAGTTCTGAATTTTATTCTTGTTTCAGCGCTATCATGAATTTTTATTTATTTATTACTTTAAAATGTTTTATTGGGCTGGAATATGTATATAACAATCCCAAAGATCTGGATATGATCAAATGGTGGTGACTGCTTTTCTATGCAGGTCTGAATACACGGAGGAGGATTTGTTCTCAGAAGACCTCCAAGAGCATTTGAATGCTCCTTATTGTGTTGCTAATAACAACACAATAAAATATACACAATAAAACACCGTTACAGTAATTGGAAAAAGTTTCCCTATACAACCACCTGCATATACTGTCTACAATCCTGTCAGGATATATATTTTTATTACACAGTTCTTGATGGCAATTTGTATCAAAGTGTTGAATACTCTCTTCTCTGTTGCTAGGAAACCATTGCAACAGTTATCTTCTAAACGTACAGTTCTGTAAAATGTCAGCAGACAGGTCACATCTTACACATACTGTCGAGTGCATTTCGGAATATCATTTTGGTATGCTGATAGCGTATATACTCCATATCCTAAAAAACCTTCACAGAACCATACAGTAAATTTTTAGAACTAGTGTTCCTATACAAAATATTAAATCTCACCAAATGGAATGTAACCCAATTATCTGTTTGTACATATCTGATTATCACCTTGCTGTACTGTAGCTGTTAGCAAAGCAGTGTTGTATTAAATGTTACGTTGTCAAAGCACAATTTTGTGTAAGAGCACCATGGCTCTTACAATTTCATGTAATGGCACCATTTTGGCTATGTCGGCCTTCTGTCACATAAGTGGTTCTTCTATTCATGACACTCTTATCCATCAACACCATTCATCTTCAGTGATGAAGGAAAGGATGAATTCCATTAGGCAGAAAAAAATCGTTAAAAACATAAGCCTATGCAAAACCCTTTCATTATCAATTTGCTGTAGTAACAGCCAAACTAAAATATATGATGTATATTTGCCAAGATGGAGGAATGAAGAGGAAAGAAGAAAAATTAATGAATGTGTGGGAGAGAGTTGGATTCCTCACAGATGTCCTCAAAATGGAGTTTGGATCTCAGTGTGAGGGACCTTGAGAAAAGGATCATGTCCCTCTTTTTTAAAGACAGGTTGAGTAAGCATGCGGCTGGCTGCCCCTCCTTGAGAAACCCACAGCTAAGTCAAACAGCTGCAGGGATAAAATAACAGGCTTGATAAGAGGGCCCAGCCAAGCAGAGGTCTCCCTCCTACCCTGGGAAGACGCGCCCACTGAATGGGCTTGAATGCACAACTCTTCTTGTTCATAACAAGTAGAGGATCTGAAGAGGATGTGTCACAAAAACAGTGGTGGAGGAGGGCACTGGTTCCCACCACAACGTCCTGGATCACGATTCATTACAGAAGGTTTAACTCTTTCGCTCTGGGTCTGGGTGTAGCATACAAGGGGCATGTGGAGCTCCCATTTTCAGACACAGATCAATCAGACTTTGAATGGATGTGGAAAACATTATATTCCACGGGGAAAACATTACACAGAAGTGCTTAATCTGGCAAAAGGCAATATTTTTGTAATTGTGGAGGTTTTATCAAAATAATTCAAGAACAAATTAAAATGCCTAACCTCACAGATGACCTGATAAGGTAGCCAAGACTAAACCTATAGCTTGTTTTTTTAGCATGCTTGATTTTTGCCTCAAGGGAAATATAAATAAATTGATAAATAAATAAAGTACTGTTTCTCTAGGGAATGTATGCTGGGGTATATTAATGCACAGTTTTACCAGCCCATCCAATCCTAACTTGCTCATAGCTCAACCACAAAATGTCTGTGACCGCATGCCTTGACTTCAAGCCCCGCCATAGCATAATCACTGCAGGCTAATACAGGGCTGTTTGTTATGTGTACTGCTGATAATTGAGCTAATGATATAACCCCTGTAAGGAAGATACAAATGTGATATTTCAAGAAAAAGATTTAGCAAGCAGTTACAAAGTTAAGTTTGTCTGCGCATAAGAGACAGTAAAAGTAACTGCAATGGGGTATACATCCCATTGTGTTATTCTTCAGTTTCCCTGGCTGACAAACAATTTGTATTGTGTCATAGCATGGTCATAGCATGGCCTCATAGCATGGCTGCTTAGATGGGGAACTCGGATTAGAAAGTACAGTCCTGTGTTCATCTTGAAACAGTACTTTCTTGTTTCCTTGCATATATCCACAGCAGTACCATTGAAGGCAGTAGCCCTATATGTCGCATATCTCTGCAGCATCAACATTATTTATGTATATTTGGATAGGTATAGATAGAGCTAGATGCACAGATAAAATACAGTATATTTCCTGTATATAATCACAAAGAAATGCACAATTTATTAATGAAACATTATGTACAGTACATGGCATTAATTTAGTGGATGCTCTTATCCAGAGTGATTTAAATATAGGAGAAACACTGCATTCACATGATTCATATTCAGTGCCAGACCGGACTCACAATGGTCCCAGACCAGGGAATATAGATACAGGTATATATTGAAATAATTGAAAATCTTACTTATTCTATTTGCTTAAAAGATGCACCAGTGCATACCAGGATTTTTTGAATCTGCTCTGAGAGAAAAGAGCATAATATACTTGGACTGCTTCCATGTGCCGGCTAATATCTGTGAGATATGGCCATTTTTTGGGGGGTCAAGCAGTGAACATATTGGATGCATATTGTAATGTTTCCTTTATTTATTATTATTTTTTAAATGGCTATAACTCAAAGATGGTATCATGAAAAATTATTTGGCAATGCTTGGTGGAAATTATGTTTCAATATGTTGCAGTTTGGCCACATGGTGGCACTATAATGAGTAATCATTTTAAACTTTGAAAGGTCAGACCCATACCCCATTTGACCTAGAGACTTTTAATTTGATACATAGATCCCTCTCCTCGTGATAGAGAACATATTTGCCTCAAGGATGCATAACTTCTGCAAATGGATCTTCTGCCATTTTGAAAAGCACTGAAAATCATCATAAATCATAAATCTGACTGACATTAATCTTCATACATTTCTATCAAAAAACGACTTTTGAATATTTTTACCTAATATTTTTACCGTTCAAATATACAGTACGGTATTATTAAAAAAATGTATACATGTATATACATTAATGGTTAAAATGACATGTAAGTACATATAGCATCAACTTGTATGCACACGTTTACCTGGACTTTCATGTGGAATGGTCTTGGAGCTCAGTGAGAAACGCATGTGTGGATGAGGGGGAGAAAAATGTGGTCATTCGTGACTGTTTAGATGCAGGTTCCTCTGACTGGTTATCTCCTAAACTCTGCTGGATGCAGAGTTTACAACTGGGCCATCAGATTGCTAGTTATGTGACGGCTCCATTTAGCAAATTCTGCAAACTACTGTCTTTGTTTAATCTTCCCAAGAGCTGCACTGAATCAAAATACTTTCTTTTTTTAACAGCATTAAATTGTATCGTGCCCATTTTAATTGTTACAGCACAGGCCCGTTTTGTTGAAATCTATTCTGCCACTAATACCTGGAGACATATTGTTTAAAAGTCTTTATTGCTTAAAAACTGTGACTAAAGAGATTGCCCCATTGTGAACAATGTAAAAACCAATGTCCTAGTAATTTAAAGGCTGTTGGTTTGATTCTAGCCATAGAACCTTAAATTTTCAGATCTGTCATAAAGCACCAAAAGCTGTTGATCAGAGTCATTGTGACATTGTGAGTTGAGACCATAGGAGGCAACAGCGTAGGGTATGTTGCTTGTGGTTAGCATGTGTCTTCAAAACACACTTTACCATAGGGGTCTATTTAGTGAAAATACAAATTAAATACATTCATACTTAGTAGGCTCCTTATTGAGTATGATTCTCTTGAATGTTTACAAACAGGAGCATTTTGTGGGCATCTTGAATTTTACATGAAGGAAATCAACATCTCAAATGGCTTACGAGAAAAGCAACAAATACTACAGGGTTAATGTGTAGCCCTCTCCTGAGGATGTGGATTTACTAACAATTTATGCATTAAGTGATGTCAGGGCAGGAATTAGTTTGCTGTACTTACAGTAGGTGGCAATGTTACATTTGCAAGCCTGTAATAAATCGATTGAAGATGACTGCTTCACTGGCAGACTTCTATGGTGCCAGTTTCCTTCACGTTCTTCTTTCCTTCACCTTTAAACCGATGAGTCACTGATACAATTCTAAAAGTTTTGTCTCAGAAAAAATTGCGTTTGTTGTGTTTGCGAGATTATTTTTCTAACGTACTATGCATTTGTTACGATATTGGCTGAGCAGCTGTGGGGATTGTGATGTCCGATAATTATTGATTTTGCCAAAATATATTGAGCCGAGCATGTTTAGACAAAATATAATTCCATCTGTCTTCCTTGTTTGTTTGTTTTTGGGAGGTTCCCACTTTTAAACCAAATAACCATTGTACCTTTACCTTTTATGAGCTGCTTAATCAATCAGAAAATAAAGTTATGTCAAATTGGAAATTCCATCACCTGTGTCCAGGGCACCAGTCAAATTTATTTTTCCAATTTGAGCATATACTTTATATGCTAAACAGAACACAGCAACTACATCACCTGTGTTTATAGCACCAGTCAAATGTACTTTAACCAATCTAGAATATACCTTGTTTTCAGTACTATATCAGACAGACAAGCAATTGAATATCAGATGTAACAGACCCCAAAAACTTTTTTTCAAGAATAAACTATCCAACAACTGCCTCTAGTGAAAAATTGTTGTTAGTTTTTCCCCCTGGACGTGCTGAAACTTATGGAGTGAGGATACTTTTCATAATGTGCTTTCAAAGATATTCAGGGGAAGACAAAACAAAGGTTTAGTGCTACGGTCTCCTTTGAGCTTACATACCTTGAATAGAAGCTGGCTGAATGAATTCCAAAGCCCAATAAGTTGATATCAACTAAGGGTCATACAAAAACTATCCTAGCTGTAGGGTAAGTAAATTTCCTATTTCACCTGTTAGCGAATTGGCCAAATCCTATTGGAAACAAACCTGTAGATCAGTCTATGGAACCATGTCTCACCATCTCCTGAAAGTTCATCAACTGCCTTCTCATTTCAGGCATACAAGCAAGTTTATGAAGCCAGGTTTTTCTTTGACTGTGGTGAACCATATTAGTGCCGTACCCATCTACTAACATAATTGTTACTTGTACTTGCGTAAATAACAAGTACAATAATGACCAGAGAGACTTTGACCACAACTGCTCTGAAATTCCCTCTAGACTTCAGTCACCAGTTTTCAATGACTGCTAAATAATCCATGGCTTTATGGCTTGCACATACATTCACAGTAGTAATACTGAGGTTCTAAGCATGGAGACTTCTTACCATCTGGAACAGTGGCCTGCTTGCAAAAGGAAACATGTTTTCTTATTTGATACACCGCTCAGTGGAGCAACTACTAATTACTCCATTATTTCATCACCATGTGAAAACAGTCTGCCTTTTACCTTAAACCCCAGAGTCTCCTTTGTGTCAAGAGAATCCACACTGCTATGATAATTACAAATATAATAACAGTCTTTCCCTTAGTTTTGTGACAGGTGGAGTGAATCCTCATAATATATGAGTAGGTGAAGTTGAACACTTTGTAACTCCATTGGTAGAAGCCTTAACAACAATGTAAACAATAACACCCCCACCTGCTTTAAATTCCACTCCCCCGATTACAATATTCTGAATAGGGTAAGCTGTTTACTTTTATGAAGAGCTTTTAATATATATATATATATATATATATATATATAAAAAATACTGTATTATATTGTATTTCTTTCACTTTCATCTGTGTACTATTTTAAACAGTTGTCATATTAATATATTTATTTGTTATGAAATTTGAAATTTTATAATTGTAATAAAGTATAGACAGTAATGTCTCAAACATTTAAAGAAATATATAGTTCATTGGATATTTTTTCTAAGTATAAAGTTCAATTTCAGTCAAATTGTATATCGTACTTAACCACATTTTCCATTAATAATTGATTTTGGTAAATTGAAACAAATTCTAATAAACTGTAAATAAATAATAATTCAATTTTATACACTATTTGACTGTTGTGTTTTTTTTTTTTTTGCTAATGTACAGACTGATACCGGTTGACAAATTTGATTATTACATCAAATCTTGAATCTGGTGATATAGCAATGAGACTTCAAGAAATACATATTGTATTGCTTGAATTTTCTAATAAACCTTCATTCCAGAAGAGATCAGACTGAAACTATAGCTGCTAAAACTAGTCACTCCTAAAAAATGGTTTGAATTTACCACATTTTCATCAGTACTTTTATAGCGCCATCCATTCCATAAAATTTTTTGAGATGTAAAACTAACTCAGCAAACCTAATGCCAGCTATAATGCTGTCCAAATACTTATATGAGTCATCAAATTACCCTGTTTCCACAGACTGAGCTACTGTCACTGTTAGCGCCAGGCACCCGCTAGGAACACAACAGACAATCTCTCAGACTCGCATGCCCCTCGCTGCAGACATACCAACACGCACGCACGCACACACTCACACACACACACACACACACACACACACACACACACACACACAGCAGCCCGCACCTTTCTGCTATGTGAATTCCGAAAAATAATCACTACCCACCTTGTCTCCCCTCACGTTTTATCCCAAGTCTAAAAGGTGGCTCACGGTGACCTTTATCATTTCCTCTTCACACCCACCGGAGAAGCCCAGTTTCCATTCACGGCCGCCTTTTATCTGTCAGCCATTGAGCGGGAGAAGGAAATATCCAGTATCGCCAAGTGAAATGGGTAAGTTGCGGGAGGGAATGGCCACGCTCCTCTCCAGAAGCAGGCTGGTGAGGAATACCGGATCGGAGGAGAGGCAGGCTTGTTTTGCACCTCAGTAGGGAGGGAGAGCAGCAACACTGCAATGTGGAGATGTCGCACCACTAGTTTTTATAGCAGGGTGGGTAGCTGAAAGATAATAATACCCCATCCTCCTCCACAACACAAGTTAAGCGCAGTGTGTAATAAGCTCGTGGCTCAGACACCCTTTGATTTAGGTCAGACAAAATGAATTTTTAGTTTTGTTAGAGTGACGTTGGGTAGGGAGGGAGCAGAGGGGAGGGGGGGGGGGGACTGCAAGGGGGTACTTTTGAAAAGAAAAATAAAACAAAGCAAGAAATAATTTCTTCAGCATATACAGTACACCCCCCAATCCTTTCCTCCAGATGAGACAAAGCAAGTTCCAGAAATCACACACCATGGCTTATCTCCTATAAACAGAGCTTTTTGTGGAAACATTGTGTAGTACAGTAGTGTAGTGGAACAATGCCTAAGTAAAGCAATGTCTTTTAATTAAAATATGGAAAGGAAACATTCACTTGTCTGAAATATATTACTTGTAGGTTTATATTATTATTATGATTATTATTATTAGTTGTTGTTGTTGTTCTAGCAGTAGTGCTATTATTATTAAGAGTAATAAAACTGGAATTTCTGTATTTGGCTCTTCGGGACCTCCTGTCATCATGCCCCCTGTTTTCCCTGAAATATAGTCACCCAGATTAATATTTTTCTAAAAAATAATGTGTTCTTCATTCATAGACAAACAAAGAAGAGAAACCCCTATTTTATGTTAAGCGTATTGCAAGAGTTAATTGAAGTGTAATTGAATAGGGATATATTTACGATAGTTCATCGTGTGGACAAATATCAGATTACGAGGTAGAAAATCAGACCTCTCTGTTAAAAATTATGTCGACAATAATATGGCTACTAACTTTTTTTAAACTTTATCTTGGGCATACTAAATCAGTAGCTGTTGCATTTGTATATCAGCCCTGTTCTGGGAGACCACATTTATGTGAGCACATGTTAAAGTCAAATATTGTTAAAAAATCCTATTTGTTGTTATGCAAGTATATATGATCCATAAATATGTTGTTGTGGTGTATTTTTTGTTTTGTGTGTCTTTCCCCGATACAAAATGATGTTCACTAAACAGGACCTATAATTGAATTCAAAATATTATAATTGTATGATGTGACAATGTATTATAATGGTGTTGTAATATGAGTAATATGTAAATTATTTCATATTTGATGCGGAAAATAAAATGCATTGGCATGTACAGCTCTTTGTGAAAGAGCTATTGGCATTCAGTTTGTGCAAGTATAACAAGTGCAATTAGAAGGTCGATAGGCCTTGTCAGCCGCTGCATCTGACACACACACACACACACACACACACACACACACACACACACCCACGCACACGCACACGCACACGCACACACACACACACACACACACACACACACACACACACACACACGCACGCACACAAACATGCACATGTGCCTTCATGTGGCTTTCACATGTCCTTTTGTTGAAACCTCTTGGCTACTTGTATTGTCATTCGGCTACCAATGAAATCTAACCAAGAGCTTCAAAAAGAGCCAAAAATGCAGGCAACACAGCCAACATTACAGAATGACGACTGCCAGCATGTATTACTGAAATGCATTATTTGATCAGAATAATTAGTGCATGCCAATGGGTGCCACCTTAATAGTGCGGTTATTTCATTATGAAGAGAATATTTTATGTATTTTACATTATTTTGTCTTACTACTTGCATCGTGATATTGATGAAACCATCTTTTCAGCTTGTTGTAGACTGGACATTTTTTCATTTACCAAAATAAATACTCACTACTATTAATATTCATAATTGAGAATACTGATTCCTTTTAACACAAGGGAAATATCTGATAATGTAAGTTAATGCACTGTGCAAATCCAACTTCTTTAAGATGCAGTATTGGAGTCAGTTGTTACGGGAAGCTAAAAAATGTATTAATATGTGTTAGTTTCTACAACACTACTAATAATTTCATTAGTGTTAAATTAATTTCAATAATTGAATATCATAACTTTTATATTATTATGAAAATCCTAAGTTTATGTGACGATGATTATTATTTTTGTTGCGAATGTTATTGCTATGTGCTAAATGTGATCAAACATTCCATGACAGTTTCTTATTTAAGATTTTGTTAATGGATAGTGTTCATTCTATTATTTAGAAAACAGTTTGCCAGTTGTTTATTTATATTGACAGATATGTCTTGCCCATCACAGTGCTCCTTAGATTTCCGCATTTATGATTCTAATTACTGACGTCTTGCTGACACAGACCCCACAGACCCCATTGTTTGCATGATTCTGACACAGAGTTGTGGACACAGGCACTTTAACATGCCTAACATGTCTATTTTACATTTAGCATTAACACTTTTGCATTGTTCCCTCTTAGTCAACATTATTTTACTGTTATTCTTTTAACAGAAGTAACCAGTTTATTTCTGGGGACATGTTACAACTGAGTGACAGCACAGTTTACTCTTTAATGGTTCTGCCAGCATTGAACTAGCAGACTGTTAAGTGCAACACCCATGAAATAGCTAAGTCTGACATTTTCAGTTTCTTCGATTTGAACTTCAGAAGTATTGGAATAGATGAATATGTATCGTGTGTGGCACTTCTGTTCGGCCAATTCAATGAGACAGCCCCGAGACAGCCGTGAATCCCCTTAAAATTGAGATATTTCCAAATTAATTTACAAATAAGTCTGCCATGCCTAGTAGCACTGAATAATAGGTTTATAAAAGGAAAATACAATGGAATGGCAACTTTGGCCAAATTCATGTTTTCCATCTGTGGGCGTGCGTTGGGATGAACAAATTTAATCATACTGCCCATTTCATTAGCATGCGCATAAATGTAACTATTTTCAGTGGGTGGTGCATACAACGCCATGGCAACTCCCTTGCTGAACCACACAATAATAGGATTTTTTTTTCTCCATTTTGACCATGTGCTGTAGGTACAGTTCCTACTCTGAAACAAATCATACTCTGGGGGAGGTTATAATGGGGGTGTGTGTCTATTACGTAATCACCAGAAACCTATCGGGGAACAGGGGGAGATTTTGATGCAATGCAGGAAACAGATTGTGAAATCCTCCAGTCTAATATAAATTTGTTTGGAGCTCCGCTCAGCAGTAGACACGGCGAAGCCAAAAGCATAATGTACAAATAGGGCCTGATTTACTAAGACCTAACAATAACTCAACCAATGATTGGTGCAAAACAAATGTCATGACCAGCCACTGGTTGTGTTATTGGTTTTGCGTGTGCTTAAAGGTTTTGCACACGCTAAAGGTCTTAGTAAATCAGGCCCATAGTGTGTACCTCTACTCAGAATATGCATACCCATGATGCACCTTGGTCCCACATAAGTGAGAGTATGTCAAAACCACAAAGCTCCTCATGTCAGAATTGGGCTCATAGGGCTTGATTTACTAAAACCTTTAACATGCGCAAAGCCTTTTAGGACACGCAAAACCAATAACATGACCAATCATTGGTCATGGTATTTGTTTTGCACCAATCATTGGTTGTGTTATTAGTGTGCTAAAAGGTTTTGCAAATGTTAAAGCTTAGTAAATCAGGCCCATAGTGTATAGTAATTAAAGTAGAGGGCAAAGTATAGGGCAAACTCATTTGCTTACAGTACCCTGCACCTAAATTCCACATTTAGTAAAATAATTGGCGAAGGTATTTTTCATGCAATCATCTTCAGTTAATTGATAACCTTTGTAAGGGCACCTAGGTTAGGTCAGCGGTAAGGGCATTAATTTGATGTCTGCTTGGTATAATCAACTTTCATTTGGAATTTTGTCAGTGGGTTATTATATACATATTAAAGTGACATCATATAGGTAAATACAATAGCTATTTTTGTGTCCCACATTTGCTTTCTGACTATAACCAAAGAATAATTGTATGTATTTTTGTAGCTTTATGTCGTATTTTTGTGTAGACTTGTTACTAACCTTGATTTCAAGCTCCAGTTGGCAATCACTCAGAGAAATCATTGCCCGTAATTGTCTTGAACAAGTTAGCCGGAGGTCGTAGTGATTGCAATGTGATGTGAGTTTAATATGTTGTGTTTGATTTCAAGGAAAGGAAAATGGTTAAAGGTTGAAATGATCAACGGTAGGCAGGATATAAAGAAGTACCAGTAGCCACGATACTGGGACTGGTAAGTAAGTCTTGTTTTGAAACAGACTGCAGACTGCAATGAAACTGAACAGTGCCAGTGGCCAGTTGTTGTGTTCTGGCTTTCCTCTGTAGTGGTGGGTGTTTACATAAAAAAAAACCAAGGGAAGACAAAGTCATTCTGCTCTTCGATTTCAAAAGGGAAATGAGTTGTCTGGCTCGTGGAGTTGATGAGTGAGAAAAGGAGAAAAGGTTGAGAAAACCTCAACTCTGCGCTTTAGAAATAGGGGCACTGCAAAGGTCAGCGACTTTTTACTCTGGCACATATAGGTTTCAATGCAACGTCTGCCTTCTTCATTTGATTCAGCAATGGTTCTCTCATTAATCTCGCAGTCCTCGCCTCTGGCCCTCCCGTTTAAACACGAAGCACATATCTTTCAACTTTCTTATCTTTCAACTTTCTTTCACAGGACACAGATGCATAAATTTTTCCTCGGTTTCTGTAGTTTAAAGTTGATGTATATCATTTGGAGCTGGTAGGAAGATCTTGATCTGTACTGTATTTCACGCAACTGTGGAACAGCTGGTTGGTGTCACACAATAAAGATGTAAGTTGGAAGATGGATTGGTGTATGCAGTACAATACAATAACTACTATATATGAACAAACCTTATTTATTCTAGCTCTATTTTCCATTCTTAATAACCTATTTATAGAATCTTGGATTGTATAGAATCTATAGCTTTTCAGCTATATTTCTGGTTGCAGATTTTAACCAATTGGCCAATTAAATCAGTTATTTAATTTAATTTGTCCATACATTATGTATTACATTTTGGTTCTCTATGGCTTCAGATTTAATGTGGTAGATTTGTTATACATGTTCGCAGGTAGTTTCCCCCTGGGTGATTTTAACCGAAGACCACAGACTTATTCTTGGTGTTTTCAGTGTTTGTAAATGGTAACATTTTATATATACTGAGAATCTACGCAGAATAAATAAACAGAAAGCCCTCTAAATGCTAGCAGACCAGCTAGCCAAGCAATCAACATCTCACAGTACTGGTTATCAGAACTGTCAGCCTGTTGTCATAGAAACCCACTGCAGATATCAATGTTTTGGATATAGTACATTGACTATATAATGCTGCTCAAACATCTAGCAATTCTACTTCAAACATTTTTAGCTGAATTGTATCTTCAGTTTTGCAGGACTAAAAAATGGGTCTAAACCAGTTTAGACAAGTATCTATGTCCTTATATGCCCTGCCCTGTCTACTGGTGTGTTCTGCTTCTTACCTCTATTATGATCTTTCATACTACATCTAAGCAGGACTGCTGTTTAATCATGTAAGACTATACAAATGCCAACAGCATTTCAAGCCATTCTAGGAGCAGGGAGAATTTGTTGGGCATTAAAAGGCAAAATTACATCAGCATATGCAGTTCAAATTGACTAAGAAATTTAACCTATCATTGTAAATCACCACTGCGTATGCGCGTGCATTCACACGCAAACGCACAGGCACATGCACAGCATGTACTAAGTCAATATTGAAAGTAACACTTACTTCAGTCAATTCATTAATTTTTTAACTAAAAAAATTTTTTTTTTTATTCATTAGTTTCATAAACGAATAAAATGGCCAGTCTTGAAAACCTACCCCTTCTCAGAATAGCATTTTCTTCAACATATCCTCTCTATTCTCTATTCAGAAATCTTTACAGCTTAATCACAGACATGTACAAACTACATTTTCTCATCCAAATAAAAACTGATGCTTTTTTTCCCCCCTCCATAGTTGCACAATCTTCCACTACATTAAAACCTTTAAACTTATTTAGAAAAGTTGCGCTGCCAACAAATCATGAAATGTGGTCCAGTTCAGCTGGGCTGCTCACAGAGGGTGTGTGCAGTCTGTTCACACCCTATAAGCTGAGTAAGTGTTGAGTACTGCAGTACCTAATTGCTGTCACGCATGCTGTTCCTGTCATGGAGGCCTAGTGTGTGTTCAGCTCCATATCCAATTTCCTGCTCTGTTAGGCTTTCTGGAAGAAGGGCTTTGGGGAGTCAAGTGTCTAAAAAGTGATTGGGAAGAGTTTAGAAAAATAAATCTTTAGATGAAATCTATGGGTGTGCAGCTCCACCAGGCCCACTCCTGACAGACCTCTCCTCCTTTAGGAATCATATGTGTGTTACCACTCCCAGCATTTTCATACATTTAATGTTTTCTGTGAGAAATACAATCGAGTCTCTCCGACAAGAAAAAAAATATGATTCTACATTTAACCCTTTCTTGTCACTAGCGAATTTAATAGATCAATTAATCTTCTTTCAATATGCTATCTACGAGAAAGATTCGGATGAAAGTCCAGAAACCATGATTAGGCAATAGATTCTCCCCTCCTAAACCAACAAAGGAGTTCTTAAAGATTAATTTCCTGGTGGAACTATAAACTCTACATTCCTTGTCTAAGGGATTCACAGTTGCACACAAATAGTCTATTCATACTTTTCCACAGCAGCACTGATTCTTTACATTTGGACTTCTATGACGTCCAGCACGCACTTCAGGTTCTCTGATATCAAGAAATGAAACTGCTCTGTTCCTGGTTATGTGGTGACTGTATGTCATGGAGACTGCTTCATGATTATGGCGTCCTGGTAGGTAGTTTGCTTCACTATCAGAAGGTACTGGCTCTGATCACTGATTTTCTTGAAAGTTGCTTGACTACCTAAGGATTTGTATTAACATTCTTTGTTCCAACAATCAAAGGCAATTCTTTGGTGTTGGCAACAATAACTTTTTCCCATAAGGTAATTACAAAATAAATCCAAACGGCTACCCGTCATGCAGGTTCATGTAAAGGGTATGTTAAGATCTATCTGATTAATTTTGTGCCTCTAGTTTGCATCAGTATCGGTTGTGGCCCCTGGACTACACATGGCCGCTGCTATTCTGTGCTCTCCTGTGAATGGTCTCACTCCACCTCCTCGCCTGCTGGTGTATGGGAAGACTGGGGTTGTGGGAAGGCTGCAGGCACCCCCACGGCTCTCGCCTGCCAATAATGCCCTCCGCAGACAGGCCTACGTTTCTCAGACCTCCTTAGGTGGGAAAACCTAACTTTCAGCCCTCCAAGGACAACACAAACACCCCCACAGCTCCAATCTTCAAACTGTGGCAAGGTCATTACTGCTCCACGGCAAACAATCTGGAGACTGGAGGGAGGGCCAGGGCTCTTTGTGTTGACATATATATTCTTCATTTTTGTAATTTGTTTGTTTGTTTGTATTATTATTATTTTTTTCAGAGGGGGGGGGTCAGGTATTTCTTAAGTTACTTCAGATTTGCTTTAATTATCCTGAATGCCAGTTTATCAGTCCTTTATTAATATTCAAACGCTGTGTTCTTCTCAGCCATGTGTTTTAATACAAAAGCCTTCAACATGATTTAATGTGTTTACTATGTCTGCTGGGACCTCGGGGTGAGCAAGGACATCTTGTCCATGTGATAACGAGGGGAAGCAGATGATAGCCAGAGTGGCTCAGTTTGCCCTCCAGCGTTCTGGCACCTTCTAATTAAGAGCAGCCAGGCTTGAGGGCAGAGGAGACAGATGCCTGTCAGTAGAGCCCCTCGCAGAAGCCGAGTCAGAGGCTGCCAGTGTCGAGGCTAGCAGCCGTTTCACCTGTTTTCTCCCCCTCCATCCTGTCCCCGTTCCGTCCCACAGACGACCCGCTGCCCGTGCGATGCTCATGCGCCTGAGCCGATATGCGGCTCACTCGAGTGGGCGGATCTACGTGGCCTCTTTCGAGAGCTCTAACTCACGCACTTATCTCTTTCAGTACGATCCCTCCCATCCTCACATCAGTGGGTGGACCCAGTTTGCTTCCAACCAACGTCGTTCAAAGAAATCGCTAAATAAATGTGCCAGGATTAATGTGCGCGCTCCAGACGCGAGCGACCGCGAGAGCTCCTGTTTCATTTTTGTGCTAATTCCCCACGAGCGTCTCAAAATTCTATATAACCGCTTCAGTCATCAACCCCCGATGCTCTCATTCGCCCAGGGACAGGATGGAAAGAGAAGTCAGTGAGTTGCCAAGGGTTACAAAGACTATTTTTGTTAGCACAGCCACACTTCACAGGAAACACCTACGTAAGTGTGGGGTCTCAGTTAAGCAGGTATATGGTGCTCACACAGTACAGTGAACAGCATCATTGAAATAAACTCACATTTTCGATTTAGTGTAATAATTAATCAGTGCCATCGTCCCCGTAGTTTAAATTAATGGAATATTTCTGATATTCCTGGATATGTTGCCAGACAGTAGTCCTTGATATTAATCGTATAATGTGTTCTAGCTGCGTGCCAGATTCGTCTTGTTTGTCATTTTATTTCCTGCTTATTAACTAGTTGGACTATGGCAACGTCAGTTTGATACCTCTATCAATTTAACCCAGATGGGTGCTGTGGCAGTTCTAGAGTCTACTAGACCATTTCGGGTGACGTTCCGTTGTGACTAATTGCTCTGTACCTACTCTTAAGTATGTGCTTCCCTTTTCAAACTTAAGATAAAGCAGAAAGACCTCTGGGTGTGTGTGTGAATGTGTGCCTGCCAGTTTGAAAAGGAGCTATGAGTAATACAATGTACACAAATCCCAAAACTAGAATTTTGGCACAAAGCTCGCCTCCCACCCTCATCGGCCTCCTCAAACCTCCACCCACCCTCTATTCAAACGTGCTCCTCCAGAGCTGGGCCCAGCACTTACTCACTGAAGCTGCGCCTCTGTTTCTATGGAGGAGGAAAGCACACGTACACATAGGGCACGGGACAGCTGTATTGCAGAGCCATTGTTATGATAAACCATGGGTTTAAGTGCACGTCCAGTGAAAATGTCAATATCCACAATTTATTATATTCCAAAAAAAATATTTTAGGATTTATGACACAAAAAGACCTGAGAGCTTTCAAATAATATGCCTAACTGCAGGCCTGCATTTGGAGAAAGCGAAGCGTGCCAGATGATAACGAAACTAAAATCACATCACAATGACATTATAGATGTCAAAAAAGGACACAGTGCGTGACACGGTACTGAAAAAATTCAAGGCAATTCCTAAATCTTTAACAGTGAAAATGGGTTTAAAATTCATAGATATTCTTATTATACTGTTGCAACATTCCACTTGTTTTTTTGCTTCAATCCCAGATATATTTACAAGCCCTCTTATCTACTGTCTAAACAGTCCCTTGATGTAGCCTGAGGTCCATTGATACCTGTTGATTAACTGTTATAGGATTTCATCAATTTGGACTCTTAATTAATGCTCTTAATAATTTCCACAATACATATTATTCATTTGATGGGTGATTTTATCAGGTCACCTTTTAAGGTTTCTTGTGTAAAAAGGCCCCTATGATTTCCATATGCACAATTTACTTAAAAATATATCGGCTGTCAATACTGAAAAATATTTTCAGAAATCAATAGTTTTATACGTGCGATGTGATGTCTTTTTTGCATAACGCAACACGATGAAACAACATAAATGAAAACTGTATTCAAAAATCCACTCATATTTAAACGTAATATTTTCTCATTCTTAAGGCGATCCAAACACCCAAAGGCAGAGATAGCCACGGATGAATTTTAAACTGATAGGCAGCATAATGTAAGAAAAACGCAATTTTTATAGACTAACTTCGGAGACCTGATTTTAAAATGGGAGTTGCGGAGAAAAATAGTGAACCATGACGTTTAATTAGCATGCTGATAAAGACTGAATGCGTACGCAGTTCCCACACACTATGAGAAGGCTGGGTAAATAAAGGCAGACTGCAGCATACATATTTGTGAACACACCGGTGTAAGAGTATCCTTGATTTAACAAAGGAGCTCTTTGGAACAGCCTCGGCTCTGATAAACCTGGTCAGAGTGAAAGCTGTGAGGCATTTCATTCAAAGACAGGTGTGGTTATTATCCTCGCATAACCCTTCTGATCAGGCCCTGATTTTGCGGCAGAATTTGAATGACAGCACACGTTGGACATTCATTGTAGATTAGTTACTGAAGTGTTGAGCATGTACACACAAAACCCAGATTTGAATGTAATCCATTTTGATTGAAATACGGTCTCTAAACAAAGAACATTATAATAGTGTCATACTTTGTGACGTACGTATTATTCTAAGAAAAAAAGGTAGATTAACTTGATTGCTCGTTGGTTCTTATGTTTGCCTCATCATCCATTGCTGATAGCCTGAATTCCTGATTCCTGCTGTACAGCCATTCCCTGCTACATTAAATGTAGGACCTGCCAGTGATCTTACCTTAACCCTCAAACTTGAATCCAGGGATATTGCTATCTTGATTTTTTTTTTAAATATATGATTTACATTGTATATGTTTTTAAATATGGACATAAAAGCAATTGTTCGGGCAGACTCCAAAATCCAAAAATTTTCAATGGAAAATGAATTCCATCAGACCTGAATGCCTACATTATTTATTTATCGGTTTAGTATTGTTTTAATTATGATATTAGCTCCCTAACGGTGATGGACTAATCTGGTTTCAGCTGCATTATCAATAAAATAAGTTGGCTGACTTAATTTCAGTTCATGCTTGGGATTTTTTAACTGTAAAATTATTCACTGCAGTTATTCACTATACAGCCACAGAAAACATATTAAGTTGAAATGAAACACATGAATAGACATATACATATGTATATTATCCATAAATATGTATACTTTGTTGAGGTTCCTGTTTGTAAAAGTGTGCTGTAAATCTTGCTGTATTCAAAGCAGCATATGTTACATTACAATAAAATTTTAATGAAAAGAAATGATGAAATGGTCCATCTAAATGTCTTTGTCAACAGTATTTTCTTAAATGTAAAAAAGTCTGCACCACAGATATATAATATCTCTTGTTGCCAGAGGGTAAGTATAGTCAAACTGTTGGCCTGAACTGGGTTAGCAATAAGCTCAATTCATCATATTGCATGTCCTGGTGACTGAGAATATATAGTGTACTCATGGCAATCCCCCTGTTTGAGTATGCAGAAAGATGCGGAGGCAACCCAGCTTTTAAAAGGAACTCCACCACAAATGGGTAGATTTAAACCCCACATAAAGAAGCATTTGACACATTTGACAGCATAACCAGAAAGCAGCCTCTGCAGGACCTTAATAACCGCCTTTGCCGGCTACACGTAGGAATGAGGAAGAGGAGGAAAGACATTGCTGACCTGGCGCACGTTCGCTGAGATTCCAAAGTCCCGTCAGGATGAAGAGTTGTATCCTTTTGAGGCGAGCGAAAGCGAGTGAGAGGGAGACAGGAGAGCTTGATTTTTGTGCTGGAGGTGTGTCGTTGATTCGTGAGAGGAGGACAATCCCTTCCACTAAACGGTTACATAAAGAAAAGTGTACACCCACCCACCAGCACCCCTCCCTCCAAACCGAAACTATTTGGCACCGCTCCCAACGTGTCCACCTGCGCTGCTGAGAAGATAATGACGCGCCCAGCAGCCCAGCCCTTAAGCCTGCTCCTGGGTCGTGGCTGTTCAGCACTGCTCCACCGTACAGCAGGGAGACTATGGGGGGTTTGGGACAAAGCTACACTGCCAGAGAAGAGGAAGAAAAAAAACCAACAGGATTATGTGAGGTGTGTGGGTGAGTTCATTGGCCCTGAGTCCTGTACCTGACGCAGAAGCAGGTACTAACACAACTCTGTAGTGCAATTTTCTCTTTGCATTTTTCATAGTGCATGGTCAAGTCAAGTGTGATTAGGGAAATGGCTGATTCAACAAATGAGTGTCTCTTCACATCCTGTGGTGTATCTTTCATGTCTTCAGACTCTTTTCATGTATAAATTGGCTATAGCAGAAGACCCACAATAAGGTCTTTTATAGCATTTCATGTCATCCAACAAAGGACTTAATCTTATTGTTTTCAGTATTTCATATTTTAGAAAGTGAGGGCAAGCCTGGTATATATGTTTATGTACGTCTGTGGGTGTATACCTACGTTTGAGGTCAGCTTGGGCTTGGTGAGCCAAGGCATATTCTGTGGCATTAGTGAGGGTCAGAAACTGATGTGGGATGGGGTGTAGCAGCCAAAGCAGTAAAATTAAATACAACTGAAAAAGGGTGTGGGGTTTTTAGTAATCAACCCACATGGAAAAACAGGTATACAGATAATTATTGCAATATGTAATACAATGCAGTGCATCAAAGATACCACATATATTCAGTATAAAATTATTATGATGAACTGTGTTTAATTCACTATTCTTTTTCAGGTGACATATAACATATTGTACAATGTCCTCAAAAAATGTTAAGTAACTAAAAAAAAAAAAAATCACTATTTTTTTTCAGAAATACATGTAACTCCTGTTATATATCTTGGCAATATGTAAACTCTGCATATGTCTTTGTGACATTATTTGTATTCCATTTACAGCGCACTTGAATGATTAACAAATAAAAATCGATGGTACACAAGTGTTTATAGATGTACGGAGGCCATTTTTATAATGCTGCCTTTATAGAAATTTGATTGACTGATATTGTTCATAAATTAAATGCTGCTTCACTGAAAACATTTGAATGAAGGCAGCTCTATGGTTTATTTATGAAGTATTCCATCATTCATCAGCAGCTGTATCGTGGTTTTACCACTTATTTTAACATGTTTATATTTGAATATTTTATATGTCTCTGATCAATTGCTCTTCAAAAACCAGGAAATGTAACAGTGCACGTTGGGGCGTGGCACTATCCATCCATCCATTACAGGTATGTAACCCGAATATTCCTGGTCAGGGTTGCGGACGGGCAGGAGCCTATCCCAGCATGCATTGGGCAAGAGGATACCCAGGTTGCCAATCCATCACAGGGCACAAACATTCACTCACACACTCATACATATGGGCAATTTAGAGTCTCCAATTAGCCTAACTTACATCTTTGGACTTTGAAACCGGAGTACCTGGAGGAAACCCACATGGACACGGGGAGTGCTATCTACTGCACTTCCCTAGCATGGCACTGTGTGGTATGTGGACTAATTTTCATTTCCTGATTCATTCATTTCCTATATGTCTCTGATCAATTGCTCTTCAAAAACCAGGAAATGTAACAGTGCACGTTGGGGCGTGGCACTATCCATCCATCCATTACAGGTATGTAACCCGAATATTCCTGGTCAGGGTTGCGGACGGGCAGGAGCCTATCCCAGCATGCATTGGGCAAGAGGATACCCAGGTTGCCAATCCATCACAGGGCACAAACATTCACTCACACACTCATACATATGGGCAATTTAGAGTCTCCAATTAGCCTAACTTACATCTTTGGACTTTGAAACCGGAGTACCTGGAGGAAACCCACATGGACACGGGGAGTGCTATCTACTGCACTTCCCTAGCATGGCACTGTGTGGTATGTGGACTAATTTTCATTTCCTGATCATTAAAACATAAAACAAGTTTATTACAGGCCTCAACCCTTTCCTCTAATTGTGATGTCAGAGAAATCTTAAATTCAATTTAGCCATCCTAATCATCTGCCTTACATTGGCTTAAATTTAATGTTAAGTCAATGGCAAACATTTTTCGAAAGACCAAAAGTTGAATACGAGTTATGAAAATCAAAAAAAATATTTCAGTTTCTGTTTCTGTTGTTTCTACCAACTAAACATGGTGATTTCAAAAGCAGTATTTTCTGTCTTTCAAAGACAATGCACCTAACTTTCTTCCAGATAATATATATATATATAGAAATACAGTGTTACATGTCATAACAGTTTTGCATAATCACATGTAATAATAATGGTGATGAGTTGTATTTACTGTATATTGAATTTTTGTCCTTATGATCTGCATGAACTTCACAGAGATGGGGGTGAACTCACTTCAACCCAATACCAATGTGTAGCACCCATCTGGGTGATGCACTGCAGCCATTTTGTGGCAGAACGGTCACCACACATCAGCTGAGGTGGAAAAGGAAGACATTTTTACATCTATATCTTCTCTATGTTCAAGAAATATGATTAAGGAAAAATGTATCTTTATTTCTCTGAAATCTTCTAGGTTATCCCAGCCCAACATGCAACCAACACAAAACAGTTAAAATGCACATATACCATAGGATTTTAATGTTCCCCGCTATGCCCTCTCATTGTACTTACTGGGGCTTTTATAAAACACATCTTAACCTTGTTTCTTATGTAGGATAAGCTGCTCTTGTATGTAGGGTAAACAGGGTAAACAGTTATCTCTTGAAAATTAGATGCTTTATCTCAAGAGACTAACCTGGATAGATAAAGGTTAAATAAAATAAATAAAAAAAACACATAAATCAGAATCCTGTGTTTAAGGATAAGCCAGGCAAAATTGCAAGGAGGAGCCCATTTCATCCCTCTATCAATGATTTAATACAGCAAATCAGATTTGGGGTGGTAAATTACATTACATTACAGGCATCTAGCAGACGCTCTTATCCAGAGCGACTTACACAACTTCTTATTACATCTTATTACATTTATCCATTCATACAGCTGGATATTTACTGAAGCAATTCAGGTTAAGTACCTTGCTCAAGGGTACTGGGAATCAAACCTGCAACCTTTCGGTTACAAGTCCAGTTCCTTAACCATTATACTACACTGCCGCCCTAATTCAGGACTGAACTCAGTGTCCCACTAAGAAGTGTGGCATTGTGTTGGTAACATGTATTGATTGGAGGGTTCAAGATGCAGTTGTTCCTCGAAACATATATAAAAGAGAAATATGATTTCAATTGTAGAAATAAAGATTAAATTACCACTCAATGCTATTTTATACACAAAATCCCACACTTAAACACTCACAATGTGTACTGACTATAGATAGACCTACAACTTTGTGTAAGAAAATGGCTAGAATGTTAACGTAATGTGAGTTGGATTATATTAGCTATCATGTGTTTGTAAAATTGGAGGCAGGATGCTTTAACATTTATCACAAAAGCAGGATGCAGAAAACTGAAACCGTTATTCTTACCATTAGGCCACTGTGTGTAATTGCTTTGACTTCATCACCACAATGGCAAAAAAAAAAAAAAAACTGTGAAAGACTTCCCTGGTTGCTTACAAAGGTCTCTGGTGTTTACTGCAGCCGTTTCCCTGTCAATATTTTTAAATTGGCTGGTTTATACAACAGATACTCATGTTGTGATCAGGTACTTCACTTGATCTTCTATGACTGTGATAAAATGACAGATCACCAAACCCACTGCATTATCTGGCTAATTTTGGCTAGCAAACTGCAAACCGTGGGTCACACTTAGTAAATCAAACTGACTTTGTAACAGTTAGATTAGATTTCTGTAGTCAGACCACAGCTAAGTAGCTATACTGACAGCAGACAAGGATGAACTTTCAGAAAGTGAGAATCAGGAGGCTGCACTTACTGAGCACTCCAACCGTCAATGCAAATGCTTTACAGAAAGGCACAGTAGATATCCTACATTTCTGAGCACATTTAATCAGTGAACAGAGACATGCTTACCATCTAAGACTGAGACTAAGTTGTAATCTGCATTTTTGGTTAGCTTGGCTAGCTATCTTGCTAATCGCCTCAATAACTATAGGCAGTTGGGAAAATGTTTTTTTTAGATGATAGCCTACATTGAATATTTTAGAATGTTGATGTTCTGACACAAAGTCGTAGAAGTAGTAGTTATGCAGTGAAGGGTACAAAGTTGTTGGTTAAAAGATATTTATACTAGTCTGTTAAGATGCTATAATTCAAACCTGGGGCATTTCTGATAATGTGCAGCTATAGCCTACTGGTCTGAAGCTTCCAAAATCCCAACGTATGAGACTGACGAATTATTGACATGGGATGCTGATGAATTGTTGAGAATTCCTATATCTTAGGCACGAAAAGCCAGTATGGTCGATTTCAAATTCTTAAGTAAACAGGTTACAATGCTTAGAATATTGTGTGGCTGCTTTTGAACAGATTATTTATTTTTTTAAATTTCATTCTAATGCATACGCCTACACACAGAGACAAGAAATAACATTTAGCTACATGACTGTTGCATTTAAAATAAATCGAGCAACAACTGTGACCTGTATACAAAATTTCACAAAAAAAGAGCAGCCGCCAAAATAGGTATCTAGACCTACATACTTGACATCCACATTTGCGGTAAATTAGTTTTAAGATACATTTTATAAGGCTCTCTCACACCAAGGCTTGGCTGGTACAGCTCAGTAAAGGATAATCTCTTGTTTTTCTAGCGGACTTGACAAACGCCATTGCTCACACCCACATGCTGATTCTTTCAAATGATTCCAGGTCTGTGATTTTCAGTTTCATTTTAAACCTCTGACCGGTGCCATGCATCCTCGGGCCAGAGTGTGGTCTTGCCACAACAGAGGTGACTAAATATTAGAAACACAGGCTTTAACCCAGAAAAAAATCCCAGGAGCCAGTCAGTTAGATGCATCTAAAACTCTAGTATTCAGCATCAGTCGAACCACAGCTACAAGCAAACTCAGTGAACCTAATTTGCTTGTGTGTTATATATTATATATTCAACCTACCTCATATTGACTTGTGTTTGGTGTCCTAGCCTGTTTCATCAATATGCTCTTCAGGGTTCAGTTTTGTCCCTCTCTTACACTTGTTTTGACAGTCAAAGCTGAAACATCCTCTTCCTTTAGACAGCCTACTGACTATTTGTTTAACTACTTTCGCAAATATGAATACCACACACCCCCCCCCCCCCCCCCCCCCCCCCCTCCCACACACACACACACACACACATACACACCTCCCACACCATCCATCCCCTAAGCCCCCCCTTTCGGAGAATATCTGCTGAAATAAACACCGTCCCCCTTGCTTGGAAGTGTATTGTCACTAGGGACACTGATGTCAATATACATCAGCAGCGATTCAACAACGCAAAAAGGAAGCTATCAGTAACTGCGGAGATGGTCTTCTTCTCCTCTCATATAGTGACAGTTAGTCAGGCATGCAGGTTCTTCTATACAACATCCAAAGAATCTGCATGCCTCTTTTTCCCCTGGCTACTCAACACAGCTGCATGACTTATCTACTTGTCTACATCACACCGCCTCCTCATCTCACTTCATCGGTTGACTGTTACTGCTTGCATTAAGTTTTAAATCGTGGTGCTAGTCTACAGGGCAGTTAATGGAACAGCTCCGGCATACCTCCAATCAATCTTCAAGCCCTACACCCTGGTCTCTCTGCTCTGCAACCTGGCGACTGGCCATACCCTCCCTCAGTAGTCACTTCCCCAGTTCATAATGCCTGCCTGTACTGGCCCCCTATACTGGTGGAACAAACTTCCCATGTTGGATGGGAAGCAGAATTGTTGTTCGTATTCACATGCAGGACCCATCTCTTCAGGATGCATCTTTTTTCCCCTCTCACTCCTATCTAGTTCAGGTTATGATATTTTTTTATGGCTTTAATTTTCTTCTTGGGGCTTGCTATGAACGTAATCTGTATGTATTCAAGATTTGTACTTTGTCATTTTAATTTGCATTCGTGCTTCTGTGATGTTATACATCTGGGAATACCTGGGAATGTTAGCCAGGTCTGGTACTATTACTCTATTGATGATTCACTATTGGTGAATGCATTTATGTTCTCCTACATTGTAATTTGCTCCGAATAGCAGCGCCTACTATGTAATAAGAAGTTAGTTGCATTCACGTTATGAGGAATGTTAATTGACTTATTAATCAAACATGAAAACAAATTTTACTCACCAGAAAAAAAAGACCATCCCCGACCTCCAAGTTTGTGAGTAGCCTACCCATGAAGGACACAACGCTGCGGAACATTTGCTGTTGCAGACCTTAAGGATGCCGATGGACATCTTTGGGCATCCAAAGCTGTCTTGGCCTTTCTACCAGTTTTCTTCACTTGCTGGAACTTGTTAATGACTGTCATGGACATTTTCAAATGATTCAACATTGTTTTTGCTGGCCATTATCCTCATCAGAGGCTTTCACAGATGAAAGTGGACAGAACACATGACGGTTAAAGCCTTATGGTTTATGAGCCTATGTGGTAAATATTAAACATAGGTACAGTATACTGTTTAAACTTCAACTAGCTTGCTAACGTTAGTTAGCCAGTTAGCTTGTTGTATATTCAGTTTCATATTTGTTATTGATGCTGGCTAGCTATAACTTCATAACCAATGGTAACATGATTAACTAGTAACCCATTTTTAAATCTCAAAGGGTGTTGTGAATTAAGACTGGTAATAATACAGATTCACAAAAATGTTTAAAAAAAAGAAATGTAACTACCAAATTTTAACTAATTTTAAAATAAAATTTTTTAACGACTATTCCAAATGTTGCTGGTTTAAAAATTATGTTTTCCCTGTTGATTTCATAGCTTTCAAGCTTGTCGGATTCACAGCCATTGCCCTGTCCAGATACAATCTTTTATGCAGCTACTAAGATGGTTCAATACTCCATGTCAACAGTCATTGAGTGATCTATGTAATATAATGAATAGCTGATCTGTGCACCTGATGCCCACATGATCTCAAACAGTGAAATGAATCAGGATGTGGTCAGTGGTCTTTTACTGTGTTTAATGAACTCAGCTCCATTTTGTGGTGCGAATGTAAAGTCGAGGCAAAGATGAACATACTTTAAGCGTCCCGATTGGAGTGAATGTGCTGACCCTTAAGCACTGTACTGGGTTGAAAGTGCAGCCTCGATAGAAGAGCACACTCTTTGTCCTCCAGGGCTTTTGTGATGATGTATATAGTTCTGGGTGTGTCTCTTCAGAAGACGCAAAACACCATATTCACAAGATTTCAAATCAACAACGAATCTCTGTCAGATATGTCCTTTCTGCAATGGCAGATTCCACAATCAGGGGTTTCTGTAATCGGAAGGGTTTCTGCCCAAATCTGCCTTGAGCTTTTCTCGGTTAAAAGCTCGTGCCGCTCTTCTCACGAGCGCATGCAGCAAAAGCAAAAGGTGAGTTGTTTGTGTGGGGTGTGTGACGGGCGGGAGGGATGGCGGACGTCTTGTCAATCAAGTTCAGTAAGACCGTGCCAAGGCTACGCCCCCCTCGGAGCCGCAGGGCTGGTTCACACTGGTTGTCCCCCCCCTCCCCCCAGCCCCAGCCCCAGCCCCAACATCCCACTGCATGAGAAGACAGAAAGAGGAATGTGATCTAACGGCTCTCTTCCAGAAAAATTACCTCACCTCACCCCCCCCCCCCCATCTCTCTCTTTCTTTCCCTCACCCCCCCCCCCATCTCTCTCTTTATTTCCCTCGTCCCCCTCCTCCCCTCCAACAATATTGCTGCCAGGCCAGAATGTTTTTCTTAGCCTCTCCTACACACTTTCACACAGTTTTCTCTCAACATACATCCTACCCACCCAGGTTACTGGAGGAGGGGGTGGGCAGCACGTTTATTACACTCACATTGTTAACCATTTCAGAGCAGTTCAGACAAAGTTTATGGGGAGAATTATTATTATTATTTATTTTTTTAAAGTTTAACACTTTAAACACCAGACTAACCTAAGTGGAAGATTTCCTTATCCTGTGTAGATAGTAGTTTAGACCACAAAAAGATTGTACATATGATACAGTAAAAGGTATTCCTCATTCTGTGGTATATCCTTTTCTGGTAGAACAAACTTGTTGACTTGTATTCATAATACAGTCATCATTGGCTATGTCAGAAGCAAGATGAACTCTAGAGCTAACAATGGATTCACCACCAGGTGCACCTGACACATCTCTTGATATCTAAAGTCTAGTTGTGAACATATTCGCAAGTTCTATACATTGACTTTGGTTCATGTTGTTTGACTAGATTACTGCACAGATTATCAATGAGTCTATTCGATGGAAGATTCCTTACAAAGGTAGCCTACATTGTTATATGTTTTAATTATACAGCTGGACATTCACTGAGACAATTAAGATTTTTTTAAAAGCAGTCAATCAGCAACCACAGGTTTTTTTTTTTACTTTTTTGATGGGGAGCATAATTTTCCATAGGTAAGGGTAATGCCACCAATATAATAGCACCTGTGTTTGAGTTACGAAGTAAATGGTCTAATGCATGTTGCTAGCTAGCTAGTGGCTATGCCTAGGCTATTCATGCCATGTAATTATAACCAGCACTGAACTAAATTTTCAAAATGAACTTCTGTTGGTCTTATAAACTATACATCATTAAAGAAAATAGTATTCATATTTTATTTATTATTAGTCACAAAGCAATCTTTGAGCTTTGAGAGAAAATAAATGTGACATTGTCTGTGTGTAGCCTACTGCAGTTAGCTACTACTATATGAACATATTTTAATAATTGGGGGAATGGAGCATGTCTTGTGATGTAATTGACAAATGAAGGAGATTAAGTGCAAGATTAAGAAGCAGATAAGGAAGTAGATAATGAAGAAACACAAAGTAGTACAAAGAACCTGCCATTTGAACTAGAGCTATAAGGATATGGACAACTCATCCTTTTTATCAGCAAGCTCAGGCAGTTAAAACAGACTTTTCACAAATCAGTGAGATAGGGAGAGACCCTTTGTAATAAGAAATGTGTTTGTTCTGCCGACCATGTTTTTATCCCCGGCCTGTTGCAGGGTTAACTGTACAAGTAAAGTCACCTCTTGTATTGTAGTGTTGTATTGTCATCATTCATCATTCAAAACAGCATGTCTCTTGAATAATAAGTTGTCAATATGAGTTTTCTATAGCCTATTCCAGAGCATCAAAAAGGTATTGAACCCTTGGGTCTCGCTCATCACTTGTATTCACCTGTGCCAATCACCTGCACAATCTGGCCTTGCATAAACATGCAATTGAAGAATGTTTTTCCAAACCTCACTGAGTCCAGTTTTGATAAACCATATTTTTAAAGTGGGTATAATTTTTCTGATAAATGGTTGGATATTTGCAGTTTTACTTTTTAAAAATTATTCTTAGGAATTTAATGAAAATGTGTGTTTTTTAAATGCAAATACTCCACCAATTTAATAAACAAAAATGTTGAAAACACTCAGTTTGACTGGGTCTATACAAACAAAGAACTGTCTCAGTGGTCTAAATTACAAAATATTTTAACACAGGAACATGACCATCTTTTTAGTCTATCTAATCAGTGAGGTCTTCTTTGACTCAACATATGGTGTAAAAGGTAATTATTCGGTGTTTGCACACAGGAAGTAAGACAAAGTTATTATTCGACAATAGAATATTTAAAAGGTTATGAAAGCTGTCATCTGTTATTTTTTTGTGTGACATTTAACTCCTTACTGTGGTTTTGTACAAGAACAACGTAAAGCATGAGGTTTTCTCTCAAATCTCTCTGACCACCCAGTGTCACACTTAGTTTTCAAACTCTTTCTTCTTTCAGTCAGACCATAGGCTTTCAATAGAGTAAATAAATAAATTAAATAGAAACATTGTAGTATTACTTAATTATTGAAACTGTGTCTGCATCTCTGCATTGATTTAAATTCACACAGGGTGAGTTTCAATTCCCTCTAAAACAATCACTTTCTTCTCTTTTCTTTCCATTTATTTGTTTTATTTTTATTTCTTTACCAATTTGTATCATGGTAGTTGCAGTAAGCTGTCTTGTGGCATGTGTGCAGGCTTGTCCTGGGTGTGTTAAACACTTTTATGACCACCACAACATCAGTACTTCAATGAGAGATTGTTCATTTTTGAACAGTTTCATTGTGGTATTGGCATGTGTTGGGATAGGAAAAGTTAGTTGTAGAACTTGTGTGCAAGTAAATTCATTGTAAGTGAACTACTGTAAGTACTGGAAGCAGTACCAGAGACTGTAGTATTGGCCTCTGCGGTCCATTCTGAATTTTCTAATCTGGCAGACTAGACGCAAGTGACGTGGAAAGCGATGTTTCGGTTAGCATATTAAACAATGTCAAAACTGGAGCTAAGCCAGTTTTAAGACTTTGCACTATGTAATATTTAGCCACCTAATGCTGCATTATTGGAAAGAGGAGAGAGCTATTCAAAAGATATAATATGATTTGTAATAGCACAGCATTCTGGATTTTGTGATCCTCTTTTGTTATGTTGTTAGCTAGCCAGTTAACATTGGCTAATTTTTTGAGCTAGCTTATGTGACCAACTCCACTTTGGGTGTTGCTAGACAAATTTTTCTTTACGCTTTCCCCCAAATTTCTTCCCAATTTGGAATGTCTGATTATACAGTAGGCCTATGCAGCCGCACACAAGCGGGAGAGTGAACACAAGCATGCATCCTCAATTAGCACACTCCAGCTGCCACATTTACACTCTGCAATTCACCAGTTGAGCTGTGCAGTTATTGCACCACGAACTGCACAGCCAATGCAGCGGATGCAGCCAGGCCACAGTTGCTCGATCCAGCAAAGGAGTCATTATTGTGCAAGGATACCCTACTGACTGGCACCCTCCCTTCAGTCACCCGCTATCAATCACAGCGGGTCACTGAATGACGGTTGACATAGTGAGGTAGATTGGTTAAAATATTTGAAAAAAAATATCAAATAACATATATTTCCTAGAAAGATTTGAAAACATATGTTGCTTTTGTGACAGGAATGAATCGTCTGACATAAATTGTAGCCTGCATGACTATTATCTCAATACAGAATTCAAAGACCAAGCAGGAAACCATACATCCCTGCCACAAATGAGGAGTGGTCATCACTAGTGGTCATATTTATTGAAAGGAACATTTTTTCCTGGTAGGAGACCTCTTATTATATTACAAACAACAGCAGAAATTGTAACCTTGCACATGTAGTTTGCCTTTCATCTGCAAGGGTGTGAGTTATACGTTTCAAGACATGCTGCTGCCATTCATTCAAATGTTTACAACTGAGTTGCTTTTAATGAGTTTAGCCAAGAGTATTTCATTCCTAATTTGATGATTCATAATGTTGCTGTTTTCAGTTTTCGGTGCCAGGAAAGAGTGTGTGTCATCTGTCGGGTAAATTCAGGTGTAGTATGTCTTAGAGGATTCTAACATATCACTGTACAGATGCTAGACAAGGAATACATTCAAAAGCATACGTTTAAATCTGACATAGCATATACTATATCTGCCAATTCCTCAAATTATATTTAGGTATTAGTTACCCCTGGCTTCCATATGCTGTTACTGGCAATTTATTTTGTGGGAAAGTGCTACTCAGTCTGAATAGAAAAACAGAGATTAATATAATTACTATTAACATGAAGTGAATCGATCAGTACTTTTCAATAAAATGCCTTGGCTGTTTTGATTAAATTGAAGGCTTGAAAGTTTCCCAGTAATACATTGCCAAAAAAACTTTTGCGGTGCACTTAACAAAACGAACAAGCATCTTCAAAAAGTTTGAAATAATGGATTTGCTTTCCAGTTTATTCAGATAGACTGTTTGGTCTACTTTGTGTTCTGTGGGTTCTGTTCAGTTTTGTTTCAATTATGGGTAATCAGCGTCCTGAGATGGTTAAACACAGATGTGAGGAGAAACAGAATAAAAATACGAGTTCTGGCAATTTATGAAATTATATATTTTTTGATCCATTTACTGGTGTGTGGAGCAGCAGGCTCCAGTTGGATACATATCATATGAGTTAATTGTTTGTTTTTTTTAGCATATAACAGCTCTAAAATATGTCTTATGTCTACTCATTACTCAAAGGCAGTAGAGGATTGAAAATATTCTCAAAATGTATTCTATAAAACAGATGTATAAAGTATTATATTTATAATGTACATATATAGATTGCTTAATAGAGCCAAGAGCTCAAACATGCAGTAATTGGGAAATGGCCTCTCAACATTCTCCGGCAGCAGTGACAGCCGAGTCCACTTGCCAGCGTGTATGGAGAACTCCAGCGCTGGCTTAATTACAGGAGCACGGCAACAAATTTAGCCGAGATGTTAACCAAAACGGAGGAGGCAGAAGGGAGGGTTCACTTGGAAAGTCACGGCTGGATGGGAGCTTCACAAGAGCGGACCGCAGAGAAGAGGGGGGAGGCTATTTCGGGATACGCCGCCCTCATTATTTATCATAGCTCCGGTCTCCACACAGCGTGGCAGCCTGCAATTCTATGCGTGCAAACGGGCAGACTCCCCGCCCCCCCCCCCCCCCCCCCCCTCAGACGAGACCTGCAGTCAGAGGCGAACACCTTGCACGGAACTCGCTCCGCCGGTCTGGTTCGCCTTAAATTTGGGGAGCCCCGCAAACTTTCTTCCGAATCTGCCGTGCTGGAGCTGAACTCCCTCACCTCGTTTCACCTCCTTCGAGCGAGAGAGCGCTGCATTCCAGACTGATTCCACTTTTTCACCTCAGAAAAGGTATCGATAGAGCCAGGGCAACTGGGTGGTTTCTCTTTTGGCTCAAGAAGACCCTCAGCAAAAGGATTCAGCAAACACCCCAAGCAGGGGGAAAATATCAGTTATTCTGAACAAGACAATACAGAAGCCACAGAGTTTGTTTTTTTCCCACCTTAAACCAATTCCAACCAGAAGTGGTGAATTACTGTAACTGCTCAGCAGTGTAATCGGCTGCTTTAATTGATCAATTACATTTTGCCTAAATTAACTTCTTTGAAGAAAGGTTCAAATTGTGATTGCTTGTGCATCAATCATCAATACTATACAGTGCAGTAAAATAATCTACCTGCTCTTATTATATTTGAAATTGAGAAATGTGTAAAAATGTCCTATTTACAAAATTGTGATGATGAACATGGATGTTTTGCATCAAGGAGAACATTCAATTTCATAACCAAATTCTGGTAGCCAAATTGAGTTCCACAAATTCAGTAAAAATAATTGTTTCTGATTGTAAGATTGTACCTTATAGTACCCTGTGTGTGTGTGTGTGTGTGTGTGTGTGTGTGTGTGTGTGTGTGTGTGTGTGTGTGTGTGTGTGTGTGTGTGTGTGTGTGTGTGTGTGTGTGTGTGTGAGAGAGAGAGAGAGAGAGAGAGAGAGATACAGAGAGAGAGAGAGAGAGAGAGAGCGATAGCAATATTGGGTTGTCATAAATAAATATTAAATTTAAAACAGTCCTCCAATTGGCAGTTGGATTGCACTGTTTAGCAAAATGAAAGCCTGTACAGATGCTACTGTGTTAACAAACTGCTTACTCTGAGGCTCTGCAGGACCAGAGCTGCAAGTCCTTGAACTACAGTGACAGTAGTTACACATGTTGATATTTTCACATTGCAAACCTGCAGTGTTTTTTTCTCCCCAAACTGCCCTTGTTTTCTTTCACATTTCCTGACATCTGTATGAACCTTGGCTTGGTTTCCTGTGAGTGACAGAGACCCCGAATCCAGGAACCATAGGCCTTTCAGGATAGAAGTGTGTGTAAAGTGAAAAGAGCCGTAATGGGTCCTATTTGCTGCATAAAAAGAGGAGATTGAAGAAAACCACATGAAAGAAAAGCTTTAGTTGAGTTTTTGAAGTCACAGGAAATGACACACTATTGTCTGCTTTTACTTCTCGAGCAAAGTCTACTTCAGCGAAACGCTGCCATTGTTTATAATCATATTTCTTTTTGTTTTATTTAGTTGTTATTTTACATTCAGTACATGACGTATGATGTCTTAACTCAACCTTAATTCAATTCTTGAACTTAAGTCACTCAACAAATGTTGAGCCCTCAGCTGCAAAAACTGTATCAAAAGCAGCAGGCCACATGTTTCCTCTTTGCGGTGCCTAAACAGAGTACAAAAGAGTGTGACGGCAGTCTGTTGTGAGGTTCTGTGCAAAAAAACTGCTGTGGCATGCATCTGAGATCTTTTACAGGCCAGATAAAATGGTTGTGTTGTAGAACCTATGGGGAAACGTGAATGAATGCATCACTAATCACTCTTTACCTAGGTCACATTGCCGTTTGCAGTTTTTAAGCTAAACAGCGGAAAAACGAACAATTCGCAGAAGCTGGGGGCTCCGTGCTTTCTTTCAAATGGCAATTTGTAGAGTTATTTTTATGTAAATAACAATATTTTCCATTTTTAAAAATACAAATCATTCAGAGTTACATTGTAATCTTTCCTTTTTATTTATTAGTTTATTTCACAGGGACAATGCACATTAATAACATTTCTGCAAATGTGCCAAAGTTAGCCAGGGAGGCAAATTTTCATCTGCAGTCCGTGGGAAGCGGGAAGACCGGAGTACCGGAGTACCTGGAGGAAACCCACGTGAACATCGGGAGAACATGCAGACTCTACACAGAGAGGATCGGAACTCGATCCCGGCAACAGTGCTAAACACTATTTTACACTTGTTAGCAAGGGTGCTTAATACCTGTATCTATTTAGTAGAATGTAAAAATAAGAAAATCATGGTAGATGGTATAAACCGTATATTCCTAAAAGAAAACATATTTGTCAATTTTGCTGAGGCCCGTAGACTCTTTCAATTCATGAATTTTCAGTGAGCTCCTGACACAGTTGGGGAACCCCCTGAGCTATAGGTGACAGTGCATGCAAGTTCTAGTCCAAAATAACATCGATGTTAACAAAATGGGGGAAAACAGATTTCCAAATACTGCCAAACAAGTTACAAAAGTGTTTTTAAGCAATTAATTCCAATTTGAAGAAGCTGGTCTTGGCACCGCAATGCGACAAAATATGACATTTGCCACGTCGAAGCAGATTTGTTTGGCAGAAAAATAAATAATTCATCACAACTCCGATGGTTAATAATATTCTTGGTATTTCTCACGTGTTAGGCCTAATAAAGTAATTCCTTTAACGGTTAACTTGCCTCAGTGTTCACGTTTTCGCATTTAAACCTGTCAAAATGTTCCGCTCTTTGGGCACAGCAGTAAAATATGGCTGATTTATTGTGAACTGTCCGTGAGTTTACGGACAGTTGGCAGGAGCGCCCGTAGCTCACCCACGAGCTGCACCACTTCCGCCCACTCTGTCCTTCTCACAGCTGCTCTCACTGAGACAACCTCGCACTTCACTCTCTTGCTCTCCTGATTCTTTCTCTCTTTCCTTCCTCTCTCTCTCTCTCTGTCTCTTTCTTTCCCCCTTTGCTTTAGGTCTCTCTTTCCGGCACAGGCAAGTGCACACGGGCAATGCATTACTTACCTTCTTACGTGTCTTACTCTCATTTCTTCCAAAATTCAATGAGACATTTTTGTCTAATAGCCTACTTTAAGCGTTGCCATCTACCTGTTCAAGGACTTTTTAACAGGTAGACCTGTTGGGAGTTTTACATAACAGTCATAAAATGATTTTATAAGTCATTGGAGTTTCTAACAATACATTTATAAGATCTTTATTTGATCAAATCTTAGAGATACCCCCATTGCAATGAATCACATGAATTACAGACACAATGCGTGTCACATGGAAAATGACCCTTAGATTTTCTATGAAATCTCATGGTGGACATACACCACCGTTCAAAACAGGGGTGGTGTGAGTTCTCAGATGTAGCCTACTCTCAGTAGGTGCCTAGCATCAGAGCTTTGCACTGACTGAAGGCAATGCATTATGGGTAATGTAGGAATACAGGGATTTAGATACAAGAACATCCAGAATGTATTACCTCCTAGCCAGGGTGTTTTCAGAAGGATGCCGTTTGCACTGAACAGAACACGTCCTCATACTGTGCCCAGGGTATGTAGTTGTGAGCTAAGAAACATACTGGACAACAACATGACCATTAATATATAGTTTTATTTTATTTATTTATTTTTTTTTCAGCTCATCTAGGGTGACTTACATGCAGTATATTTTACATGCATGTTTTATGATGCATTGATGCATCTGTATATTTATTGAAGATATTCACATAAATCGCTTGGCTCAAGAATTGGCCCCTAAAAGTGGTGAACCTGCTGTCTTCTGATTACAGGTCCCCTGCCTCAATAATTCTCACAACAATAATAGTTCTGAGAAGATTTTATCTGACCTTTTCCGTGAAACAGATCGCGCTGAAAGTAACGCTGTGCCGACCATATTGAGACTCTCTGTTTTCAGAAAATTCAGGCCAAACTATACATCTCTTGTGGTAGGCCACTTGTTAGACCCAATCACAGATACAGTACACTGAAAACACATCGCTAGAGAAAGTGCATTGAGACATGATTATCATTTTACAGGAAATGTGACTTATGATAAAAATTCAAGATTATGATAATCCCCCCACCCGAAGTACACCCACTGGTTTGTGCTCATCTCTGGGTTATCTTTATGTGAAATAAAGAGTGGGAGGACTTTTGACCTTATGCCACTCTGGGCCCTGAGTTTATATGATGTTCTCGACTAGTTCTATTTCGTTTGATCTTTTTTCCACACTTTTTTTTTGTCTGAATTTTCTGGGGGCATGCATCTTTGTTTATTTTATTCTGCCTCAAACTGGTCATGTTTAATATGAAAACCAGCCTTTGGCTCCAATAACAGGAAAGCAACAGACATCCACTCATACATTCTAACTAATCATGTTAATTGCAATAATAATAATAATAAAACATATATTTATTTAGCACCTGTAATGAATGTCAGAGCACTTTACAGTAATGCAGTGTGACCTATTTCAACCACCATCAATGTGTTTCACCAGCGTGATGTAGAGCAGCCATTTGGCACCAGGATACACAGTTCAGTTAGGGGTGGAGGGGTTTATTTGGCGAGATTGTTTGACAGCGCTTTGCCTAGACTAGGGCCCGGACACCCCCTGCTCCTTACGATAAGGGCTATGGAATCTTTTAATGGCCACAGTGAGTCACAACCTCCCTTTCACTAACTAGCATGTGATCCTCCTGAAAATCTGTTTATTTAGTAGTTCAGCTCAGTGTGTGTCATTTGTTTACAGTACAAAGCCAAGTATTAGTGTCCACACTGGCAGGCTCTTCTCTCTTCTGCATCCTGCACAGTACCTTTTTTACAACTATGATGATGAGCTGTACGGTTAAATATGAACTGCATCAGAGCAATTGCATTTGTATGCAGCAAAATATCAGCCCCCTAAAGGCCACCAAACATATGCATTAATTTCAAGGACTGAGCAGAATATCAGTGTAGGTTGAGTTATTTGCAGTAACCCTAATGTAAATGGTATATTGACATATTGCGTAGTCCACAACAAACCTATCATTAATTAATTGTATTTTAATAGAATGGCTTAAAGTACTTTAAAATCGAATGAATATCACACACCACAACATAGATCTATGTGTGCCATACTACATGTATTTATAGAGAATCTGCCAATTGTTATATAACAGGCATAGTCATACATGTGAGGGTTGATTGTATGTGTCACAAGTTCCATGTTCACAGGTATTATTTGCAGCCCACATTTCGCCACATATATTCAAATTGGATATAGTGTAGTCATGACAAGTAAAGACAAGTCACTACAAATTGTAACAAGAAAGTAACTGATAATAATGAGATCTGTTGGACTTTTTTATTATGTAAATAAATGTGTAAATAAATGTTAAGCATAGGCATAACCCTGATGCAAGATTTATCTGAAAACCTTTACCTATCCAACTGAAATATTTTTTACTGCATTAAATTCCATAAATACTTAATTCCCCCTTGGCTGACATCTACAAGGATTTACTGTAATCACCTCAGCTCCTTGGGCAGTAGTTGCCCACAGGCCAAGCCAAGCTCTCTGGGACTACTGATCTTGCCCTCATTCGAGCAATCAAGAGGCTAACTTGCACACACCTGCTAATGAGCGAAGGCATGGTTCTGTTTATCGAAGGCCACTCAGGAATTAGGCAAAAAGCCAGCCTGCCACACTGAGTGATTATAATTAACACTTATGGATTCTGAGAAGGTAGAGAGAGAGTTCGAGGCTGCAGCACATTTCAAGAATGACAAATAATCTCTCTGACACTATATCATTCAAATTTGCATTCAATCCCCAAATCCATCCCATCAATTTAATGTCATCTCCCTGTTATAATGAGAAACATTTTTGGGAATGGGGCAACTCAGGGGGGATGGTTATGGGTACTAAATAAGCATTTTGGTACCGTTCCTCTATTTAAGAAGGAAGCAGTCTGTGACTCTAGCATTAGACCTTAATAAGAATTAAAGCACAGATCCAATTAAACGATTATGTGCTGTACAAGTTATTTAGATTTTACTTATAGAACACAACATTTCCCTAAATAAATGAAGAAATGTAAAAGTAACCTTCATTCAGTCTGTTTCAGTGTTTTAAAATGGCTATTGTAGTGCGTTTCAAGGCCTCAGTCAGACTTTACAAAAGAATACCCTCTGGCCTCTTTATAAGTGCATTTCAAAGTGAAAAGTTACATTATCCAAACAGCTACTCACAAATCAAAAATTTTAAGACAAAGGTAGATTAGATTAAGACATAGATACATTGCCTATTTGATTAATTCTCTAAAAAGGCATACAACGTTGCATTGAAGATTTTTATTACAAATGACTCCTAGGAAAAGTGCAAGTGTAAATAAGAAAAGAAAAACATTTCCAATTATTTCAACACAATTCAAACGAAAAGATAGGAGTGAAGTCAGTTTTGTACAGACAGTTTGTTTTGGATGAACTTCACCCAAACCTTCAGACCCACCCAACTTGTTATTATAGTCATACAGAGATAAAAAAGGAGCATCGGTGTTGGTTTACAGATTGCCCACTGAAGATCTAACCCCTCATCAAAGATATTGTTTGTTTCAAACCAGAGCTGACACGGCAACCAGATCACGAATGTGAGCAGATCATTTGTGATTTGGCCATCTAGAAAATGGCCTAACTCATTATCTCTGAAAAAAGGCCTGCACATCTCAGAGCCTGGGACCTTGATGGATACTGATAATGGGTCATGAGTCTGACCACGAAACTGGAACAAAATCAAGACCGAGTGAGGCTGAGAAGATGCCAGCACCATGAGATTTTTTATCCTGATAATGCAGGTAAATGGAAAGTTATCAGTCTTAGAACCCATTAATGTACATACATAACCTTTATGTTGTGACCCTATTGTAAATGTTACTTGTACAATTCACATTTATAAATTTTAAACAATATAATGTCTGTCCAGTGGGTATGTGGTATTCATCCTCACAGTAACCTAGCAGTGACGCTGAAACACACTCACATGTTAACTGGGTATGACTTCCTGTTATAGTTAAAGGACGTATAGCTTTTAAAAGCTCTTTCTCAAAAGAAATGCACAATAATTCTGTTTTATTCATATATTTTAGCCAAATAATTGCAGAAAGTGTGTTCATCACTCTCAAAAAAAGGGTTATTTGGCTTGTCTCCATAGGGGAACCCATTTTAGTTATTTATGGAGCCCTCTTTGGTAGGTGTGAAAAGTGCGAAAGCTCCAGGATTGAACAATTTTACCCGACAAAGAACCCTTGAACTAGATAGGGCTCCTCTATGGAGACACAGAGGAGTTTTTTGGAACACGTTCTTCTGAGAGTGTAGAAGCCACAGTAAAATAATCGTGTTTGACTTAAAGACTGTAATGTGTGCTGCCTTTGATGTACAGTGCATAAGGTGATGGGATGGAGGATTTGTTTCTAGGTCATCTACGGCAGGCTCAGTCTTCCCACCTTCACATAAGACAGTGCCCTTTGTTTTAATGGAAAAAACAGCGACGGTGTTGAGATAACTATGTAAGATGATTCATCTCCATAGAAACCATGGCCAAATGACCCTGCTCTCTGCTGACAAGCTCATAGAGATTGTGAGCAACAGCCATGTTTCTGACAGCGGTGTCAACCTGACATAAGGCCACGCAAACAGTTTGAAAGGAACACATTTGTTGAGCGGCAAATCAGCTCCAGTCTTACCCAGACACAATGCATGGCACCTCCCACTGCTGGTACACGACCTGTACAGGAGGCGTTGGTCTGTGAATGGGAACATTTGAAATAATTTTATGGTTCATGAAATTATTTGAAAGTTTCATTATTTTATATGATATATTATTGTACATTTTGACAATTTTCAAGAATACTAAAGTTGGCACTTGTGACTGTGCCTGTGATAGTGTTTGAGTGAAACAGAGTATTTCAGTATTATTGCAATGTTCAGATTACATATCTATGATATTTTGATTGAAACTATTTTTAAAGGCAAGGTTTTAATCCTTCTCCGCAAAGAAATGCAGTTCCCAGTTTTAAAATCGGTGAAAGGCTTTTGCTGTGGGGCGGCTTTGACCATGAGATTTTAATTTTGTAGAGCCACCTCTTTTTAACCGTTTTGTTTCTGCAGTGGTTTCCGAAAAGGAAAGAGTTGTAATTTGTGGTGTTTAATAAGGTCCTCTGTGACCAATTTCCTTTTGCTCATACGCAATGATCACTGCAGCATACACAATTACAAAACCCACCAAAAATGGTTTAGATCCGCATTTTATTTAAAACTGTATCAGTTGTAACTCATCATTCAAGACATATCTTAAAACTGGTGTTAATCACTCAGCAAAGAGCTTGATTGGACAAGCTTGGCATGATACATCTTCAACAGTTACTGGTTGTAGTGTTTCAGTTTGGGCTAACATGAGCAAAATTATTGCACAGCAACAATAGCATAACTGTCCCAATAGCATAACTGGCTGAATATTTGGTAAAATCATGGGCAAATAATTACCTAAACAAACCAATAACACAGATATCACGCCATGCACTGAACTTGTACTTCTTGTGTTGTGTTTTTCATGGGCATTTCATTGGAATATATACTTATTTATAGTACATACTGGTCATTTTATTGCCATACCATTTTCAATAGTGCAAAATGTTTTCTTTGGAAGGCAATTATGAGGTATTGCAGTATTTTACTATGTAGAAACATGGAAATGAAGTCCACAAAGGTTATCTCCATAGTGACTACCGGGGGCTTCCTCCCAGTTTCCGGGTGCAAATTTAACAGGAATGGCGATGACAGAGACTGGCCATGCCCGGCCATCTGAGCCTCGCCTACTGATGCACTGAATATTCCAGAAGTTTCCATCCCCTCACCGCTGACTTCCTGAGAAATGGTGGGAACCAACGTCCATTTCATGACTTCAGAAACGACCCCTTTGAGAAAGATTTTTTTAAATCTTCCCGTCAATTTCTCACAGCCCCTGCTCACCCCTTCTTTAAAATGTAAATCCATTCATAAATTTCATTCATATACTGCCATTATTTACTATCTTCTATAAGTCTGTGGGGGGCTTGGGGCTCACAGAAATGCCAAATTCACCTGTTCACAAAGTCAGCTTTGGCAGAAAAATAAATTAAGACAATTCTAGTAACATAATGCCTTAAAGTAAATTGCACTGCAAAGGCAGCATCAAAACAATGACCTTAGCTAGACAGTTCTCACAATTGCTCAATTTTCAAAGATTCAGTTAATGCAAATAAAAGATTGTGTTTACTTTTATGAGCATCATAATCTGTTTGCTAAGCAAAGACCTTGGACACTAACTGCACTTGCAATTTCACAGACTTATTCGGTCAAGGATACAGTGGCCATGTGCCAACAATGATTTGAATGCAAAGAGTAGGATCTGATATTTGAGGACTTGATTTGTAGAATGGTGAAGCAAACTCTAGTCACTTTCTTTCATTTTATTTCATTTAATTTCTTTTCATGTGCATTTTTTAGCTTTCCACTTATATTTTGACAAAGAATGTGCCCATTAGTCCCTATCCTGCTTTACAAACACATACAGTACCTACAGACAATTTGTATGTTTACGGTGCAGTAGATATGTTGCATAAGATTGGATATACTACTATGTACTATTACTATGACTCCACAAGGATATTCATAAGTAAGGTATTCATAGGCACAGCAATCGTATTTAAGCATGTCACATAATTTTTAAAGCAACGAGCTTTACCCTTTGCGAAACCCATGGCTTACTGCACCTTACCCAGCTCTAGCACCCTCAAGGCTACAAAACACACTGTAAACATTTCATCAGCTAATGAACTCCACTGGAGTTACTGCGGTATTAAAGCACATTACTGGTGCCAGGCACACCACGTTTGCTCTGTCATTAATATTGTTAATAGTAGTCTGCAGCCTTTTCACTGAAGAGGTCTTTGTCGGGTCAGTTCAGTATATCGGTGTTCCAAACCCCGAACCCAGCAACCTTCACACGCTCGAAGCTTCCTGCGCCTTTAACCTCTTATCTGCTCTGCCGCCTGCGCGTTTCTGAGTTCCGCCGACGACCCGAAAGCAGACGAGTTAGCGGCGCGCGCGCTTCAAAGCCTCGTCCCCCCCTCCCACCGCAGCGCTGACAGGAGTCTCGGCAGAGGAGGTGAAAATTAAAGACGGTGGGCGGCGTCTCGCGCCTCGCCCGGGTCCCGTCTCTCAAGAGTCGCCGCCGAGGGCCGCGCAGATGACAGACCTCTCATGGGCTCCGACACCTGCCGGCGGCTCCCAGGCAGAAGCCGCCGCCTCGCAATCAAAACACACCTGCATGCCTCTGCGGTGGCGTCACGGAACAGACAGCCACGTCGCGGGAGGGGAGCCGCCCGCTTTTGTCTCTCTGAAAAAATGCTAACTATGTCCAGCCGCATGAGAAGTATTCATTTCAATGCTGGCTGTTGCTTAATTTGTTCAACAAATAGGGTGACAGGGAATGGAGATTCCTTCCCAGCCAGTCAAGGGGGTGCAAATTGATGTCTGGAGTGATACTCCTGGTACATCTTAGGACCGGCCACTCAGTTGTCCATCCTCTCACTGGCTGGATGGTTAGCCAGCAAAACCATATGGAATGGAAACCAACAGTTCAGTAGTCTAAGGATGTTTTATCATGGCGAATGTGGTCCTTCAATTATTTTAATATGGTGCTTGCAGTATTCAAGGGTTGGGCAGAGAGGTTGTGTGCCACATGTGGAGCAGACCAACTGGTCCCAGTGAAAGCTTGTGGAATCGTCTATGACTCTCTCTGTGACCTCCACGGTCCTGTCTACACTCTGCGGTCAACACGATCTGGGTACACTTGCGTATAAACTATAATCATCCCCATTTACATCTCGCTGTATTACAGGCACATGGTCACTCAGGTTTCTGCTTTTAAACATTTGTAATCATAGGGAGCAAGCTTGCTCTTGTTTGTAATTGTGTGCTAATATTAAAGTCTGGACTCTTTTCAGGTTTGTAGTTATTTCTGAATAGTTGCTGGCTAATCCAACCAAATTTTATAGTCTGTGAATATGGCAAGAAATATTGTCTCAATATTTCAATTGTAATATATTGGAAAGCTCCCGTTTTGTAATTGGCAAGTGAAAACAGCTGGGAGCCTTCAGTGATTCCCAGGGACTAGAACCACAATAATAACTAAAACTGCACCAATGAAGCAGCATTAGACACCTTCAAAAGACTAAAAGAATGTGCTGTACAAGAGGGAAACGCAGTGTTGATGGACAGCAGTGTGGTTACTGTGAGTACAGTATGCAGACGATAGTATGGAGTGGACGTATACAAATATGCATTTCAAAAAGACAAAACCACCAAGAACAGGTAATATTAGGGTCAGTTCATTACATAGGCCATGTCTACAGCACAAACTATACAATAACAAATAAGCAAATTAATGGTTAGTGACATGATGAATTTAATATTTTTTTGATGTGGTTAACCACACACTTTCTGAAACGCAGTGCTCTTTTCTACAGTTGGTGAATACCGAACAAGTGTTTTTCTTTTCTAGAAAAACACACAACAAACAAAAACAACATTCTGTAAAACGTGTAGCTTGAAGGTTTTCCAAAAAATTGGAGGCGAGATTAATTTGCTTCTTTGGACAAGGCTCTTAACTGTGAAATCGCACGACCATCCTATTGATTGGGGAAAATTAGAACACAATTCTCAGATGCAATCGCACGCCGTGATGTATCAACGCCACGACTGTGCCACCCGACTGGACGAAAGCAGACTGGCGCACTCGCCCGTCTTCAGAATCCTGCTAGTCTGTGCCAGGGAAATGCCAGCCGGGGCGTGGAGAGGGAACCGGAGGCTACAAAACCAGTGGGGATGACTGGGAGTTTTTTTCTCTCTCTCTCTCTCTCTCTCTCTCTCCCCTGCTTGGCTGCCTGGGGTGAGCACACAGCCTGCAGTGTGAGGCAAACAGCAGCTGTCCTACACTGGGCTGAGGGCGAGGAAACCTCTAAATCAGGCAGGGTTTTTTTTTCTTTCGGGGAGGCGCAATCTGGTCTGAAGTAGAGGGTGGGGAGCTGGATGGGGCACAATCACTACGTTTCCATGCAAACAACATAGGCGGTTATGGGGGAGGATGTTAAAAAGCAGGCAACACCCTTGTGTGAAGCTTTGTTGTGTGACACATACGCAGCCCACCCTAGCATTCCAGCTCCTATATTTGGCCCTGAGTACAATTGCAGGTTGCGAGTAGCAAATCAGCCCCGGTCAGGCTCAGCTGAGGACAAGGGCAAAGAATATAAAACCATTAAAGTGCAGGAAGGATGGCTCTTTTATAAATAAATTTAAACGCTAGAGGATCTGTGTGCGTGTGTTTGTGTGTGTGTGTGTGTGTGTGTGTGTGTGTGTGTGTGTGTGTGTGTGTGTGTGTGTGTGTGTGTGTGTGTGTGTGTGTGTGTGTGTGTGTGTGTGTATGCGCACGCTCATGTGTGTGTGTTTGTGGAGGTTAATTATACGCTGCTTGGACCCGTGACAGGGCCATAAATCAGACATAGCTGGGCTTACACTGCCCTGTAGCAGAGTCCCACACTCAAATGGGATGCCTTAGAGAGATCCAGGGATGCTCCCACAGGGAAAAGACCTGTTGCTTTGCCTTCTGTCAACTGTGTTTTACAATGTGCTAGCGCAGGAAAAGAGCAGCAGTCAAGGTATACATTTCCTGATGGTGAGCGTGTACTTTTCCTGATCGTTTTATCCTAGGTCTGCACTATGAAAACCAATTTAAAACCAATACCAATAGACCCATGTGCTTAGCCGTATATATTTTCTGGAAAAGCATTAGAAAGTAAACCAAGGCAACAGTGTTAAATTGGACACAACAGGCAAAAAGACCATGGCCGATCTATAAGTACTTTGATGGAAAGTCAACAAGAAATATGAATTTGTTTGTTTCAACTCAAACCCACCGTAGCAAACCGCTGTCTTCCTATTCACAAAAACATATTTGTGTTTCAGCCTGGTTGGCTGTCAGGTGACCCTGTAGGTGTGGCCTTGTTACAGTATTTAGGAGGGAGGGAATGCGTGATTACAGGGCAAACCCTGTTAGACATGGGTAACCTGTCAGTAGAGACCAACTTCAGCTTTAGTCTTCCGACTGACATGTGCAAACATGAGTCACGGTACGCACGCACACCTAGACACACATGCACGCACACACACACATACAGATAATTCCAAAGAAGTCATCTGTTAATATTAAGCCATTTTAGTCTACTTTCACCTGATTGTTTTCCCCATTATTTTCTGCCACTTTCATCGCGTTTTCACATAATGTGAAAAATATTCAATTCAATTCAATTCAATTCAATTTTATTTGTATAGCGCTTTTTACAGAGAACTGTCACAAAGACGCTACACAGGGAAACAGAAGGAAGAAAATTTAGCAAAAATCCAGGCCTTAGCCCCCAACCAGCAAAATGAGGTAAAAAACTCCCCGGTAGGGGAGAAAAAACACTGAACAGTGGCGAGAAAAAACTCCCCAGTGGGAAGAAATCTCGGAAAGAACCTGGCTAGAGAGGGGGTGCCCATCCTTCGCTGGCCGGCCCGGTTTAGACTAAAGGTGGACTGAATTGAATATCAAGTGCATTCATAGGGAGACCGTGCGTGCTCGCAGTGAGGACACAAAGACACAAATAGATGGATGTAATCAAGATGCATTTGTATATACTGTGATCCTTTTTGGTGTGGGATAATGAGCTACAAGACCTCAAAGGGACAGAACCTCCTTATCTGCTCTCGTCTTGATTCAATGATTCTGTACCACTGCAACGATACATAATTAGATTTAAATCCATACACGGACAGAGGGTAACCACATGAGGAAAATGTGGCTTGACCTCTGATGACTGACCTAAGCTTCTTCCCTATTGTGGTTACCAGGTCGCCGTAAAACGTCTACGGTGATGGTTGAATCATCAGATTCTACACAATCAAATTAACAATATTGCTTTAACACGAGACAGAGGACCTCGGACTTTAACAGTGGGCACTGTGCATTTCGTCATAAAACGTGTGCTTGCATTTTCCTTCATTGTTATCAGTTTTCTGGCACTTATAACAAATACAAAGGACGACAAGAATATTGCCAGACCTCAGTTGCGTATAGAGTGACATTTGTAGTATCTCAAGTGCACAAAATCTGGTCCAGCTTGCAGATACAAAAAAAAGATCATGTGGGACACACTCATGATGTTCTAGCAGAGCTGAAGGTCTGAGGTTTGTATGTATACAGCAATATGGATGAACAGGGCCTTTTTCACTGTGTTTGATGTATTGACAAAGGTATTCAGTGCGCATGCACATACTGTGCACATTTTTGGTGTTTGGTGAAAGCGCACAATCATTTTGTGCTAAACATGTGATACAGCTGCCTCTCGCATCTCATACAATCTTAACATGTTCTGAAAATTAACTGCCAATAAATTTGATTTGAGATGCTAAAGGTCTGCAGGTTCCCTTGTTATTTTAAGCATTCAAATGTAAGAGTTCTGACTGCCCTCACAATCACAATCACAAGCACAGATGAGAATTCACACAATTTCTAATGAGATGTTCTCAGACTTCTCACTTTACAGGTAACAAAGGGCATAATCAGGAATGTCCACAGAAATGTACCCCCAGGACTATAGCTGTGAAAAATACACATTATGCAGTGAATGCATTAACCAGGACTCCAGTTATTCAACAGAAAATTATCAAATTGAATATTACACAGAAACTGCACTTGTATGAAGGAGAGTTTAATTAAACAGGGACCATGAGTTTCAGATTTGTGTGGGATGTCGCTTGGCTCGAAATGTGTGGAACGCGTCCAGGAAGACTTGTTTTATTTCGCGTTGCTTGCGCACATTTTTAAAAACATTATGTCCAAACGGGGCACAGCTGTAACAGGATGAAATGCCCTTGGACCCTCCCTGTCAATGGTTCGAAGGCCCCCCTGCCTGACTGCAGTACGACTCCTAGCGTGTCTCGTCTAGGCCACAGTGGGCGCCAACTGTGTCCATGCTTCTAAGTCAGAGGCATCTGTTATTTTGTACCATGCTCTGCTGGGTGAGCATGTGGTGTAATGATTAAGACATCGGATCATGGGCTACAGGGTTAGGGGTTCGAATGTGCAAATACAAATCATCAGTGATAACAACTCTAACAGGCTATAATAGTCCACATAGGATAAAAGGCACTATTTCAGTGTAATCCACAGCAAATTACTCCCTATATAGGGCATGTAGAAAATTGTTTTGCCTCTGAACATATGGAAATACAGTGGATATTTATATTCGTGGATCACTTCATTAATAAATATGTTAATATTGAAATCGCAATGCATATCTGTGAACGAGCAAATAAATATAAGTTGTCTTCATCTATTAAATATCATTTATGGGTGGATTGCTCCACACCTCCAAAAAGGTTAAAATGTTGGCACAGCAAATTTACAACTTATATATAGCTCACAACAGCAATAGTAGTTTACGTCATCAAAAAGTCAAATTCCCTGATAGGTCTCTGGTGATTACATAATAGACCTTTTCCTCTTCACAACCTCCCCCTGGGTATGCTTGTTTTCAGGGTACTGACCATACCCTCCCATGGAGAAAAAAACCTTACTGTGCCTACACACAATTCTGCATGCTTCAAGTGTAGGAGTAGTGCAGCTCACCCAGTAAAACAATTACAACTGGCTGCTTATGCATGTGTCAGTGTAAAAAACATTGTTATTTCTGCAGAAACTGTAGTCAAGAGAGAGTGAACTGTATTAATGAAATTCGCAAATCAAATCTCAACGTTGCTGACTGGTGTCACCAACTGGCATTTACCTGGCCATACAAATGTTTGCTGATTCCCTACAATTTTGTTCATTGGGTGAATTAAATAGTACCTCTTGAGTAGGAGGCACGTTAGTTAGCTCTTTCCGGAATGCCAAAGACTTACAATAAATAAATAAAAAATCACTAGCTATTATAGGATAGATAGCAAGGTAGCAAGCTTTGAGTTAACAAACTTTAAAGTTTACCTTGCTAGTGTTTTCATCAAGCTAACTAGCCAATATGGAAGTATTTACTTAATTATTTATGTAGTTGTTTTGCTAGAGGTTTTAATTAATATAATTAGTGATTTATTTATTGTTTTAGATAGATTTTCACATGCATGCATCTTTTTCCACATGCATGCACACTTGGTTCCCAACTGCTTCTCTTTGCTCTGCAGTCCACTTGCTTAGCTGCTCAGTCATGTTGTCAGAGGACACATTTCATGCGCAGTTAATACAGGCAGACTGCAGGTGCTCCACCAACCACAGTCCTGCTTTCACAATAAAGTGGCAACAATCCGAGGTCAGATTTGATACCAGACCTTTGAGGTGCAGTACTACACCAGAGATTTTGGAGGAGGTACTACCTCTAACAGTCCCTTGCTTATGTTTTACAGTGAAAAAAGTCAAGTAATGTCAGTAATTCCTAAATATTTGCAAATAATTATGGTGACAATGAATCCATTGATTAATTGGTAGGTTCATTAAACTAAAGCTTAGAATGGAGACAAGTTTTCTTACTTTTTATTTTACATTATAATTGTGATACATACAGCACTGTTCTAGAACAATTACTTTTAGCTCAATACTAATTGAACTGTCATTGATTTATTAACCATATAAATGATTAGTGCATGTTCTCATAATACTCCTTTAGAATGGTTCTGTATTACAAATTGGCTGATTCACTATAATGCTTAGAGCTATTTATTTTCTAAATGTTCTGAAAAGGCCTTAAATTATCGAGCAGGCATTTTGTGCAGATGATTTTTAAATGGATTTTAAAGGCAGATCATATAAAAGCTTTGAGTGATGAGTGAATTAGTGGGCAATTGGTCATTTTTGTGTTTCAAGTGGAAAACCTTTTTTATGCTCTAATTGTATCTGTCAAAAGCCTTTCCCATTCACTACCTGTTTATGTGGTTGAGGGCAAAGTTGCTTCATGCTTTTCAAAGCTCTTGTGTTATGGTTAGAACACTGGATAGGACCCAAACGCAAGACTCTGAGGCAAACTCGTGGAAAACTCCGCAAGGAGTGGACTTATTAGCAAGGCAAGGTAGTAGCCAAACAAACTAACAGGTAAAACTGAACGTGACGGACTGGAAGCGGGGTTGGCGAACTAATTGGGGCTGGAGCGGGCAAAACGGGAGACATAGGCAGGGCGGACTGGAGCGAGGAACAGAAAACAAACAGGTTAGCAAGCAATAGAGAAAAGAAACTGGCCAGGAGGGATCTCGAGACGGAGCTGAGAAAACGAACTAGCAATGAATGACTGAGAATGGGGAACTTAAATAGAGCAGGGAACAGGTGAGAATGCCAGTCCCTCCAGGATTTCGCGATCGCAACTAGGCCTATTAACGCAAAATCAACGAAACTCTGCGAAAGATGCGAGAGCTTGCATTTTTTTCACCGCAACTTTCCCACGAAAAATGGTCAAATCGTTGTGTTAAAACCCCGGCTCGAAGAACACAAATGATTTCAAACACAAATAGGCAACTTACAAAATGTTTTTATTACATATGATTTTTTTATTGAATTATATATATATTTTTGAAATCGCTATTTTTATTTGCAACTTTGACTAATTACCGCAACTTCATCGCAACACAACATCGCACTTTGTATCGCAACTTTTAAGAAAAGCTGCCGCGAAATCAAGCATTTTAGGCTGCAACAATCACAAAAAAGCTCCTGGTGGGACTGGAATGCTGATTGAATGAATGAGGGGCGTGTGGAATGTGTGCAAGGAGAGAGAGTGATAGGGTAGTCAATGAGGGGAGAAATCAAAGAACAAAACGGGGAACCACGCCTAGCCTGCAACAAACACGGAAGTAGACAGACAGGGAGAACTGAAAAACACGACATGAAGCACGAGGAATGGGAAAACGAAGGAAACGAAAGGAAGGTGGACTGGAGAGAAACGGCGGATGTTACATCGTGACTGCTTCAGCTCACAAAAGTAGTAAAACAGTTGGAGGAAGACAAAGACAGGCTGCCTGAAGATGAGACGTATACATCTTTCCAGATTAGGAATCCAGACAGTGCAAATAGCTCATAAAGTTTCCACATCCGGCACAGCTAGACATTCAAACCATTAACACATTTAAATACGGGACTGACAAAACAAACACTTAAGCTTGATTTTTTAAATAAAATGCACAACTGTTGTTTACATTGTTATGAACAACAAGAATCAGTTGTGTGAACGACAAGTGGCTGTGGAAAAAAAAACCATCAGACACTCCAAGTACAACATTTATTTATTCTGATGAAATTCCTGACTGGGACAATACAGAGACCTACAGCCTCTTTTCATGAATCAGAATCCTTTTGATGGGTAAACTCAGTGCTGCATAAATGACATAAGGTACATGACTATGTTGCATTTTTCCTATTAAACCTTTTTACAATCTACATTAAATTTAAACGGGCCATGAGAAATTCAATCTCATCTTTTTTTTGCAACTTTGACACAAGTCAAAGTTGCAAAGGTTTTCACAACATCTCTTGCAATGCGAGCTACTAACTCTACTGTGCTCCTACACTGCAAAAAAAATGGCTGTCTTAACAAGTGTTTTAGTCTTGTAATGACACTTAAAAATCTTATTTTTTTTCTAGTTTCTCACCAAATATTAGCTTGTTTTAAGTTACTTTTGCTTGACAAGTGAAATTATCTTACCCCACTGGCAAATCTTGAAATGAGTAAAAATATCTCACCCCACTGGCAGATAGTTTGTCTTATTTAGCAAAAAAGTAACAAAAATAAGATTCTAAAGTCTAAATATAAGATTAAAATGCTTGTTAAGATCTGGTTTTTGCAGTGTACTTCAGGGAATGAAAGTGAACCAGCACAATGGAAGAGATGCACGTGCTGTTGCAAAGGGAAGCAGGAGGGAGCATTTCTCTATAAGAGACAGATATAATCAGGGGCAGCTCCCCCAGCCTTCCCTTCCCTTCCCTTCCCTTGCACCTGACACCTTCTCCATCCTTTACACGCAGCCCAAAGGCTTCCTCCTGCAGTCCATCTGCCCCCTTCACACCCCTCCCACTGCTTTCCAGCTCACCCACCTACTCAACTGGTGCTCGCACATGCAGACACACATGCTCACACTCGCGCGCGGATGCGCACACACATATGCGTACACGCATGCACATAGGCACGCACAAACACGCATGCACACACACACACACACACATCATGCATGCATGCACACAGATGCCTGAACACACTGCTGATATGTTTGTATATCTGAATTATGAAGGCAACACTAGGCAACAGTACCAAAAGGCACCACAAGAGGGAGTTCAACCACAGCGTAGCACCTGCTCTGCTTTGAAATTAAAGAAAAACATACATATACAGATCCTTTCCAAAAAATTAGAATATCATGGAAAAGTTTTTTTTTTTTCCATAATTTCATTCAAAAAGTGAAACTTTCATAGATTATAGATTCATTACACACAAAGTGAAATATTTCTAGCCTTTATTTGTTTCATTTTTCATAATTTTGGCTTACAGCTCCAGAAAACCCCCAAAACAGTATTTCAAGAAATTAGAATAGTGTGTCGAAAATCAGCATTTACTTCAGTTATTTCAGAGAATGAGTGGAGTGGCTTGACTCGAGGAATCCGACAGTTGTAGCCCATGTCCCGGATACGTCTATATGTGGTGGTTTTTGAAGCACTGACTCCAGCCTCAGTCCACTCCCTCTGCATCTCCGCCAAATTTTGGAATCGTCTTTGCTTGACAATCCGCTGAAGCCTACGGTCATCTCTTTTGCTTGTGCACCTTCTCCTGCCACATTTTTCCCTTCCACTAAACTTTCTATTGATATGCTTGGACACTGCACTCTGTGAACAGCCAGCCTCCTTAGCGATGACCTTTTGTGGCTTACCCATCTTCTGGAGGGTGTCAATGATGGTCTTCTGGCCAATTGTCAAGTCTGCAGTCTTCCCCATACTGAACCAAACTGAGATAAACTTTGCAGGTGTTTTGAGTAAATTAGATGATAGTGTGACACTCAGTCTAAAACATTCATTCTCTGAAATAACTGAAGTAAATGCAGATTTTCAACACACTATTCTAATTTCTTGAAATACAGTTTTGGGGGTTTTCTGGAGCTGTAAGCCAAAATTATGAAAAATGAAACAAATAAAGGCTAGAAATATTTCACTTTGTGTGTAATGAATCTATAATCTATGAAAGTTTCACTTTTTGAATGGAATTATGGAAAAAAAACAACTTTTCCATGATATTCTAATTTTTTGGAAAGGATCTGTACATTATTGTCTCCAGTCAGCCTAGAATTCTTTCTGGAAATTATTTGTCAGGTTCCTCATATTTCTTAATATCATATTAATGAATTATGCACATCCATAAGTCAATACTGGTCTGGTCCGGGCAAGTAATAAATCATAAAAGGGTATCCAAAATTCTCCACAATGGATATAAACTGCATGCCACTGACAAGATTTTAAATTGTATACTTTGTGATTACATAATGTTGTAAGAGTCTGTCGTCATATTATCTGATACAGGGGTTCTCAACCCTGGTCCTGGAGTTCTCCCATGTTGGCTGGTTTTCTTTCCAGCCTTAATAACAATTCCTGAAGTATGAGCTGTTAATTGCTCATGGAGATTAGACCTCTTTATGGGAAATTACTTCAGAAGGTAACATATAATTCATATTCCATATTATTTTAAGGACTTTAAATCAGGTCTCAGACAACTTATGCTTCCATTTTCTCTAATGTGCTTTGGCAAATAATTCTTGAAAGATGCTACATTTTGTGTTGCTTTTTTGTTTGTGTTACATTTTGTGTTGCTTTTTTGTTTGTGTTACATTTTGTGTTGCTTTTGTGTTTGTGTTACATTTTGTGTTGCTTTTTTGTTTGTGTTACATTTTGTGTTGCTTTTGTGTTGTTTGTTTCAGGTCCTAATGATGTAAATGAAGTACATGTTCAACAATCTTAATGATATTGGTTTGAACAAAAGCCAACATAAACGGGGGTACTCCAAGACAAAGGCTGAGACCCCAAGAAAAAATGTAGGCATACATTATTATTATTATATTGATATTGAGGCTTGTGGAAGGCTGCAGTCTGCTGTTCTAATTTCTCCAAAGAAGAGTGGGACAGAGCTGCTGTCATGGTTTATGACAGCCTGCTGTTGTTTCTGCGGTCGTTCTTTCGTTTGACGACATCGGGGCAATCTATCGGATTTTTCCGCCTCCGTTTCGGTGTTTGAATCTCGCCCGGCAATTATTCGTTTCACCTGTTTTGGATTTCCTGCCGGTTATAAATAGCCTCGCACTTCCGCATTTCCGACGCTTTGATATTGTCTTTGCTATTTGACTATCGGAGTCGGTAAGGTAAAGGATAGCAGTCTATACGTTTCTGGTTGTTACTCTTCAGAAACGTAGGTAGTCCGGTTAAGAGTTAGGGTAAATATTTATTTAGTCTTTTTGTTTCCTTTTCTCTCTTTATCCTTTTATATTCCTCTACCTGTTACCTTTTGTTCAGCTCCTTCACACCTAGAGCTGAAGGTAACAGGTTCTTTTTCTATTACTTTTCTTTCACCCTTGTTACATGGGTTTTCTTTTGTTTTTCTCTGACCTCCAGTTATACGCCTCTTGTGTGAGTGCATGAGGTTCCTTTGTTGTTTTATTACTCGCGATCGCCGAGTTTGCCCTCTTTTGGGGTTGTTTTGTGTTGGCTTACGCCTGGAGGTTTTGATTCCCATTATTTTGTTTAATTTCTCCCTTTACTGCTGAGCTGTCCGCTTAGTGGCGTATTTCTCACGAAATACGCTTTTCAGATCCCTTGGTTGTGGCGCTTGGTTCTCCGAACCTTACACTCCCCCTTACAGAATATCGAAGCCTCTATGGAAGGGCCAGCTAAACCACAAGTTTCTGATAAAGGACCGGCCAGTCAGGGCGCTATAGGGGTTACCCCCGAGGAGGCTATTCTCACCTTACAAACACAACAACACCAGTTGATGGAGCAACTCCAATATCAGGGAGAATGCCTTCAAAAATTTACGGAGTCTCCACAGATTCTCTGTTGCTGTCAATCCACCGCCAGTTGCAAAAGCACCTACACCTCCCATACCAGCTCCACGTACCCTTAAAGAGCCTAAGCTACAACTACCGGATCGCTATGGTGGGGAATCGGGAAAATGCCGGCCGGAAAATGACCAGGCTCTTGCGGGGGCGGACCCTCTTATTTGTGCCAATGCCCCTGTCATTCGTGACCCAGTTCAGCTTATGAACGAGATGCAACTGGTTTTCGACCACGAGCTTTCGGGGGAAGAGGCGGCTAGGAAACTCACCCGCTTGCGCCAAGGCACTGAGACAGTAGCGGCGTTTTCTATTACGTTTTGAGCGCTAGCCGGGAGACGGGATGGTCGGACGGCCCTTTAAAATCATTATTTCTCCAAGCATTATCCAATCCCATCAAGGATGCTTTAGCTATGCTAGAACCACCCACTACCGTCAGCCGTCCCGTTTAAGATCCGTGTTATCAAGAGACACTCCGCCCACTGTGCCCACCTACTTCTCCATGGATCAGGAGGAGCCCATGCAGGTGGATGGGCTGTCCCTCCACAAATCTAAGGGGGTGAAACCGCGGGAGCACTGGTGCCGTTACTATAGGCGTAAGGGTCATGTAAAGGATCAGTGTCCCAAGTTGGGGGGGAAACGAGGGGTCCAGTGAGACAAAATAGTACTCGTTCTCGGACCCTTTTACCTGTCCGGCTGCTTTGGAATGGGCGCTCGGTTGGCGTAGACGCCTTTATTGATTCCGGAGCAGTCGAGTGTTTCATTGACGCTAAATGGGCTAGGGAATTAGAGATTCCTACTCACCGACTCACTAGTTCTCGTCAGGTTACGGCTCTCGATAGTCGCCCCTTGGGCTCTGGGATCATTGAGGAGATAACTGGCCCTTTAATTATGCGCATTTCTCTCCAGGGGCACTCGGAGAGAATAAAATGTTTTTTAGTTGAATCTCCGTCGTATCCACTTGTTCTGGGACATTCATGGCTGAGTTTGCATGACCTTCATGTTAGTTGGGGCAGAGACAGGGATCCTATTCACCAGTGGGGTTCCCAGCGTCAACACCACTGTCGAGCCTTCATTTATCCTTCATTTGTCGGGCTGCATACCTGATGTCATCTGAGGTTCCTTCCAAGACCCCGGAAGTGATAGGGTCGCTCGAATTTCGCCTGCCCGCTAATGTACCAGGGGAATATTCTGACCTCGCTGAGGTTTTTAGTAAACAACGCATCACTATGTTACCTCCTCATAGGCCGTATGACTGTGCGATTGAGTTGTACCCTGGCACGGTCCCTCCCAGGGGCTCACTGTATTCCCTGTTGGGTCCGGAAAGCACTGCTATGACGGAGTACCCTGAGGAGTCTTTTGCTAACGGTTTCATCAGACCTTCCACTTCGCCGGTCGGTGCTGGATTTTTTTTTGTTAAAAAAAAATACGGAGGTCTGAGGCCCTGTATAGATTATAGGGGTCTCAATGACATTACCGTTAAGAACAGATATCCTCTTCCACTCATGAACTCCGCATTTGAGCGCTTACAGGGGGCGTCGGTCTTTTCCAAACTCGACCTTCGCAATGCCTACAATCTTGTGTGCATGCGTGAGGGCGATGAGTGGAAGACGGCATTTAACACACACCATGGACACTACGAGTACCGGGTGATGCCTTTCGGCCTCACTAGCGCCCCCTCTGTCTTCCAGGCCCTAGTGAATGACGTTCTCAGGGAGATGCTGGAGAAGTTCGTGTTTGTCTACCTCGATGATATTTTAATTTTCTCCCCGAATCTCTCCTCTCACGTCGGCCATGTTAGGCAGGTGTTGGAAGCGCTCCTTAAGGCGCGGCTATTCGTTAAAGCCGAGAAGTGCTTGTTCCACACTGATTCTGTTTCTTTCTTGGGTTTCATTGTGGCAGACGGAAAAGTCCTTATGGACCCAGAGAAGGTTTCGGCGGTCAAGAACTGGCCCACTCCAACATCAGTGAATCAGGTGCAGCGCTTTCTGGGCTTTGCTAATTTTTATCGATAATTTTAATCTTTATCGAGCTAATTCTTAAGCTCCCTCTTATCAGGTTGGTCAACGAGTGTGGCTAGCTACACGGGACTTGCCTCTGCGAGTGGAGTCCCGCAAACTCACACCGCGATTCGTGGGCCCCTTTAAGATAATCCGTAAGACTAACCCTGTCACTGTGCACCTTCAACTGCCACGCTCTATGCGCATCCACCCTACCTTCCATGTCTCCCGGTTGAAACCGGTGCTGTTTAGTGCTCTCGCCCCGGTCGACAAACCGCCACCTGCTCCCCGGTTCGTGGAGGGGGGTCCGGTATATACCGTTCGGCGTATTTTGGCCAAGAGGCTTGTGGGCAGAGGATTCCAGTTTTTAGTAGACTGGAAGGGTTATGGCCCTGAGGAGCGTTGATGGGTCTCCTCCAAAAACATCTTGGACTCTACACTTATTAGGGACTTCCGCAGAAACAGGGCTGAGGAATCGTCTGGGGTCGTCCCTTAGAAGGGGGGTCCTGTCATGGTTTCTGGCAGCCTGCTGTTGTTTCTGCAGTCGTTCTTTCGTTTGACGTCATCGGGGCAATCTATCGGATTTTTCCGCCTCTGTTTCGGTGTTTGAATCTCACCCGGCAATTATTCCTTTCACCTGTTTTGGATTTCCTGCCGGTTATAAATAGCCCAGGATTTCCGCATTTCCGACGCTTCGATATTGTCTTTGCTTTTTGACTATCGGAGTCGGTAAGGTAAAGGATATCGGTCTCTACGTTTCTGGTTGTTACTCATCAGAAACGTAGGTAGTCTGGTTAAGAGTTAGGGTAAAGATTTATTTAGTCTTTTTGTTTCCTTTTCTCTCTTTATCCTTTTATATTCCTCTACCTGTTACCTTTTGTTCAGCTCCTTCACACCTAGAGCTGTAGGTAACAGGTTCTTTTTCTATTACGTTTCTTTCGCCCTTGTTACACAGGCTTTCTTTTGTTTTTCTCTGACTTCCAGTTATACGCCTTTTGTGTGAGTGCGTGAGGTTCCAACAAACTGGCAATTTTGCAGGAGTTTCACTTTTATAATCATGAAATAATTAACCAGTGGGTTGAAGAGAACATGACTATTCCAATGTTTGTGAAGACGGCTTGTAAGCAACCAGGCTCTTTTGACACAACTATGCTTTTATATGTGAGTTTCTTCAATTGTTTACAAATGGACTAACATTCTATTTTACATATTATCATAGTTGTAGTAATTGATAAGTAGGGTCCTGCTTTTCTGCAGCTGAATTGTGGAGCCTGTAATTCAGTTGAAGCCTGCCGTTTTTTTTGTTTTTTTTTGCATTAGCTGAAACAAATCAGATTAACTTAGGCTACTGGCAAACTTTAATGTATTATTGTTCCAATAAGAAATAATAAAATTTTTAAATATGGGTCAGAAGTATTGCTCTGATAGGAGGTTCAATTGCACATAATTGGTATTAGTTACACAAGAAACTAAGATGATTCAGTTAACCTGAATCCTGAATGAACCAGACTGTATCAACATCTTACTGCAGGCAAAAATATCAGTCTGCACAGCACACATGGGTCTTAGTGATAGGTAATGTCATTGGACTCCATTGTGTTTCCACAGAGTATCTGTTTTACATAACTTTCCATGCACTTTCAGGAGAGCAGGTCTCATGTGGATGATGTCATTTCCATCATTGCCGAAGACATCGCTGACACCATACAGTCCCGCACTAGTGATAGAACTGTGCTATGCTGAGACAAGCCATGCTGGAACTTAGATAAGCTTGGCTGTCCAACCTATCTGGTTGTCCATTGTGTTTGCCTGCACTATACTAGCTCACATCAATTTTAACAGATGGAAAGGCATGTTGGGAAACGAATACAGTGCATGGGATCATTCACACCCATCCAGTCCCATCTATAATTCAAACATAAGAGATGCCCCTATAATTCAAACATTGGAGATGCCCCTTTGAAAGTCTTAGTAAGCAATTTGATGCATTGAGTTATACATGAACAATATCTGGTCTGCGGTTACCTCTATTTATATATGTGACACTTTCAAGACTACTGGCTTGCCAATGCTGTGTCTAAGACGAAACCGGCCCCTCATTTTTCTCCCTGACGCTGTCAATTGGCTGTTGCTTTGCGCCGACACACCCTGACGCTTGTCCAGTGGACAGCATGCTAAAAGTAACATATATCTTTAAGGTGCCTAAAATAGTCAATGGATTTCACAGCAAAATGGAAAATAACCTACGGCCCTCCAACTCTACAGCTGCTGCTGTAATGATTTAAAAAATGTGGCACTTACTCATACCTGTCAGTGAGTCTCTCTCACTCCCCTTGGTATCAGTCAAATTTGTGCCATGGTGGGACTGGAGAATAGGGCCGGGATGTCCGTGCGCACCCTCTTTGCTGCACAGTGTAATTGCAGGGACCTCACCCTCCCACATACCCTGCATTTAAGATTTATTTTGGGTTCACGAGAGTTGGAACACTAACTCCTACGCTCTTTTTTTTTTTTTTTTTTACTGTAACATCCCTTGGGAGCCCAGTCGTTTTCTCGAGAACAGTACAGAGCTTTGCTTGTCACAGAATAATTCCATCTGTAGCATAACCGATACTAAATTACAATGAATCACAATGATATTAATGCTAGAACTATCAATAATCATAAATACATCCAGTTGTTGGCAAATTAACAGGTGAGCAGTGATGAAACCATGTCACGTCATCAACCTCTCACCTGTGAATAGGTGCATGTAAATGTGCAGGTATGAGGGAATAGTGTGACCGGGCTTTGACAGTTATTCCTGGACTCGCCTGCCTTTGTGCGTCACAACGTTTCCCTCCAAATTTTCAAATGTATCAACACGGGAGAGGGCAGCTGAGCTCTCCTCTGAAATCTGTGATGCAAGGCCACAGACCATCGCTTATTTTCACTCTGTAGTCCACCGGATAAACTTGCACAGACATTGAGTCTGAGGAGGAGCGAGCATTAGCTAGTGGAGATGGCAGGTGCACAATGAGACAAAGGACGTCCCTGATTGAGATCCCTTTCAGGCCAACACTGTAGCCAATTTCACACCACCTTGCGGGGCTGCTGGCCACGATCTGTATTCACTAGCAGACAGTTGGGCCCGTACATGTACTAGAACAGTGCCTTAACAGGCCGAGCCACTCTGCATTGCCCCCGGTGTCTACATTACATCCCATAACATTCTGACTGCATGAGTAGAACATAGCGTACAATGGTGCTGTGTGTGGGGTTATATTTATTAACATTAATAATTTTCCACAGAAAACATAAAATTACACTCCAATATGGACAGAGAAGGGCTGATTTTGGAAACCGCTAAAGTACTCTTCAAACACATTGTACAAAGGGCACAGCTTTACCGTTATGTATTTTTGGAAGAGGTAAGTCATTTCAGTGTTGCAGTAATAAAAAGTGCAATAGCTAAAGTTCAACAAATTAACAGGGTTGGAGATTTTACCCACAAAAGATCATTCATATTTATTGCGGTTTCCTGCTTGTAAAACACAAAATCAAAACAAGGCTTTTATATGCATGACACTCAACAGTGATGCGCGGTAACTTGTGGCCGGTTTTAGAAAACAGAAGCGGGATGAAATGTGCGGCCAAGGGCCGAGTTTTGGGACAATGCCGAAGGAGAGACCTCGACGTGAGCTCCCTTCTCATGTTGCCAGCCAGATTGGTGTCTCCAAACTACCCACAGTTGGATAAGCACACATTTCTCATCTGTCAAGGCACGCAACGCTGGGGCTATGCCATTAGCTACAGAACAACTGCTCAAGTGATAGGTGAAAAAAACCATGTAATGATAGCTGGGATCCGAATGCTGTTGACGTTACACTCCTGCGTGCGCTACCAGGTTCAGGCCCTGGTAGAAAGAGCCAATTTGTGACACGTGAAAGGGACTGTGCTGTCTAATTCCATGTTTACGGATTCCCTTTTTTAACAGACAGCCTGGGGACATGTAGCCGCAGGCATAGGGAAATATCATTATCCTCCCATTCCGCTAATTAGTGCCTTGGTACCATTGACTTCAAGTCGACTCATCATTTCCGTACAGGGTGCCAATGTCGAACGCCCCTCTCGCCACTTCGCTGTGTCCTCTCTGGTTTTATGTGCTATTTATATGTCTGTGTAGTTGATAGTAAGGTAGGATAATAGATCCCCATAGATGAAAGGACAATAGTTTTAAAAATAATCACTAAACCCCACCCCCTTCGCATTCAGCCCCCCTTGTGTTGACCTTCCATAAAGACACTAGGGAGTCTTCATGGCTTGAGAGCTTGAAGAATATTGGATATGAACAGCAGGCACTTGACTCTGCAGATGCAAACTAGATCAACAGAGAGAGAAAGAGAGATTTGGGGCTCCTAGGCGACCCGCACAGCTAAGGCACTAGGTCAGGGTACTATAATGTGGCCCACACCCACAACAGGCCATAGTGTTGCCCAGGGAGGGTGGGGTTTCCATTAGCTGGCCTCATCACACACAATGGCGATTTGTTCTTTGGCTGATGGAGGATCTGTAGCACTGTATGCCTGGAGTATCAGGTCTGAAGTCTGAAGTGATGACTGGAGAACGTTACAGCGATTGGATGGGGCTACAAACACAATTAAACATTTGAAATTGGAAAAAAGTGCAGCAAAGTAAAAAAAATTTTAAAAAAGGACATATGTTTCAGTGAGGCGATGCACAGTGGCACACACCTGGTAACCAGTGCAGTTCAGAACCGAGGAAGTAAGAAATCCGATAACCCAATTATTACACGGAATACCAATATATGAGATTGGGTAAATGAACATGAGGACCGTTGATTATGGCATGAATACAAAAATGCTAAATGGCTTTTTTACTGACAGGAATGGCAGGATGTTCCTGATTCAATCCTGTTTTCTCTCACCTGGTTGGATGGAGTCCTGGTGTTAGGTAATTTGGGAAGCTGCTGGCATGGAGGGGAAGCTTGGTGGAAATCAGTAGGTGCTGGAGCCTGCAGGAAGGTGCATCTCACCAGGAAGATTAATTAGAGTCTGACACTGAAATCCAAACTGTCACACCATCTGGAGTGCAGAGCTTTAAAGACTACTTAGACTATGACACTGTTACTGAAGAAAAGTGCTTTCAGATGCAATCAAAGCCAGAGGAAAATCAGGAATATATCGCATCACCCTGACCTGACTCATTTTCTTATGTAAGAGGTATTTGTGCACCGACAAAGCAGCGTTGATATGGATTTTTCTGGCGTTCCTCACAAAATCGTTGTATTATTTGTCATATTAGTCCGTTTTTCCTTTGAAATAATGTGCAATCAGGCTGTCTCATAACTGCTTTCAATTTGACATTAGTCTGAAATATCAATTTAAAACAACTGAGACGTGACACAGTAATTGGTCATCTGGTTAATGTCTGCTGTTTTTCCTACCAAAGCCTGAAGATCGCTCTGACCGTATTGAGTGTCACCTCGCCCCAATGTTAGTTCATGTTTAACATGTATAAAATCTCTGTAAATGTACTTTATTGTAGGACGGAAATGGAAATGATATGCTGAAAAGGCAGTATGTAATATTGATGAGGGAATCTGCCTTCTTGGTTGGAGGTTCAGCTTGTAGTGTGAACACTGCTCTTTTACCCTGGGGCACTTAACACAACTTTATTCATTACAGACTGACCTGTTTGAAATGGAATATGCAGTATGTAAAATTTTACTTTTTTTGAACTGCACTTTCTTGTACACTGCAAAGTCAGTACAACATACCAATTGTGTATCTGAGGGGGAAAAAAAACCTATATAAAAAAAAAAATATATATATATATACTGTATATATGAAATGAATGCTATACCCATTCCCAGGGTCAGAAATGGCATGGACATTTGCAACTGGAGTTTATCTAACAGCACGTGCAACATTAAATGTTCAAATGGGACCTGACATGTGGCTAGCTATTATTGAGTTGATAAAAATATATTCCTACAGCGTGTTTCTCTTCTTATGTCATTTAAAGACACAATACACTCTCTTGAGTGGAAATTGTGGTTAATTGTGAGCTTACTAGGTGACATGTAGATCAGAGAAGTAAGTGAACAAAATAGATCAATATTTAGCTACAGACTATCACACTATTGATACAATAACAATTATTCATTTTAACGGCTGTAGGCTTTGAGAGTTTTAGCAGGTCTCACTGCAGTGCACAGCTGAAGGCTTTAGCTGTAGCTTTCTCCTCATAGCTTTCTATCTCAAGCTGCAGGTAATTGTATGAAAAGCTTATACATATTTATAAACATATTAATTCTGATCAGAACGGATCTTGATGCCCTAACCCTTCATCACCATCACCATACATTAAGATATACTTGCAAAAGACATTCACCAATATGTAAAGTATGTGGATGTGGCTCAATGAACAGGAAACACCATCCTCAGCACTTAATGTTCAGAATATCTGCACAGCATTGATTTTTAAAAGCCCATTGGTTCCAACAATATGTCATCAGACAGAGGAAATCAAGCTTGCCAGAAGAGTTACAGTAATTTCTTGTTGCATGCAGACATCACCGAATAAGACTTCATTTTTTGCCTTACAATGTGTTTACCTATTACCAGAAGTGCAATTTACCCACCAACCACTAGAGGTCAATAGAACTTTTCCTACAAGCCAATTTACAAATAACATATTATGCTAACGGTGAACTAATCACATCTCCAAAATGAAAAAATCTGAAATTAAAATCATATTTCATATGCTATACTTGATGCATTTCAATATTGCTTTTTCTAATACAATCTCAGCATGATTTGCCTTTCAAATTAACTCAGTTGCCTCCAGTAATTTATTTTGCAAAAGCATGCATTTTCTCCAATGGGCACAAGAGGTCCCCTTTGAACATTTTGTTCCTTTTAAATGTGATTCAGAATAATTCAACTTAAAATGATATCGTAAGACAATACAAGACAAAAACAAGCATTTATAGTTATGTTGTACTTCATAGAAGGCAAATGGCTTAACACACACACACACACACACACACACACACACACACACACACACACACTCACAAAGTATATATTGTATAGAAGATATAAAGGCATATAGGCCATATTTAAAAATATATTTGAACAGAATGCACCCAGGATGTAATTGACAATATAAGATGTAAACAATAGTGTGGATAGCTCATTTGAATGATGCAACTCAAGACTAGCTGCAGATATTTCCTTTCTTTAAACACATTGCCTACTATAAGGAGGTACATCCTAATTCTCAAATCCTAATCCTAGTCTCTTCAGTAGGTAATGTTAAACCCTTTGCAAAAAAAAGGGGCCACAGAAACACAGAAAATCCTGTGGAAAGTGGACAGTGTTTCTGTAAACTATTGACATAGTAACATTATCTGGATCAGTGAATGTAATAACAGAGTAAATTATCTAGTCAGAGTAAAAACTCCTGGAGCCTTTCACAGTACCACTGCATTGTTGGACAAAAAAGAAAAAATGATATATAAAGTGCTAGAGCACTAACCATTATTTTAATCTTAAAAATAATAATCAAAGGTTATTTGTGCATTAAGGTTTTAAGGATGTGCAAAACCAATTGTTTGCTATTAATATAGCCTACTGCTGCTATGACATTCAGTCTTCCATTGATAAAAAAAAGGCTGTAAAAAACCGGTAGTCTTGCCTACCATCTGTGTGTGACGTCTGTAAATAATGCTGGGATGACGTGGCAGGCGTTTCACGCATTTCACTAGGATTACAGTCGTGAGGTGAGTATTTGTAATGAGAACATAGTCCCTAGCTCCCGACACGGAAACTAGCACAACTGGATAAGTCAAGGAGGTATATAGAACCGTAGAACTCCACCTCCCAGAATGCTAACTTCCATGTGCACGTCCAGGCTGCAAACCGGACCAAACGTCACATTCCTGCATTCCCCTCTGTGTGTCAGGGACGTAGCTAGCTAGCTAATCTTTTCCTCCCGGACACATTTCTTTCCGAAAAAGCTGCCATGCCAGGACTCATGACACTGCAAAGGGGGATTTAAAATTGGGAGGTGCTATCGGATTCTGCATCCATCTGAATCCAAGAACAGGGTGAGGATTAAAAAAAAAAAATGAATTAAGGTTGATAAGTTTGTCTTGAAACCTCTTCGCCGGTGCGTGTTTACGATCCATACTGTGGCTTGCTAACAGGCTAGCTAGTAGCCTAGAGGGTGAGCTGAATTTTGTGCAACTTGTAGTTACGCCTTTTCACCAGATGGCCAATATCTTTGACAGTAGAAGCTAGGTAGCCAGACAGCTAGCTAACGTTAGTTGCACTGCTTCGTTTCCTTTCTTTGTGATCTCTTTTCAAGCATAGCTAGCCTAGATATATGGCAAGACAAACCATCAAAAAACGAATTAACATTAGCTAGCCTAACGATCTAACGTACTGGTAATGCCGATGGTGTGCAAAATACAGTAGCTACACGCTAGTCAGTCGTAATTTTAGCCATTTACTTTTCTACTAACGTTAATTATAGTAACTAGCTACCTAGTGCTAGCTCAAGACTTTATTAAAGTAATAGCTGTATTAATCTGTCCAGTAAATCAGTTCACTTAATAACGTTACTGACTGTTTTGAGTTAGAGTTAGCCAGATGATGTAAAATTTAACGTTGGCCATAGAAAACTACCGAACTTAGCTAAGCTGACAATCTAGTGTCGTACTGCAGTGATTGCGCGTTGACCAAGTAACTCGCAAAGTGAACTGTTTTTATGTGTCAGATTTTTTTTCAAAACCATTTTTTGTCGGGTGATTGAAGTGAACATTATAGCTAAGATTGTTAGATGGCTCGGCCACTAGACCTAGTGAGCCAACATATATGGTGGCATTAACGTTGCCTCTGCTTTGTTACGGTTCAGACACAAGGCTAGACAATGTAAGGGCGGGGAAGCGGCGTTACTTTAGATGTGGTCATTTTTTTACTGTGACTTGACACATTTGTTGCAAGTAACTTAACGTTACCCACGTATACCACCGAATCAAATATTTACGTTAGCATACAAGTTAGTTGCTAACGGAGTTAAACATTTAGCTAGTGCTAGCCAACATTAGGAAAAAAATCCAGGTTATCCACAAAAATACAGTGTTTTGATGGCTAGCAAGCCAACGTACCTGTTAGTGTCACTTTGTGTCTGCCCATATGGTACTAGGCTAGCGAAAGCAGAAATGGCAATGCTAGCTAACTACGTGTAACTGACGCTTTCAACTGGGATTGTATTTATTGACGTTTCCCTTTCTAATCAGCTAGGTAACTAGTACTTCAGTCCGGCGTTTGTAAGTTAATAAACATGAAGTAGGCTACTGGCGCTCCGTTGTTTGCTACCTCGACACCTGCTTGTTTGAGAGGTACCAGTATTAAACGTTAGTATATCAGTCACATTAGATAACGTTACTTAAATCTTAGCATTGACGTAGCTAACGTTATATGATTAGCTTGCTAACGTTAACTAGTTACCGCTGCGTATACTAAGCTATTAGATTAGTACATGGATAGCAAGCCATGTACATTAAAGCTAACGTTAGCAGTTGGTTTTTATGACATTTACAACCCGTCGACAGCCGCACATTAACTTGCAGTACATAGTTTAATAGCCTCGTATATTCTAAATTATGTTGGCGTTATGTTGGCAATGTTCACTCTGACCCATTGAAAACATCACGTCAGAAATCCGGGCTAACGCAGTAGCAACAGGAAGTTCGCTAACAGGCTTCCAACAATGACCTGTGTCTAGTTGTACTAGCTAGCGGCATTTTCCAGGCGTAGACTAGCGGATGGGCTTTTTCATTGTGCCACGTACGGCAATTAGTGGAGCATAGTTTCAGTTAAGCGTGCTTCTGTTTATGGTAGTCATTGCATTCAACGAACAATTCAACACTGTATGTTAATGCCTTCTAAATTATCACATAGCTACTGTTCGTCTGATGTCTATTTCCATTCAGTCTTCATGTGCAACTAGGGATGCTGACGCGATCTCCTTCTGTTTTAGCTAGGCGACAGCTTCTCAAGACAAGAGCATTATTCTTTGCATATTTTTGTCACGTATTTATTATGCCGAATTTAGTGTTTAAGATAAACTCTTGGTTTACATTTTAATGAAAGACGATCCCATTCTAGTCTGCTTTAAACAGAAAAACATGGATCCTGCATGCTCAAAGCAAACAATACATTTAAATTAACGGTGCATTTATTTATTTCCTTCAACACTCTGATTTTGTGACTGGTGCTCAGTAGAATGAGTTTTGTTTGTGCCTAGAAAGTTCCATAGCGTGGTGTTTTTAATGCGGGCATTCTCTTGGGTTCTCTGCAGACAGGACTCATTCCAGAGAATTACAATGGTCTAAGGGTTTTCCATGGGTTTGTAAAGGTTTGGGTGGTTAAGATTCTGTTGAGGATGATATGGATCAGGGAAAAGGCCTCAGATGTTCATCTGGTCAACTCTTTATTTATAAAAAAAAAAATGTTACTTTGGTATTGTCTGCTCTGAATTCATTAGCTTGTGAGGGGCAACAAACCAAAATGAGCTGTATTGGAAACATTCTCCTATATTTATTTGTTGCATTTTTACCAGGCGTTCACTTATTAAGGAAGGCCATATGTTAAAGGTGAAGTCAAAAAGAGCTGTGATGTTTTATAATGTGCATGAAGCACACAAAAGGGAATTCCATAACAACCTTAAATGTGGGTTTTTCTTCTACGTGAAGAACTAACGTTGCAGTTACTTCATATAAAAAAAAACAAGGCTAAGTTCAAAACCAGACCATGTGATCTGGCCTGCCTACATCATTACAATAAATTCTGTTACTAATTGTTCTGATAATGGAGATTTTACTCTTTCTTGGGAGGATGTTAGTCGGGTGAAAATCAGAGGGGCTCAATATCACCACAAATCCTCTCCCAGGTGCAAATGAAAGCAGGATTTGTGCATGGTTATTATAATTATCCAGCTACTGGGGCTAGAGTCAGACCTGCTGCTTATAGAAGTTTACAGCATGGAAAGCTTGCAGGATCAATTGGTTGGTAAATTACCTTACATCCTAATTTGCATGGATTTATTTGTTGCTATCAGTAAATGGTGGGTCTGCCATTACAGGCTTTAGTCATGATTGCCAAAGTGGCGTTGAGTAATCCAGGTATTAAACGATGTTCTTCAGTTCTTGTGTTGGATTTGTCACATAGCACATCGGATGGACTTATTTTTACTGATTTTGCCAACTTACCTGAGGATGCATATCCTAAGGTAATTTGGCAAAATCAGTAATAATATGTTTATTGTGTCCACTTTGGGAAATTTGTCTTGCACCCAAATTACATTTAATAACATGGTTCTAACTTCTATGATATGATATATCAGATGTGATGGTTTAGTTGTGTTAATGCTCATGGGGGGTTGGTTATTTCTGTTTATTCTTTGCAAATGGGCTGGCATCAATAATTTGTTTACCAGATTGACTATTTTATGTAAAAATAAAATAAATCTTTTAGGCAAGAAAAAAAACGTACACCTCCGAGATTCTGTTACTTTGTTTCAGTAGCCTAATACCTGAATAATACTTCAGTAATTCTGACATTTGGAAAACAAACTCCTAAGGGTTACCTTACAGATGAGACCAGGATTATGCCTGTAGTAAAAGGGGATCAACTGTAACCATTTTATTTTCGGGCTTGTGTTCAAAAAGGTGTTGCTTGAGGAGGGGTTAAATCATATTGGTGTCAATTCACTGCTTATGTTGGCTAATTATTATCATCTCACTTTAGCTCCCTTGCAATGAGTTTTGCTGGTTTTCCAGTATTTCGTTCTAGCCGGATGAGAGAGAGTCTTATTCGTGTAGAAATATTGCTTTAAGGAAATTAGACGGCTATTCAATGTGGTAAAGAAAATTACATCACAAACTTAGGTCTTACTTTCTGCTTCAGAAATGTACTCGTTATTTTCTGAACACTAATAAGAACAGCAAGCAATTCTAATGAAGTTAACTTAGCTGCTGTGCATTGTTGATAGCATGCAATCTATGGCTATGCAGGCTATCTCCCAGGGTGAATGAGAAGCCAGCTGGCTCGCAAATTTCTCTTGAGTTAACATATGTGGCAGCCTGGCAGGGCAGCCTGCAAAGCTGTTTATCCAACAACAATTCCATCAGCTATGGAAAACATAATGCCATCTAAGAAAATGAAGTTTGAATAACTAGAGTAGCAAAAAGTAGCATTATATTCAGTTTCTAAAATCACTGGCTGACAGTACTTTCATGAAATATGCCCTCCTTATTTTTAGCTTATTTGAGCTGAGATATTGTTATTATTCCAGCCAAATTGCACATTTTAAAATATTAATACGGTGAGGTATTCCTTTAATAAGCTTTCTCTTGCTGCAACGGTAACAATGATAATTTTGTAGCCTACGCCAAGATAGATGGTCATGCTGCAGGTATAAACTGCTGCTTGGCATGCTTTAGCTAACGTTGGTTAAGAAGGGGAATTTCAGAAGGTCTATACACTGGCGGCAGTGTAGCACAGTGGTTAAGGAACTGGGCTTGTAACCGAAAGGTTGCAGGTTCGATTCCCAGGTACGACACTGCCGTTGTACCATTGAGCAAGGTACTTCACCTGCATTGCTTCAGTATATATCCAGCTGCGTAAATGGATACTATGTATAAATGCAAAATACTGTGTAAGTCGCTCTGGATAAGAGCGTCTGCTAAATGCCTATAATGTAATGTAATGTAATGTCTAGCTTCGCAGAGCACTCCTCAGTAAGATTCGTGCTGATGAATGTCATCATGCACAATTGAAATGGAAGAAAGGGCTCCAGGACGGGTTGTAGTGATATTAGAACAAGCACTTGAATTCACAACAAACACTAATATTTGCAGTAACATCAAAGAGGAGCTGCAAATCAATGTCTTTCCAGTGGTAAGTCTGGTTTGTCCGGTACTCCTGTGACTTTGTTTTTGACTGGGCTGGATGTTTTGTGATAACGTTTACTTGTTGCTGCATGTTGGAAGTAACCAACTGTGGTCAACCTACATGTGCTTTGTGAAGAATAAAATTACATATCTGACAAATTGCCTCATAGCATTTTAATCTACACATCAAAAGGAAAGTTGCTGTTCCATATTCAGTATAACCATCATGTACATTTACATAATTTGGCAGACACTTTTTTCCAGGGTGACTTAGGTGCCTTTAATTAGCTAGTTTTACATCTATGTATGTAGCAAGTCAAAACTAAAGACAAATAAGTTCAGTCCAAATAAATTGCAATGCGCTTTTTTAAGGGTAAGGGCAGGGTTAATAAGGCTATGTACAGGTTAGGTAGGTGCTTAGTTTTTTGTGCTTAGTGTCCTCTGAAGAGATGGGTCCTCAGTTTGTTGCGGAAGATGGCGAGTGACTGCTGTTCTGGTGGTGGTGGGAGGTTTCTCTACCAGGACAGAAAAGAGTGGTTATCTTGAGTATCAGAGATGGACTCGCAAGGCGACCTGTGTTGGCGGGATGCCGTGACCAAGGTGGGGTGTAGGGCTTGACCGTGGCCTCGATGTGGAAAGGAGGACATTCGTTTTTTTGGCCCTGTGGGTCAGCACTAGACTTTTGAATCTAATGTGAACTGCAACCGGGAGCCAGTGGAGGGAGCAGAGCTGATAGTTCATGTGTAAGGACCTGGGGAGCTTGAACACAAGTCGGGCTACAGCCTTCTGCATGAGCTGCATGGATCTTGTGGAGGAAGCAGGGAGTCTGACCTGGGTCGGGTTGCAGTCGAGCATGGAGAGGCATGGCATCCTACGGCAGGCACCCTACGGTTGCAATGAGGTGGGGACAGCCCAGCCAACTAGAACCCTCCCTTCCTGGGCAAATCAGAGCATCAGGATTTGACTGTAACCCTCCCTTCTGGGTTAGTGCCTAACCCTGCCCCTAAGTGACTGCTACACTTAGGGTTAGGATCCAATGCCCAATTGTTGGGTGCACAACCCATTGCTGCACTGAGAACCTGTGCTTCATCTGGACGAGCTATCCAGTGGCTCCGGGATAGAGGCCTTTCAAAATCACTTCTCTGCATTATGTACCACACTATATTTACAAACCCCAATTCCAAAAAAGTTGGGACAGTATGTAAATTGCATATAAAAGCAGAAAGCAGTGATTTGTAAATTATCTTTTACATTATTATAATATAATTTATATTTAATTGAAAACAGTACAAAGAAAAGATATTTAATGTTTTACCTTATCAACTTTATTGATTTTTGTAAATATACGCTAATTCTGAATTTGATACCTGCGACACGTTCCAAAAAAGTTGGGACGGGCAAAAATAAGATTGGGAAGTTCAAAAAACACCTGTTTGGAACATTCCACCGCTAAACAGGTCATGACTGGGTATAAAAGGATATAAAAAGACTCTTGATATCTTATTTCCAGGTACTCTTACAAGCAATACTATAACCTCTCTGCATTTCAATGGATCTATCTTGGAATTGGGGGGTGGGACTAGATTAAGCTGTAAATTACTCGGGAATAGTATGGAACCCATCATTTTCCTATTGAACTCTATGGAAAAATAAGTCAGGAGAAACAACCCTTCAAGTGCTCCATCCATATCTACTGCATATCTGGCAGCAGAGTGATGGTTTGAGGCTCGTTTCATACCGCAGACCCTTGATGACGTACAGCCATTTAGCCAACAATGGGTTCCATACTATTCCCGTGTAATTTACACCTTAATCAGCTCCACCCCCCAATTCCCATAGAGAGCCATTCAAATGCAGAGAGGTTATAGTATCATTTGTAAGAGTACCTGGAGATAAGATATCAAGAGTCTTTTGATATCCTTTAATACCCAGTCATGATAACATCACCTGTTTACCTGTGGGATGTTCCAAACAGGTGTTTTTTTGAACTTCCCTTAGATTTGTTGATTATAATACCGTTTCTCCCCAGCCTGGTTTTTATTAGATAGCCTTATGGCACTTGCTTGTTAGCAAGTTTTTTCATGAACACTTGCCAGTTAAAGAGCCCCATATAGCCCCCGAATTACTAATTTTGGCAAATTATTGCATTTGTTGTAATTATTTTTTATATTTCAAAGACATTTAAAAGCAGAACCTTAGCAGGGTCTTCCTTGTCCAGGCTGTTAATTTTGGAAATTAAGCCTTTTGATGGGCTAATGAAATCTGGAAAAATACTCTGCAGGGAGCTCTTACGTCCAAATATTTCTCAACGTAATTCAGTTAATTAATAACATTTCATAAATTTCATATCTAATTAAACTCTACTCTGCTGTGTCTTCACCTAGCAAATGCTTATGCAAAAGAGGGTTCGTTCCTGTGAAAACTATATTTCTCTACAAATAAAGCTCAAGTCTTTAGAATATAACATAATATAATAAATATTTACTTTTTTTTCCTTATCTTTTTATTCTAAAGTTGACAGGTATGTTATTTCTTCCCAGGTTAATTTATAATCAAAATGCAGTAGTATTTCTCTGAATGGTAATTAAAGCACAACTGAACTTTGGTAGAACTTTAGGTTGTGTAGTTACCTGGCCATGATATGAGTCCAAATGGTGGCGAAATATGTTTGTTAGTTGCTCTGTGCTCCCCTGGGGTGATAATCCAGAATAGGGTATTTGTCGCTCTCCATTCACTTCTATAGGGCAGCTAAAACGGTCTCAAAATGACACTTCTAGCACGTATATGAACACGACTGAAGCGGATTCTGTCAATACAAACAATAACCAGTCCTTGTACATATTTGTTGCCCTGGGATGGCTATTTTTTTTTAATGTTCCCATTCATAATGACTCCAAGGAAAATTTTACATGAATCTACCACATATCAGTGCACAGTAAATTGGAATGAGCATTTTCCATGCCCTAAGTGACAAGTATATACACCATAGCCTATATTATGTATGATAACATGAAAATAAAATAGTATTCCACTATCTGCAAAATGCTGCCAAAAGTTCTATCTTCAATGAAAATCGGTAGACTACATCAAACATAAAATGAACGCTTACACTACAGTATGTGAAATGCACTCAAAATGTGAAAGTAACAATAGGCCTACCAATCATATTGGACAAGACAGTGCTTGAGTGTAAAAACTAACGTATATGTAGCCAGCGAGACCAACCGCAGAAGCAGTACTACTTGCATATCGGGAAGGGGAAACTCTGGTCCGGGAATGCGTTTTCTATAGGCTAGAGCTTGCGTAATACTAGACTGTTAAAACGAAAACTTACGTTATGCTGGGCTGTTATTAATTGTTCAAAGCACCCAATAAGACATGGCATGTACCATTGCTAAGGTTATAATGCACTCTATTGGATAAAAGAGTCGAAAATAGTGACGCTTATTTGTGATTGCAAGGCCACAACCTCTGGACATAGACTTTTAGGAAAAAGGGTTCTGTATGGGTTCTTTGGCTTGTCTCCATAAGGGTACCCTTTTTAGTTCTTTCTGGAACCCTCTACAGTAGGTGTTAAACATGAGAAAGCTCCAGGATTTAACCATTTTTGCCTGACAAAGAACCCTTGCACAATATAGGGTTCCTCTGTGGAGACACAGAGGAGCCTTTTGAAACCCTTTCTTCTGAGAGTGTATGAGCCTACTAGAAAATATCTGATGTGATGTCTATGCTGAAAGTCATGTGATTGAAAATTCAGTGAAGCGCTGTGATTTCAGTGTGCAAGTCAGCTGGTTGGCATGGAAAATGTGCACTTGAGAACTGATCAGAGCTGTGTAATACATTTGCTGCTGTCTTTTTTTTATAGAAATAGATTTAATGATGCTTTTCAGCAGAGAGATGTTCATGCTATATTCAGGAATGGCTTAGTAGCTCTGACCCAGTTTTACAAGCCATGTCAGTGTTGCAGACTGTTAATTTTATATTGATTACATATTCCGTGTGGTCATCTCACATGGCTAGTAGCTGAATTACAATATTGTGTAGATGCATATCAAAACTGTTATAAGAGCTTGCCTTTTGTTCCCGGTGTTGCATTATATGCAATTTCTCCATTGGGTGTTGGAAAAAGTGAAATTGGAAGCTGTTAAATGAAAATATCATAGTTTAATTGAACTAGTCTATGGGAGTGTCTGAATGCCTTATTTTTGGAATGGCTTTTTGGTTGTGGTTATATCACGCCTAAAGCAGTATCCTTTTGACGAGACTTGGCAGGACAATTATTACAGCCAATTAGTGAGCATGTGTACCGTTGTTTGTATTTTGTCTGCCGAGACATTAACTCACTTAAAATTGGTCAAATGTTCTCGAAAGACACGGAGCTTACTAGAAGGCAGGCAGACTGCACTAGAAACCCAGTGTAGCTCACTGTAAGGCATTCCATCCCTGTAGTCCCCCCTTATGTAGTTGTGCTTATGTGCATTTGCATGTAACAATGAAGAAGCTTTGTAGACCATCCAGCAGTGCCCGGCTTCACTGTGCCAGTCCTGCACTGAATGCCCCATCAGGTCAAGCCTGAGTAACAATGGGAGCATTGTTGTCCTCAACCCTTTAAGCAGGGGTGGTAGAATTCTAGTTCATAGCATGCTCATAATTTATTATAATGTTACAGTACCAGAAGTCTGTTCCGTGTATGTTTTTACAAGTCTTACATTCTTGTTAACAGAGGAAAAGTGGCCTATTGTGTCCCTGAGGCCAAGTAAGATTTATTGTTGGCAACTCCAGAAATCACTGTAATTATTTTAATTGCTGTTATAGTGGCTGCTCTTGTCTAGATTTGTTAGAGCAGATTTGTCAGATGGTAACAGAATTGTTATCAGGATCTGAGAACTGAATAGAATGCTTGATATTTCAAATGCAGCCTTGCCTTAGCACTGACTTGTAAGCTTTCCTGACTGTATATTTATAGTGTCACAATTTGAAAGTGGTGGCAGTCGATGCATTTTTTTTAGTCAATTATTGTCATTAAACCTAATATGTTTGTGAGGAGTAATGAGTTAGGTGATGTGATTTTGCGTTGTTTTTCCAAACAAAGCCAAATTAATAATGTAAAACATCATCGAAACATTTTTTTCCTAGACATGAATCACCAGGCACCGCTTTAATTAAATCAATGCTGTAAACAGCCCGAATAATTGCTAGAAGTGCATTGTTGATTAGCTATTGTACTTGGTTTTCTAATGAACCTAATTAATTATTAGGTGTAAGTAATTCTGCATTTGTATTATAAAATATTGAAAGAATAAAGTTCAGTGGTCAAGGAACTAGCCAGAATGTGAAGGTTTAACTAGTTTAAAACGGACTAATTATCTGTGGAGGATTAAACCTGCCACACAATTAAATAGGTGAACATATGAGTGAAAACATGCTTACATTTAATATACAATATGTTAGATTGAAATAAAAGTGATTTAAATCATTTTACAAGAGTGTACCTTTTAATAATAATAATAACGACGACAATACTTATAATAACAATAATAATGTGATTATTAATTATTATGCATTCTGTCTACCAGTTGTTCCATTGCAGCAGCTGGATTAGTTTGCGTGTTCGTGGTACTGTGCGGAATGGAGGTTCTGCCGCTTCCCCATTCATAGCGTGGGCCGTTTTTAATTTCAGCACTTGTGTCGCTATTTCATACAGTGAATTGCAGTGCAATGCTCATTACCTGTCTTTGTTAGTGCCGTTGGTGTGTGGTGTGTCTGATGAAGCCTCTGTGGAACAGTCGGTACTAAATCTCCCTCTCCAGTGTCCTCATGTCCCTGTAGAATTGCTGCAAAATGCTGGCTGCTCCATTGTTTAGGTGCCCTGTGCATTATTAAGCATTTGTAGCCTGGAAGGCCTATACATATAATCAATAGTACACTCTGCCCTGTGCTCTGGGATGTTTAACAGTGAACAGAAGCTCACAGGCTCTGTACACATCCCCCCCCCGTAAGACACTGTGAAGTGTGGAGTCCCTCGTGGACACAGTAGGCTATTCACAGTGCAGAGAGACTTTGCAGTTGAACGAGTAGGAGGCTAAGAACACGGTGTTCACAAAATGTATTGAATGTATTGAGTGCTTTTCATTCCTTTGAGTTTCGTCATGCCTGAAGAAAAGACAGGCTAGTTTTTGGCAGGCGGACAAGTCTTGAATGAGTGTTGGCCTATACGGGATTGATGTCAGGTGTTAGAATTAATGGTGGGAGAGTGAGGTGTCATGAAACCAGAAATGGGTGGAGCTGCCATATTCTATCAATGACTTGACCTGATGTGAACCAGTCGTTGTTTTGTTTTGTAGAGCAAAATATCTTAATTTGTTCTAACAAGCCGTTGTAGCGCCAGCCATTAAGAGGTTTATGAGCCTCACTTTCTCGTCTCTGTATGAACTAATGTGTCTTGATTTACAATGTAGGGTTGTGATATTTGAAAATATCGCCGAGATGACTGTCTGTAGCCACAATATTTTCTAAGAACAATAATTATTATTACCATTGTTATTGACATTCTAAGAACAAAACATACGTATATGATTTTAAATAATAATATTAGTTGGAAATAAATAGGTGAGTTAATATTTCAAAGTCTGTATAACTAAATCTTTGCATTACTTCTGTGCCGTGACCCAAATTTGAGTGGAGCGTCCTTTCCCACTCCATTTTCTATTTTAGCTCTGCTGCCTCGCAACAAATTCTGTATGCTTCGTTTTTTAAATATTTGGTTATTATTTGCTCTATATTTATTATTTTGTTATTATTATTTGTATACGGGCTATTTCGACTAGGGTTGTCACAATATCCGATAATATCGGATATCGCGATATTTGTTAAAGGCATATCGACGATATGAAAATGGGATATCGTGACAACCCTATTACAGTGCGTTACTGTGATATTGTTGTGATGTATGCCAGATGCAACATGCCTTTAGCATGCATGGGCACAAGCTGTAATTCTTATATACGAAAACACTCGTGTTTACTGTGTTTATTGTAGGTTAACTGTCCGTAATAGCCACTAGGCTAATACCATGATATTAGTTATCACATCTATCCAACTATCTATCTTATTAAATACTGTTAAGCACTGGAATATACAATTCGAACAAAAATGTACAATAGGCTATATCAGGGATGTGCCTGGGGCCATAATATGTGTCAAGGTACTTTGTTGGGGCCGAAAGTCAGCACAGGCCTCTATCACTGTTAATTGCTGAAACTCCTCGCCATATAGGCTACGCAGCACTTTACGGTCAGACATGGAGTTTTTTTTTTTGCTTTTGCTCAAGTGCTACATGGTAAGATGCATTGATACTGGATGTTTGAGCAGTTGTGAGCAGGGCGGCAGTGTAATATAATGGTTCAGGAACTGGCCTTGTAACTGAAAGGTCGCAAGTTCGATTCCCAGGCAGGACACTGCCGTTGTACCCTTGAGCAAGGTACTTAACCTGAAGCGCTTCAGCATATATCCAGCTGTATAAATGGATAATATATGTGAAAGAAATGGTAAAAAAGTTGTGTAAGTCGCTCTGGATAAGAGCGTCTGCTAAATGCCTGTAATGTAATGTAATGTAATTGTGGAATTTCGTGAATCAGTCCTATTGTAGCCTATCTGAACATTACTTTTTAAGCCTGCGATGACAACTGCCCTTTTGCCTGTGTATTTGACACTGAGGTGGATGCTTAGTGTCACGAGGTGGATGCTTAGTGTCACTTCAAGTTATATTATTTTATTAATGAAACGACCCACACGCCAGACATTGTCGTTTATGGCATCGTCGCCATTATATTCTATGAAGAGATAATCACTTTCCCACTTGTTCTGGAAAACTTTCTGGTTTTAGAAATCCACCGTCCTTTTACTCATTTCGCCACCGAACGGATTTAGCTAGCTGCCGTTGCTACAGTTCAGATTTTCTATTTGCGGCTGTGGAAGCCTATCAGCAAAGAGCTCCACCTGCTGTGCGTAGGCTATTTGCAACGTCAACTGTGTGGCTAACGCTGACGCACATTGAACTGAATTATTCTATGTATAATTAGTCAATTCATTTATTTTAATTCGGACGGGGCAGCGTGGGCCGGATAAGCCACCGGGTCGGGCCGTGTGGCTATATAGTACTGTTTTCTGCTTCGTACAATTTCAGTTCAGCTGTGGAGTTCAACTGTTCAATGCAAGGCACAAAGGGAAGAGAGTTATCTTGCATGCAAAAAGAGTTTCTTTTGAATGTAGCATATATTGAACTTGTCAGGAGTTTATGCCTTCAGCTGCATGCTGGATGGTATTTAATCTTTTATCACTCTTCTAAGCTGGAACTAGTAGGGCAGGAGCTGAAGCCAACGCTGGCAAAAGCTTGTATGGAGCTCTCTTTGCAAGCCCTTTGGAGAAGTAGCATACCCCATCACGCACATTCACAAAGCCCTGCATCGTTGTGGACAGGTAAAGCACATTTTCAAAATGGGGGAGAAAAAAAGCTGGAAGTCCTGCTGGGCGGTAACAATAGAAGTGCATCTGTTGTTTTGGGGTACTTTTTTTTCCCCCTTTTGTTTGATGGTCAGAGAAAAAAAAGAGAGCGATCAGCATTGAAGGGGTGCTCCTTTTGTTTGTATCCTCAATCAGCACCCCTTCGAGTGCTGACAGAAGCAGTGCAGCTATACGGTCTGCTGACTCCACCCAGAAATCACAGCATGCTCAACTGACTCTGTTGTGCTCAAAAATATAGTGTTGGAAAAAATCACCGTTTTTGACAATGGAATAAGGGTGTTGGGACCACCACTCATATGTATTGTATGTTAGCTGTGTGGAGTGCAATTCAGCATTAGTCATCTGTACATTTCTGGCCAGTGACACCTTGATATACTTCTCATTTTAATGATTGTTCTTTTTAATTCCGAGATTAACTGTGTTGTATGAAGATAATTACAGAGCTCCTGTAATTCTGTTTATAATTGCAGCTGTGATTTAACAGGAGCCAAGAACCAGAGAGGGCACCAGTCACTATGAAAGAAGCTTCTAGAACAATGTCTCTGTGTAAGAAATAAATACTGCTTATGAATAGGGCATATGTTTCAAGCCACTCACTAGGTACTTATCTGGTCTTGGGACCTGTGACTAGCTATATGTAAAGCTATATATGGTACGGGACTGAGTGACTGTCACGTCCTTTCTTGTCACACGGTGTATGATTTTTACCTCATGAATGAGCCATATCGATAAATTGATTGGATCATGTTGTAATGTCAAAATGATGCTGCCATGCTTGATTTAGATTCTGAATCATGCGCGTCATGAATAACTTTGGGAGCATGTCCGATACCACCCCACCACCCCTCAGTCAAATTTTGTTCAAGTTCAGTAAAAATCTGTCAGAATTTTACCAGCTGCGTTGACGGACCGGTTTCCTTTACTGTGCTTTTCTTCCCTGGCTGGACCAGACTGACTTACAATGCAAATGCAAATGCAAACACAAGTGCAAATATCTTCCTGAAAGAGAAGCGGTTTAATTGTGCCTCAGACTAATGCGCTGTAATCGTAATTAGGCGGTGCGACGGAGAGAGCCGGTGTTGTTGAGGATCCAGCTTGTGCGTTTCCCACCCGCAGTGCGCTCCTGCCTCCTGGCTGGCTGCTCGCTCCTGCCCTTCCTGCCGCACGCTACCTGAGAGCGGCGAGGTGTCAGACTCGTTTCCTGTTTCTATTCTCTCTCCCGGAGGCAGCTGGCTGGCTCTCGCACGTCTCCTGGCAACAGCGGCTGATGCGTGGATTGCTGGCGGGTCCGCGTAGTCTGTCGAATCCGCCTTTGGTCGCAGAATTTTTTTGTTGATTTAGGATGTTAGGTGCATGGGTAGTGCATATCGTTTTGTTTATTGAAACCCGTATTTGAAGACGTTTTAAAAGGGTGTTGATTGGCACAATGCTGTGTTTTTCTGAAATGTCTTAACACGGCTGCATCACAGTTTTTTTATTTTTTAATTGTATGATGTCCTTCTCTGCCTATTTTTGGCTCGTGAAAATTTTGGAATTCTCTTGGGTCAAAGAGTTTTTACACCGGCTTATTTTAGCAACGACGCACAAAGGTCGCACAAATTTCTTTGTGTTATTCCAAACTGCTCGCAGCCCCTGCGATGTCACAGATATTTTTGTGTGTTTTTATTTTGTGTCAGTGTGTCAATCATCATGAGAAATGATCCAAAAATGTAATCTCCTTTAGACGGTGTTAATGTGGAGACGTGAAGTGGTTCTTGTCTCTGCGGCACAAGCCTCACCCTCCCCTCTGTTCTCATATCATTCACTGCTTTGATTGGGTACTACCCTCTGTTCTCTATCATCGACTGCTTTGATTGGGTACTTCCAGGACAGCACTTGCAGGTTTATCGAATGACGTGTGATATGCCCTATGCTACCCAGGGTCGTGTCGTAGTGCTTTCCTCCCTTGTGCTCTTATGTACCGCCCTGGGGAGGGAGTGGCCAGCCTTTGAACAGCTGGCCAATAAAAGCAGTCGCTGTGGGACAGCAGGGGAGCCCAGGAATTTCACAGCGCATTCCTGTGGCTGGGACGATACCAAATGCTGTCAGATACTGTATCTGCGGTCAGGTGGCTTACGTTACAATGTGTGAAAATGAAAGAGAGAAAAACGGCATGCTCTCTTTAGAGTGGCCATTTCTATTTGGCCCAGATATTTAATCAGCCCCCCTTCGCTGTGGTAAAAATTGCTACCACCAAGTAACACAAACTTAAAGCTTATTGGATCCTAGACTTGTTCGGGATTTTTTCCTGCCTGCAAGATGGTGCAAGCTTAGTCTTCCCACAAGTACTATAGACCCTCGGTTATTCAGCTTCTTGACGCTGAAAGTTCCGTCCACCCTACTGTTGAAGCTGCAACATTCCAATTTGTTGCGTCTTATAAATATTCATGAAGGGGCGTGACAAGGAACAATAGTGTGGAAATGGATGTGATACACCTTCCTTGAATACGCCTTTTTCATCAATGTTCATCGAGTGTAATATTGCACCAGAAACTCCTGTAGTCGGGACATGGAGAGGGCTGAAGAAACACACTGACTGTGTGGCTAGTGTGTGGATTCTGTTAGCCTCCCTGCGGTCTGAAAAGCACAAAGGGATCCTCAGTCTAAGCTCCTCGGCCCTAGTTCTTTATGGCCATGCTGTGAGATGGGAGAGTTGTCTCCCCTGACAGTCAGGTGCACTGAGCTGCATGTGTAGGCTGAGCTGGGCTGCGGTTGTGTGATATCTAAAACTCGCCAGGGAGAGCCTGCCTTCTACATGTGGGACTCCTGCTCTGGCTCGGTTATGTCACTGATATTAAGTGTATTCACTAAGTGACTATTAAATTCTTGAAGGAGGGACCATCAAAGTTCATATGCTGGCCGCAACAGTAGGATTTAGTATTGGTCTTTTCGAGATCATTTTGGTTACATGACGACACAATGCCGATTTCCATTTTTAACTAATCGGTGGTGCGTGCGTCAGTTTAGTGAGCTGCCAATCAGAAGTGAATCTGAAGTGAATCTATTAGACTGGACATGTCAGGCCAGAGCTCTCATACTTTTAAATTACATATTTTACATCAAGTGGAAATGTTGCTAAAGTAGGTACACACTTTTATCTTGTGGCTTAATGATGACTTAAAATGCAAGAAAAAAAACGCACGAGGTCTTTAAATGATTTTATACTCAGATTTGAATGATTTCATACAGCATTGAAGCTAGAGGATAGTGAGATTGTCAACATGATTGTCAATGTGATGCGATTAGATAGGTGTGATGTGATAAAAAATAAACTTTTGTGGTTGATCAATAGGTCAGTACATTTATACACTTAAGTTGTTCAGCCTTACACGTTGACAGGCCAATCTGCCTCCTCCTTTTGGACATGCAGTGTTGGGGAAAGACAGGCCAACCACGCCTTCAGCTGAAGCCAAACACATGGTGTCCGGCTTTGATCCTCCCGCAGCTTGGACTGGCTCCGGTGTAGGGAGCACCGTAGCTTGAGGCGTAGTTCAGGAGCAAAACTGGGCTGGAATTTCTCACAGAATGTTCGCAGTCCACTGTAAATGTGCAGAGCACCACCGTCCATATTACTTACCATATCACCGTCCATATTACTGCCCTTTTGGAGAGAATACTGAGGCCTCAATATTAAACTCTGGATGTAGGTCCTGCACAGTACAGCCTGAAAGGTGGCAGAATCTCATTAGTGGGTGTAATAATGTAGGACCGCTGTAATTGGCAGGGCAGTGGGGCGTGTGATGGGTTTAATTGGTAAATTCAGTAAAATCAATAAGTAGGAGCTCTCCAGCTCTCGTGGCAGTTTATTGATCCAGGCTGTCCTTGGCCTGGAATTTTCCACGCATGCTATGCCCTGTTTTATTGGGAAATGCTTTATTTTCCTGTTGGGACACATACACACCATACAGCTACTGCTACTGCAGTGATAAGGGGTTCAACCAGGGTAAGAAATGAACTTTTTCACCCACTGGCCTGAGTGGCTTGTGGATTCTAAAAATCACCAGCCATCTTCAACATTTTGACAGCCACATTATCCTTTACAATATAACATAACCTGGTTGGTTACCTGCCAAAGTGGCTGCTTTAGTAGAAAATCTTACCAGACAATCAAAATTGTGCCAGAATTTGGCTGGTGTCGTTCATTTTATGCCCTGGTTTCAACAGTGCAATGCATTAGAATAGTCATATTTGGCCAAGCAGTGAGCACTTTAATGTCTGGCCACTTGGACAGGTCATGGCTATCATTTTGCTGAAAATGGAAGGTGATTATATTATATCTAACAGTAAATTGTGAGGGAAACATGCTAGTGTTGCATTATTTTCACAGTGAACCACCAATGGAATGCCTTGGCCTGCCCATAAACCTGTTTAAACGGTAAAAAAGAAAAAAAAGATTCTGCGTATAGACAGGGGAACTTAAATGAGTTGTAGGAAAAGGAACTTAAAATATGTGAATTTGTAAATACTTGATGCTGTGACTTCAGTGAATGTAGAGAGCTGTGAGTCCGTATGTTGCTGTTACGGGAAGGATAGTTGTCGCTCTGCCAAAGGTATTGTCTGCGAGCAATTAGCGCCCTTCCCTACTGCAGTATGTGCTGTCGCTCCTCACAAAGCCAGCATTCCTCTCACCGTTTCCCTCTCAAATCCTCCCTGCACCTGTTGGCCCCAAGACGTGCGGCTGTCATTCTTATCCTGTCAGGGTGAGCGCTTTCAGGTGCGCTCCACTGAAGTGATTGTAGGAATGAGGGCGTACTTTACCCTACAGTGAGTGAATGGCAGACTTATTAATCTGAGATTGAGTAAAAGATTGTGTTCTAGACGCCAGTCTACCTAAAACTTGAAAATGAGCACTCTCCCTCTCCGCCCCAGTAAAGCCAGGCGTGCTCTGCTGGCCTCAGATCTCTCTCTGATTTGTCATGTGACTATGTACATTCTGCAGGTGAGATGACACGTCTGTTCTTGACACTGTGTGCTCACTGTGTGACTATGTCTCTGGTATGTGAGAGATATGTGAACTATGCGGCATTAAATGCAGTGCCTTCAGGCTTTCTCCCATACCCACCCCCAGGGCTTCTACAAGTACTTATCTGAGTACTAATACTCTGTCTTTAGTTCAGAGATGGTTAAACTAGCATAAAGCAGAACTCTCACATCAGAGTGTAGTATATACGCACAGTCAATACCGACCAGTTAGCTTGCAGATTTATCGTGTTGGCTACAATCCTTGAGTCTGCCTGCCCAGCAGATTAAAAGTTAATATTATTCGCATTTAGATTTGCCTTTAGCATGGTACGAGACCCCTCAAAACCTTGCCTAACGATATACGATTTTGTGTTGTTGCAATGTAGGATACTGAACTGCATCAGAATATTTTTTCTTGGTAAACACAACTGCAGTTAAGATCACAGGTTTGCCTTCAGGGATTTGGAACAGTTCACAGATGTAAACCAATGAGAATCATTATTGTATAGAACTCCTGCTAAGGAGAAGCATGGTGGCTTGTGATGTCACGGATCCCCAGGGCCGTACTAGTCTCAAGTGTTTGGCTGGAAGGGCACACCAAGCCACCACGTTATTAGCAAGATTCCTGCAACAGCTGTAAATCCTCTTTGCATGGGGAGCGCTCAGCCGGTGATTTAAAGGGGATTAGCCACGGGCTCTGCTCGGCCCAACGCCCTACACTGGCCGTCACGTGACCAGGGCTAGAGACGGCGTCCCCAGAATGAGTGGCGGCAGACCGATTAAGAGGACAGCGTGACATTCCATGCCAAACCGAGCCGACGGGACGGACAGCAGCCGAGCGTGTGCGAGTCGCTGTGTTTGCGTCCACTGACTGCAGCCAGGAGTGAATGAGTATGCTGGGCATGGCGCATGTGAGATCAGCAGTTGCTGCATTGTAAACAGTGTGGCTCTATGCTGCCCCTACTGGCAGAGTGTTGCATTGGCATTTTGTTGGAATGTTTTTTTTTCTTTTTTTTTTTGGCTGTACAGTAAAACCAGTTTTTTTCTTTTCTTATTTTTATTGAGGAGTTCTACAGTGGGCAGAAAGCATTAATGCTATGGTTTTCTATTGAGTGAGTCAGCTGTTAGTTTCTAAATATGAACAAAGAAATGGCACAGAATCTAAAATTTCCCACAAGACCGAATTGTGTAAATGACCTTGGTAGCACGGGGAGCTTATGCGGCTTCCCATTCTCTGCAGGTCCTGCCCTTCTGCCCTCCCCCCACCAGCGGCAGGTTGCCATGGAGAACTCGTCGGTGGCGTCGGCCTCGTCGGAGGCGGGCAGCACGCGCTCGCAGGAGATCGAGGAGCTGGAGCGCTTCATCGACAGCTACGTGCTGGAGTACCAGGTACAGGGCCTCCTGAGTGACAAGAACGAGACGGACGCGGACGGAGAGAAAACCCAGTCGCACATCTCGCAGGTCAGTGCGCTTCCCTCTCCGTGGAGAGAGCCCGTCACGCCGTCTCCTGCCGCAGTAGAAGCTTCGAACGAAGCGCCATTAATTAGCGCAGTACCCCCCAAATAGATGCCGCTGGGGGACCATGTTCCCGGCAGGAGGATGTGCGGATTTGGGGCTAAGAATGGAACTACGAATAAGAGAGAATTGGTTTTCTGTCCGGTTGTAGAAAAGTCGGTATGAACTGGGGCAGTGCCAGAGAATTTCATGAATACATAGAGACATTGCATCATCCAAAATAAAAAAAAATCCAAAAAATTTTCCAAAAAAAAATAAACTGCTGCCACCACCAGCATTAAAAATTGGAGCAAAGATGCAATGTCTGCAGTAGTGCTCCACAGGCTCTGATCTGGAGTCAAAAGGGTTTAGATAACACAGCTCTCACAAATGACCTTTCAGCTCACAGAAAACCGGCTCTATCTGGGCCAGTAGGTCTGGGTAGGAAGAACTAAGGCTCTCTATGGGCCAGGCTTGGAAGAACTAAGGCTCTCTATGGGCCAGTAGGGCTGGTTTGGAAGAACTAAGGCTCTCTCTGGGCCAGTAGGGCTGGTTTGGAAGAACTAAGGCCCTCTATGGGCCAGGCTTGGAAGAACTAAGGCTCTCTATGGGCCAGTAGGGCTGGTTTGGAAGAACTAAGGCTCTCTCTGGGCCAGTAGGGCTGGTTTGGAAGAACTAAGGCTCTCTATGAGCCAGGCTTGGAAGAACTAAGGCTCTCTATGGGCCAGTAGGGCTGGTTTGGAAAAACTAAGGCTCTCTCTGGGCCAGGCTTGGAAGAACTATGGCTTTCTATGGGCCAGTAGGGCTGGTTTGGAAGATCTAAGGCTCTCTCTGGGCCAGTAGGGCCGGTTTGGAAGAACTAAGGCTCTCTCTGGGCCAGGCTTGGAAGAACTAAGGCTCTCTCTGGGCCAGTAGGGCCGGTTTGGAAGAACTAAGGCTCTCTCTGGGCCAGGCTTGGAAGAACTAAGGCTCTCTCTGGGCCAGTAGTGGTGACTTGGAAGAACTAAGTCTCTTTTTTGGCCAGTAGGGCCGGTTTGGAAGAACTAAGGCTCTCTCTGGGCCAGTAGGGCCGGTTTGGAAGAACTAAGGCTCCCTCTGGGCCAGTAGGGCCGGTTTGGAAGAACTAAGGCTCTCTCTGGGCCAGGCTTGGAAGAACTAAGTCTCTCTCTGGGCCAGTAGGGGCGACTTGGAAGAACTAAGTCTCTTTTTTGGCCAGTAGGGCCAGTTTGGAAGAACTAAGGCTCTCTCTGGGCCAGGCTTGGAAGAACTAAGGCTCTCTCTGGGCCAGTAGGGCCGGTTTGGAAGAACTAAGGCTCTCTATGGGCCAGTAGGGCCGGTTTGGAAGAAATAAGGCTCTCTCTGGGCCAGGCTTGGAAGAACTAAGTCTCTCTCTGGGCCAGTAGGGGCGACTTGGAAGAACTAAGGCTCTTTTTTGGCCAGTAGGGCCAGTTTGGAAGAACTAAGGCTCTCTCTGGGCCAGTAGGGCCGGTTTGGAAGAACTAAGGCTCCCTCTGGGCCAGTAGGGCCGGTTTGGAAGAACTAAGGCTCTCTCTGGGCCAGTAGGGCCGGTTTGGAAGAACTAAGGCTCCCTCTGGGCCAGTAGGGCCGGTTTGGAAGAACTAAGGCTCTCTCTGGGCCAGTAGGGCCGGTTTGGAAGAACTAAGGCTCCCTCTGGGCCAGTAGGGCCGGTTTGGAAGAACTAAGGCTCTCTCTGGGCCAGTAGGGCCGGTTTGGAAGAACTAAGGCTCCCTCTGGGCCAGTAGGGCCGGTTTGGAAGAACTAAGGCTCTCTCTGGGCCAGTAGGGCCGGTTTGGAAGAACTAAGGCTCCCTCTGGGCCAGTAGGGCCGGTTTGGAAAAACGAAGGCTCTCTCTCTCTTCCTAAGCGCACCATATTTGTAAGTCACTTTGAGGAGTGTACACAATGTGGGACAATGTGATTATTCTCTGCTCATCAGAACTACCTCATGAAATCAAGAGGCTCCGTGACAATCAGATTAAACTACACCCTGTGGAACTGCCTAAATTAAAAATAAATCCCTTCACAGAACTTTATAATGAATTACATTTGGGTGAAAAGTGTAAAGTGGAAAATATCTTTTTTAGAAGATGGTGCCGATTTGTTCATGTTTTTTCTTTTTCATCTTCTTAGTAGGCCTACATTTTATGATTTTATAGTAATTATAAATGGGAACCTTGAAGTTTAGCCCATAAATTCACTGTAATACAATTAGGGAAAATTGATCCTTAAGGTGCCCTCAATTAGCAATGCCTTACTGAATAAGAGAAGTATGATTTTTTTGGTTTCCCCATAGCACACATTACATAACAGAGAATTGTTCAGAAAGCACATTTCTATTCTCTCTGTGGTGGTCTTTCAATGTGAGATGAGAAAGGTTATCAGATAATGTTGGCCCGTGTTTTCAGGAATTTGGAGTGGATCTGGAACAGCGTGACTGGAGAAAATACAGGGAAAGTGTTTTACATTGGAACTTCCGTCTTATAACCTGAGATTACTTCGCCCAAAGTAACATAAATGCTTTTGAATCACACTAGAAATTTTAGAACTTTTCAAGAAGTTTTATTTTTATTTTGTGTGTGTGTTGACAATATGTTTTGTTGGTAGTACATTTTCAGTTTTTTTACTACTTTGGTTTCATACATTCTGTGATTTTTAAAGGCTGCTTCAAGGTTGTTTTTTCTAGCGTTTTTGAGTGAAATGTATTGACTGAAATGCATTTTTTTATTTACACATTAGTGTAATTCGTATTACACTGGCTAGTGCCACCTGTGATCTCTAAGGATAACTACCTATAGCTGCTCTACATATATAACTACTGCCTGTGAAGTGATCCAAGCTTGTTTGCAGTGTTAGAGCTGATCTTTACATGTTAATGAGAACAAGCTTTGCTCATCCATCATTGTCATCCTTTCCCTGCCTCCCTCCCTCTTTGATTTCCTCCCCCTCTCTCTCCCTCTCTCACGCAGTGGACTGAGGACTGCAGTGACAAGATAGACGGAAGCTGGTCGTCTTCGCGTGGGAGGGGCTCTACGAAACCAGTGAGTTGCGCAGCGGTAGGATCAGCATCTGGCAGGCGGGCCTAGAGAAGAGAGGGCCCCCATAGCATTCATGCGCGAGCACAGGCTTGATACCTTCCCTAACCGGGGAGTATTGAGATCTTACCGATGCCTTGGCTTCGCTGCAGTCTTTGTTGCTTTACTGCAGTCTTTGTTGTTTTACTGCAGTCTCTGTTGAGTGGTTTGAAATGAGGACGCATGGATCGAACTGAGGGGGCGGTAATGGTGCGACGATCACGTACCCGTCCGCAGAACGGCACAGTTTTCAATGTCATGCAAGGTTGGCCGCATTACGCTTTGTTTACAACTGATTGGATGTCCGTTGTTAGCGGCTTGCTGATGGCCCACAAGTGCACTGTGCATTGAACTTTTAAAGTAGTGCATATTTTTTAATTGTGAAAATCTGAATCATTCCCACTTAAAAATCTAATCTTAAAACCTGAATTATTTCAATAGAAATGGTTATGACAAACATGTTGAATCAAATGTCCTTGGAGGTTAAAAAGTCCAATGGATAAAAAGGGCTTTCAGGTACAAGGAACATGTGCAACTACACAATGCCCCGATCATTTACATCTTGGAGTTCATTTCAAACTGGAGATTGACAACTACGCATGTTGACTGGCAGTGGTTTCATCCACTGGGAGTGACATACTTTACTTGAATATCTGTATTTGAATATCTTTCTAATTTGCATAGGAAGGAAACGACAGAGGTTTTAAATAATCAAGTGAAATAAATCTAAACGCCTCCCCCCGTTCACTCTTACCTCTATTCCTGCCTGTGTATTGAGTAAAGGGTTGCTAGGAAACCAAGTGTGATGTTTGACGATTTCTGAATTGATTGCAAGGGGCCATGGAATGCCGCTGCTCTCTGCTCCCGTTCACGTGCGATCCATCAGCATTTCTCCGGATGCGCGAGTCACGTCTGACAGCGTCGCCGTGTCCAATGAGGGTATTTCCCTTAGCTCCGCCTCCCGCTTTGTGTCTGCCGCCGTTGGCACGGTGCCATGGGCGTGCATGAGTGCCTCTACGGCACCGTCTGCCTGCTCAATGGCCCTTTGGCAGTTTGGCACGGCCTGCAAGTTCCACACACGCCTTCCCCGTCTACCGCTTCCGCTGTTCTGGTAGTCTTTCCGTGATTGTGATCGTGGTAACGTGTCCTGGGCTGGCGTGTGGGGTGTCTGCGGGTTGTTTCTGTACCACAGAACTAAGCTAGGATCGGTTTACACAACCGTAATCCTTTCCACAGTCATTGTGTAATAAAGGCACATACAGTGCCCTCCACTATTATTGGCACCCCTGGTAAAGATGAGTAAAAAGGGTTATAAAAAATTCACCGTTTGGAATTTTTCATTATGAAAAAAATGAGAAAAATCCAACCTTTAATTGAAGTAAATTTATTATGAGAAAAAAAAAATCACTCATCAAGAAATAATTATTTTTAACAAAACCATGTGTGCCACAATTATTGGCACCCCTGCATTTATATATAGAATAAAGTAATCATTTTTAATATTTGGTTGCATATCCTTTGCATGCCATGACTTCCTGATGTCTGTGACCCAACAACATTAAAAGACTCTTGATATCTTATTTTCTGGTACTCTTACAAGTAGGGGATCGGGAATTTTGGGAAATGTGTGACACAAATGTTGCTTTCACAATACAAAATAAAGGCCACAAACTTGAAGAGGCGTTTGCAGGCACACCAACTTGAAATTCATGCAAAGGTAAGCAAGGCTTGAATTGTTGTGATGGTCAACAGCTAATCTGAGAAAAGATTTTGTATTCTGAAAATATATTATCAAAAAAAAAGTTTTAACTGTACTTACTACTAACATCAGGGGTATTGCAAAACAGTATTAGCCTCCCTTTTATTGAGACTAAAATACTGACTGGCTTACCTCTCTTATGTTTTGCTATCACAGCTAATTTGAATTGTGCAGCAGGCAATGAGGCAGTTTTTTAACACTAACAGCGACGTTATATTATCGCTTGTAAAAGTACCAGAAAATACGATATCGAGCCTTTTGATGTTGTTGGGTCACAGACATCAGGAAGTCATGGCATGCAAAGGATATGCGACCAAATATTAAAAATGATTACTTTATTCTATATGTAAATGCAGGGGTGCCAATAATTGTGGCACACATGGTTTTGTTAAAAATAATTCTTTCTTGATGAGGGATTTTTTAAAATTCACTTCAATTAATGGTTGGATTTTTCTCATCTTTTCAGTGTGAGATTAAGCTAATTCACCAAACGGTGAATTTTTTATAACCCTTTTTACTCATCTTTACCAGGGGTGCCAATAATAGTGGAGGGCACTGTATATCTGTCAGTGTTATGGTGAAAGTTTGAGGATGTGGGGCTGCTGGCTCGAATCCTGGGTGGAGCCTCAAGCGTGTTGGTGCTTGTGGAAATAGATAGCATCGCCTCTGGCCAGCACCTTTAGTCTTCAATTTCACTTTAGTTTTAGTTACATTTTAGTCAGTTGAATATTGTTAGTTTTAGTCAACAAAAAGTAAAGTAGTTTTAGTTGATGAAAACCTACAGTTTTAGTCTAATTCTAATTAAACATTTTTTACAAATTTCTTTTCACTGGAATGTTCTTAGAAATGACTACTGACCTTATACACAGATGCTGCAATCATCATGATTTCTTCCAAGAATCTTATAGCTTTTATTATTGTTAAACAATATCTAAAAATGTTGGAACATGCACTACCTGCAGACACGCTACTGTATGAATATGGAAGGAATATTAATGATTCTGGAACTCTCTTCAAATGGTATTCTTCCATCTTCTAAGTCATAGACCACATCTTGCTTTGCCCTATGCAGTTGTAGCGGTGGAGCTTGGCTAGTTGGCTAGTAAGCACTGTGAGGTCCAGTAAATCTCAGGCCTTTTAGCAGGTTACCGTGACAACACTCTGGTGACACAACCCTTACTCCCCGTTCACACAGCAATGGTCAGCGAACTGAGCAACTTAAATTGGCAGATACATTTTGCCCGCAGTTTATCTTTCTGCGGCCATCGCCCGTAACAGCCAATCAGAGTTTTGCGCTTTCTAGTTCTTTTTAAAATTTCTTCCTATTTCTCTTTATTGTTTTAACCCAGTTAATATACCACACACAAGCTAGCTGTTATGCTTTAATATCAAAAACTGAAGCTGTTAGTGTTAAAAAAACTGCCTCATTGCCTGCTGTACAATGCAAATTAGCTGTGATAGAAAACGTAACATAAGACAGGTAAGCCAGTCAGTATTTTAGTCTCAATAAAAGGGAGGCTAAAACTGTTTTGCAATACCCCTGACGTTAGTAGTAAATACAGTTAAAACCTTTTTTTGATAATATATTTTCAGAATACGAAACCTTTTCTAAGATTAGCTGTTGATCATCACAACAATTCAACCCTTGCTTACCCTAAGCATGAATTTCGAGTTGGTGTGCCTGCAAACGCCTCTTGTTACCTTTATTTTGTATTGTGAAAGCAACATTTGTGTCACACATTTCCCAAAATTCCCGATCCCCTGCTCTGCACAGGATATATGTAGCCGTGCAAGTTCTTCATCTGAGGTGGCTAATTATAGGTACCATGAAGTAACAACACAATCGTGGCATAAATAAATTTCTACCCATTACCCCTGTGGTGAGCTTTATTTACGCTTTTAATTTTAATTTCTATCAAAAATTGAGGGCGCTTATCAGTATTCACTTGTTAACAGCTGGTACAATTTTATGCGATTCAGTTGTCCCTTTCTTTCACGGAAGTCCTAGTTTGTCATTCTGTGTCAATGTTGGAGCAGCTGCCTTGCATGCTCTTGCGTATCCTTATCCGTCTACTCAGGCTGAAAATAACAGGCAGTAAAGTCCTCATTAAATTCATATCTTGCTTGTATTCAATTTCTTCTTGGTCCCATTCGCCAAACGGACTACTGCTTGCTCCAGCCATCTTTCATATTTGCCGAAAATAAGCAACACAAGCTGTCCAGTCGAGTACATTAGCTATTTACTATTTCGGTTGACAGTGAGCAGGAGACCATGTCTGAAGATCAAAAAACGTATTTCTCTGCCAATTCTGTGCGATAAAGAAATCCTAGATTTTTGAACAACCATTCATCAGCCTTTGATTTATTTTTTTTAAATAGCATTTAAAAAATGGAATTAACCTTTATTTAACCAGGTAGGTTAACTGAGACCTCTGTTCCCTTTCGCAGTGACAGCATATGGAATGTGGTTAATGTGGTTAGGGAATGTAATGGGATTGTGTAGCCAATCAGATGATTGGGTGGCCAGATGTAGAGTTCTTGCAGGAATTTGACCAGGACACTGGGGTTAACCCTCTTACTCTTTTGAAAAGTGACATAGGTCTGTAATCACCATAGTAGGTCAGGATTTTGGTATAGTGTCTCATCTGAATGATGGCACCTTCTGCAGCCCCTGCCCCTATCTCTGCATGGGGGCATGGGCTCTAGAAGGGAATGGGGTAGAGTGCCCCCTACTGCCCCACCAATACCAAGCGAGTTTTCACAAAAGATCATCCAATTACTAATTTAGTCCACACAGGTGCTAAGCTTCCGCAGTTTGCCATGAGTAGGGTATAGGGTGGTATGTGAAGTAACTGCCACTTGTATATCACAAGTACATTATTTATTAAGTCCAAGGAAGCTACTATTTAAATATTGTTGTACTTATTTTATTTAAAATAACATTTTTATTTTTATTCAAGATACCTAAACAATTATTTTATTTTATTCGGCTTATTTGCTGGCTGTCTAGGTGGGTTGAGCTTGCCAGCTTGTTAACTATATAATTTTTTTTATTTTAGCCAAAATAGCTAAATTGTCGATAACTAAATACCTACAGCTAATGGTTATGCTTGCGAAAACGCAATTACATAACATTTTACAGCTGGTTAACCTCATCAAAGCTACACATAAAGACTCTATCTAGCTAGCTGCTGGGTAACCCTCACAATTACCTTTTTTTTTACTTCCAAAATCAATAACTACAGCCCCTTTGTTTATGGCAACTACTTCATTGGCTTTATCAAACATGATGACTCATTAAGTCAAATGGCTACAGTTGGTTACATTGCATTCATTTAGTAGACAGGTTTACAAGAAGAGCAATAACTAAAGAAAATTCTAGTAAATACTTGTAGAACCACTAAGTGCTGGAACAAAATTTACCGTTGGCAAAATCAACATACAGAGTATTAAGCCAAGCCATGTCGGCGCGCATTCGTCGTGGCATTGATTTGACAACCTTATGCGACGTCACAACATTTATTTCCGTCCAGAGTTGCATACATTTTTGCCCGAGATCTTGTATTGACGACGGGAGAGTCGAATCACTCCGTAAAGTCTTCTCCAGCACATCCCAAAGCGTTTCAATGCGGTTAAGGTCAGGACTCTGGTGGCCAATTAATGTGTGAAAATGATTCCTCATGCTCCCTGAACCACTCTTTCACAATTTGAGCCCGATGAATCTTGGCATTGTCGTCCTGGAATATGCCCGTTGATGGGATAACCTGGTCATTCAGTACATTCAGGTACTCGGCTGACTTCATTTTATTGCTGCATAACGTTGCTGAGCCTAGACCTGACCTATTGAAGCAACCCCAGATCATAACACTGCCTCCGGAGGCTTGTACAGTGGGCACTATGCATGACGGGTGCAACGGCGACTTTTTTTTTTGGCCAGGCAGTGTAATTAAAATGCACCACATTTTTAATACCGTATGGGCTGGGTGATTATTCCTTAGATAGTGTTAATTAGCCCCGACAGGGAAAACACCAGAGCAGCCTAATTAATATGACTGGTGTTGTGCTTGAATGAACTCTGTGCACTATGTGTTGTCCTGAACACCACATGTGTTAGACGAGCTTTTAATGGCCAAATTGGGAATTTTCTACATAGGTGGTTTACAATGTGCTTGTATTACGATTTAAATTGATTTAAAACCTGCTGGAGTTATTCTGTTGCTAAAAATGTAATTGTAGAGTGATTGTGCTATTTTACGTGAATAGGATGCATTGCGATACTGTTTAATTGAAGGATTCGCCACTCTGTTTTGGAAGTAAATGCAAATTAGTTGATAAGTGTACTGTGAACCCAGGAAAATCTGGATCATTTCTCATGCATGGATACATTTCGGTAGGTGACTATCCCAAGGATTACCAAGGGCCTCATTTACTGAGACCTTTAGTGTGTGCACACTGTTTATCACACGCAAAAGTAATAAAACAACCAATGATTTGGTGCAAAACAAATACCATGACCGATCATTTGTCATGTTATTGAATTTGCGTGTGCTAAAAGGTTTTGCGCACGCTAAAGTTCTTAGTAAATCAGGCCCCAAGAGTCGTGAGAGCATTTTAGTTATGAGTTAACATTACGTGTCTCGGCTTTGTCCACTCATGGATATTGCATAAGATATTTGTCAAGTTGTTTTGTAGTTTCATTAAAGGGTTAGTTTGGAATTTTGGACATAATGTCTCATTTACGACTTACCCATGATGTTGTTGATTGATGGAGACCATTTTCAGCTGATTCCATGCTGTCCTTCTTGTGGAGTTACACACGTTGCTAATGCTAGCGCAACTCTACGGTAACCGGTAGCATCCACTACCAAACGCACTTAAACACTCCACAGTGCACCCAAAGCAAATAAAATACGACGACAGTCTATCGGGGTTAATTTTAGTGTTTATACCATCATTTCTGAAGTCAAACTATCGTTGAATCCTTTACTTTGTGCTGACCTATATTCTCTGTGGAAGTACGGTGGCGGAGCGAACGTGGCCATTGCAACTTGTTGCTCTTCTTTGTTGTTGTAGTCGACCAGTGCCGGCACTACATTCATAGGTAACGTAAAGTATCGCACCGCCGCTGCACTTCTCCGTATATTCTACTTCCACAGAGAATATAGGTCAGCACAAAGTAAAGGATTCAACGATAGTTTGACTTCATAAATGATGGTTTAAACACTCAAATTAACCCCGATAGACTGTCGTCGTATTTTATTTGCTTTGGGTGCACTGTGGAGTGTTTAAGTGCGTTTGGTAGTGGATGCTACCGGTTACCGTAGAGTTGCGCTAGCATTAGCAACGTGTGTATGTCCAAAAGAAGGACAGCATGGAATCAGCTGAAAATGGTCTCCATCAATCAACAACATCATGGGTAAGTCGTAAATGAGACATGTCCAAAATTCCGAACTAACCCTTTAAGAACGCTTATGAAGTCCATGGATATCGTGTTATATTTCAGTTTACTATAAATACAGTAGGCTAAAATTTATTATAATCCACAGTCATCAGTCACAGACAGATGTGCTCCGGTCAATCCCCAGGGCAGCCTCCTGTGTGTGCAGGGTGTGGAGGGAGGAAATGAAGGAGGCCTGCGCATGTGTGTTTGCCCTTTGTTCCCAGTGACTGTGGAGGCTTCACTTTCATTTCCCCGGCCGCTCTCCCTCCCTCCCTCCCTCCCTCCCTCCCTCGCTCTCTCCCGCCTGAGGGACACACAGAACTGTCCCCCTTCTCGCCCTCGGCCGTGCGGCGAACCGGAGCAAGGCGGCGGCGGCGACGTCGGGGAGAGACGGCTGTTCTCTAAAGAGCTGACTGCAGCGTTTCCTTTCGGCTTCTCTCTCCCCCCCGCTCAGCCGTCTTTTCCATGGCACAGCCGGCACGCCAGGTAAGCCGTTAGCGTGGCGCCGTCTCGGGGCCGGACGGGCTTCGAGCGGAGAGGTGTAGCGTTTCTCTTCCTTGCGCGGCGGGCGGCTCTGTCGGGGTTCGCCGCGCAGCCGTCGTCGCGGGCGGAGGTCGGGTTTCAGTGACCTCCAGAGCCGTGTTTGTGACACGACAGTGCTTCTCTGAAGGAGGGGCACACGCACATGCACACGCGTGTGCGCACCCATTCGGTCCTTTTTTTTTTTTTTTCCATTAGATGCCTGGATCTAATGGATCTAAAAATTCGAGTTGAATTTTTCTTACTTTTCTCGCTGCGCGCTTGCAGAAAATCAATGCGAAGAACACAAGTGCACAAACTGCAATAATTTTCCTGTGTGTCATTGATCTTTTCAGTACCACTTTTTTTTTTTTTTTCGGTACAGCATTTGAATTATTTAATAATCCAGTCACCATTATAGGTTTTAAAAGTTATTAAAAAATGTTTATGGTCTGGGCGCAGGTGGCTGGCCGTGGGATCGGGTTTGAGGCTGAAAGGCCTAGCTGGACTACACAGGCACAATGTGGGACTCACTCGAAACCAGGAAGTAAACACCCCAGCCTGGGCCTATCCTTTCATAAATGGAGAGGTGGATTGGAACGAATCAGCCTGCAAGAAGCATGTGACCGGTATAGGCTTTCGTGGAATAATGGGCCGCTCAGAGCCACAAATGGCATTCGCAGCTCAGGTTGCTAGGGGATACAGGCCTTGTCAGCGTTATTACCCCGCGTGTGACACATTCTTCTTGTAGCGGATTCTGCAAAGGCTGCAGGCGGATGCAGCCGCTGTATATGCCCCGAGAATTACATCTGAGCAGCAGCAGTGTGCCGTTTGCTTTCACAAAGCAAAGCGCGATTTTGCCTTGTGGTATCAGCGTTGCATTGTTTGTCCCTCTCAGGATGCCGTAACTAAGCAGTTAGCAGTGCTATATATAGATGGAACTCATGGCACTTAAGACTTAGCTGGGTCTAAGGCTCACTGTTACTTTTTGTTGTCCAGTATGGCAGAACGTGATGGCGTTTCAGCCCTATACCTGTGAGAAAAATCCCCGGTTGAATGCACTTTCTGTGCCCTTTATCAACGTTATCTACCTGAAAAAATCCTGTATGAGTGACTGAATGAGTCAACTGTGAAATTGTAATCAGGATAAATAGCATATTGTAGGTGACAGCAAAAAGTGAAAGGCCTTATAATGTGCTCTCATGCAATGTATGTCTCTTAAGCAAGACAAATCTAGAGATTCTTTCTTTGGTAGTTAACTGATAGCTGATTTGTATCATATAATAGAAATGTATCCGCCTGGAAAAAGACCACATTGTGATTCTGGGTTTAACTCCTTCGCGACTAGAACGGCCCTATTAAAAATGGTTCGAATTCGAACCATAGCGTCATTTGTCTCTCTGCTATTGGTTAACCGTGGATTCATGGTTGTTTTCATTTGAAAATGTTTTGGATAGTCAGCCAATGATTGCAGATATTCTTGGCTGTGTGACGTGGTTCATTTACGCTGCACTGTTGACGCGCAATACGTCTTTACAAGCCTTTCCGAAATGGCTTCAGCCAGTGGTAAACGCCGGTTTACTGCAGACGAAGTTGCTGAAATATGCACTATGCGCAACGATGATAATGACAGTGACTTTGATTCTGAACATGGAGGAATCGAAAGTGGAGAAGAAAGTGAAAGTGAAACGTATTGCGCGTCAACAGTGCAGCGTAAATGAACCACGTCACACAGCCAAGAATATCTGCAATCATTGGCTGACTATCCAAAACATTTTCAAATGAAAACAACCGCGAATCCACGGTTAACCAATAGCAGACAGACAAATGACGCTATGTTTCGAATTCGAACCATTTTTAATAGGGCCGTCGCGAAGGAGTTAAGACAGAGTGAACAATGATCTCTGTATGATTAGCTGTGCTCATTTTAATTAATTTATATGGGATTACTTGGTAGGCTTTTAGTTCAGTTATCGTAGAAAAGTGTCAGGAGTGTAGATCTACTGTATAAAGCACAATTACCTGTGGTTCCTTATGTTCTGTGAGAAATTCAGTCCCTCAGGAAAATGTCAGCACCACACTGACTAAAACACCCACATTGCGCACTGTGGTAAAAAAGTGTCACACGCTGTGTTTCAGGATGACTGGGAGCACAGCAGCAACGGCAGCACCGGGTCCCGGCCCAGCTCAGGATCACGACCCGGTTCTGGGTCCAGGTCGGGCAGTCGGGGGAAGAAACAATCAGTTCCGAGGCCCAGCAAAGGTGCTGTATCGGGCATTATTTTCACTTTGCGTATGTCTTGCAATTGTCTGAAAGGCAGTGTGCCTTTCCTCTTCTTTCACCTTCATTTCTGTATAAATATCCCTTTCTTGGGTTCAGGGTGTGAAATTAACACCCGCCACCATCCAAATGCTGCTAAAACTTTGATTGTGGCTGTTAAGATTTGCTACTCTGGCAGCCACTTTGACCGGTAAACAACCAGGTTGTGTTATATTGTAAAATGTAACGTGGCTGATAAAATTTTGAAGATGGCTGGTGGTTTTTAGAATCCTCAAGCCACTCTGGCCAGTGAGTGAAAAAGTTAATTTCATGTCCTGCTTGTGGGTGATTGACATGACGTACATACATTGTGTCGTACTTATTTCATGGAGCTGATTCTTTTCTGAAGCATATGAAAAAGGGGTGCAGTACAGTGATTGGGGGGTAACGGAGAGGTTTCGAGTCTGATTCCCAGTTAGGCCACTGCCACTCACCCCATTGAGTAAGGTGCTTAACCTTAAATTGCCTCAGTAAATATCCAGCTGTATAAATGGATTGCACGTAAAATGTAAGTCACTCTGCATATAAGCACCTGCTAAATGCCTTAAAGAAGGTATATAGGAGCATTTTTAGGATTGAATGAATGTTTTTTGTTTTTTTTTAGAAGTAAGGAAAATAAAGTGGATCGATTTTTAAAAAAAGGATGCTTTCCTCAGAAAGGGCGTAGGGTAAAGTAATTCCGTTGTAAATTGCAATTGGCAGATTACCTGAAGCCATAAAATGGCTTTATTATACGGGCAAGAGCATAGCCACAAATGACCAATATATTCTGAAGCGTCTCAGGTTCGAGGTTAAGTGCTTTGTTGAGGGCTAGCCCAATTACATTATTTCCTTACCTTTCAGAACGGAAACAGAGAGGGGGTCACTTGACATCCTGGGCACGGACATATGGGCCGCCAACACCCTGGACTCGCACGGGTAAGATTTCAAGTCACATTTGCTGCGCAATGTGGCCTTTTATACGGGTTTGTCCTGGCGAAAATTGCTTTGCGAATGTTTTAAGCCTGTCGTAGCTTAAAAGCACAGTGTCATATTACACGTACAGTAAATTGTGCATGATACTCTTAAAAATCATACTAAACCTAATAAAGTACTTTTATTTTGACAACATTGAGCTCAATTTACATTTTTCTATCAAGTGGCGGTTTCCTGGTTCAGGGATCAAGATACTAGACGATACATCCATATGACATGTTCTACTTTAACTGAATTGATAGAATTGTTGAGGCGCGCAGTGTTCTGTGATTTTCTGCATGAGGTCAGTCATTTTGTTGCATGGTTGTCGATGAATAATTGATACAGTGAAATTGCACACTTCATGCATCACATGGCTTCATTAAAGCAGGGACTACAGTATGAATGTTACAGCAGTGCACATTTTATCTAGCCGTTTAGTTACACATTTCATATCTGTTTAATTTTACAGGCAGATACATTTTTATCTGAAATGAAAAAGGCCCCTTAACTATAGCATTACAAACACGTCTCCCACACAGTGAAGTAAAGTAAAGGCGAGTGACTCAAAGGATCTATTGCGATTTTATATTGTGATTTTAAAAGGTCTTTACTCTCCCAAACTGTACCAACTGTTAACAAATGTGATAATTTGGCATGGTTCAGGAATGACAGCAGTTGGCTGGCAGTATGAATGCCGTCAGAGAGAAAATTGGGCTTTGTTGTTACTGGCAAGGTTGTTAGGGTACTCGAAAATCACCGGGACCATACTGTCACAAGACAGAAAACATCTAAATTAGACCCCAGTAAGCCCTAGGCTAAATATAATGAAGTGAGTGCAGTGCCTTAATCTCGAGCAATCTGTTTTCTTTATAGAACGCTTTACACATCCCTGTTCTGTGTGAATAAATGTGCGTGTTACAGAATGTACTTCCACATTTAACATGCCTTGTCCTACTTTGTGCGATGATGAATTGCTTCTTTTGTTGATTAGGGTGCAGTTATGTTAGGATTGTTTGGTGTGGTGCAGCTCCGGATCTTACTGGGAAGAGGTTGCTGGTGCAGAGATATTTTTAAACCGAAGCCTTAGGCCTGACAGACACAGGCCCCTGCATGAGTACTAGGCACAGGATATTCCCTGGATTAAACTGCAGACGGCTATTGAATAAAACTAAAGGAAAGATGAGCACCCACCTTTTATTTGAAAGCTAGGTTTGCTAATACGAATACAGAGTAGTCTTTTATATTCTTACAGGCGTGTGTGTGAGAGAGTGAGTGAGAGTGAGAGTGAGAGTGAGAGTGAGAGTGAGAGTGAGAGTGAGAGTGAGTGAGTGAGGTGAGTGAGTGAGTGAGTGAGTGAGTGAGTGAGTGAGTGAGTGAGTGAGTGAGTGAGTGAGTGAGTGAGTGAGTGAGTGAGTGAGTGAGTGAGTGAGTGAGTGAGTGAGTGAGTGAGTGAGTGAGTGAGTGAGTGAGTGAGTGAGTGAGTGAGTGAGTGAGTGATAAAGGATAGGGTGTCGTTGTTATTTGAGTTGTTAAAGTCATCACAACAGCCCATGAGAAAGGTTAGGACGCAGAACTCATCACAGTCTACACTTGTAATCAGCTTTCTCCCAAATCCTCCAAATGACCAGCACATCTCTGTTTACAAACACATCAGATTAATCAGCCAAGCAGAAACGAGCAACTCATGCTTTCATTTTCACTTTTTGTGAATGTGCAGAGTGATGAATTTTACAATTACATCACAGAGCCGTGAGCCAATGCGACTGCAATAGCAAACAAGCGGTTGCACACAGATGCATTTTCATATGATTTATGAAAAAAAGGGGGTGGCAAACAGAAATGTCACCTACACGTACAACCAGAGGGGTGTTGAACGTTTATCTGAGAACAGAGCTGGGCGTGTCACTCTGAAGGGCGTGTCACTCTGAAGGGCGTGTCACTCTGAAGGGCGTGTCACTCTGAAGGGCGTGTCACTCTGAAGGGCGTGTCACTCTGAAGGGTGTCCCCCCAGCAGTTTGAGAGGAGTGAGCGTCTCGTGTTCTTCCTCTGCAGCGGGGCGACCTGGGACCTGCAGCCGGAGAAACTGGACTTCACCCAGTTTCCACCGGAAGCCCTTCCGGGGCACGCCAAAGCATCTCCCGCACATCGACCGAGAGGGGTGAGTGGAGCGCACCCCAAACACACTTGCACCCCAACGGTGCAGTACCAAGGGGCCAAAACCGGGCTTCGCTGTTCAAGCTCAATCCAGTGCAAAAACTGTTTGTCTTAACAAGTGTTTTAACCATGTGCCGAGACTTTAAATTATCTCACCCCATTGGCATCTTTTTGTCTTATTTTTTTGTCTTATTTAGCAAAAAAAGTAATGGAAATAAGATTTAAAGTCTAAATATAAGACTAAAATGCTTGGTATTCACTGTTTGTTATAACAGACGTTGTATTGTTTGATTGATTCAAATACTAGTTACTATTGTATTCTATAACATGATTTGCTTCATGATTTAAAAAAATATATTCTTATATACTGTTCATCTATGTAGGCTATCCACGAATTCTCTTGGGCAAACCGCAGCTTTAGAACGTAGACAGCAGTGAATGCATGTGAGCTTGACAATACGTTTCTGTAGAAACATAGTTTATTGACTTTTTTTTCTTCTTTTTTTTACTTCACTGCAGTGGTGATAAAACTTACAAGAAGTAAGTGCGAGTGTATTGTTAGCCTATATTGTTCACCGTATGAGGCTAGAATGATGAAGCTTACAGAAACCAATAGCACTAACCCATAAAAAAATAACTTCTAACGTTACTTGTTCAATCGAATGGTAAAAGTGAAAGCGTTTGATTGTGGTCCGCAGCACCGAAAATGTAATAATTAGCCCCCGTTGTTACGCGTTCATTCAGAACGTTCAGTTATGGATATTCCAAACACACCCGTACTGTCTTGCTACACTGACAGGTGTCATTTTATCGATTCCGTGTCTTTTAATACCTGCTTTCCATTTGTACTAAAATGCACCTGCAAATAGATTTCTCAAACTGCCTTTCAGGTGTAGTAAATCACATTACACATGCTAAAGTAATCTACTTGCATGACCCCCCTCCCACTATTTTGTGAAATAACGTAGGGACGGCCATTTTTGCATATTCATCCAGGCTAACCCGCAAAAAATTTTAATTAACGTATCTTTCAATTTTTTTGGTTGATCACCTCGTTGATTTTGCGGGTGGTCACAGTTTTACACGTGTTTTTGTACACGCAAACCTTTAGTAAATCCCCTATGTGCAGTTCTTCCAAACAGAGTGTTTTACTGCGCGACTAGAATAAATAGCAAAGGCCCATGTTCCCAGACCCAGCAGAGCGCATGCAGCAGCCTTTGGGTGAAATAGCGTTGGTTCCTCACCTCTATACAGCTGGGTCTGTGTCGTTCCGATCCCTCTGCCAGGTCTTTAAGGCCACAGAGGCAGGATTTATGAATGCTCAAATTAGCCTGATACAAGGCCTGCACTGGAGCCCAGTGCTAAATCAAATGCTAAACCGTATGTGTTCGTCGTCACAACGGCTCTGTTCTCTCTCTAGGATGATGAAAGGCAAGTTCGACGATGACGACGCCATCGACCTAAACGACATGGAGAAGTTCCTGCCTGGCTTGACAGTAAGTGTAGCTGCACGCTGAAATAGGCCGGTTATTTACTCGACCTTATACGTGGGGCTGTCATCTGTCGTCCATTATGTGGAATTAACCAGGGTACCGGTCCAATTAGCATTGCTCTTGTAGAGGTCGGCAAGACGACAAGCCTCCATGACACAATCATCTGCCTTGTGATGCGTGTAGTATGTCAGTAGGATCACTGTCACTGCGAAACCTATGACCTGTCAGGCTGCACCAAAACTGCTTTTACAAAACTGTTCAGTGCCATTCGTGAGGTGATGGAATTTGTGTTAATACATTGTATTATGTTAGCACAATGTACATTTTCAGAAATGTAAGAAACTTGGTTATTGTGTTGAAGAACATGGCTAAATGCATCAAATAAACTGTTTATTTGCCGTAACCCTCTAGTGGGAGTGTTGTGCGTAGGTACACTTTCCTTTCCTCCTGTCGGAAGTTCAGAACAGGGAGAAAGACAGTATGCCCCGCATTTCATCGCCATGGATCTCAGTGACTATTGGTCGGCATTTTACAGATCGCTACTTGTTCCTATTGCTTGCCAGGCACAAAAACAGAAAGAGACTAGTTTTGTAAGTAGATAAATGTAGACTTGTGAGTGTAATACCTTCTCCTCCTGACTCACGCACTCGTGTTTAATGACATGTGTTGGATTTTTAGCTCCACAGTAATTGTGCTTATTGCACTTCGAGTTTCAGGGACCATTTACTTCATTACTTTTGAGTTTTGACTTTATTTTTTTGGTTTTCATTATTTATTAGCCGATTATTATTTGATTTTGAGAGACCTTGTGAACTTCATGAATTGACAGCAGTGAAATATCTGATCATTTGCAGCTTTTGGTTGGAAAAAATTAAAAATTAGTAGAGGGCTCTCTCTAGTGGAAGGAGTGGGGATTTACTGCTGTGGTCACTCATATCTATGTATCTGTGGCCTACACTGTAGCACTTTAGCTTCCAGGTAAAAGCTGATGTTTGTGGATATTTGATTTTATGGTGAACATTGATGGTGACATATTAATTGTATTTTGTGTAGAAATGGTTTTTTTAAATTTTTTTTTTTATAGATTCATATAATTTATTTTCAGTGAGCTGCTTGATGGCACTGTTTTAGCACATGGCTGGGCCCCACGGTCCAGTATCCAGTCCACCTAAATGTGACTGGCAGCCCAAAGAGCGACTCACAATCGGCTCTTTCTCAGCCTGGGATTGGACGGTCAGTGGGTAAGGGGCCTTATTGTGCACCAGTGATGCCCTCTGGTCAATAGGGTGCCCACAAGTCAGCCTGTTAAACTGCACTTGAAATTCCTCCATGTCTGCCTGCTCAGCTTGCACACTGTAGTGTGATGCGCAGCGGCTGCTGACATCACGTGTTTCAGAGGGGAGGAGCTGCTGGACTGCGCTTTCCCTGATTGATAGTGGAGGCTGTGGCAATGGGATCTGATGGATAACATTGGCCATTATAATTTGTGAAGAAAAGGGGAAATAAAATCACATATTTTAAATGTCAGGATATATAATTATAAGTATGCCTCTCCATGTCTCGCCTTTTAGAAAAATATTTTCCTCATAACAGACTTCAGTGCTTAAATCCATCTGCCATGCGTGTAGACGCGCTTTGCTAGGAATATGAATACAGGAATTTGACATGCTGTGGTTAAACACTGACATCTGGTGGAGAAACGTAGTATGACATGTTATGTATTATGTTTAATTCTGCATACTACCCTGGGATTCTGGGAACTTCTGATGAAGATTAATAAAACAATTCTAGTTCACATAATTATTGACAGGTTATATATTGTGCGGGTGAATTTTGCCCTTCTGTGTCATTGCTGACATAATAAATCATAATAAATTGTAATATTGCACTTGTAGATGGTTATTTGGCTGCATGTTCATAGTGTGGTGTACGTATGTTGTTCTTAAGGATAATTGTTGTAATCTATTTGTATGCTGAATTACACACAATATTACTGTTCTGCCCTGATTTGAACTCTACAGTTAATGGCTTTTTAAGTCTCTCAGGATATGAGTATTTGTGAAATAAGTCAATAATATTAATATAACTGACTTGAAGAGAAAGAATGTGTTTAACGGGAGATAAATCTGACTGGCAGCAACAATTTGAATACCTTGTCCTTGTAAGGACATCTGCTGTAGGGAAACTGGTTTGGGTTTCTCACCGTTCTGCCCAACCCCAGCAAACCTGACAGGCTGCCTGGACCGGCCTATGGCCGTGGGAGCTGGGAGAGTTCAGGCAAACCCCGATAGCTGCTGGGCTAAGTTTGGATAATTCTGAGTATCGGCTGGTTTGCTGAACTTTTTGTTATAAAACTTTTCTCTCTTTAACTGACTATGAGGAAAGGTGAGGTTGATTAAACTAATTCTGCTCAGTTAGGCTGTTTAACACTTCCGTAGGTGTCTGTGCTGTGCTGAAGCTTACATGATTAGTGAATGGTGTTTGTCTGTGAACTCTGGCTTCTACCTGCTCAATGTTCATTTTGGAGGAGGGGGGGGACGGAGGGACGGAGGGAGGGAGGGAGGGGAGGGAGGGAGGGAGGGAGGGAGGGAGGGGGGGAGGGAGGGGGGGGAGGGAGGGAGGGGAGGGAGGGAAGGGAGGGAGGGGAGGGAGGGAGGGAGGGAGGGGGGGGGAGGGAGGAGGGAGGAGGGAGGGAGGGGAGGGGGGGGAGGGAGGGAGGGGAGGGAGGGAAGGGAGGGAGGGAGGGAGGGAGGGAGGGGAGGGAGGAGGGAGGGAGGGAGGGAGGGGGGGAAGGAGGGAGGGGGGAAGGGAGGGAGGGAGGGAGGGGGGGAAGGGAGGGAGGGAGGGAGGGGGGAAGGGAGGGAGGGAGGGAGGGGGGGAAGGGAGGGGGGGAAGGGAGGGAGGGGGGGAAGGGAGGGGGGGAAGGGAGGGAGGGGGGGAAGGGAGGGAGGGAGGGAGGGAGGGGGGGAAGGGAGGGAGGGGGGGAAGGGAGGGAGGAGGGAGGGAGGGGGGGAAGGGAGGGAGGGAGGGAGGGAGGGAGGGGGGGAAGGGAGGGAGGAAGGGAGGGAGGGAGGGGGGGAAGGGAGGGAGGGAGGGAGGGAGGGGGGAGGGAGGGAGGGAGGGAGGAGGGAGGGAGGGGGGGAAGGGAGGGGGGGAAGGGAGGGAGGGGGGAAGGGAGGGGGGGAAGGGGAGGGAGGGGGGGAAGGAGGGGGGGGAAGGGAGGGAGGGAGGGAGGGGAGGAGGGAGGGAGGGGGGGAGGAGGGAGGAGGGAGGGAGGGAGGGAGGGGGGGGAAGGAGGGAGGGAGGGAGGGGGGGACGGAGGGAGGGGGGGGACGGAGGGAGGGAGGGAGGGAGGGAGGGAGGGGGGGGACGGAGGGAGGGAGGGGGGGACGGAGGGAGGGAGGGAGGGAGGGAGGGGGGGGACGGAGGGAGGGAGGGAGGGGGGGACGGAGGGAGGGAGGGAGGGGGGGACGGAGGGAGGGAGGGAGGGGGGAGGGAGGGAGGGAGGGAGGGAGGGGGGGACGGAGGGAGGGAGGGAGGGGGGGACGGAGGGAGGGGGGGAGGGAGGGAGGGAGGGAGGGAGGGGGGGACGGACGGAGGGAGGGAGGGAGGGGACGGACGGGGAGGGAGGGAGGGAGGGAGGGAGGGAGGGAGGGGGGGGAGGGAGGGAGGGAGGGGGGGGAGAGGGGGGGGGGGGAGGGAGGGAGGGGGGACGGAGGGAGGGAGGGAGGGACGGAGGGAGGGAGGGAGGGAGGGAGGGGGGGACGGAGGGAGGGAGGGAGGGGGGGACGGGGGGGACGGGAGGGAGGGGTGGACGGAGGGGGGGGGGAGGGAGGGAGGGGGGACGGAGGGAGGGAGGGAGGGGGGACGGAGGGAGGGAGGGAGGGGGGGACGGAGGGAGGGAGGGAGGGGGGACGGAGGGAGGGAGGGGGGGACGGAGAGAGGGAGGGGGAAGTAGAGGGGGAGAGAGAGGGAGGGAGAGAGAGGGAGAGAGAGGGAGGGAGAGAGAGGGAGGGAGAGAGAGGGGGGAGGGAGGGAGGGAGGGGGAGAGAGAGAGGGAGAGGGAGGGCGGGAGAGAGTAGAGAGAGGGAGGAGAGAGAGAGAGAGAGAGAGAGAGGAGAAGAGGAGGAGAGAGGGAGAGAGAGAGAGAGGAGGGAGGGAGGGAGGGAGAGAGAGAGCGCACAGGGCCGGTCCTGTTGGAGACTCCCACCTGCTGACAGGACCCCTCTATTCTTTGCTGTTCTCCATTTTAACATTCATTAGACAACAATCCTTTTATTTCACACTTTTTCTGCCTCGCTATGGATTTGAGAAAACGTACGCGTGTGAATTAGTCCAAGGGGCTGAAGATATAATGGGAGTAGAGAGTATATTGTTTCTGCTGTCCAGGTGTCCCCAAATGTTTTGTGGTGCTATGTTGCAGTTTATGGAAATTATACAGTATTCACAGGCACATTTACAAACTTCAACGTGTTTTTGAAAGTTCACTTTAAGTCGGGCCACATGTTGACATTTTGTAGTTAATGATGGCAGCTGTGGCAGCCATAGGTAACGTCTGGTGTGCTGTTTTAGGCACGCAGTGGCATTAACTGATGCACTGCGAGATCTTTCCCAGATTGAATCCGAGGCACTTCACCTTCAGGTTTAAGGGCTTATGCAAGTCAATCAAATTTAGGCCCCAAGTTTATTTCTTTTCTATCCAGTCAAACAAGCCGTGAATTTCTTAAAGACTGAAAATAATACAAGAAACAGGACATGGTGTGCCCTGAAAACTGTGGTACCTGGGATGGAGGTAAGAGCTTCTTTGGGTTTGGCCTTTATAGGGGACATTTTGTGAGACATGATGCCACATTTATATGGAAGTTTATTGCTATTCACTGGCGGGATAAGCCCCTTGAGATGTCACATCTCGTTTTCGAGGGGGGTCCCCTCAATACAAAAGAGTTATACTTGAGTAACCAGTCAACAGTTTAGAGGGGGCTTCTCGTCCTGTTGAGGCACTGTTCTAGTACATGGGCCCGGTAGCAGTGCTGACTGACCCGGCCGTCCCACAGAGTGAGCCATAGGCCTCTACTGTTACACAGGGCTGGGAGAGTCTCGGTCAGCCAGGATGACGGCATCTCTTTTCCCACAGTTTTATCTCTTCCTAATGCTGTGCTGCCTTAGACAAAGAGCTGAATGTAGCGTTCTGCAGGTGTGCAACCCAAAGAAAGTGAACGCGGCGCAAAAAGGCGGGAGTAACGGCGGTAACTATTGACTGGCCAATCAATCGCAGGCATCACTCGGTAAAACTAATTTTCAAATCCGAGAAACCTCCAGTGTCGCATCTCCACACGGCAAATAAAACGGCCCTTATTGAGGTATGGTGCTGGACTAATCCAGGCGGGGTTTGTTTTGGTATGAATTAATTACATATGACCTTAAACGGATTAAGTGCCTTTATTTGAATATCACTGCTGTACTAGGAAATACAAGTAAAGTGGATGCTTGTACCGGAGACCAACCACTGAAGTCGTCCATGTCTAATGCAGCCCTCTTGCTAATATTTTGATACGTGCCTCACCGAGTGTCAGTGTTGATGAATTTTGTTATGCTGCTGGTTGAGAGTGTAGCATGTCAGTGTTGTTTTTTCATGTAAAGAATACGTGCAAAGATGTGAATACATGCTTTCTTGAATTAGGAATGAGTCTCTTCTGTATATTTAAAAGAAAAGTCAAATCTATTTTTAGTCTAGTTTTCAAGGCAAATTGTCACCCCCTGGTGGATATTTTGTGGTATAACGCCCTCCTGAGCTGCACCACTCTTCTTGAGAAAGCCACAGTAGTCAGTGCTGGGCAGAGGTGAGAGATGGAGCTGGGGTCCTCGCTGGCAGCAGCTCATTCTGCCCGCGGGTAACTGTGTGCCAGCCAGTGTCTAACGGGCATGGCACCAGCAGTGTGGCACAATGAGGTTGTGCCATCTCTCTCTCTCTCTCTCTCTCTCTCTCTCTCTCTCTGGAACTGGCTGACCCTAGCTGTCAGAGCATGCTGTTGATGATGCAAGACCATTGTTTGTCTTAATCACGCCTACCCACATCCTCCCTGCACCGTCTTTAAACACGCAAGCCCCAAACAGAAAGGCGAAACCCAACAGCATGACATTCCTTGACTGGGGAAAAATATTTACCTTTTGTGTCAGAAAGTCAGAAAGCTAATTCAAGTTTGTGAAATCATCGGTAGTTGTACTTCTGAGTACAATATGACATATATTTCCCTAAATTGGATCTGTAAAAACATCTTTGTATCAGAGTCAGCTGAATTTGACTTAAGAAATGTGCCTAAGGGAAAGAGCGCAGTTGGATGCACAGTTGGATGCACATCAAGCTCAAGCGCTCTCACACCAAACACACACCATTTTATTTTCTCATTTACCCGTCTTGGTTTGATAATACGGACGGGCACGAGTCCTCAGGTATGTGAGTACCTGAAAGATAACGACTGCTCAAGCACTGTATAGTACTCAAAAATTAGTACTTATACATTCCTCTTTTTCCCGCTATAACAAAAACAAGTGAACAAATGATTTGGTTTAATCATTTATGCTTACAAGCAGTTTTTAGCCGTTTGTGGTCTTATGGGTAATGATGTTCTATTGTAGAATCCTCGCTCAGTTTGCATTTCAGTGGCATTTGTGTGTTTTCAGCATTGTTGGTGTCATCAAGGTTTGGGGTTCAGAAATGGGAAAAAAACAATATTTATATTTGTGTGTGCGCGCGCGTCTGTGCATGTGTTTCTATTTCTTTGTGTGTGTCTGTGTGTATACACACGTTTACATGCCTATTGATAGATAGATAGGTTGAGAGATAGTGAAAACAATCATCATAGACAGCTAACAATAGCGTGCGTCACAACCCGGGGGTAAAAAAAGAACGGGCCTGTGCGTTCGGATGTAGAATCCGAGGCGCCGAATCGTGCGCGGACGGTGGCTTCCGTCGCGCGTGGCGACGTGTCATCCGACAGCTATTCCCGTAATGCCGCTCGGAGCCCTCGCAATCCCAGCCCCCCCCCCCCCCTGAGCAGAGCGGACGCCCGGTCTGGAACGTACCTGAGAGCGTACAGGAAGCTTGCGGTGAAAAGTAGCTTCCCCTCTACAAACGGAGGCCGTCCCGGCCAAGCACCGTCCCGCGGGGACCGTATGGCGGCAGCCGTGGAATGCTGGAAACCCCCCCCACCCCACCTTCCTTCTCTTCCGTCTGTAATATCAGTTTAGACGAGGGAAGAAATTACTTCTGAATCCATGCCGCGGTATTAGAGATGAACGTGGATCATAAATACCATGTCATTTATGTGTGTGTGTGTGTGTGTGTGTGTGGATACATGTACAGTACCAGTCAGACGTTTGGACACACCTACTCATAGGTTTTTTTAAAGTTTTTTTAAAGTTTTTTTTCCTGTTTTCCACATTTTAGAATAGTAAAGACATCAAAACAATGAGAACACATTAAATTATGCAAACAAATCAAAAAAAGTGTTATATTTTAGATTCTTCAAAGTAGCCACCCTTTGCCTTGATAACGGCTTTGCACATTCTTGCCATTCTCTCAACCAACTTCTGTGGTAAACAGGTATTCCACAGGTAAACAGGTGATGCTATCATGACTTTGTAGAAAAGGATATCAAAAGACTCTTGACACCTTACTTCCAGGTAGAATGTGCAAAGCTGTTATCAAGGCAAAGGGTGGCTACTTTGAAGAATCTAAAATATAAGACCTTTTTTAGTTGTTTAACACTTTTTTTGGGTCTTTGCATAATTCCATTTGTGTTATCTGATAGTGTTGATGTCTTTACTATTCTAAAATGTGGAAAACAGTAGGTGTGTCCAAACTTTTGACTGGTACTGTATATCCATGTATGTACGTGTGTAACCATGCCTGTATGTAAATAGAATGTTTGTGTTAAATAGAAAAGCGACTCCTGTTCATGATAGATATTTTTACAGATGGGAAGCGGAGAATATCTTGCATGCAGAGGGGCTGATTCACGTGCCCGTTTCTTTCATGCTTCATTTCATAGCCTAGTAAAGCTCGTTATTTATGAGGCTTAATATGTCCATATACTGTTTCTTCTATATGAAGAAATTTTTTTGTCAAATTATACTGCAGGTATAACTTTTGCCTCAGTGATCATTTCACAAGTTATAAATTTCATAAATGGCCATTGAAATTTTCGTTTTTTTTTCTTCAGATTTTTCCCTTTTTCTTCCAATTTTGGTAGCAAATTGGACCCTATGCAATTCAATTCCCCCCATGTAGCAACCGCTAGAGAATCGCCGCTACAACCCCCTTCATCCAGTAGCAGGATAGAGGGCGCCACGTCCTCTTCAGGGCGCGACTCCTCGAGCTCCTAACCGTGAGTCCAGCTCACCCAGGGCTGTCTTATGTGCAACGATTCCCTCCGAGTCCCTCCCCCCACACCAGGAGCAGCCGCCAATTGCCGCTCCCTCAAGGCGCCGGCCATACTCGGATCTGACAGGACCGGGGATCGGACCCCCGATCCTCAGGGCGCAACATCACAGGCAGAAAGTCCGCACCTTTGTTCGCTGCACCGCCGCTGCTCGAAATTTCGTTTTAAGAAATGTTTTATTTCATACATGTTTTTGGTTTTATTTGAATTGGATGAAATGGCGTAAACATGATGTGTGACCGTAGGTCGTGTGTAAAACGTTTAGTGAGGAGACCCAGTGTTTTTTACACAGACATGTTCCTCTTCTCGATCTGTCCAAATCAATGCAGAAAAGCCAAACAGTTGGGTTTCCATCTAGAGGAAATCAAAAAGAAACACAAGGAACTCTGTGAGTCATACCCCTTTTACTAAAAACAGCCTGTCTCGCATAACTGCCCTGCGGTCACATCTTTAACAATAACACTTTTAGGCTCAGCTTACTTCCAGAGCTGAGCTTTCAGGATCAGTGTGTTACAGGGCCCAGTTCTGAAGGTAATGTGCAGTAACTACTTACGTTTTTGCTAAATAAGGCAAAAAGACTGGCAATTGGGTGAGATAATTTCACATTTTTTGCCGTGTAGTTTTGCAGAAAGTGATAGGAAATTAAACTGGACTCTGTAGTACCATGCACTGATAGAAAGGACACACAATGTCTGACCACCTCTAGCTCCTGTACTGCTTCATAATGTCCATGTTGTAATAGATTTAGCTAATATGTGCACT